>CM049601.1:6016244-6616244 GCA_026979955.1 Megalurothrips usitatus
ACGGCGTCCTCTGACGGCGTCCGAGGAGCCGCGGCGGTAATCTGACCGCCATAAAGACCGCCTCCCCGCCGGCCGTCAGACCCTTGATTACCCCGCCGGCCGGACCCTTGAGGCCGCGCCGCCGCCGCGCCCTTCACGGCCTCGTCACAACAGACCGGCCCCGCAGCAGCAGCAGGAGCAGCACCAGGCTCAGCCGTCGTTCTCTTTTAACTCTCCGCGCCACTTTTTTAAATCCCCTCCGCGAGCCTCGCACCGCCAATAAGGTTGTGCACGTTATTGGCCCGTTAAGCGAGCGGGACGACATCATCAGGCGGGCCATGTGCTGCCGCCTCTGCTGCTGCCGCCGCTGCATGCGCTGTGTGGGGGCCGGCTTGGAGCCGTGCCGCCGCCGGCAGGACGTCGCGGCCAGGTGGGATTAGCGTCTGCGGCAAGGTCGGCGCCACGCCCCGCCACGACCCGAACGTCACGTCCATGCTGCACTCGCGAGCGTCCTCTCTCTCTCACTCTCTCTCTCTCTTCTTTCTCTCCCGCCCTCCTTCGGTATCTGTTCGCCTTCGCCATCTCCAGAACACATCCACACATCATATCCGGCCGGCCCGCGTGTTGCCCCCAAAACCTCTCTCCCGCACCCCAAACCCGCCGGCAGCTCGTTGGGCCATGTGCGGCCGGCGGCGGTGAGGAGGTTTGTTTACCCACTGTTTACCTCGCTCCGCCCCGCCCCTCCGCGCTCCCGATGTAATCTCACGCCCATCCTTTTCTCTCCTCTCTCCCTCTCTCTCTCTCTCTCTCTCTCTCTCTCTCTCTCTCACGCACACACACACACTCACACACTCTCACCGCTAAAACCGGACCCGGCTGTTCCTCCTTGGAGCACTGCGGGCGCGGCGCGGCCGCGGAACCGCCGCAACTGGACGGCGCCGACGGCGAGGTTGCGAGTCCCCCGACGGACGCCCCCCGACCTCCCCACCTCCCCGGCAGCGCGGTGCTAAAAGCGGCGGCGGGCGCAGCAGCACGCGTTTATTTGTGCGTAACCCCCTCTGCTGCAGTTGTCTCCTGAGAATAGTCTGCGAATAGTGCGTCTGTCGCCTGCATCCGCGTCCTCTCCTGCTGACCTAGATCATGAGGTGCGCGGCGTCCGCGGGCGGCGACGGGCGGCGACGCCACGTCTGCGTCAGGCCTGGTGGCCGAGCCGGAGGCGGAACTGTCGGCCGTCGCTCCCTTAGAGCAACAGTAACATCACCCAATTGGGGTCGTCATTTTAAAACTCGCCCGTAGAAAGTATACAAATGTGAGTCAAAATTCTAAGGATGAGAAGCCTCACCCTACGAGTTACAGTGATAGCATATACACTGAACTGTTCACATTTTCTCGTAGCCTGGAGATCCGAGCAAATTCATCTTCTCTTTTCAGTCATACAAGTCATACAAAATCCTCCCGATTTAGTTCGATATTTTTTCGTTTCCCCGAGGGCGATTGTGGTAAACATCCATCATGAGGCAAACGAGTCATCGTGAGTGGCGAACATGGGCGATAAAAACAAAATGGCCGCTGACGGCGCATCGCTGCGGCTGCGGGACGTCCGGTAAACAAGGTGCCAGCAGCGGCGGCGGGAGCACTCGACCGGGGAGGGCGTCCTGGGAGACGGAGGCCGTCTAGTGCGCTGCGGTGCACCGGGGCGGGGGGCGTGGTCCACCCCCGCGGGGTGAAGGTCAGAGGTGCGCTCTCTATCTGTCTATCTGCCTATCGGGGCGATGAACGGCTACCAGGAAGGCGAGCAGGCCGGGCGCGCGCCTGGAGGGGGAGGGGGAGGGGATGGAGGGGGCGGGAGGCCGTACTGTACCGGGAGCCTTGGCGGCGGCTCCGCCGCGGCCAGGAACCCCGTGCGCATTGTGCGTTATTGGAGCCAAGGTTCGGGCCGCGGGGCGTCGCGGGGGAGGGGGGGGGGGGGCCATTGTGATGGCCGTGGCGGGGTTGTTGCCTCTGTGCCCCCCCCCCCCCCCCCCATCTCCTCCTGCCACCTCCCACTGGGTACCTTCACCCAAAAAAAGCCAGTTCTCGGCTCGAGAAGATACCGGAAAATTTGAAAACATTGTGTTCGGAACGAGAGAAACCGACCTGATCGGAGCCTAATTTTACTCGTTCCAAACCCAATGTTCTCAATTTTTCCGGTATCTTCTCATGCCGAGAACTGGCTTTTTAGGGCTTTTTGACTGCCGCACTTTAAACATTTTGAAAGAAAAAAAAAGAAATGTAGGGCGGCTTATCGTACCAAACGAGCATACGTGACGAGAACGTCGCTCTCTTTAAAACCTACAATTTATTTTTTCTCTCGTGTAGAATCGAACATTTTTTTCAAACGAAAAAAAAACAAATTACGACGCGTATGAAGCGCGGTTAATGTCGGCGACCAATGAGCGCGCAGCGGTCGCTAACGCCGAAAATAGAGGCGGCGCCCGCGCCGTGAATGGCGAGTAGGAAACGAAGCAGAGCCGGGCAATGTGGCCGCGCGCCGCCGGGCCGCTGGCTGGTCCTCGACTTACGACGACGCAGTCCGGCCGGCGTCCACGGCCCCGCAGACTCAGCCGCCGGCTAAACTCCCTTTAGAAAAAAAAAAGAAGAGAGGGAACTTTACAGTCGACCCTTGAATTTTCTTCACGCTGTCGGGCGAGAGGAGCTTGTGCAGTCATCGATGTAAAATCAATGTCTCCTGTATCCTGCCCTGCCTTTAATTTTTTGCGCTGCACAAACAGAAAAAAAAAGTAATGGAAAAAATGGGCAATATCCTGCTAACGTTGTGTTTACATACCGGTGTGTTGTTTACCCCCCTCCCAGGTCGCGTGACTCGCGGCTTGTTGCTCGCGCCCCTCCGCGTCGGCGCTGCCATTTATATTTGGGGAGTTGGCCGCGTCTCCATGCGTCACGTTTGACACCGCGGCGCTGCTGCTATCCATCCGTCTCTCTCGCACCCGTATCCATGAGCACGGTGTGCGAAGAGGACAGGAGTATACGTGGACCTTAGTAGCCCTTAGCAGTGAGGGGGTGGGTGGGGCCACATTCCGTGCCGCCTGTCGGGCTGACAGTCCCGGCCGCCCACAGCACGGCTTGTTCAGGCCGGCCGGGATCACCACGCGGTGTCACTACCATGGCACCGTCACCACGGCCGTGTACATGGTCGTGTCACTAACCCTGGTCACCACCACCACCACCACCACCAGCGGACCTTGTGCCACACTTGTGCGGTCTGTGCGGCCGCAGTAGTCATGGTCACTAACCACGGTCACTGACTGACCATGGTCACCGACCATGGCCACTTGACTTGCGCGCCGCTTGAAATACACCCAACAGAGAGAGAGAGAGAGAGAGAGAGAGAGAAAGAGAAAGAGAGGTGCGCGGACCCGCGCGTGTCCACGCAAGATACTATCCGACCGGGCCGGTGATTTATCGTTTGTGCGGGGAGAGAAAGACATAGAGAGACAGAGAGAGTGAGGAGAGAGAGAGGGAGAAAGTGAGGAGAGAGAGAGACAGAGAGAGACATAGGTAGGCGGCGGCGGGGAGGAGTAGGTGCACGCAGACAGTGGCGCGCTGTGTCCTTGTGTGTGAGGCCCGGTTGAGTGAAGCCAAGACAGCTGCTACTGCTGCGGCAGCTGCGGCGGCGGCGGCGGCGGCGGCAGCGGCGGCGGCGGCGGCGGCGGCGGCGGCGGCGGCGGCAGCGGCGGCGGCAGCGGCAGCCCTGACTGCTCACTTACTGTCTCGCCCGTAACGACGCGCAGCTTTAAGTCGATTTGTATCCGAGAGAAAGACGCCGACGCCGCCGTCTGCTGCTGACGAGACCCGGCATGGCGGAAGCGCTCTACTGTCTCTCTCCCTCCTCTGTCTCCTATCGCTCCCTCTCAGTGTCTCTCTCTGTCTCTCTCTCTCGCTCTCTCCCGACTTTCTCCCTCTCTCTCCTCATCCTCCCCTAATTTCCCCGCGGCACACTCCTCTGACCTTGCCCACCCGCCGCCCGCCTCTTGTCGTGTCGGGACAACACTTTCCCCCGCGGCATAAACAACCAGGAAGTCGCGCGGCCGGCCTCGCCGTGTTGGTGTGGCGGTGTCATGTGAAACTATACTACGTCCATCATCATCCTAGTATTTTTTAATTTTTTTTTTACGAAAGTGAAAGTAACTTGGGCTTCTCGTTTCGTTTTAATGATTTTCAGGCCAGTCTGTCTGTCCGCCTGTCTGTCTGCGGCATCCGTCTGCTCGCCGCCGCCGCCCTGTCGCGCTTTTGATGGCTCGCGCGACGGTTGGCCGCCTCCCTTGTGCAATGTCACTGAACCGGTGCGGTGTGCCGAGCGCGTACGAAGGCCGCCGCCGCCGCCCTCAATATTTTTTTAAAGAGATACTTCGTTTATTTTTTTTTTGCGATGCGGCTTTCTCACACGAAACGACATAGGTAAACTTTGGCCCATGAAATTTTAAGCAGAACATACCCGGGGCACAATTTGCAGCAATGTTATGTTTTGCATAAAAACGTAAAATTTCATTGGAGAAAACTGTCCCATGGACATTTAGAGCGTGCAGCCAAAAAATCTTGTAGCGTCCGCGTCTTTTCAGTGTGTGTCTCTCTCTCTCTCTGTCCCCCGTACGTGGTGTGTCGATGAAAGGCACTCGCCGTCGAGCCACAGGGGGGGGGGGGGGCACACACATGCCGCCGTGCCCCGTGGTGGCCGCTGGGGCGTTTCTGCCAGATATGCGGTGTGGCGACGTTTGAAGCCCGCCGCGTCGTCACGCGCACAGAGGGAGGGAGAGAGGGAGAGGGAAAGCGAGAGCGAATTTAAGTGTGTGTGTGTGAGAGAGAGAGAGAGAGTGTGTGTGTGTGTGAGAGAGAGAGAGAGAGAGAGAGAGAGAGAGAGAGAGAGAGAGAGCTCGCGTCGTGCTGAGATTGGCGAAGGGAATCGGCCGTGACCGCGCCACGGTTTGTGTTGCGTGTGATTGTGGTCGCGGGGCTTGTCGTCGCGCTCGCAATTCAACGCAGACAAAAAAAAGGACGAAAAAAAAAGAATTAGAGTTCCCTCTTGAGTTGAGTTGAAAAAGGAGTATATTTTTATACCCTCCGACCATGTCATGTGTTGTTGTTCTTGGTGGTGTTGGCGTTTATGCCGTGAGGAGGGCTAATGAAACAGCAGTCAGGTGTAACAGAGGGAGAGAGCGAGAGAGGGAGAGAGAGAGACAAAAGTGTTCCGTTTTGCGTTTTGCCCGAGGGGCAATTCACAGCTGTAGTGCCCCGTACACAATGTCCTGTAATACTTAAATGGACCTAGACAATTAAAAGTGGGCCTAAAATACTCAATAATGACTAAATACTTAGAAGGTTTGCATTACTGTCCCTGTAATACCTACTACAGCTGTGGTACTATTTATACACAGACTCCCATAGTGAATCGCCCCTTGTTTTTGCCACGGCTGGCCCGCAGCTATTGGGCGCGTTCGGCCGGCTTTCCAGTGGCACATGAACGGAACCCTGCTGTGCACAAGTGCTGCGCACAAATGTATTCACATCGTTTTCTTGCTGTTGCAGAACCAGGCGATGCGGGTGGTGCGGACGGTGGGGCAGGCCTTCGAGGTGTGCCACAAGCTGTCCATCGGCCCCGGCAGCCCCGGCAGCCCCGTCCGCGACGACAACAGCGAGCGCGACTCGGAGGCCGCGTCCGACAAGACCACCAGGAAAGGTGCGTGCGACGGTGCCTCTCGGAGCCTCTCAGAGCTTTCCAAACAATTATTTACGGGTTTCTTTCCCTTCCGCCCTGCTTGTAGCGCGTACCGCGGGAGCTATGTTCTCTCTTTCTCTCTCTCTCTCTCTCTCTCTCTCTCTCTCTCTCTCTCTCTCTCTCTCTCTCTCTCTCCTCTCTCCCGATCTCTCTCCTGCTCTCTGTCTTTCTCTGTATGTCTGTCTCTCTCAGGGCCGCCCGTCTCACTCGCACTGACGTCAGCGCGAACTGCGTGTTGGCGTAATAAAAGTGGTTCGGCTGCAGTCGCGGCCAGCCAGGGGCCCCGGGCACCGCCCCTGTGGCATCGAGAGTGAGAGAGAGAGAGAGAGAGAGAGAGAGAGAGAGAGAGAGACAGAGAGAGAGAGATGGGGTCCTGGTCCTCTCGGAGGGAACAGGGAAGCACCGCCGAGTGCAGCGTAACCGTTGCCACCGACTCGAAGCTCTCTCTCTCTCTCTCTCTCTCTCTCTCTCTCTCTGAGTGTGTGTGTGAGAGAGAGAGAGAGAGAGAGAGAGAGAGAGGCCAGTCACTCTGCACTCTACGCTTTTCCCCCACATTATACTGTCTCTCCTTTATTTTTAGAGAGATGCATGTGTGCCGCACACATACACGCGATCACGTCTCACCTCACGGCGAAAGGAAAAGAATTATTTCATCCGTATATTTCCACACACGAATTGTCTCGGAGACGCTCGACAACCAACTGCTCTGATAATAACTATTTCGTTCACCTTTGTTTTACAGACAGAGGGGTACTGTTGTTCCCCCTTTTTCTTCGCTCAATAATTTCCTTAAAAAAAAAAACTTTTGATATTTTTTAAAAACCCGTAAACAAAAGCCGCGCGTCGTATAGTACACTTTAAAATGTAGGTGCGCAAAATAAATGCTCGTTGCGCAGAAGCCACTTCTAGTACCGCTACCGCTACTTTGTCGGCTATTGTGTGTCGGAACAACTGCCGGGGAGTATCGGAGCGCGCGGGCTCTGCAGGGGGTCCACGCCGCGCCCCCTTCCGCCACACAAACACACACACGCACACACACAGACACACGTTGCGGCGCCCGGCGCTCTGCCAAGTCTCTCCCCCCCCCCCCCCCCGCGTGAAATATACTGGCCCGCTGGTGCGCTGAGGTTTAGGAGGGGGCGCCGCCGTGCACAAGAATAATAGCCGATCAGATGATGGGCTCCGTTCTTTCCGTATGCGAGTGGCATGTGCAGCATCCCTGTGTGTGTGTGTGTGTGTGCGTGTGTGTGGGCGGCAGTGGCCGTGTGTTTAGCCTGTGATAACTCCGTTTAGCAGATGGTGAAGTTGTGGATATTTGTGCGTCACGGAGCCGCGCGGCCGGGGCGCCTGTGGAATGCTGGGTAGGCCGGCCGCCGCTCCTCCGTGCGGCCGGGTTGCCTACCCGGCTGTTGACAGGCGCCCCGGTGATGGTCCGTGTCGCGCCGCCGCCGCCGCCGCCGGGCCGCTCGCCGCCGTCGCTGCAATTACCTACAGAAGGGGGGGGGGGAGTTGTTTGATGATGATGATGATGATGATGCGGTGCCGCTGATGATGATGACCATTACCGTTGCGACTGTCGTCGGCCAGCTCAGGGCGGGCGGGCTCGGGCGGCGGTCAGTGCCGGCTGGCAGACAATACCGAGCGCCGCGCCAGAGGGGGCCAGGCGCCTAGAAATAACGCGCATGACGTCCGGAGGGGATAGAGACACCCGGGGTACTCGCCGTGCAAACTGTCCAAAGTGTGGTGTGTCGGTGCCGGCCGCTAGCTCAAAGAAATGACAACCAGAAACAAAAGGTGCATCATAAGACAAAAAGTAAATTCAAGACCAAAAAAAAATAAGGCAAAAAAAAAATGAAATGTAAAATTGTGCGTGAAAGTCGATAGAAAAAAAAAACTTCCTCCCATAAGTCACAGGAGAAAATTTCGAGAGTTTATCGTGCACGCTGATGTGAGCGATCCGCTGCTGGTGGGACTGCAGCTGGCAGTGACGTCACACCGCGGCCACCGCCGCTGCTGTGACCTCACGGCGCGAGTGGCGGCGGCGTGGCGGCGGCGTGGCGGCGGCGCTCTGACGGCAGCACATGACACGACCACTCATAATAATGTGTCAGAATTAAAGAGCGCGCAGTAGTGCCGCCGCTGCCGCCGCTGCCGCCGCTGCCGCCGCCGGCCAGTTAGCCCGCGCTAAGTGGTCCCTGATTTATACGGAAGCGTGTCGCATGTCGACCGGGCGCCACCCTGTCGTATTGAGTTGCTGCCGCGCGGTGTGTGTGCGTGCGTGTGTGTGTGTGTGTGTACGTTTACTATTTTTCAAACATCAAAAGAAAAAATATTGTTTACAAAATATTTAAAGTGATACCTTCCTTATCAAACGATTTTTTATTTTGAGATGTACAGATGTACCCGTAATTTTTGGTTTTTGAAAAAAAAAAGCAAAATGAATTTTTTTGACGTTTTTTGAAAGTTGGCGGATCGCTTCTTCTTTCGTTGATCATGCTCCGCTTGCGCGCGTGTAGTGTAATGCCTCCCTGCTGGCCGGGCGCGAGCCGGGAGGGACAATGGCGGGTGGTGCCCGACGGTCTCTCTTCCTCTCTCTCTCTCTCCTCTCGGTATCTCTCCATCTCTCTCACCTACTCTCTTTCTCTCGCTGGCTTATTAGCTATTTTGCATGAGCATGAGCGCCGCGGTGGCGCCGCGTTGGGCTGCTCACGTGTGCGACAGCGGGTGACGTCTGGTGACGTCACGGCTTGGCTCTCTCCCTCCCGCTCTCTCGCTCCGTCTCTCTCTCGCTCTCTCGCTCCCTCTCTCGCTCTCTGCGTCCTTCACGGTCTACCCCAAAACCGTCAGCGGTGCTCCTTCTGGCCCCCGCCTTGCGCGGGCTGTGTGTCGCTTGCAATCCATTCCGATGGATACAGCCAGACAGACGGGGTTAGATAGAGAGACGGACGGACAGAGAGAGAGAGAGAGAGAGAGAGAGAGAGAGAGAGAGTCGTACAGGCAGAAGAGAGGGCGAGAGAGAGAGAGAGAGAAAGAGATATAGACAGACAGACAGAGAGTAGGGTATTTCGTCACAATCCGCGCTGGCGTCGGATCCCCCTCCGTGACGTCAGCCGAGTCAGTCCACCGGCGTGGCGGGGGGTCTTTATTACACGGCTGAGACGTTAAAAAACGTTAAGACACTTTGATTTAGTGGCGGGGCGGTGCCGCGGGCAGGGTGCCTGTTGACGCGACCTTGATAGGCGCGGGCAGCGGAGCCGAGCGGCAGTCCACCGCCGCGGCGACAAACAATAGCCACGCTCCCCCCGCGGACGCCCCGCGGACCCCCCCCCCCCCCCCCCCCCCCTCGTAGACAACCCCCCCGCGACTCTGGCAGGGATCGTCTATGATACTCGTCGTGACTCTGTAACAAAGAAAAAAAGGGGGCAAGACTCTCGGTGAAGAAAGAAATATTTTAGAGCATTTCTTTACTTCAAAGCGCTACAGCAAAAAAAAAACAATCTTTCTTTTTGTGTATTTTCTTACAGTGTTTCGAAAAAGAAACTGTTTTTTTTTACAATGTGAATTGGTGTGTGCCAACAGGCGCGCTCTCCACGCAGCTGAGCGTGGACGGGCTGGAGGACTCGGTGCAGGACTCGGCCTCCTACGACGAGTCCCCGAGATCGCCGCCGCCCTCGAGAGCGCTCAGGCTGGACCTGCAGCGGCCGCGGTCCCCGCAGGTGAGGCGCACCACCACCACCACCACCACCACAACCCTGCACCCAAAAAATGCATTCTCGATTTAAGTCTCAAATCGGATACACTAGGTTTTCTCGAATAAATTTTACTTAAATCAACTGAATTTTACTTGGATCAAGTAAATTTTACTTGGATCAAGTAAATTTTATTCAAGTCAAGTAAATTTTATTCAAGTCAAGTAAATTTTATTTAAGTCAAGTAAATTTTATTTAAGTCAAGTAAATTTTACTTGGCAAAACGAAGCACACCCTCGATTCTGTATACTTGTCTCGAGCGTTCAAGAAACAGACGAGTCACAGGTACATTACATGCTCTTTTGGCTATACTTGAGACAAGCATCCATGGGAGGGTCTTGTATCATATCAAGAATCGCCATGTTTCTTGGCAAAACCGCTCGATTCAAGTATACAGAATGGAGGGTGTATCATCAGCGATATCAAGAATCTATTTTCCTGGTCGTGCGAGCCGTGAGGCCGCGGTGCCGAGTGGCCGTCGTCGTGCTCAACCCTCCCTTCCCCCGCCAGGTTAACCGCAAGGACATGAACGGCTCCCCCATGACGGCCGACGACGTGGACCGGGAGCGCGAGCGGGAGCCGTCGGCGGGCAGCCTCGGGGGCGCGTCCCTGCTGCACCACGAGGTGCAGCTGCTGCGGGAGCAGCTGGAGCAGCAGGTGCAGCAGACACAGGCGGCGCTGGCCCAGGTCAACCTGCTCCGGGACCAGCTGGCCGCGGAGAAGGCGGCCAGGATGGAGGCCCAGGTGAGCCATATACTGGAGTGATGCGCACCGCAAATAACATATCTTCGAAATTTTCAAAATGGCCAATTAAAAAAAAATAATCAAAACCTTCACATTGTTAGAGGGCTGTAAAAACATTTTGAAACTTTCAAAAATTTTTGATGTCTCAAGAAAATATTCAACTTCTGTAAAACTTTCAAATCAAAAAGAAAATAAAAAAAAACGGCATTTTATTCGGCAGGCGAGAACGCACCAGCTCCTCGGCCACAACCGAGAGCTGCTGGACCACATCACGGCTCTGGTGACGCACCTGCAGGAGCAGGAGGGCGGCGGGCCGGGCGGCAGCCAGCCCCTTCAGCTAGCACCCCAGGTGAGTCCGCGCCGCCGCTGCAGCTGCGCAGCTGCGCAGCTGCTGCCCTCCTCCCCCCTCCCCACACACAACACCCCCTCCTCTCCCATACCTCAATGCCATCCGGAGAATGCGCCAAGAATGTTGCCGGTCATGTTTAACGCAGATCCGTGTCTTAACGAACGTGATTTGCGTATGATGTGTGTGTGTGTGTGTCTGTGTGTGCAGTATTTACCCCCAAGCTGATGTGACCGTGTGTGCTCATGATGTGTTATTCGCAGGCGTCGCTCTCGGATCAGACAGTATGGTTAATTTCGTTTTCTTGTTGGGCCAGTTGCCGCCGGAAATATCACGGCTTAAGAGCACGACGACCTTTCCGTGAGCAGGGATAGGCGCGCTAGGACCGAGGTTAGAGCACTCACAAGCGTATGTTCGTTATCCTCTTTCTCCAGTTGTGCATGTTAGATTTCGGGCGCCACCATTTTCGGGCGCTTCTTGCGAAATGTCAGTACTGTTATTGTAGAGTCGATGGAGTAGACTAGGGGTTGTTTTCGGATGAAACGGTTGCAAGTCAATCGGTGTGACGCTTCTGTGACTTTGCATGTGAAACGTGTGACATTGTGCTTTTTTAACTTGTGATCTCAGAGTTGATTTTGTATATAAGTTGGAAAGGTCATACTTCTTCTTAGCCCTCGTATGCTTAATATATGTGCACTGTTTGTTTGCACTTTCTTTGCTTTCTTGTTGTTGTAAACCCACGTACTAGACACCATGTTTTTATTTTTAAGTAGCATATATGGAGCCAAAGGACTCCGTTTCTTTTTGTTTGTTTAGCATGTCGTTTGTGAAGTGTAGAATTTAGTGCATGCATGTGTGACATTCTGTTTGTATCTTCTTTTTTTTAATTTTTGTGAATAATTAGAAATAAACCCTCTTTCATTTGTGTTAATTACTGTTAGATTTTTTTCTGTAATAACGTGGTGTAATGTTTGTGAATTAGTTAGGACAGAGGCCTTACACCCGAGCTGGATGAGTCAGACCCCTGTTCGCGATCCAAAGACCTGAAATTAACATAGTGCGTTCAAAGATTCTACTTAGAAATAAACAAAATTAACAAAGGGAACCAAACGATGACTATTCGGTGATCGCGCGGATCGCCTGTCGCAGAGGGCGTCTCACTGCCGGCTCTGGGTGCGGGTCGGGTGAGGGTTGTGTGGTGACGGTGTGGTTTGTCTCCGCAGTGCGAGCAGCTGGGCCTGCAGGGCCTCGGCCAGGGCCTGGGCCAGGGCCTGGGGCTCGTGTACGGACCGGACTACCAGGAGGCGGCGCAGGCGGCGCAGGCGGCGTACGCGGCGGCCCTGTTCGGGGTGCCGGTGCCGGGGTCGCCGGCGCAGCCCCTGCGGCCCGCCGCCACGCTCTTCGGCTTCCCGTACGCCGCCGCCCCCGCCGCCGCCGCGCCCGCCGACCAGCAGTTCCAGGCGCAGCTGCTGCAGCGGCTGCAGTCGCTGAGCGGCTACGCCCCCGCCGCCGCCACCGCCGCCGCCGCCCGGTCGCCGACGCCGTTCGGGTACCCGCAGTCGCCGACGCTCGGCTACCGCGTGTCGCAGCCGTCGCCGTTCGGCAGCTCGCACGTGATGCCGGGCGCGCAGCGCGGCCACACCCCCGCCGCCCCCGGCACGCCGTCGCCGACCGCGCACAGCGGCTCCGGCGGCGGCGGCGGCTCCGGGTCCACGCCGCAGGACGAGGACTCGCCGCTCTTCATCCGGCCGCTCTCGCAAGTGGGCACGCTGACGACCACGGACCACGACGGCCGCACCAGGGTCATCGTGCCCGTGCCCATGGACGACGACCCGGCGCCGCCGGCCGGCGCGGCGCCCGCCAAGGCCGCCGCCAGGCAGGAGGCGTCGTCGGCGTCCTCGGCGCCCAGGCCGGCCGCGAGCGCCGCCAGCAACACCAAGAAGCTGGCGGCCGCCATGGCCACCCTGGAGGCGCCGCCGCCGTCCGCGGGGGGCATGCGGAGGCTGGCCCCCGGGGGGCCGCCCTTCATCACGCGCTCCACGAGCGAGAAGGTGCCGAACCGCAGCGAGCTCATGAACCAGGTGACCCGGGCTGCGTGGGCGAGGCACACCACCAAGTGAGGCGGGCAGCGTGGGACCAGGTGGGACCGGCCTGACCCGAGGAGCCAGGGGAGCCGGTGGAGCCGGTGGAACTGCATTCCGTGCACCGTGCCATCCCTGCGTGGATCGAACAGAACCTTGCTGCGTTGTTGTTATTTTTGTTTCCCATAGGTTGTAGTGTATTTGTCCCGGATCCATGTGTATAGCGCTTCGAGGGTGTGCTTCGGTAAACGCACGCTGTAATAATTTCATGATGACTGACTTGCACCCCCCAACACGAAATCGAATCTCGAGTTTCGTTCCCTTTGTTTCGATGCTTGAGGAGACGATGTACATTATTTCATTTCCATGAATGACGTTTAGAAAGGCTTATAGCGGCCATCCCAGTGTGTGACGTCTGCAGTACGCAGAAGTTGTAAAACCTGATACAGCAGTCCCTTATTAAATGCAATGTTTGAAGTCGACTTAATTTTGAAGTTAGTGGTCGCCGTTTTGTAGTTCCTGCCCGTTTAAAATTCCCTTTCGATTATGAATACTTTCCGATTGTAAACTGCGTGATATTGCTGATCGAGCACATGATTCTATGTTTGGCGTACAATTTCAGGAAGTTCTTTGAGTAGTGTTAAGTCCACCAACGAGTAGATCTGCACAGAGAGGAATGTTTGGTGGAACCAGTCGTTTGTGATTAACTGCCCCAGGTCCCTGGAATGTCAATAAAGTGTTGCTGTGCCCCTGATGATCTCATACAGACATCGTACATTTTCAATAATGTTCCTCTACTACGCAGACGTACGCCGACGCCAACCCCGGTCTGGGGCCCGTGTGTCAATGGCAGCAGACACGCTGGTCGGATGTACGAGCGTTTCTAGTCTGTTTGTGTGCGGTTCCGGTTATTTCTTTCCCGTACTTAATAAGATCAAACTGTGTTGTATATATTTTAGTTTTGTAATTTATTTGGATTTGTACATATATGTTTTTTTTTTTGTAAAATGGTACGGAACCAGTCGTGCACTGCGTTCCGCATCGACGAAACTTCCATTCGGCTTTTGTCTCGGCCAAAAGTGCGTGTATGGAAAGTTAGCTGTTACGGTAGGAGACATTTACATGTTCATATGACTGATGAGTGAGAGGTTGTAAGGTGTAAATAAAGCGCAATATTGTTAAGATGTGTCTTCTCCGGGTACCTCTGGCGTTACATCCCTCCTTGTCGTCTCACCCAATCACTTCCAACTTCCCCGGCGGGCAGAAATGAAAACGTCATTGGGAAATATCGTGCCACAAGTATTTCCGAGGAAAACAGAAACTGGAACAAAAGCTGGAACTTTCCAGAGAAGTTTAGAGATTTTGTCAACCCCTTCTGTGTTTTTTGATTTGCCATTCACAATTTCCCAACGACATTTCTTTGTTATCTCTAAGAACGTTTCTTACAGCCATGGCTGTGGCGCTACCCCGTGGTCCCCCTTATGGCGGCCATACCCCACTGCCCGGGGCGTTTCTGCCAGCGAGGGGTAGTTCCCGGGCGGCGCCTCGGGGTGGCGCCGGGCGGCGCGCGGAGGGCAGCCACCTGCAGCCCTGCCGCAGCCCAGCAAAGTCACTGTCATTGCCTCTGCCCACTGATGCACGAAACCAGACGGGGCCCTCTCTGCGATCTGAATTAAAATGCGATGCGTGCAGCTTCCGATACATCTCCGAGGGCAAAGCTCCGTCCGTCTCGTGCTTCTAGTTCCTTAATCTAGTTCCGCATCGCACCATCCCCCCCCCCCTCTCTCTCTCTCTCTCTCTCTCTCTCTCTCTCTCTCTCTCTCTCTCTCTCGCTCTCTCTATCCCCCCTCTCGTCCCTCCCTCTGTCTCACACACCCACCCCGGGCGACCTGACCTGTGACACCGCGGTGCGCCCGGCGGGAGGGGGAGAAAAAGTTGTATCAAATGTCTGGCCAAACAAGGCGGTGTTTCCGGGCCGTGTCAACAAGGGTGTGGTTGGCGGCGCCGCCGGGGCCCGCACATCGACCAACGACAGTAACTGCTCTCGGTCCGGGGAAATTCTTTTGCCATGGGTGTCCGCGCCGCTGCTGTTCACGGCGATACGTCGACGGCGAACATTTTCACTGGCCGACCCTGACTGTCGCCACGCCGCGCGCACTTCCTTTAATCAAAATGAAACTTTATTCATAAAAAAAAAAACAGAATGAATGGCCCGTGCATGTGTGAGTGAGAGGGCAGCTACTCTGCATTAGCCTCGCACCGACCTGCGTTGCGGCAGTCTCGTGGGCGTAGCCCTTGCCCCACGACACGACATAGCCGCCGTTCTAAAAGACAAACTCGGAGCGTAGCCGCCTCGCACCATTGTCTCTCTCGCTCTCTCCCTCTCTGTCTCTCTCTCGCTCAGACTCTGGAAACATTCAGTTTAAATTTTCCCCTTCCGCTACAAGTTTTCAGAAAAAAAATCTTCGTGAACGCGTTCAACTTTTCGGGAAGGTCGCGTGGGCCAGCTCGTGTCTTTTTTTTTTTCGTTTTCGTTCCTTTTGTTTCTCTTTTTATTAGGCTTTGCCATTGTCACTGGCCGTTAGCGGAGAAGCGGTCGAGGTCGGGAGCAGGTCAAGGGAAAGGGACAGTTAAGGACGCGGATAGAAAGTGAAAATAGATGGCGAGGGAGTATTCTATTAATGCGCACCTGCCGCGGGGCCCCGGCCGGTAGGTATGAACTGCTGGCGGGGCTGCGTGTCTGACCGCCATAACTACACGGACCGGTGTTCGTCTCTGTCGCTCCCATTCTGTTTACCGAAGCGGGAGAGAGAGAGAGAGACAGGGCACTGCCGCGGGTCCCGCCAGCGAGCGACCCCCCGCCGTGGGAACTCGACTCAAGGAGTGTCGCGGCACATGTTTAGTGACAGTTTCACCCGTCGGGCAAAATTCGGAGGAGAGCGCGGGATGCAAATGTGCCCCTTTAAAAAAAAAACAGTTTAAAAGTTGAATTCCGAAAATATTGTGTTGAGCAATATGTTTTTTTTTTTTTTTTAAATTAATTCTGAGAGTAGCCATGGTTCATAACACGCCCAGTTCCATACATCGATTCCCTGTATTTTTTAAGTTCTTTGCTTTTGTTGTTTTCTTCGGAACGGTTGGTAAGACAAGCTTTTTGTTCTGTTCCTTTCCAGCTGAGCTCCGCCGCCAAGGTGGCGCGCTGGTTCGAGCTGCTGCAGCCGCCCGTGGCGCTCTCGCGGCCCGAGAGCGGCTTCGTGTCCGGGGCGCAGTCCGGCGACATCGGCGGCTCGCAGGCCGCCACCGAGGCGGAAGCCGCAGACGCCGCGGACGCCGGGGACGCCGCCGAGGACTCCGCCGTCAGCGCCGCCCTCAGCCGCCTGCCCGCCCGCAAGAAGAGCAAGCTGTTCAAGCTCAGGCTGGGCAGGAACGTCACCTTCTAGGCGCCACCGGACGCTGCTGTCAACATACCAAAGACTTCGTAGAGCGAGGACCGCAATTTTCGTTTCGGAGCGGCAATTGTTTTTCCGAGTTTTTTTTTTTTGTTTTTTGTTTTTGAAAGGTTTTGCCTCTGCGTGTCGACGTACTACATGTCATGACAGCGCTGCTACTCCCGCTGCGGCCTTTCTAAAGGTTTCGAAAGGGTTATTTATTTCGTAGACACGAAAATAGTTAATCTACAATGTTTCGCCGGAGCAGGTCGATGAAAGCGTAATTCAAGTTTTTTGGGCTGCTGATGAGCCTTGCAAAGACTGATAGTTTTCGCGACGCTTCACCCTTAGCAAATGACTACTTAATCTACCAGGGTCTATCCACTGTTTTGTAGTACTCTATTTCACTCTAGCATCAATTTACACACGACTGGAAACGCCAGTCAGAGCTAAGCGGAGCGTATTCCCATTAGTTTATGAATCAATAAAAAAAGTTGTTATGGACCGAAAAGATGATCTCCCAGGAAGCTTTTAAGCAAATTGTATATAATTTGTAGATTGGCGACAAGGCATCAATACGTTGCCGTACGATGAGGTACAATAGTGCGGCAAAGTGCTGATCTCTCTATGAAAATGTTAGATTAAGTATTATGTCTACTGTTACTGTAGCCAATTTCAATGTCCGTCGTTGCCTACGTTGTCACAGAGGGAACGCAATACTCTGTTGTGTTTAGAAAATTCATGAGGTCATTCGGCAATTGTAGCGTTTGAAGCGGTACATAATTTATTGAGTATTTTGTGCCAACACTGAAACTTTCCTTTTAATTAAAGTAACCGTAAGTTTTGTACATACAGTATGTAGTTGGTTCTGCAATCAAACCCCAACTGGTGCCATATGGTAAAACCATATATTCTCACTCGTTTTCGCGACGGACCACGTGTAGAAAAGACTGTTTTATGATAGCTAAATGTCACGAGTTTTGGAAAAATAGATGATTTTGTGTGTATTTTCATGACATTCCAATGTTACCACAGGATTCATTCCACGTTAACGTTTGTATTATTATCTTTCTAGGCATAAGCACTGTTAATTTTCTAACCAAACCTTGTTAAGAAGTTTTTTTTTTTAAAATCGTTTGGTTGTGTGCCCCCCGTTGTGCTCTCGATGTTAAGTTTTAATTAGGATTGAATCATAATTTATTGTTTGAGTATGTTTTAAGAATGTTTCCCCAGCTACAGTGGTCATCACTGTCCCATTTTCGGACTAAATGAAAATGTGATTTGTGCGAGATAAATGAAAGGTCCCAAAACATGACTTGACTGGGAGTGCGAAGTGCACACCACTACTTTTCTTCAATAAAAGAGTGTCATCTGCACAAAAAATATCTGAAAGATTCAACATCTAGGAACATGAACAACATTTTTGTATTGTATTTTCCTGTCTCCGAGTACTACCGAAAATAATCTGTTTGTCACATGCTGCACTCTGCGAGCGCTATCTGGCCAGTCCTGTTGACATAGGCTGCTAGTGTATTAAGATTTTTATAAAAAATTAAAGCTATTTATTCTTACTGCGCGTTTTCTTGACCACACCTATACCCTCCCCATAACACTAAAAAAAGAAAGACACCTAAGACCGGAACGGATAGTTGCGTGCACGGCCGCAGAAATCAATATTTTCCGACCGGGGGATCCACTGATCCACTGCTCCTTCTGAGGAATCGTCATTTTGTTTCGTTTCCTCTCGGGGCCTTGAACTCGACGGCAGCGCACGGGGAGGGCCACTTAACCCCCTCCATAGTTGTCCTTCCCACCCACTTAGGGGTGGGTGGAGTAGTGGATGCAGGCCCGGCGGGGGGCATGGGGGAGCCAGGGGGGGGGGGAGGGGAGTATAGTGGGGGGCAAAGCGCAAGCCAGGCTCATCACATCAGGGAGCTTCCGCACACACACCCGCACACGTGTGAGCTGCGTACGAACGGAGACCGGCCAGTGAGCGAGCAGCGGCGGGACGTCGACCCTCGGCCACCGCGGCCACCGCGACCACGGGGGGCATGGAGGCGCCGCGGAGCCTGCAGCAGCAGCGCGCAGCGCCGTGACGTCACAAGGTGAGCGAAGCCCCGCGCTCAACAAGTCCCCCACGTCCGGCGAGGCAGGTGAAGTTTCACTGATAATTCCTGCTGTGTTCCGGAGTCGGATTAAAATCGGGAGATCTGAAGTAGGATCCGCGAGTCCCGGCAGCAGGCAGCACAACAATTACAGAAATTGCTCATCGGTGTTTGCCGGGGCTATGAAGATGTCATTTTCATGAGATAACCATGTTGTGAACAGGCTGACCACACAAATCACTCCAGCCCCTCCCCTTCATTTAAAAATATAAAATTCCGATGGAATATTGAAAACTACTGATGATCTGACGGGAGAACGTATTGCTGTAGTGTATGTCGATCCATGCCTCATCTTTCCCTGGGCGAGGAAGTGCTAGCTTACGTTCTTTTGTCAGATCCTTAGTGATATTGTTAAGGCAGCAGTATACCTTAACCTGATTGTATTTTCTTACATGAATGAAATTTCTTGTGACAATCCTAAAAATATTATACGAGTGCGTCCTTATAGTTTTGAGAGAGAAAAAAAAATAGTCAGGTCATGGGGCCAGTGGGCGTAGAATTGTGGGGCGAATCCGCGTGGCTGGGACTCGTACTTCTCTCCGGCTGGGCCGCATTTACTTAGTTTTAGCGTAATGAAGGAACGCGGGTGCGCGTGTGAGCGTGCGTGGCGGGCGCGTGGCGGGCGCGTGGCGGGCGCGTGGCGGGCGCGTGGCTGAAGGACGTGTCGCATGTCGCTGAATCACGGACAGTCGGCGCTGCGTCACGCACGCGCGCACCCCTCACGCTCGCCGAGAGTGTGAGTGCGATGGAAAAAAAATAAAAATCAAAATGCTGAAATATTTTCGGAATATACCAGGAGGTGTCCTGCACGTCGGCCGCTCCAACGGGAAAGGCAGGCAGGCCCCTAACGAACTCTCTTTCTGTATCGGCCAGACGCGCGTGGGAGAGAAAGAGAGGCAGGTGGTGCGTTGCGGGTCTGCCTACCATTCCTAACCTAACCTAGCCGTCCCTTTAGGGCCGGCTGCCGGCCGCGGCGGGTCCGCTCGGGAGTGACTGGGTGTTACTTACAACCGGCCGGCCCGACTGCCGTGTCAACAGCCACGGTCGGGGCGTCGTTGTCGCCCATCACCGCCACCCGCCGCCACCGCCAGCCGCCAAGGATGCCGGCGGACACCGACGGCGACCAGCCCCGGGACACGTCGCCCGGCGGCGGCAGCGCGCAGCCCCACATGGGCCTCTCCTCGCTGCCCACGGCCTCGACGCCGTCCTCGACGGCGGCCTCGACGGCGGCCCCGGGGGTCGCCGGCCGCCGCAGGATGGCCACGTCCCCCACCGGCACCACCACCGGCATCCTCCGACTCAACATCAACAAGCCCCGGCGCAGCTCCGGCAGCTCCGTCGAGTTCCGGACGCCCGCCGACGGCTACATGCAGGTCAGCGTCTAGTCCGTGGCAACCTGGACCGACTATGGGGGGCGACCGCGGTCGGGAGCTCCTGGATAGTATGCTTTCTCTCTCTCTCTCTCTCTCTCTCTCTCTCTCTCTCTCTCTCTCTCTCTCTCTCTGCCCCTCTGCCTCGCTCTCTCACTCACTCGCTCCCCCTCACACACACTCACACATGGACCGCTGCGACGGCGGCAGTGGTTGGCACCGCCGGCCGCCGCCTCTCTTATTCTCGCCCCCCACGCCTGAAAGGGACGGCACGAGGCCGCGCCGTACCGTCTGGGTCGGAAAGGCGGCGGCGGCGGCGCGGCCCTCCTAATGGTGATGTACGACACGCAGACTGCACGCAACAAGCTATGCCCGCCAGTGCCCCCTCCCCCCCCCCCCTCCACTCCCGGCGGCCGCGAGGCCAACTGGGTGTGGCCGCGGCTGCCAGCAGGTAGGCCACCGGGAGACGGCCAGGCCGGAGGGGGCGGGAGGGACGGACAAGGAGGAAACTACCGCTGAAGTACCTCATCGGTGTTGCAGTCGATACCTCTGTCCTCGCTTCTGCCCAAACATTGCTATTATTTTTTTTTCAAGATACATTTTTATTATTTTTCTGTAGTTATTTTTTTTAATACAAATTTTTAGCCGTGTTCCACGGTCCCTGCGGTGGAGTCGGTGATGAGTACCGTGGACAGCGTAAGTGCAGCCCGCTCGGGGCCCTTTAAAAGCGGTGCCGCGGGGATTCCCCACGGGGGGGGGGGGCGTGCAGTGCAGTGCAGTGCACCCCGAGGGCCGCCCGGCACATAGCACCGAGCCGTCCCGGTTACTAACGAAACCCAGATATGCTAGAACGCATAGGCAAAAAAAAATTCGTACCACTCACACGTGCCAAGTGTGTTGCATACCCACCGCCAGCGTAACAGGCAACGCCTGGGCAGCTCGGCACTGAATTTGCTTTGTGGGCAGGCGAAGGATATGATATGCAGCCCATGAGACGGATGAGCTGTACGATATTTCCGCCCATGCGTCTTAACACCCCCGCCGAAAACTGATGGACACCAAAGCGAGAAATTTCCTCCCTGATATACATGCTGAGGCGTCGTCCATTGAGCACGTTTTAAGTTTGCCCGCCCCGCACGGCTGTCGGGGGAGCGCCTGCGGATGCCGGGGTAGGCCGGCCCGCACGACACGCGTGCGCTGCACACCCTTCCGTTGCCTACCCGGCAGGCGCCATCCGCGCGGGAACTAGCCGCCCGCGGACTTGTCAACATTCGTAGCATCCCCCGCCGGGTCTCTCTTTTCCGGCATTCTTGGCATATTGTCGCATTTCTCTGCAGCAAACGGACAGGACACAAACATAACATTAATTTTTTTTACTTCGAGGGTTTGCGGCGTTTTCGGAAGTGCCCGCCTTATCTGTAAAACGGTGCTCGACCGCCGGGAACAGTGATGGCGCGGCGGTATGGGGCGTGGCGGCGTCGGGGGGTTCCCGGAGGCCCCCGGAGGCCCCCGGGAGGCTATCGCATGACCCGCGCCACTTGGCGTCGTCTGAGGTGGCGGGTGCGTCTTGTAGTGGATAGCGCAGGACAGCGTCACGTGACTCTGTCGGGGGTGGCGGCCGGCGGCGGCCCGGCGACGGGTCCGGCCGTCCCCGCCGCCGTGAGTAAGGAGTGGGCGGTGCCCGCGGGGGAGGGGGGATGGGGGGGGGGGGGAGGTCCCGGGGGACGCCGCCGCCGCCGACGACGCCGAGGACGTCTTGGTGGCCAGTGCCAGCCCGCCTCTCGGCGCACAATGCAGCGCGGCGGGCGGAGCGGCCGCGGCGGGTCGGCGCGCGAGGACCTGCGGGCCCACCTGCGGGCCCTGCAGCTGCAGCTGCAGCTGCAGCCCGACTGAGGCGCGGGCGCGACATGTACGCTATCCGCCCTTTCTTCCACAAGGTTCGAGGTTCAAATACCAAACTCTATTTTTTTCTTGTTTTTTTTTTTCTTTAATTTTGTTTTTCAGGCAGTGAACGCGAATAACCAACCAGTCGACAGCTCCATTCTATCTGATAATCGTTGAAAATAAACGTGAGCTGTGCCTATCGAACAGGTGGAGCCCACTTCCCCGCAGCCCTCGGTGGACCGTCTGTCGGTGACGTTCGCGGCCGAAGAGCGCAGCATCTGCTCCGACGCCTCGGTCCGCGTCAACGTGATGCCCACCCCGGCCGCCAACGGCTACGGCCAGGGCGCCGCCGACGGCTCGTCCGACCGGGTGAGTTCACCGCCGGGAGGGCGAGCGCGGTGACCGTGCAAAAAGCCGTGACGATTTTGTCGGGTGTGAACGCGGTGCGTGACCGTCGCCAGGCCCCGGCGGCGTGCCTCGGCGAGCCCGAGGACGACGACGAGGACTACTCGGTCAGCATGTCGGCCATCATGCAGAGGCGGGCGTCGACGCGGCGGTCGCGGCGCAAGTCCCGGCGCGGCAGCCAGGCCCGGCGCCCGTCCTCGCCGTTCAGCCCGGACGCCGACAGCCCGCGGCGCCGGCGCCGCTCCTCCGTCTTCACCACCAGCTCGGCGGAGTGAGGACCCCCAAGGATTTCTGGTCCCCAAATTTTCGATTTTATTCAAATTGCGCTCTTTCAAAAACGCCAAGTCTAAAAGAAGATAACTTTCACAAAATTTCCACTTTCCAAAGATTTAAATTTTCGGAAAAATTTTGGGATATTTTCGGAGATTCTAGGACATTTCCTGAAAACCTAGGACCTGCGCGGCAAGGCGACGTCCGCTCTTGGACGTGTGGCTCATTCCGTCGGCCTCTCTGTGCCCCTCAGCACCGCCGTGTCGGCGGAGGGGTCCGGCGGCGGCGGCGGCGGCTCGGGGGCGGCCGAGGGTCGCGCCTCCCTCGCGGTCGCGGCCGTCTCGCAGGAGCAGATCCTGGAGAACCTGCGCGTGCACAAGGAGGTCCTGAGCGGCGTCAAGCTGCAGCCGTGGGGCATGCGCCGCAAGCTGCGGCTCGCCCGCCAGGCCAAGCAGTACGTCAAGTGCCACGAGGGACAGCTGCACGAGCGCTTCGCGCACTCGCACAACACCAAGGACATGGCCGCCCGCTTCAACCTGTGGATGCTCAAGGTGGGGGGGCTCGCGGAGCGAGGCTACCGATCAATGAATTTCAATTCAAGATTCAAAAAAAAAAATTGTTAAAGTTTTTAAATGTTTAAAGAAAATTGTACTGTGCGAGAATTCTGTAACTTTTCGGAAAACGTGTGTGCCCTCTGCTCCTGCAGCGCTGGCAGCTCGGCAGGCGGGAGCTGGCCAACCTGCTCAACATGCTCATCCCCTGGGAGCTGCGCATCAAGGAGATCGAGTCCCACTTCGGCTCCGTCGTCGCCTCCTACTTCACCTTCCTGCGCTGGCTGTGCTGGGTCAACTTCGTCATCGTGGTCGTCATCCTGGCCTTCGTCGCCATCCCGGAGGTGAGCGCGGCCGTCGGGGGGGCGTCACCGTCGTCGTCACCGTCTCGGATCACCGGACCGCTCCGCTCGGCCTTCCCGCAGATCCTGACGGCGGATGTGAAGGAGGCCAGGGAGCGCAAGGAGATGCTGCCGGAGGAGCGGAAGACGGCCTACAACCTCTACACGCTCTGGGACTTCGAGGGCCCGCTCAAGTACTCGCCGCTCTTCTACGGCTGGTACACGAACCGCGACGGCCAGCAGAAGGGCTACCGCCTGCCCTTCGCCTACTTCATGACGGGCTTCGCCGTCTACGTGTACAGCTTCGTCGCCACGCTCCGAAAGTAAGAGAGGGGAGGACATTTCGATTTTTAAAAAATTTCCTCCATTTATTCCCATTTATTTAGTATTTGGATCGGAGAGGTTCGGATCTGAAATGGAATGATGTGTCGGCGCAGGATGGCGTCCAACTCCCGGATGAGCAAGCTGTCGGAGAAGGAGGACGAGTGCGTGTTCACGTGGAAGCTGTTCGCCGGCTGGGACTACATGATCGGCAACGCGGAGACGGCCCACAACCGGGTGGCCTCCACCGTGCTGGGCTTCAAGGAGGCCCTCGTCGAGGAGGCCGAGAAGCAGCGCGAGGAGAGAAAGTAGGGGGCGGCTCGGGGGGGAAAAGCATCCATGTCCACTCTCAGTACCAAAGAGAAATTATTTTTCGGTGCCTTTCCCTCTGTGTTGTTAAATGGGAAAAAAACAATTTTTGTATCTTTTTCCTCTGGTATTTGAACCCGGTCCTCTATGTGCCCCCGGCTGCAGCTGGCGCATCGTGTCGGTGCGCGTCGCGGTGAACGTGTTCGTCCTCGGCCTGCTCGCGTCCTCGGCCTTCGCCGTCGTCAAGGTGGTGGAGCGGTCCACCGAGAAGGACGCCGACAGCTCGCTGTGGCGCCGCAACGAGACGACGGTCGTCGTCAACATCGTCAACACCCTGTTCCCCGTGCTGTTCGAGCTCCTCGGCATCCTGGAGCGCTACCACCCGCGGAAGACGCTGCGCGTGCAGCTGGCGCGCATCATGGCGCTCAACCTCACCAACATCTACACGCTCATCTTCTCCATGTTCCAGAAGATCGACGAGATGGTGAGGTCTCGCTGGCCGCGGCCGCGGGTGAGGGTGGTGCCGCACGCCTGACGCCCCCGTCTGTTCTGCGCAGTCCGCCAAGGCCGCCGCCATCGAGGCCGCCGCCAACCCGGCGCCGCTGCTGCCCACGGCCAGCAACTGCTCCCAGACGGCCGTGGCCTGCGGGCTGGTGCTGGCCCTGCTCACCCCGACGACCACCCTGGCACCGACGTCCTTCACCTCGCCGACGACGTCCTTCACCTCGCCGACGACGCCCTTCGCGTTGCCGTCGACGCCCGTCACCTCGCCGCCGACGGTAGTCACCTCGCCGACGTCGGCCGTCACCACCCCCGGCACGCCCCCGTGGCTGCACAACGACACCGACGGCGACTACGGCAGTTCCACCACCATCACGTGGACGCCGTTCTCGGCGTCGACGACGGCCCTCTTCTCGTACGACTCGTCGTCATTCTCCTCACCGTCTTCGCCGTCGTCGCCGTCGTCGTGGTCAACCGGAGACGCAAGTACCACCAGCGTTTCACAGGACCCCGATGGTGGTAAGTACGGAAACAAAAATAAGGTAGTTTTTTTTTGTGTGTGACTCGGTGACACGCCTGTTGATGTCCAGCGGCGCCGTGGGACGGCCGCGGCCTCGAGGCGCTCTCCCGGTACCTCCGGGATGCTGAGGAGCAGAGCGACCAGGACCGGTCCTCCAGCGCGGGCAGCACAGCCACCAGGGCGTCGACGGGCACGTCCTGGACGCCGGACTACTCGGCCTCCAGCAGCGGCTCCGACGCCACGTCCGCGTTGCCCGACGACGACGTTACCGGTGCCACGCCGCCGATGAGCTCGCCGACGACCGGGGACGCCAGCAGCGGTAGCACTACCTCGAGCACCTCCGCGGGCACCACGGCCGCCACCACCAGCGGCACTCCCGGACCGGCGACGGCGGCGGTCACCGACGCGACGCCGAGAGCTCGCGACAGTGACGCCCCCGCCCCCACCCTGACGACCATCACCACCACCGCGTCGACCACCATCGCCACCAACAACGCCACCACCGCCACGCCTTGGAGCACCGCCGCCGAGACGTGCTTCCTGAAGACGTGCGCGCCGTCGCTCGCCGCCACCGCCAGGCCCGCCGTCGCCAGGGCCGCCGCCAACCGCAGCGGCAAGGCCGACGCCCTCGACAAGCGCAGGTACAGCGACCTCAACCTCCGGATCCAGCTCAAGAACCTCTGCTGGGAGACCATGTTCGGCCAGGAGATGGTCAAGATGACCGTCATGGACCTGGTCATGACCATCGCGTCCACGCTGCTCATCGACTTCTTCCGGGCGGTCTTCGTGCGCGTCATGAACAACTGCTGGTGCTGGGACCTGGAGAAGAAGTTCCCGCAGTACGGCGACTTCAAGATAGCCGAGTCCATCCTGCACCTCGTCAACAACCAGGGCATGGTGTGGATGGGCATGTTCTTCTCGCCGGGCCTCCCGCTCATCAACCTTGTGAAGCTGGCCGTCATGATGTACCTGCGCTCGTGGGCGGTGCTCACCTGCAACGTGCCGCACGAGGTAAGCGAACGTGCCGCGGGTCAGTATTAGGGCCCACGAACTCCTCACCCGCGAACCCGCACTCTAACCGCTCGGCTGCCGCGACAGGTCGTGTTCCGCGCGTCGCGGTCCAACAACTTCTACCTGGCGCTGCTGCTCACCATGCTGTTCCTGTGCGTGCTGCCCGTCGGCTACACGATGGTGCGGCTCAAGCCCTCCCGCCACTGCGGACCGTTCTCCCAGGTAACACCCCGTACTCTGACGTGCTCGTGACCAGTCTGTGACGGCTATGTGACTGCTATGTGACGTCTATGTGACTGCTATGTGACGTCTATGTGACGTCTATGTGACTGCTATGTGACGTCTATGTGACTGCTATGTGACGTCTATGTGACTGCTATGTGACGTCTATGTGACGTCTATGTGACTGCTATGTGACTGCTATGTGACTGCTATGTGACTCCTGTGTGACCTCTCTGTGACGTCTATGTGACGTCTATGTGACTCCTGTGTGACCTCTCTGTGGCCGCCCGGCCCGCAGTACAACCGCACCTCCGAGATCTTCACCAACTCGCTGCACAAGGCGCTGCCCCGCTTCACGCACGACGCCCTGGACTACATGGCCTCGCCCGGCATCATCATACCGCTGCTGCTGCTGCTCTTCCTCGTCATCTACTACCTCATCTCGCTCACCAACTCCCTCCGCGAGGCCAACAACGACCTCAAGGTGCGCCCCGGGGCACTCGGGCGAGGCCGTACGTCGAAGGCTTCACCGGCGCCAGTCAACGCCCCCGTCTCTCTCTCTCTCTCTCTCTCTCTCTCTCTCTCTTTTTCTCTCTCCCTCCCCCTCCCCCTACGTCTGTCTCACTCACTGCGTGTCGAGCATCGTTACTACCTGTTTACGACCCCGACGCCGTTGGCTCTGTGAGCGACCGCAGCTGGCCGAGGTGTCGGCCTAGTTGTCGGGGTGGGCCTGTGCGTCCGGGTAGGGTGGGGTGGGTAGGGGGCACGCGGGGTAAAGAAGTAGAGTGGAGTAGGTCACACTTGTGGAGCACGGACTCGGGTTTTATTTTAATCAACTTCGTAAAGAATGATTCGGCGGTTTTGTATAACAGAATATAATGTTTCCTCCCACGGTGCGAACTTCAGATCCAGCTGCGCCGGGAGCGGACGGAGGAGCGGCGGAAGATGTTCCAGATCGTGGACGGTCGTCGCGGTGGCGGCGGCGACCTGGCCGACAAGTGGCGGCGCCTGACGGCCGCGCTGCCGCCGGCCGTGGGCGCGGCGGGCTCCGCGGACGGCGGCAGCGGCGGCAAGGGCGCCAACGGCACGGCGGCCGCCAAGCCGGAGAGTCGCCGCAAAGGTAAGGCGTGAGGGTGGGCCGGGCGGCAGGCACGGGTACGCCGCGGCGGCCTACCTCCTAACGCCTCATGCGCTCCGGCCCCGCAGAGCTGCTGGCGCGGCTGCTCAAGCACGCCCTGCGGAAGTCGTCTGCCACGTCAGACGAGGAGTCGGCCGCCCCGGCGGCGGAGCCGCGCGGCCGGGCCGCCAGGGCCGCGGCGGTGCAGCAGCAGCCGGTGGAGGACGGCGACGCGACGGACGCGGAGCAGCCCGACTGCCTCCCGGAGGACGACGAGCAGGCCCAGACCAAGGCCACCAAACGCAGCAGCAGGACGGCGCGCGCCGGGAAGGCGGCGCGCACCAACGGCGGCCAGGTGGGCGTCGGCGTCGGCCTCGGCGATGTGTGCCTCTCCCGATGTACGTCTAAAAGCGGATGCTCTGATCGGGCTCGCGCAGGGTCTACACGACGCGGTGCAGGCCCTGGCCGGCAAAGGGCGCGCGAGACCGCAGGCCGAGCCCCAGGTGCAGACGGGGGCCGCCGCGGGGGCCCCGGCGGGGTCCACGGCGGGGGCGGCGCAGGGGCAGCCGCGGCGGCCGGCCGCGCCCTCCACGCCGCGCCACCCGCACCACCACCACCACCAGCGGCGGACGGGCGACCGGCGCCCCGCCGCCGTCACCGCCGCCGAGTCGCCGTCGCTGTCCTCGCAGCGCGAGCGCGAGGACTCGGTGGCGTCCACCTGGTCCGACAACATCCCGGAGATCCGCATCAGCAAGACGGAGAGCGCCGAGTGCGTGCTGGACGGCCTGGACAGCGACGCCGGCGACGGCAGCCAGCAGACGGCCGAGCCGCAGCGGGCCTGCAGCTCCGACACCATCGTGGCTGCCGAGGAGCTGGACGGGCGCAGGGAGGTGAGCGGGGCCCGCCGAGGGAAATGCCCGTTTGAGTTCAATCAGTGCGGATTTAAAGTCACCTGTATTTTCCCGATTAGAATGTAACGCGTCCGTTCGTTCTGTTTCGTCCAGGAGGGCCGATCAAGAGCGAAGAGAGCCGAGCAGGAGGACACTGAATAGCAGACAAACATCCAAGCATCCACACCGCTCCCGGACGCCCACCTTTCCTTGCAATTTATGTTCCTACATATGTTTTTTTTCTTACACACCCCTGGAAGAGCTGTACCGTTTTAAATAAAATCACGAGGACTTTCGTTCGTAAAGCTCGGAACTTTATTTCTGTCGCTTTTCCCCTTACCGATTACACGACAACTTACACATTCGTGTATTGCAATGAGGTTCTTGCGTCGCTACGTCGAGGCGGCCGCGGCCGCATTGTCGGCCTTGTACATCTGCACGAGCAGGATCTCATAGGTGGCTATTGTCCCCAGCATCTGCGCACACAAAATGTTTATGTACTATTTTGTACATAATTATGAACAGATATAAACCTTCATAAGCTATTTACAAAAAAGTACATGTGTAATTGTGCACAGAATTGCACATAGTTGTGTACAAATTGTACACAACTGTAGTACATAATTTTGAACAAATTTGTACGTATAAGCTATGAAGGTTTGTATCCGTACATAAGTGGATTTGTTTTGTAAAAATACGAAATATTTAGAAGTGAATATATTTCGTAAAGGCCAGCTTACGACAAGTTCCAGGAACTTAACGAAATATTGCCGTACTTTTACGAGAACTCTCCGTACTTTTACGAGAACTTGCCGTACTTTTACGAGAACTCTCCGTACTTTTACGAGAACTTGCCGCCGCCTTGGACGCGCGCCGCTCACCGTGAGGATGAAGGAGCGCGTGATGGTGAAGAGCCCCATCCCCGTGAGGCTCACGTCGTCCGTGGTCACCTGGGCCAGGAAGCGCTGGATCTGAGGACAGCACGCCGTCCAGAACCTCCGTGCAAGGGGCCGTTCACAAATGACGTCACGCTTTTTTGACCGATCTTCCACCCCCTTCCCCGCCTACCGTCACGGGGATAACCTAGCCTTCCAATGCATTTAAGACAGGGCCGTCATGACGCGAACCTCGACACCCTCTCCCCCTCGTGACGTCATTTGTGGACGGCCCCTGACCGTATCCCCCACCCGGCCCCGGTGGCGCGGCGGTGCCTCCTACCTCGTCGCCGTAGAGGCTGGAGGGCACGGAGTACAGCACCCTCTTGAGGGCCTTGCTCTCCTCCGGGATCGAGGAGGCGCTGAACACGACGGCCCCGGACCGCGCCAGCACGAACACGAACGAGTACAGGAAGTAGAGCCTGCGGGCCAGCGTGACGTCAGGGTCCGACGGCCTGCAAGTGAGAGACAGAGATAGAAAGAAAGAGAGAGAGAGAGAGAGGGGGGGGGGGGGGGGGGGATGTCGACGAGGAGGGGTGCGACAAGGATGGGGCACGTACGTGAGGCTGTGCTGCAGCTGGATGCAGAGGGAGAAGAAGTTGTTGAGGCAGGACAGCAGCACCTGCCCGCTCACGTACTCGTCCACCTCTCGGGTCAGCTCGCTCAGCTCGTTGAACTCTTCGCGGGCCAAGCGCCAGTACCACAAGTCCTGCTTCTGTGGACAATAAACTCCATTCTCTGATTTATTTATTTAAAAAATGATTTAAAAAAATATGTTTTTGTTTTGAGAAGCACCTGAGGCGCGGCCTTGGTCAGGCGGGCCCTCAGCACCCGGAAGCGCTGCAGGATCACGAGGCTCACGATGATGAGGAACACGTCGTTGTAGTTGAGGACGAAGTTGGTGGCGGTGGTGGTGAACTCGGCGAACATGAGCGACGCCGCCGAGTACGGCAGGGCCATGGCGAGCTGCGCCGACAGAGACAGACATAGCCAGGCGCGGATCCAGGAGAGGAAGGGGGGGGGGGGTGAAAGGGAGAATTTCCTCCCCCCCCCCCTTTGGCCCTCAATAACTGCCTGCCCTGCAGGTAGGCAAAAAGCGGTACGTTCGCCCCTCCCCCTTCGGCCACTCCTGGATCCGCGCCTGCAGGTAGCAGAGCACCCGCACGGCAACAACGCATCCGGACCACAAGCAAAGCGGTCATTTTATTGTTATTTTTGCTTCCATCGAGCGTCACGTAGTTCCTGAACGAGTCGTACCTCGTTGCGGGCCGGCGACTTACGTGGTTGTACACGCTGTAGAAGTGCGCCTCCAGGATGGCGGCCAGCGACTCGTACTCGGCGAGGCCGCGCGGCAGCGGCACGGTGCACACCTGCAGCAGCGTCTCCCCTGCGGCACACGTCGCGGGTTCAAATACCACCACCAGATTCATTTTTCTTCCTTTCCTTACCGCTTTTTAAAAAAAAACATTTTGCCACTGCAAGACGACACGAATTGCAGACAGGCAGACGCTGACTCGCGAGGGGAAAAAGACGTGCAGGATATGCGGTCCTTCGAAATATCAGGGGGAGGGGGGGGATAAAATTATGAGTTTTTGATATTCATTTTTGAATAAAACCGGTGGCTTACCGATGGAGACGCAGAGTATGAGGGCGGTGACGGCGCGCATCTGCCGGCGCAGGCGGGGGGCGCCGTGGTGGCCGCGGCCCTGGGCGCGGTGCTCCAGCCGCGTAAAGCACAGCACGAACGCGCGCCAGCGGCCCGCGAGGCGCAGGAACAGCGCGAACTCAAGCGTGGCCAGCACGTGGAAGCCCAGTCTAGCTGCAAGGCCACCGGGGTCAGCGCCGCGCCACAGCTCCCGCCAGGCAGTGTGAGTACACGCCGCGGAGTATTTTCACATTGCGAGGTGGGGGAGGACGGGAGGTGGGGGTGGGCGGTGAGCACCTACCAGCTAGACTAGGGGTGCAGGGCGGAGGCGGGGCCGGGGCCGGACGACCGCCACGAGCACCGACCCTTCTCGGCCCGGGTTCGAGTACCGGTCGGGTTCGAGTGCCGTCCATGTTCGAGAACCCGTTCGGGTTCGAGTACCTTGTCAGCTTCGAGTGCCGTCCATGTTCGAGCAACCGTTCGGGTTCGAGTACCAGTCAGCTTCCAGTGCCGCCCGGGTTCGAGTACCGGTCAGGTTCGAGTGCCGTCCATGTTCGAGCACCCGTTCGGGTTCGAGTACCAGTCAGCTACCAGTGCCGCCCGGGTTCGAGTACCGATGAGGCACGAGTGCCTGGATGCGAGAACTCGCGCGGCCGTCCAGTTCTCCTCGCCGGAACGCCTCGGCCCTGCACTCAAAGGGAAGCGGCCGCGGATGCAGGAAGCGCCTGGCGTGAGGTTCAAGCAAGTAGAGTACATAAAAGGTACCATTCCAAAGCGGGTACAGGAAGAAAAAGGAGTGCGCGACACAAAAAAAATAAAAACAGCATATTGTGTCAAAAGCTGGGTTTGATTTAGTGTGCAAAAGAGAAAACGAAAGGACGACACGCAGAAATCGGCGACCAGCAGGTATGTCACCCGGAAGACACGCTGGGCAGGGTTCGGTGGCCGAGGACCAGCCGGCCGGCCGCACGCGGGGCAGGACAAGTAGGTCGGGTCCGTGCTCCCCGCGCAAAACTACGGGCGCTACTCACACCCACTTGAGACAAGGCTGTCAAAGGCCGTCATGTAGCCCCTGTACACGACGTAGCCGTAGACGGTGATGCGCAGGAACACGGACACGGTGACGGCCACCGAGAAGACGACGGCCGGCGACGTCCACCGGAAGCTGCGGGCGGCGAGCGGCGAGCGACGGCCGCGCGCGGGGAAAGTTTTAATGTTTACCGTCTCGGCGGTTTCTCATAAACCCTTAGACACTGTTCGGCCTTCTTCGTGTACCTCGGCACGGTGTCGGTGGCGGCCGGGACGGGCAGGATGCCGATGAAGTGGCCCGTGAGCACCAGGTGGGCGACGACGGCCCGGAACCAGCTGGGCTGCACCCTGGTCGTCAGCAGCTCCACGTCCGTCGGCTCCGGGACGGCGGCCGTCGGCGACTTGGTGCTGGAGGCGGCGTCGTCGCTCACCTTCCAGACGGGCGGCACTGCGGGGGCACGCGCGGGACGTGAGGACGCCGTCGACGCGGAGGCCGCCGTCGACAACGCCCGCCGCGAGACTTACGCGGGCTGCGTTCGGTGCGCGGCAGCGTCACGGGGCTGCACACCCTGCGGGCGTCCCGCGGCTGCCGCAGTTTCTTGGTCATGGCCCGGAAGGAGGCCGAGAGGCGACGGTAGGGCATGACGTCCTCATGGCGGCCGAGTGCCTCGAGCTGGTCGGCCGTGGGCGTCGAGTACGTCCTGACCCGGAAGTGGTCGCCGCGGCCGCGCAGGAGCACGGAGGAGCCGGTGGAGCCTGCGTCGGCGGCGGCGCCCGCCTCGGCGCCCGGGGCCCCCTGCAGTGTCCGGCCGGCCCGGCCCGCGGACCTCCGCATATTGACGGCGCTGCCTGTTTGTTTTCCTGCCCGGGTAAACCTGTCATGGCCGGCGACCGCTCCCCGGCGCTCCCTCGGACATGGGGGAAAGTTCGCAAGGTGTCGCAAGGAGCGGCTCCCGCGCTGCCGACACCTGCGGCCTGCCCACGCTGCCCACACCTGGGCGTCGCCGTCCGCAATCAGCGTCGGAGGGCAAACATTCGGAGGGAGTCGTGTCGGGCCGGCGGCGCCTGGGCGGCGCGGCGCGCGGCGGGGGCGCACAGAGACCGGAGGGGGTGCGGGACAGCCGGTCCGCACCGCCCCTGCCGACGTCTACACAGTCCAAACCCGACCGCCGGCCCCGAGCCGAGCCTGGCGCGGCGCGGCGACGAGATTGGTCGTTACTGTGATTTGCTATGACTAGCCGCCGCCACAGTTCCGCCCTTGGAGTCTCAGCGAAGGCAGGTGTCCCTAATGGGCTGGTGCCGGTATATCGAGTGGTGCGCACATGCCCCCCGCCCTGCGCCGAGCCAAGCCCTGCACTGTCCAAATTGTTTTCGTGATTTTTCAACAAATTGTATAGAATCTCTTCACCCTAATTTATTTGGATGATTTAATTATCAAACATTTTAGGGATTAACGTAAGATAATGTTCAGTTGGAGATTATAAAATATTCTCGTTACTTTTTTCTTGTTGTCATCGTCTTTATTTTTCGGCCTGTTTCAGATGAGTAGTTCTGGAGGAACATCCAGCCTACCTTCCCGGTCAACTGTCCAATCTTCATTGCGTCGTTCACTTCTCGTTTTTATATTTTTATTCGTATATTGCATCCTCAGTTCTATATAGAGTCTCTCAGAAAATATTTGTCGCCGCTAAACAGTGACACGTTGCCGCGGTTCAGAAAATTCGGGTGAGGTGCCCGGGCGGCAGAGAGGATCAGTGCCTCCACTCTGCGTCTCTCTACCGGGCGGCAGAGAGGATCAGTGCCTCCACTCTGCGTCTCTCTACCGGGCGGCAGAGAGGATCAGTGCCTCCACTCTGCGTCTCTCTACCGGGCGGCAGAGAGGATCAGTGCCTCCACTCTGCGTCTCTCTACCGGGCGGCAGAGAGGATCAGTGCCTCCACTCTGCGTCTCTCTACCGGGCGGCAGAGAGGATCAGTGCCTCCACTCTGCGTCTCTCTACCGGGCGGCAGAGAGGATCAGTGCCTCCACTCTGCGTCTCTCTACCGGGCGGCAGAGAGGATCAGTGCCTCCACTCTGCGTCTCTCTACCGGGAGAACGGCGGGTAGGCAGCACCAACACGCAGCTGTGCAGCGGGCGGCGGCGGCGGCGCTCGTCCGCCGTGTGAGTTCGGGGAGCGGCCGAGAGATGGCGCCACGGTGCTATCGCTATGCGCGTCAGTGCGGGTTGATTTGCAGCAAGATCACTTCGTACGTCACAATTGTGCCGGCAACCTAAACAGAAACGAATTACCAAAAAAAAAAACGCTCAAGATTTGTTTTTCCCATAAATGAAAAGTTGGCACTCACTGTCAAGATGAAAGCGCGCGTAATTCGAAAAAAGTTGCAGCCCGTGACCGCCATCTCGTCGTTGGCCGCCTGCTGCAGGAATCGGTGCACCTGCCGGGGGCAGTGATCAAAATCGTGAATGCTTGCAAATCGTTTTTAATTTTCTAAAAAATAAATACAAAATTTTGTTCAGATTCGTTTTTCCTGGAATAAGTGGGTGAGGCCGCGCGCGCCTACAGTACCTCCCTGCAGTAGGACCGCGACGACACGGAGAACAGCTTGGTCCTGGCCAGCTTGCTGTGGTCGTTGATGCCCGCCGCGAAGTACGAGATCATGTAGGTGCGCACGAGCACGTAGGAGAAGGAGAAGATCCGGAAGGTGTTTCGCAGCAGGCCCTCGTCCGTGATGCTGCACAGGGGAGACAGAGAGAGATAGAGAGATAGCGAAACAGAAAGAGAGAGGGGGGGGGGGGAGGACGAGTGGGAGGAAGGGAGAGACAGGGAGAGAAAGGGGGAGGAAGAGAAGGAGAGGGGTGAGGAAGGGAGAGACAGAGAGGGAGAGACAGAGAGGGAGAGAAGGGAGGGGGTAGGGGGAAGAGAGGGAGGGAGAGAGGGGGAGGAAGGGAGGGAGAAAGGGAGATGTCTTTCGGCGTGGCCGCGAAGCGCATCATTATTGACGTACCGGAGAAAGTACAGGAGCTGGAAGCAGATGAAGAAGAAGTTCTGGACGAACGACACGAAGATGTTGGTGTTGATGTAGCTGTCCGCGTCCCGGGTCAGTTTCGCGAGGTCGTCGTATGAACGGCGCGCTCTTTCCCAGAAGGTGACGTCTTTTTTCTGAAATCGTGACTGTCGTGTACGGCACTAGAGACACACACACACATACATAAGAAATCTGTTGGGGCCGTGCCGACACTCACCTTCGTCAACACTGGATCCAGGTGGCCGTTGAAGCTCTCGACGCGCATGGAAATGTACACGCTCACAAGGATCACGAAGGCGTCGTTGAATATGTAGAGGAACGCCATGATGGTGGCCGTGGCGTGCGTGAACGCCGTGGTGAACGCTTCGGCGAACGGCCGCTGGAACGTGAAAATTGGAAAAATGCCGGGGAGAGGGTGACGTCACTCGTTTCCGGCACTTTAAATAAAGTCCCCATAGAAACGCTGCTGTTTCTGACCTGGAAGAGACTGTCGTCGAGGAGTGCCCTCAGGGACTCGTAGTGGTTGACCTTCATGATGGACGTGACCAGGCTGATCCTATCGAAGGAGTGCTCGACTGGAGGGAACACGGTTAGTGGCACGTCTCAGTGCGTCAAGCAGGGCGGTAGAGTGCTCCGGGGGAGACGGGAAATAAAGTCCCGCGTGCACTCTGGAGCACTCTACCAAGCGGGGCGGCAGGATGGGGAGACGGGATATAAAGTCCCGCGTGCACTCTGGAGAACTCTACCAAGCGGGGCGGCAGGATGGGGAGACGGGAAATAAAGTCCCGCGTGCACTCTGGAGAACTCTACCAAGCGGGGCGGCAGGATGGGGAGACGGGAAATAAAGTCCCGCGTGCACTCCGGCCGGAGCACTCTACCAAGCGGCGCGCTGCTTACACAGGGCGCACCCGAAGACGATGAGTGTGACGCGGCGCATGCGGACCTCGGTGCCGGCGACGACGGCGTCCTGGGCGTCGTCCTCGACGGCGTCCTGGACGGCGGCGAGCTGCTCCCGCCGCCCCTCGATGCGGAGGAAGAGGAGGGAGAAGGGGCGCCAGCGCCGGGCCAGCCGCAGGTACAGCAGGGCGATGGACACGGCGCACGCGTGCGCACCCATGTTGCCTTTGAAGTGCAAAGTTCTTAGGGGAAAAAATCTACGAGCCTGAGTTTTTTTTTAAACTTGTTTAGCCCGAGGTATTTATTTTAAATTTAGATTTTTTCTGAACCCAATACCATACACTCGGAACTCCCTAAAGAGCACAGTCAGCGGCAGGAGACGCACCGAGGAGCCCCACGTACTCGCTCTCCTGCAGGCTCGTGACGACCATGCGGGCGGTGATGGCGAGGATGACGGCCAGGGTGAAGGCCACCCGGGGAGACTTCCATCGGAATCTGTGTCCGCGGCGGCAGCGGCGGCCACACATGAGCTTTTCGTGCGTTTAGTTTTTGTGTGGGGTGTACCCGATGACACCTCGGTGCTCGGACTGTACCTGGGCTCGTGTCCGGGCCGGAGGTCCGCCGGGAGCAGTGACCACCACTGGCCCAGACGCACGGCCAGGTGGATCCCCGCGGCGAACGAGTCCCGGCGGGGGAGGGCCGCCAGCAGGGCCTCGTCGTGCGGGGCGGCCGCGCACCGCGCCGGGCCCGGCCCGCCGTCCAGGCCGAGGCACTCCAGCACGGCGGACAGCGCCATCCTGCCGGGCAGCAGCGGCGGCGTCCGCACCCTCGTCGTCGGCGGCGTCCTCCGGCATTAATTGCGGGGAGGAGCGGCCGCCGGCGCGCGGCCACGGTAACTTCGATTGACCGCGCGGCGATCAGTTTGTTTATCAGAGTGCTGTTTACCTGTCCGCCGCTCACGGGGTGCTCGCCGACACCGGCCGCCGCCCGCCGCCGAGTATCGACGAGTACAACACCGACAAGTCCCTCCTCCGACACGACGGAATGTGGCGGCCACGCCCACCGCCAGGCCTAGGAGGCCCCGGACGCCGGCCGCGGGCCGCCGCCAGTCGCCGGCGCGGACCCTGGGCGGTGGCCGCCATGGCCGTGAGCGTCGTGAGCGGCGCGGTGCAGCCGGCGGGGGTCCTCGTCCACCCTGCGCACACAGACCACGAGCGTGAGCAGCGCTGCAACAACCAGGGTTTCTGGTCCCGAGGGGTTCAAATTAATTTTCGGGAAATTTTGAGAAGCGTCAAAGAAATTTTCGGGGAGGCTTAGCAAAACTCAAAGAAATTTTCGTAGAAATTTTAGGGCTTGTAGAAAATTGTTCGGAAAAATTTAACATATTTCCGACAATATGAGTGGGTAATTCCGGATGTTTATGAGAGACGTCTTTGTCGCAGACGGCGGCGGCGGCTGGACGAGCCGGGAGACGACGGCCGGTGCCATGAGGCCCATGGTGCTGACGGGCCAGTGCTTCGGCATCTTCTCGTTCGCCGGCAGCAACAAGCCGAGGCGGGTGGCGCGCGCGAGGCTGTCGGGGGAGGCGGGGGCCGCGGGGGCCGCGCCGCGGCACCGGGATCACGTGGCTCACTCTGCCGGGGCAGGTTCTCGTGGGGCTCCTGGCGGTCGTGCTACTTCTACCTGTCCGTCCTCAGCGTCCTCGGCGCCGCCGTGCTGCTCGTCAGGGACGCCCAGACCACGGACGCGCCCACGTCGTCGGCCAAGTTCATCTCCAAGTACAGCGGTAACCAGCCGTCACTGCGTGCGGCAGAGCAGGCAGACCGGTGGACTTTAAAAAGAGCAGGACACACAAAAAAGAAAACAAAAAAAAATAAACATTGTCTACACGTTTTAAATCGCCAAACTACTCCTCGGCAGGAAACGCCATCTACGCGGCGGTCACGCTCACGTACTTCTTGCTCTTCTCCCGGCTGTCGCGCCGCTGGCACCGCGTCGTCGCGGCCTTCCGCCGGGTCGAGGACCACATGGGCCGCCAGGGCCGCCAGGGCCAGCCGGGCCGCGGCACCTGCAGCAGCATCCGCAGGGTGACCGTCGCCGTCGTCGTGGTCACGTTCGCTGGTAACAGCATGAACTAACGCGCGTCGGTACCCCGCGCCCGAGCACCGCCCCCGACGGCAGCGCGGGGTATCTCCGCCGCGGGGACTTTAATGATTCGACCGCCCCCCCCCCCCCTCCACCGACGTAAGCCCCGGACATGTTTTTGACAGCCTCAATTAGGGGCCGGCATTACCTGTCCCCAGTTTCCTGCTCTCCTTCGCAGCCCTGGCCATCGGCCTCACCTCACACGCAAAATAATACAACGTGCTTGCGCAGCCGCAAATGAACACAGACGCCGGTCCAAAAGGCGTTTGCAAAAGTTGCCTGGCTGCCGATAGCGTTCATAACATGGGCCTGTGACGCAGCGGCCACGCGGTGGCCGTTTTCTTTTCTTCTTCAGTCGAAATGGTCGTTGATGCGGTTCCCTGCGTTGTGGAAGTCCTGACAGAAGCCTCATTCTCAGGGGCCGGCGATTTCGTCCGACAGTTCTACTACGCTTCGTTCCGGCATGTAAGCCTGTATGAGAGTGTGTGAGGGAGGGGGAGGGGGGGGGGGGGGAGGGGGAGGGGGAGGGAGCGCTATTCGAGGAGTTTTGGGATATCGGACAGGGTGGCCAGGATCTTTGATCTGAATAGGCATTCCCTTCGCCGAGGCTTGAGAACGGAGGCGGGAGAAGAAGAACACTTCCAAAACTGGTGAGCATGAGAAATCTTTAGGGACAGAGGACGCTCCGCTGCTGGCCGCGAAGCGATTTCTCATACTACCCGTTTCCGCTTTGGAACTATTTTTGTTCGTTCACTTCCGTTCTCGAGCATCGTTGGAAAAGCCCATTGGCCCCGCGCTTCTTGATGTCGATGTACCGATCCCGGAATTCCCATATTCGCAGATGGCGCAGCTGCCTGCCTATAACGTCGCCCTGGTCGCGTGGTCCTTCTGGATGAAGGCGCAGTCCAAGCTGCTCATCGCCTTCAACGACCTCATCTTGTGGGTGGTGGGCGTGGCGGTCGCCAGCAAGTTCCAGGCGCTCGCCGTCCGGCTGGGCCAGTCCGACTTGAAGGTAGTGCCGAAAGGTCACACCCCACTGTGCCGCCGCCATCGGCGCCCCCCGTGCACCTCTCTAGTCTGCCGTGTGCGGCAGTCCATGACCGAGAGGCACTGGGAGAGCGAGCGCGAGACGTACAACGGGGTGGTGGCGCTGACGGCGGAGCTGGACGTGATCCTGGGGCCGCACGTCCTGCTGTCGTTCGGCGCGGGGCTGTGGTTCATCTGCGGCGGCATCCTCCTCGCCCTGGACAGGTAGCGCCGGCGGCAGTGACGCCGGGAAAGTAGGCAAAAAAAAAACGGCCCACGGAGGTGTCAAGATAGCGTCCAGCCTGCCCCCGCCTGCCTACTAGGCAACGGCTTGTCGCGGATGTCAATAGGCGTTTCCGAAATTGGCGATTCGCGGCGCAGACGCTGTTCACCGCGCGATTTCTCATAGGACCCACTTCCGCTCTGTATGTATCCGTGCTGTTCTACTTCCGTTCTCGCGTAGCGTTGGAATGGCCTAGCGGAGGCAGGCACAATCTTGGCAGCCGTGTGTTCGGGCCACGTTTCCGCCCGCTTCACTGGCGGCACTGAGTGCCGGCCGCGCACGCGGGCCTCCCTGACCGTCTCACGGAGCGCTGCCGCCGCCCCCTCGCTGGTCCGCAGCGAGCTGCCCGCCTACAGCAAGGCGTACATCGTGCTGTCGACCGGCTTCTGGTCGGCGAGGCTCGTCCTGGCCACGCTGTCCATGGCGACGGTGTACGACCAGCACCGCGCCATCCGGAACCTCCTGAACCTGGTGCCGACCCGGGCGTACGGCGACGAGGTACGTGGCCGACGTGGACCAGTAGGCGTTTCCGACCAGGCTCGAGGAGCGGAAGCGGAAGAGCGCGGCGGGGATACTCCTCGCCGGTTTCTTCCCGTTTCCGCTTCCGTTTTGGACCCTCATCCGCCGTGTCCGTCACAGGTGAGCCGCTTCCTCATGCAGGCGAGTCACGACGACCTGGGCTTCACGGGCATGAAGTTCTTCAAAGTGACGCGTTCGGTGCTGCTGACGGTACGTTGGCAAGTAACGCCCCTACCCTACCCGCCTAATGGGAGTAGGGGAGGGGCGATCCCAACACACACACACACACACACAAATATTACTTTCTTTTAAGTTTTAAGACAGTGAAAACGGAATTATTTACTCGTCTTTGTGAGTACTTTGCAGCTCGCAGGGACCATCGCCAGCTACGAGATCGTCCTCATGGAGTTCAACTGAGGCCTGACCTGGCCGTCGCACCCGCAGCCGCGCGTCCTCGGCGTGGTCCCCGCCGCAGAGGGCGCCGCCACCGCCGCCGTCCTCGTGCAGTGCCACTGCCGCCCGCTGCCGCCGCGCCGGCTCGGGATACCAAACTGTCGCCGCATCGACCAACGGCCGCGATTACCTTGTGTGTCTGTCCGCCTGTCCACCCGCCCGTCCGCCCGCCCGGCTCAACGACTCTTGTTTACGACCTCCCCCACTTGGCGTCGTGTTTTCGCCTCGCGGTGAGGGCGGCACCAGCAGGAAGCCCTCGGACCGGGCCGGGTCCCGCCGTGACAGGCGCCGTGTCCCCGCCAAGGCACGCGCGCCTGCCTGTTGGATTGGCGGTGATTTACCACGCTTGCCACCCCCACCCCCTCGTTTTGGTCTTCCTGTGGAGTTGTTGTTCTTGCTGTTAATGTTGTTATTATTATGAGTGTAAGGTGTGAGTAAGAGAAGCAATAAAATTCTAGTTCCTATTTTTTTCTGCAGTTTAAAGCTATTCTTTTTATTACGAAAAAAATATTCTACACAGCCGAAGTCGTTATTATCACAATGTATCATAATCAGAAGGTCGTTTAGTTTTTTTTTATTACCGCCCACCGGTTCTAAACGAGGAGAAACTGGGGTGTGAAGTGGCACGGCGTTGGGTCACGTTGTCTTCTTGTTGCCGTTGAACTGAACGAGCACGATCTCGTACGTGGCGATGGTCCCCGCCACCTGGATACAGTCGGTGCTTTAGTTATTTACAGATCAGCCTGGCGGTCTGGCTGAGTGCGAGAGAGACAGGACGCTGCATTTGACTGCGTTAGTGCAACAGAGATGCCCCACCGAGCGCCCCGTCTCTCTCACACGTGTACAGCGCTCACCGTCAGAAGGAACGATCGGGTGACGCTGAAGAACTTGAGACCCGTCAGCGCTATCTCATCCGTGGTCGCCTGGATTATGAACCTGTCCACCTGCAAAGTCATCACGGATAGAGGATCTCCAGTGCGAACTACACCATTAAACTGTAGTTTTTGCACACAAGATATTCGGAAGACCCCCCTCCCCCCCCCCCCCCCCAAAGCAGTCACGTTAGTATTGGCATGACCCCTTAACTACACTTAAGTAACACAGGCGCGGATCCAGAGGGAGGGGGGGAGGGGGCAAAAGAATAATAATCCACCCCCTTAGGCTCTTAATAGCCCGGCTGAAGATATGCAAAAAAAAGCGGTACATTACCCGCCTCCCTCCCGATTAATCCGCTCCTGAATCCGCCCCTGCAGTACCAGTACGTCCGCAATAAAACTACAGTTGATGGAACTACAGTGGCTCCAACGTAGACACCTCCGCACACGCTGCTGGCCCCACCTCCTCGCAGTAGCTGCTGGAGGAGACGGAGTACAGGACCTTCCTCACGTTCTTGCTCTCGTCGTTGATGGACGCGGCGAAGAGCGACACGAAGACGGTCCGCATGATGAGGAACCCGAAGGAGAAGAGGAAGTACACGTTCTTGAGCAGAGTGTTGTCCTCGTGTCTGAAATGTTTTTTAAACGTGTAAAAAAAAAAAGAGTGACAACACTTGTTTGCGTCATCAAAGCCGTTCAGCTCACTTGACAGTGTGCAGGAGCTGGATGCAGATGAAGTACAGGTTGTTCATGAAGGAGAACAGCACTTGGACGCAGAGCAGCCTGTCCACCTCCCGCGTCAGCACGGACAGCGCGTTGTACTTCTCGCGCGCGTCCTTCCAGAACTCGGGAGTTTTGTCCTGCGGAGGGAACACACGTTTCATGGATCTGGATCCCGGAGGAAAAGGTTCTCATCCAGAGCAGCGGTCCCACCCCGCCGCCGGTGCCGCACCTTCCGGGGGCACTGGTGGAGCTTGGTGTTGAGGAACTTGAACCACTGGGCGATGGCGATGCTGATGAGCATGATGAACAGGTCGTTGTAGTTCCACATGAAGGTGGCGGTGGTGTTGACGGTCTGCTCCACCAGCACGATCACAGGGTTGTACGGCACGACGAACATCATCTGCGGCAGAGGAACAGTGTGCGTGAGAGAGAGAGAGAGAGAGAGAGAGAGAGAGAGAGAGAGAGAGCGACTGTCCGAAGTAACGTACTTGTGGATAGTTCCCCGAATAGTAGTCGGTTAGGAATTGATGGAAGGTCTCGTAGCGGTCAAGGTCCATGCTCAGGATGCCGCTGAACACGGCGAGAAGATACTCCACTGCGAAAGAGACGGCGTGTCGCAGCATACAAGGACCCACCACGACCCAAAAACAAAACAAAAAAAAAAGAAAGGTGTCCGGTATTTGAACCCGCGCGTACCCAAGGCCAGACTGAGGACGGCGACGGTGACGGCGCGCAGGCGGCAGCGCAGGTTGGGCGGGTGTCCGAGGTCCGCCATGCGGTGCTCGACTCGCAGGAAGCACAGGCACAGCTGCCGCCACTGCATGGCCAGCCGGAAGTAGAGCAGCGACACCACCGTGGCGCACACGTAGAACATCCAGCGGCCTCGTCGGGGCGGGAAACAGAAACAGATTCAAATTTGGTTATTTTCAAATCATGCCGCGGCAAGCGCGGCGCGCATGTGAGAGACGCCGCCCATCGGTTCTCGGGCGCACAGCAGCAGTCTGGGCGCCTGCGGATGTCGGGGTAGGCAGGCCCGCCGGACACGGGAGCGCCGCGGCGGCCTACCTCGCAGGCGGCCCGCATGCCGGCCACCCCGGGCATTCCAGATCGGACAGCCCCGATCGGGTATCTCTGTCGCACTCATCCACCAGCGCATGAGGTATTCCGTCCCCCTCGTGCAGAGAGAGAGAGAGAGAGAGAGAGAGAGAGAGAGGGAGAGGGAGAGAGAGAAGGGGGATAGAGATAGAGAGAGCGCACTCACTGGAGCCCGTGATGGAACTTTCGTCCCTGCGCACCCGGATGGCGTCCACGATGGTGAGGGCGGCGTTGCAGAAGAGGCCGAACGTGACGACCGACGAGTAGAGCACGCGCCAGGACCGGAAGCGGAACCTGGTGGGGAGGTGAGGGTGCTTGTTGAGGCGGCGATGGAGGAGGAAGGGGTTTGGGGCGCGGCCCTGCCCGCAGTCAGACCTGGGCTCGGTGCCCGGGCGCGTGGCGGCGGGCAGCACGGAGAAGCACTGGCCGATGACGATGGCGAGGCTGGCCGCCGACCGGAAGGAGTCGACGTACACGTGCCCGAGGAGGAGCTCGTCCTCGGCGGGCGGGTGGCCGACGAAGCGCGCGGCCGCGTCGCGCCTCGACGGGGACGCGGCGGGGGCCGGGAGGCCGTCGCCGGGTGCCGCCGCCCCCGCCAGCCGCTTCCTCGGCGACGGCCGGCGCTCCCACGCCAGGCCGGGGGACTCCGCGCCGCCGGCGGCCACCCTGGGCACGACGGCGTGCATGGCGGACTCCTCGGCGGCGGCGGTGGCGCGCGAGGAGACTGCGGACAGGGCGGTCGGTCGTGACGCCGAGGGTGGGCGCCGTGGTTGACGCGGCGGTGCCACGCGGTGCCGCCGGCCCGGTGTACTCACACTCCTTGCTCATGAGCTCGAGCGCGTTGGCCTTGAGCATGGCGGGCGTGTCGAGCCGCAGGTCCCGCCGGTACAGCCGCATCTCCGCGTCCAGCGGCCCTGCCAACTAGTCGGCAGAGTCGTACATGGTGGCGGCCAGGCGCGCTCCTCGGCCCGCGGCGCTAGGCACCCTCCGGCCGGCTCTCCGGCCCGCCGGTAACTGAGCCGCCCGCAGCCGCCACGCGACGCGCACGCGACGCCCACGCGCCGCACAAGCTTTTTATTGTCTTGCGCCGGCAACAAGTAGTGTCCGGAGGGACAGGATTCGTGCACAACGTCGATGGCAGCTGACCCCGCACCCTCCCCGAACCGCCGCCGCCCGCCACCGCACAACCCTCCACGTCGGTGACGTAAAGTGTAAAAACTCGCTTCGTTATTATCCTCACCGCTTTTCCAGGTTCATGCGGGTGAGGCGAGGAATAAAATTTACGTCTAACCACGTCTCGGGACCGGCCTCACCCTCCAAGAAAATCGAACGTTATTGTGTCAAAATTTACCCCCCAAAATAAAAATGGAACGCATCACGCCTTACTATGTTTCTTCTAAATTAATAAAATAAAATGACGGTCGACTGACTGGGTGAGGCGTATGTGGCGGTGCAGAATTTCTTCAACTCGTTAAACAAGGTGTTAATGTCTCGTTTTGAAGATACGAATGATTCTAAATGTCAACAAAAAAGGAACACTCATGTCAGTGGTGGTGGCGCTTAACTTAATTTTCTTTATTGACCTCCCCTCGCCTTGGGCTCTGCGATGGTGGCCTCGTGTCTGCACGTATGACGCCCACTTGCCCCCCCCCCCCCCCCCCCCCACTCCCACCCTCCCACTCGACATACCTCTTGCCCCCTGACCCCCCTGACACGGAGCTGACCACCCCTGCTGGTCGATGGAGGGCCCCGTGCGGAGAAACGTAGGCGGACCTCCTTGCACTCATTCGATTGTATGCGAATGCGAAACGAATATGACGCAGGCGTACAAGGTGTACTGAGGTGCGAAGAGTTCCGTCCGTCTCTCTCCCCCTCACTGTCGGGCGCGGGCCGTCCGTGTCGTCCGTGCCTGTCGTGCTCGCGGCAGAAGGGGGCGCGCGGCGGTGCGGTGGCCACCCGGTGACCTCGGCCACCCTTGCACTCCCTGGGGGCACGCGGCAGAGGGGGAGGGGGACAGGGGAGGGGGGAGGCAAGGGTGTGGCCGCCGGCGTCAATTAGGCAGTCCGACATGAAGGCCCCCCCCCCCCGGCCCCCGGCGCTCCCTCACCTGCGTGCTGCTGCTAAGGCTGCCCTGGCGTAGGCCGCCGCCGTTCTGGTGGCGTCCGCCGACGAAGCCCCTGCGAAGGCCGACGACGCCGTCCTGGGGGAGGCCACCGAAGCCGTCCTGCCCGGCGGCGGCGGGGGGCGAGGGCGCGGCCGCCGCCATGGTGGCCGCCGGGGTCCAGCAGGCGGGGGTCCGCGGCCGGCGCAGATCCGAGGCGGGGAACGTCCGGCGGCGGTCCGGCGGCGCCCACACTGCCGCCGTCCCCTCCGAGTCCGCGCCGGGGAGCTGCGGCAGCGGCGGCAGCGGCGGCGCGGCCCCCGGGGAGTCGGGCCGGCCGGCCGCGGCCGCCGCGCCCAGGAGGGGGACGGCCGTCATAGAAAGTGTCCAACACGGGGGGCGTCCACTGTCATCACGCTGTCCAACAAAAACCAAGGCCTCGGCGTCCGCGGCCGGGGCGACCCCGGAGGCAAGGCGACGCCAGAGTTTGTGAGTGTCAGAGGGAAATAGGTGAGGCGCCCCGCTTTCTCACGATTCACACGAAGAGGAAAGCCTACCTCTCCCGGCCCGGTCGGGGCCCCGGCGTGACGGCGCTGCCTCACCGCCTCCGGCACGGACCCCTCTGACGACGTCCTGGGCGCCGTGCGCTTGGCGACAACCACGGGCCCAAATGAGCGCAGCTGTGAAGGGCCCCGGACACCGGCGGCGGAGGGACGGGGGAGAGAGACACCCCCCCCCCCCACCCTCCTCCTTCCCGCTTCCTCCCCACTTCCCACCGGCACCACCCAATCAACCCCTCGCGTGGTCAGGCGTATGACCATTGCATGTGTGTCCGGTTCCGGCTCGCAAAACGGAAGCAAGGATAATAGGGGTTTGGCTGTCGGGAAATAAACTACAATCCTTTTTTGGCTGGCGGACTGAAAATTGCGCTGTAGACGCCCGGCGAGGGTTTGTATTTCTTCCGTTCGCTGCCGCCGGCAGCCCCGGCCATCCCTCGTCGGCCGCTAACGATGTTTTTCCAGCCGGGCCTTCTCGTTAGTCCCGGTCCGAGCAGCAGTCACATGGCTCAAGTCGTCGTTCTTTTCCCCATGTAGTCTTTTAGATGCTCGTGTAGTGCATTAATTTTCGATTATTTTTTTGCAGTTCTGTTGTTTTTAGCAGTTTCGTATAACTTTCTGTGATTTTCTTGTAGTTTTCGTGGTTTTCTAGTAGTTTTGTGTAATGTTGAAGTTTATGTTGTGTTGACGTAGTAGGGCGCATTACACTAATTATTTCTCGACCACCCCGATACACAGAGCTTGACCTATCACACTTGGAGGGTGAGGGAGGTGAGGGGCGTTTCCGACCAACCTCCACTGCCGGCACCCACTCGGACACCGCGCTGACAGCCGTCCAACTCAGTTTGACAAAAGTAATAACAACAGTAACGACAACAACAACAACAACTCTCCGCCACGGGGGGTTCCCTGCGCCGCCCTCCCCCCCCCCCCCCCCCTCGACGCCGTCGGAGCCGCCCCCGCCGTCGTTCACCGTGTGCGGCGGCCTCCACAAGCCATGTGGGCCGCGGCCGAGACGGGGGCGTTCCGGGAACCGGCTGCGGCGGCGGCGCGGCGGCTCTGGGCCGAGTACCTGGAAAGGCCGTGCGTGCACGGCCTCAAGTACGCGGCCCGGTCCGACTACCCTCCTAGCGTGCGGTAGGGGCGGAACCGGGAGGGAGGACCGAGCGGGGGGGGGGGGGGGGGGGGAGGGCTCCGGGCAGAGAGATGATAAGTGTGTCCTCCCTGACTCCGGGAGCGGCGCGGACCGGGGCGTCGCCCCGGAGGCCGCCCCGGAGGCCGCCCCGGAGGCCGCCCCGGAGGCCGCCCCGGAGGCCGCCCCGGAGGCCGCCCCGGAGGCCGCCCCGGAGGCCGCCCCGGAGGCCGCCCCGGAGGCCGCCCCGGAGGCCGCCCCGGAGGCCGCCCCGGAGGCCGCCCCGGAGGCCGCCCCGGAGGCCGCCCCGGACCCCTCCACTCTCAGCCTGTCCGGCAGCGCGCTGTGGGCGGCGACGTTCGCCTGCGCCGTCGTGGGCCTCACCTACCTGGCGTACCTGCAGTCGTACGCGACGGACGGCAACGTGTTCGTCAAGACGTTCGTGCTGGACACGCGCGTGGACGTGGGCCGGCACCCGCTGGCCGCCATCACCGTCTGCCCCATCAACGCCGTCATCAAGAGCATAGCCCTCAGCCACTTGCGACTGTAGTCAGTGATAACTAACTTGTTTTTTTTTTTTTTGAAACTCTAATTTACTTTTTGAAAACGTCTTCGGATATGACTTTCGCTTTCGTGTTGTGCAGCGCGTCCAGGAAGGCGCGCTTCAGGAACGCCTCCGTCGACGAGACCCTCGTCCGGCTGCTGACCGCCTTCCAGAACTTCCGCTACCCGCTGTACTCGAACCGGTTCGGCTACCTGGACGACGAGGTTCTCGGCTTCCTGGGCGACCTGGACCCGAGGGACGTCCTGCTCAACGTAAGCCCGACCCCGGAGCCAGTGTGAACTACACCATGGAACTACAGCCAAACCAGTTTTTCTACGACTGCAGTTCCGCTGGTACTGCTGATGATTGAGTCAGACCACAATCTTCGTCCGCGTCAGCTGCAGTGGAACTGCAGTACAACGGCAGTCTGCAGAACTGCAGTCGCTGTAGCTTTGACTGTAGTTTTAACTGTAGTTCTGACCGCTTCCGGTCGCTGACGCCCGGCCTCCCCGCAGGCGTTCCCGCCCTGCACCTACATGTTCCGCGTGTGCATGTACCGCGGCGTGATCCGCGATTGCTGCGAGCTGTTCGACGTGCAGGAGACGAGCGGCGGCTTCTGCTACTCCTTCAACTCGTGCACCTCGCTCTCCACCAAGGAGGACGCCTGCGAGCCGCTCATGGGCTCCGCGGACGAGAGCAGCGGCCTGTACGCCTTCATCAACCCGGGCGACCCGAGCGAGATGCTCGACCCCTCGCCGGGCTCGCGCGGAGTGCTGGTCAGTCAGTCCAGGCGGTCCTGGCCTTGGTCCTGGCGGCCCCGTGGTGGTGTGCCGGGTTCGAACACTGCCCCGCACCTGCTAATTCTCGAGTGATTCTCCGGCCCTTTCGCCCAGCTCTTGGTGACGAGCGCCTACGACATCCCGGTGCTGACCAACGGGGTCTACGTCAGCGACGACGACAACGCGATAGTCAACGTGGACGTGGGTAGCCGCGGCGGTGTTTTCACTTTGATTTACTGTTTTTCACCCGTCTCCCCCTCCCCACTCTTTACTTTTTATGATTATTTTAACCCTTTTTTTTACTCCCGCCCCCTACACTGATTTTGTTGAGTGACGGCCCCCTCGGGGCTAGGCGCGTATCCACGGAGTGGGTGAGAGGGGAAGGGGGGGGGGGCGATGGGGGCGTCGCCACCCACACCCCCAGCCCCTCAGAGCTCCCTGATGGACGCCTGCCACGTAGGCAACTCGTATAACTCCCCGCCTGTAAATAGGCAAAAATGTATACACCGCCTGGCTGTTACTCCGCTCCAGGTGGGTCTGACGGTGCAGGAGGCCGACCCGGGCCTGCGGCTGCTGTCGTGGGAGAAGCGCGAGTGCAAGTTTGAGGACGAGAGCCCGCTGGCGCTGAGCCGCGTCTACACGCAGAACAACTGCCTGGAGGAGTGCCGGCTCCGCGTCATCACCTCCCGCTGCGGCTGCCTGCCCTTCCACTTCCTGCCGAGGAGGTCCTCGCGACTCGGTGAGTCGATAAATTATTTTGTTTTTAAATGTTAATTTGAATTGTTTGATGTTTGTGGTCCGTAAAGTCAGTGCGAAAAAAAAAAAAGAATTGGAAACGCAAGTTGTGTGGTGGTGTTGTCAGGCCACTTCCCCCCGTGCAACGCGACGGGGTACCGGTGCGCCTTCGACAGCAGGCAGGCCTTACGTAGGTACCACAGCGAGGCAAAGGAGCAGCTCTAGCTGCTCTAGCTGCTCCAGCTTTCAGTGAAGGTGATTGTTTTGCGGTGGCGCACTGAAATAAAGTGTGTGTCGGCGGGCCCACAGAGCGCATTGTCGTGCTGGAGCCCAACGAGCCCCAGAGGGTGGGCCTGGCGGTGATGGGGATGGGGGACAGCGTCGTCTGCAACTGCCCGCCCAACTGCGACATCAGGATCTACAGCGGCAGGATCAGCATCCAGCCTCAACACGTCAGTATCCCCAAAGTAAAAGATCAAAGTCATTCACGAGTCAAAGTGAAATCATGCGATGTCATAATGACGGCAAAAAAAGGTGGAAGTATGACTTCTTAAAGTCATTCTTCCGTTTTTCTTGGACCCCACCGCATTGTGTCGTAGTTACATTCTGTTTGTTTGTTTTAAATATACTTTTAAAAAATGTGCTCTCTACCTGTTTGTAGTGCAAAGGTGGGACAAACTGCTCGACTCAATTGTACGTGAATTCGAAAAACATTGGCACTGCCCACATCACCTACAAGAAGGCCCCAAGACTCACAGTCTCCGAGTTTCTTGGTACGAAGGCAACGACTACCAAAAACTTTGGTCTACGTGAGGGCCTGTATAATGCTCTGGCTAAGCAGTGCCGTACTGATATTTTGTTGCAGCCAACCTCGGAAACATTGCAGCATTGTTCCTGGGTGTCAGCATCTTATCCATTGTCGAATTTTGTGTTGTGTGCACAAAGTGCATAAGGATATTGGCTCACAAATAAATCAGAGGGGGATTATGTACTTTTGACTTTATTGGCTCACAAATACTACCATAAAGTGACAAGGTATACAGGGGATAGGATACTTGTTCTCTCATTAAAGTGTACTACACATCTTGAAATAAAAGACACACGATAAAGATGAATTATCACAAATGCAGGAGAAATAAATGCCTCCTCTCTAAGAGAAATTAAACTACCGAAGGTGGCGAGCAAAGGTAAAAATCATTGCCAGGTTCTAAGTAACAATATCTATACTACTTTCAAAAGTGATATCACTGCTCAACAAACAAACTAAAACGATTGTCATATGTATCACACTTGAAGCTAGATTCTACGAGACAAAAGCGATGTATGGGCACAAGTACAGAATGCACAGGCTTTTACGATTGTTCTAAGTTAGAGGACACATTATTTGTTGGTTAAGACCACAAACACAAGCATTTGAAAAATATGACACAGCCACATACTAGGTATATGTATCTTCTGTATATGTATCATGTATCTTCAAGGATCACCCGATAAAAAATAAGGGAATATTTTTATACCAGTCAAAAACTTATTCTCATGAGGTTCCACATAGAAATTGATGCAAAAAAAAAAAACAACAAAAGTACAAATAGATTACGAAAACACTTACACTATTAAATAGTTGCAGCACCTTTAACATGAAATATCAGGTCCCTCTCAAAGCAATAAACCCACATAAAAAAGCAGGCACCAAATAGTTAAGTAGGGAAAGTTAACAGTAACAAGACTTTTCAGTTTCATTGTTTATAAAGATAAATTACATTGGAAGAAGTGGTAAATTTTCGAACATTATTACATCATACTTTCATGAGTAACATGAAAACAAATTAGAAACATGTAAAGTTAAAATTACAAAAACGATTTCAGAAAAGTTATAAAAAACAAAAATATAACAACAGGAATGTAACAGATTAATCAGGTAGGTTGTAACACATATAAAGCCTAATAATACGTTGCACAGATATAAGTTCAGTCTAGAGTCAACAATGTGTGCTTAGTGATGCTACATATATGGCATATTAACTACTCATCCAGCATTTACCACAAGAGAAATGGAACAAAACAATCAACATGATCAAACACATTTTACCACGAGTTCTTCATTCAAATTACCTCTATAAAGCCCTAATATATAAATAAGTTTGAGCGCTTACTCGAAAATCTAAAATCTGAATCAACTAGCTGCAGCACTAAAATTTACACAAAAGGCATATTTTTATGACATCAAAGTTGTCTAACACACAATCTTAAGAAAAAATCACAACAATCACTAATTCACTCCTCGGCAATGGGACCTATCAGTGAAAAAATATTTTTCAATGAAACAAATTCTTAGCTGTAGCTAAACAGTCACTTCCATAGCCATATAAATATTCATTGGAGATTCCTAATGAATGATATGCATATCGATAAGAAGTTCAGGTCAGTCAAGGAACATGTTTGTTCTGTTTTTTTTAATGGAGGACCTTTGCTCAAGCTTCATGAACAGAAAAAAAATGAACAATGAATACTACTAATTCTAAAGATGAAAGCCCAGTGACTGATGCAGTCCATTAAATTTTAAACAATATAGGAAGACACTGTAAAGTAGAAGTTCTCTACCCTCAAGTTCCCATAGCCCACTTTTCTGTATCACAATTGTATTCAATAAAACAATCACACCATCTAGTGAGCATGGTTCAAAATTCCATTAATGTCTGATCACAAGGAAGCACCAACCCTGATGTGACAAGCAAAACCCTACCACATTCAAACAAGCAGCTGCACATTTTTTTCGAATAATTTTTAGGTATTCTTTTAAAATGCAGGTAACACGCCCTATTGAAAACACTTTTGTGCACGTTATCTATCTGTTTAACACAGAAGTTTCAAAATCTGAAGAGCCATTTACATTGTCCATGTAGTGAATGAAACAGCATGTTCCACAGAAAGTAAATAAAGTTACAATTGTTTTGATGTATAGCATGCTCAAGCATCAGCAAAATGAGGAGCAGGACAAGATTTCTCCTCTGCAGAAAAATCTCGAACCAACCCAATTATGTAAACAATGCCCAAGGCACACATACCAACAGCAACCACCAAAAAGTATTGAAGCAGGCGAGAGCGTTTTAACTCAACCTCCAACTGAGCATTTGCTTGAACCAACTTTGTGATCTGAAAGTAATAAAAAGAAATGTGAGCAACATAGCTTTTAAGTGTCAGAAATAAGAGCGAAAAGTTACCTATTATTTCAAAGATGAAAATACGTACATTGTTGCACATCAGAGCTAGTTTATCTCCAGAAGAACCAGGTGTTGAGCCCACAATACTACCATTGCGGCTACTTATCTCACCCGGGGATCCACTTGTACTGCATCGCAATCGATTAATTTCTGTAGCAGCATGTCCCCGCTGCTAAAAAAGAAGACATGTTATGGACTTTCCAGTCGTTAAAAGAGAGAAATTTAACAAAAAGATTAACATAAACCAACCTTCCACAAATCTGTAAGTTCTTGAGTAGACATGTCAGGAGAATCAACTTGCATGCCCATGATTAAGAATTTGTCTCTAGACAAAGCTGACATCTGAAAAGCTGATTGCACCATGACCGTTACAGCAACTGATGCACCTGGATTCAGCACACCAAAGCAGGGCCGAACACGATACTTCTCCGGTGAAGTAGTTTTTATCTAGGAACAATAACAATGGTGCTGTTGAAAACAAATGCAAGGAAATTATTATGCACGAGAAAGTTAACACTCTCATATTTACCTTGTAAGATATAATTTTATCATCCCCATTTAAGAGAGACAGAGAACCACTCAGTTCCCCATTTTCACTTGTGAAGTTAATGAAGTCAGAAGGTGTGATTTTAACTTTAAGACCAGATCCTGAAGATGCTAAAATTGATGTAAGGTTTTTGTAAATACATAATTCTAGCAGGTGTTTCGGTAGAAAAAGTAAAATACAATGTTAAAAACATAATAGTTACCTTGGCCACTTTCGGCTGTTGGAGAGGAGTCAGCCTGGGAATCAGCGAAGTGAACCTAAGACAGAACCATTGAGAACTTACAACAAAACCACTTTTTGCCTTCAGTTTGAAATCAAATGGCCAACAAACCTTTCGTTCCACTTTTCCATTCCTGTCTTCAGGAGTGAATGTGAACTCAAAGTTGTCCTGTCCGCCCCAAGAAGCCAATGCATATTTTGGCTCCACGAAATTCTTCAAGTTGCCTTTATTTACAAAATTGATTTTTTTCACAGCCTTTTCAGGAAGCCAAGATTTTATAATTTTGAATGCAGCTGAAATATTTAAAGAGACAGATATTAAATGTCACTAAAGCTGATATTTCAGGTTTCCTCATTCACTCTACTTACTATTAAGAATCCATGGCATCTCAAAAATGAGGATGTAGTTCAAGAAAAAGGGGTAATACAGCTTGAATAATGAGATCAGGTACTTAGTATAGTCCATGTCCATATTAGACAAGCCTGTCTCTGACATGTCAAAGAAAAGGGTTATCATATCCCCCTTATCTTGTCTGCAACATAGAATGTTATCAGAAATAAATTATTTAACTCAGTTTCTTTACATCTTGCAGTAACTGTATCTCATTGGCACTGACCTTTCCAAGCGCTCAAACCAGTACACCATACATCTCTTAAGCTCCTCTAGGTCCCGCTGCCCCTTAATGTGTTTCTTGCATTTTAAAATAAACAACGTTTTGCCATCAATATCTTGGCTGTGAGCAAACATGCTCCCGTCTTCTAAGAAATCCAACCGCACATTCTGTTCATTTAGATCTGAAAGAACAATAAAGAGATGCAATTGACAACAATACTAAAACCCACAAAATACACTATTTATATATATATCCTTACCGTTTGTGCCAAATGTTTTGCGCCATTTACATGTGTCCCACAACATACTTAAGGATTCCTTCTGGTCTCCGTCATTGTGAAGGAGGAAGCGACGCAGCCAGTCATCAGTATTTTTAACACGAGCCAGATCAGCAGGATGAATACCACCTGCAATGTATATACATATACATCCATATACAAACGTGCATAACATTGTGCCGACTTACTCAAGAAAGAGTTTGAGGCATCTACCAATTGAGTCTTAATACCATTCAGTCTATCATGAGCAAATGTACAGATCAAACTAGGTCATTCACCGAAAACGGATGCCACCCAATGCGTACGGAACCCCATTCAACGTCCGGTCCACAATGAATTGGGGGGAGGTTAAGGTCACCGAACGTTGAGGAGCTTCACTCGTAAACCATTTACCTGGAATGGACGATCCTTCCTCGTCCAGCTTCCTCTGAAACGAGTCCCTCAACTCTTGGATCTCTGTGGCCGTAGGGTCCATGGCTGGTCACCGACTGACAGGACAGCGAAACGAGTTGTCACAAAGAAAGAACGAAAAAAAAAAAAAAGCTAGAGAAAGGACCCCCGCAGCAGACGATGCTTTGTGACAGCGGTCGGAGCCGTGATTTCGTCGGCCGCTCCCGCACCTGAAGCTGACTACGCGTCCCACGGGGCCTCGCCCGGGAATAATGACAGCAATCTTACTTGCGATAAGGCCCGCCTACGATGGCCAAAGTTCAGCCAGGTACTCGATCGAAAACGAATAAAGACCAACACCGTGCCGCTCCGCTCGGCCGCTGCACTGGGCTCGCTTCTGTTCTGTTCTGTTCTGTTCCCCGCCACCGCCCTCTCGATCCACGGACCGCCAGCTGACTGCGGGCCTGCGGCGGCGCGCGAGTACAGGGGGCAGTGCGGGCCGGACGGTGGGTCGTTTTGAACCGGGCCGCGTCGCGTGTCGCGAAGTCCGTGCCGTGGAGCTCTGAATCGGGCGGGCTAGCGAGGTTACGCTCGTCTTGTGTGTCTCTCTCGCACATATCTCACGCTAGTGAGTGGGAGCGAGACGGAAGGCTAGCGCGCCGGCCCGCACCCATCCCGTGGGCTTGGAGGAGGAAGGTGCAGCCATTCCAGCGCCGCTGGCCTTGGGGATGGCGTGTGAAATGTCTTTGTCAACAAACGGCAGGAGACGGGCGGGCGGTAGGGTTTGAGGGGGATTCGTCAAGTGACGCACGCGCCTTTTTTTTTTTGGACTGCCTTATTCTGCTGCGATAGTGCTCTAGACACGAAATCGTTGGCCATCTCGTAAATGACACCGACCCAAATTTTTTAGAATCTCCGTTTTCATTGTGTGAGGCCCACTAGTTGGTGGGGGTGGGGGGAGGGGGGATGTGCTGGACAGTTTATTTTCTTTTTCTTTTTATTCGTTTTCGATGATGCATCCTAGATGATACATATTTGGAATGCTGTAAGGATAAACATATGGCTCTGCAAAACCTGACTTTCGTTACATCAGAGCAGTTTAATTGCTGATATGCAACAAATCGATAAAAATCACACAAATAACTGATCCGTACAACTAAATTAAGAAATATCACAAATTATAAACCTCCAACAATCTTTTGAAATGACTAGACAAGTGATAAGCTAGTGAATACATGAGTGGTAACATTATGGCAATTAGTTACTGATGCACATGATAAAAAGTAACTGAAGAAAGTGGAAAGTTAAAACTATTCGCAATGTTGCTTTGTACTTCTCAATAACAGCTGCTTGTCGATACTGCCAATCGGTTGAGTATGGAGATCTTTTCCATGAGCACCTGTGTCACCACACATTCAGATTACAATGCTAGTATGTAGCATTTCATTACCTTGCTCTAAATGGATCGTGCTCTCTCTCGCACAGGGCCACCTTACCGCAGTACTGCACTTCTCTCCCTCCCTCTCGCTCTATGCTCCTGAAGACAGCATGTTACACATGCTACGGTCGTTTCCGGTAGGAGAACGAAACGAACAACAACAAACTCCGGTAGCCGATCCATAGCAGGTGCGTGGCGGGGGGGGGGGGGGGGGGGGAGTTCGACGTGATGCTGATGCGTGAGCTGTCCGCAGGGGGCCGGCCAGCACCAGCAGAGGGCGGCAGCGTCGCCGACGATTCGCCACGAGCGCCCGCCTCGCCGTCGGCGCGGCCTCAAAGTCCACGCCGGCCGCGTCACGTGGGCCGATAAGTCCTCTGGCCACGCCGGGTGCGGAGCTGACCGTACCCCGGGCTGCTCCGCGGGGGGCACGTCCGGCTGCGGAGCGACTCCGAACGCTGTCTTCTCAGACCTCTCCCTCGCTCTCTTACGGCGCACCCCACGAGTGCGACGCAGAGGCAGCGCAATCAGCGGGCCGGGTGATTCACTCGCGGTGCGGGAGCTGTGGGGCGGGGAAGCCCTGCTCGGCTGCGGCTCACTCTGTCCGAGGCTTGCCGATGCGTCGCTCCAGCGGGCAACGTCGAGAGTCACGCTTAGAGTTGGACAGGGCTCGAGCAAAACGGCAGGCGTCACGTGCCTGCCGGACACGACGGGGTCGTCAGGGGGTCGGCCGACGACGCCTGCACCGCCGCGAACACCGCGTGTCAGTAGAGGTCGGCCAGGGTGAGGGGCGCCGTGGAGAGCGGGCCGCCGGGCAGGCCGCCGGGGTGGCCGCCGGAGTGGCTGCCCGGGTGGCCGCCGGGGTGCACGAGGTGGTGGGCGTGGTGGTGGTGCAGCTCCTCGAGCGAGGCGTCCTGGAGTCCGAGGCCGCCGCCGCCGGGGCCGCCGGGGGCGGTGATGCCGGTGCCGGTGCCGCCGCCCCCGGGCCCCGCCCCCGGGCCGCCGCCGCCGCCGCCGCCGTGGGGGCCGCCTGCCCCGGCCTGCTGCCCGTTCTCCTGCCGCATCATGTTCCGACGCCACTTGGCGCGCGCGTTCTGGAACCACACCTGTGCAAACGGAGACAAGTCAGACGTGACGGTCGATACCCCGCGCGCCGCGCGGCCGGGGGAACTCGGCCGCGGGGTAGCGACCGTCCTTTGCAGGCATCTCTGAGAATGATAGACGGCGCCAGGTTCCCCCCGCGCGCGGAGGAGGCTCGGACAGCGCCACCGACGTGACTCGCTTCGCGGGGGGCTTGCCGCCACGCTGCCGGAGGGAAGTCCGGCGGCGCCCGATGGGTTGCCTACCCACACGGCGCCCACCGCGGCCGGGCCGCGCACGTTGGGCTGCCTATCTCCACGGCGCCCGACGCGCGCGACGAACTTGAGTTAAGAAACTGCGAATAAGGTAGATCCGCCGTACCTGCAGCACCCGCTTGGACAGCCCCGTCTTCTGGGCGAGCTGCTTCAGGTCCTTGGCGTCCGGGTTCTGGTTGATGGCGAAGTACGACTTCATGGTGCGCAGCTGGTGGTGCTTGAAGGAGGTGCGCATCCGCTTGGTCCGCTGCTGCCCCTGGGCGCTGAGCGAGCCCGGCGAGCCCACGCCGCAGTCGTACGACATGCCCTCCATGCCGCCGCACAGCTCTGCCACAAAATTCAAAACAAATTTAAAAAAAGATATTTCAAGATTTTTGGAAAAAAAATTAATTATTTTTTTTAAAACAATTTTAAAACATTTACGAATGTAAAGCTATCTGAAAAGCCTGCGGACGACGTACCTTGTGAGAGCGCGCCGGACTCGTAGCCGAGGGAGTCGATGCTGGAGCTGAGCTCGCCTTTACCGACCATCTCTGCGGGCAGAACAAAAACAAACAGGCAGCGTGAACAGTGTGACCAGGGGGAGCGAGTTTGCGACCTCTGACAACATTAGAGGACTCCGAAATGGGGGGGGGGGGGGGGCTGAGACGGAAGAAGGACAGAGACGGTGTGAGGGCTTCAGGGCTCATTTTTCCGGCCACTCATAAGAACAAGAAAGGGAAACCGCGCGTAACCGCGCCGCCGCCGCCGCCGCGTCGTCGTTCGGTCGTCGGCTGTCTCCTTCCCGAACGATTTCCGTTCTCGAAAAGCCGTCCGGGGAGAGGATGGGATTCTTGTCGTGCCGGGGAGGGCCGCCGTCGTCACCGCCGCCGCCGTCGCTGCCGAGTTTTCTTCTCTCTGTCGCCGGGGACGCGGCGGGCATGGCGGGGCCGGGGTACGGCGGCCGGGGTGTCGCCGGGGACGCCGCAGCCAGGAGAGACAACTCCTAGTACAGTACGACACTTTCGCTCAAACCAAGCGATATACAACCGCCAAAAAAGAAAATGAATTTAAAAAGACAGTTGACACGCCGCCTTTGGTGCTGCAGCCTCCACCCGCTCGGCCCCGCCCCCTTCTCCTGCCCCTCGACGTCTCCCTCTTTCCCCCGTCGATACCCCGCGTCGTCGTGTCGTCAGCGACCTTTTTATCGATCTCGGCGGCGGCGGCACTTTACGTCATTTCGGAAGGTCGACGGGGCGCGCTGCGCTGTCGCTGCCGTCGGAGCTGCTCCGCTGTCCCCCCGCTCGCAGCCGCGTACAAGAATGTGTCGAAGTATTTTAACAAGCCCGCGCGAGCCGGGCCCGGCCGAGCTACCCTTCACCACCCTCCCCCCCCTTCCCCCCTCCTCCCTCCCTCTCCCTCAGCCGAACGGCCGCGACCGGACACCGGCCGATCATCGACGAATTTTCGGTGTCTAAGATAAATATATTTGTTCATTTTCGATTTGGGCAAATGGATCGGTATGTTAATGAAGTAAAAGGCAGTACGAGAGAGAGAGAGAGAGAGAGAGAGAGAGAGAGAGAGAGAGAGAGAGAGAGAGGGCCGAGGACCCCAGACGTTCGTTTGGGCAGCAACAACAACGCCGACTTCCGCGCGCTATCGTCGATCACAAGTCGTTTATCGTCACCACCATCGGAGGGGAATGATTTGTAGGTGGAGGGCGAATGCCAATAAGGCGCTCTCGATGCGGGGCCCGCCCCTCACACACACACACACACAACAGCGATGAGAAAAACCTCCTACGAGAAGTGTAGTGTGCGATCAGCCCAGGAGGCGAGCGTGGGTCCTGTGCCGCTTGTCGGGCGTCCCGGCTCCTCCGCAGCACCGTGGCCGTGGCGTAAGCAGGCGTAAGCCCTTCGCGCAAGTGTTACGTGACTCCAGCATTCCCTCCCTCTGCCACTCCATCTCTCCCCGCCCCCTTTCACCCTTTCTCTCTCTCTCTCTCTCTCTCTCTCTCTGTCTCCGTCTCTCCCGCCCCTGCCACCCGCCGCGCGTCATCTTTGTCCTTGTCATCCTTGTCAGCGGGCAAGCCCCCTCCCCCCACCCTCTCTCTCTCTCCTCCCTGGAGGGCTGCTCTGCGCTGTCAGGGCTGGAGACAGAGAGGGTCCCGGCCGTGCCGCCGTGCCGCCGCCGGGCCGTCGCCGACGGCGGCCTCCGCCCCGACGGCCTCCGCGGCCGCGAGGAGGGCCGCCCTGGGGCCGCGGGGGGCGGCGGCTGTGCAGAGCCGAGGAGCGCGGCCGCCGCGCCGCAGAGGCCGCCCGCCGCCGCGGAGCCCGCGGAGGCGGTGGCGGCGCCATTTTGTAACAAAACGAAACAAATGGACAGGCGCGGGACACGCCGGTGCTGCCCGCGCTCGGCCCCTCCGTCCCTCCCCTCCCCTCCCTCCCTCTCCGCTCCCGCGTGCCTCTCCCCCCGCGCCCGTCCTCTCGCCGTTCTTCTGTTCTGCTCTGTTCCGGCTTCCAAGAACCGATTCGTCCGGAATGCTGCTGCACGCTTCTGCTCCTGCCCCTGCTCGCCGTTGTTGCCTCCCGCTTGTTCTTTCTATCTTTTTCTAACCCCCTCCCCCCCTCCTCGTCCCTCTCCTCTCCCTTTCCCCTTCTCTCCCCCCCCCCTCTCTCTCTCTCTCTCTCTCTCTCTCTCTCTCTCTTCGGCACCCTGGAGCCCTTCCCTCTGCTTCCCCCACCCACCCCCCGCGGACCCCGCCAGGCCGATCCGAACACAATGTGCCGATATGGCAGTCTCTCCTTTCTTTCATTGTAGTTTCCTTCGCTCCTCTCCCCACCCCGCCCTCCTCTCTTTCTCTCTCTCTCTCTCCCTCCCGCCCGGCCCGCCCACACGCCTTCTCTGCTTGGCGATCGCCGAACCGAACCCGCAAATAGCAAGACTTCGCCGAAAATATATTTATTGATAATTTATTCCTCGCCGTGTGGTGGGGCGCGTATCGTTCTTACGTTTCGCCGTACATGCTTGGAAAGCCGGAAGCGCACCTCCTCTCTCTCTCTCTCTCTCTCTCTCTCTCTCTCTCTCTCTCTCTCGGTTGACAGGCTCACCGGCCGCCGCCTCCAAGCAGGCAATGCCATCCGTCGTCGTCAACCCTTGCCGCCGTCTCGTGGCCGCAGCGGACCTGCCACCTCCACGTCGGCTCGGCTCGGCCCGGCCCCACGGTGCCCGGCTCGGCTCCGCTGCCCTTCGCTCTGCTCGTCAGCTCAGCTGCCCTGCTCGGGACGGCCGGGAATGTCCAACGTCCACTGCAAATCGTGCAGTCCGTCCGTGCGGCGAGAGAGAGAGAGAGAGAGAGAGAGAGAGAGAGAGAGAGAGAGAGAGAGAGAGAGAGAGAGAGAGACGGGGCCCGCGTGACAGGTGCCCTTGCCCTTCCTCTGTGACAGAGTGAGAGAGACACAGAGAGAGAGAGAGAGAGAGGAGAGAGAGAGAGAGAGAGAGAGAGAGAGGGGGGGGGGGAGGTGACACCTGCCCTTCATGATACGCGTACTGTGTACCCAATGATAAATATTTTTTTATAAACCAATAATTACAGCTCCACGAAGGGCAAGTCGGGCGGGCAAAGTCAAAGCGTGAGAGCGTCGTAAGGCCTGCACAGCTGGACGGGAGTCCAGACCGCGTCGCGGAGGCGGGGAGCCTCTCTGAGCCGTGCCGTTGGTTCCGCGGGCTCACCTCACTTCCGGCTCAAACTTGTCGACGATGCCATGTCACCCGTGTATTTGCACGCGGGGGCAGGAAGGGGGGAGGGGACCAGAAAGGGGGGGGGGGGAGGGGACCAGGAAGGGAGGAGGGGAGGGGAGGGGCTATCGCGGACGTCCACGTCGCGGCCCTGGCCGCCACTGCACCGTCGATGACGAGTGGAGGACAAACATTGAACAGCGAAGGGGATGTGGGAGTGGAGGGAGGGAATGAGAGAGAGAGAGAGAGCGAGAGAGAAAAAGGGGAAGAGAGCGCGGGGGGGGGGGGGCTTTGGCGGCCGCTCGCTGCCCCCGTTTGACGCGGCCGCACCGGACCGGAGGCACCCGAGGCCCCCGACGACGACGACGAGGGGATGTTTGCACTCGCAGTATCAAAACGGCCCTCGCGGAGTGAGTGAGAGAGATAGAAAGATTAGGGGGGGGGGGCGGAGGGAGAGAGACGGAGAGAGAGAGAGAGTGAGAGAGGCCGGCCGTGTGTGCGGGGTCGGGCTATGGGGGTGGGTACACATGGGCAATACATAAGTACACACACACACACACACACAGTCGGACGTACACACGGGTCGTCGTGGTTGGTGAATATTTGATGTTGTTCTTGTTTTGGAGAGCAGCGCTCGCCGTTTGCTCGTTGCCGGTGCCCGGCCGCCGCTGCCGCTGTTCCGTTGGATACGTACGAGAGAGTTTACATTTACATTCAGCACAAGTGCGTGCGCGGGACGGGCTCCACAGGCTCCGGGTAGGCCTCAGAGCCGACATAGCGAGCGCGGCCGCGGCGGCCCGCTGCCCGGCGGGGCCGGGGCCGGTGGGGGGGTGGGGGTGGTTCGAGACCCTCTGTGTCTCTCGGCAGATGTTTGTACAAAGCCCGCCCGCGAACATTTAAGAAGAGGCCCCGGCACTCGCATTGCAAGCGTACATACGTCTACACACGCAAAAAGGAACAAAAAAAAAAAATCTTTTTGTGCCGTAGCAAGAATTTAGATCATAAGCCTAATATTATAGCTTTCCAGCGAGTTGTGCGGAACCTACAACATTTCAGCTCGCGCAAAATAATGCCTTCAGCCATTTCGGACACCCCTTGTCTGACGTGGTAGATCTTTAGCACCACAGCTAAAAAATTGGCTTTCTTCGCTAAAAATCAGTGGCTGCGCTCATTTTGAAAATTTAGGTGTGTAGGAAGATTTTTTTCGTGCAGTGATAATTTTTACAATATTACTTTACAGACAATTTTACTTCAATATTTTAGATACTGAAAAATACCCTTAAATTATCGCATTTTTTTATCGGGCTGTGACGCGATATTTTTCCACTAAAACGTTTTTAAGACTGCACGCATCAAGTCACTTTGGCCAAGGAGCAGCGCGTGGACATTTTCCCCTTGCCGGTCGCGCTGTCCGACGCCGCGAACACACGCAAATCAGTTCCGCGCGCTTATCGTGGATACGAAGAAAGCAATAACAAACATATTGCCGTGATGGCCGCCGCGTTCTCTGTATTATTTTCCTCTCGCTCATTTACCTACACCGTGACCGACACACATACACACGTCATTATGGCAACAACTCCACACACACACACACACACACACACACACACACACACGCTACTCCGCGGTGGTCCAACACTCGTACCACTTCTTCTTCTTTCCCATGCTATCTCCCTCACGCACGGCCACCGCGGCAGCGCACGCGGGGAGGGGCGGGGCATTCCGAAAAACTAACCTTGCGTAATTTTCTAGGTACCACCACTGCCTCCAACTACAACCACCACTGCCACCACCACCACCACCACCACCACCACCTCCGCCACCACTGGCCGCACGGCACGGAGAGGCGGCCCCGCAGCCATCATCCCGGCCGGCGGTCCCTTTAGCGTCATAATCACACGACTCTGCCTCGGCACGGCGCGGCTCTAGCTTCGTGACGGCCGCCGCGGGAAGTGCCGAAATAACGCGCAGGGCGTGCGGGACACACACACACATACACACACAGGCACACACACACACACACACACACACACACAGGCACGCACTGAAGACGAATTTGACCAGCTAATTTTAATTTTTTTTGTGATGCTCGTTGAGTGGAGATTTCATCCCTAGAGCAGCAAGAGGGATTTCTAAAAAAAAAAAAAACTCTCCAGCACCTCATGTCTGTACTATAGAAAAATATTAATGATGGAAAATCACCAAAAGTCCCTCTCCGGGGGGGGGGTAGAAAGAGAGAGAGGGAGAGAGGGAGAGAGAGAGAGAGAGAGAGAGAGAGAGAGAGAGAGAGAGAGAGAGAGAGAGAGAGAGAGAGAGAGAGAGAGGGTTGCGGGCGTGCTCCCCCGACACGGCACTGAGCGCCGCGCAGCAGCGATTGGTTTCCAGGAATCGAAGCAGAGGAGGCTTCGCGGGAATGGGGGTCAGCCCACACACACACACACACACACACACAAAACGTACATACACATACACATACAGGCTCGCGTGTGCGTGTGCATGCGAGGCGAAGCGTGTTCGGTCCGACGCAGCCTGCGCAGTATGGGCGAGTCGATCCGCGTGAGGCCCCGCCCCGGCCCCCGCCGCGCCTCGCTGTCGGCGGCCGCCTCCCCCGCCGCCGCCGCCGCTGTGTGTCCCCGCCTCCCCGACGACGGCCGACGGCTCCGCGGCGGCTGACGAGGTCGCCATTCCGGCCGCCGCCGGCGCCACCCGCGGGGGCCAAGCGCCGCGCGGGAGCCGTGAGGCGCCACGGCGCTAGCTGGGTAGGCAGCCACGGCCGCTGGCGCGCACGCGTGCCGGGCGGGCCGGCCTACCCCGGCACCGGCAGGCGGCGGAGCGGTCCCTCATCCGTGATCAGGACCTCTCCCACCCCCTTACCCGTGATGCACGCATGCCATACTTGGGTTGTCTTCTGTATTTTCCACTATCCTTTTATTCCTTTCTGTGTTTCTTTAAAAAATTGTACACTGCTTTTTGTTTATTTTTAAGGACTGCCCGACTGTACTCACCGAGGGCCTGGGCGGAGAGGCGCATGGCGAGGTGCTGGTGGTGGCCGAGGTCGGCGCCGAGGGGCAGCGGCGACACGGGCGCCACGGGGGTCAGCTTCCGCTTGCGGGGGCGGCCCTTCTGGGCGGCGCCCACGGCGCCCACGATCCCCGCGGCCACGCCCACCGCCAGCGGCCCGCCCAGCGGCCCGGCGGCGGCCAGGGCGAGCGCCGGGCCGGCGGCGTGGTGGTCCGGGTGGTGGTAGTACGGGGAGCCGCCGGGGGAGTCGCTGTCGCAGCAGGCCGCGGACAGCAGCTGCTCGAAGTGCGGCCGGCAGTAGGCCTGCCACGACGGCGACCTGGCGCCGCCGCCGCCGCCGGAGCACGGCGCGCCGCCGGGGCTGACGCCGAACTGGTCGCCGCGCGACAGCGCCGTCCCGCACGTGGCGCACGTGAAGCAGTGCAGGTGGAAGACCAGCTCCCGGGCGCGCATCACCAGCTCCGACGACGAGATGGCCGCCTGGCAGCGCGCGCACCGCTTCACCGCGAACATCCTGCGCAGCACGGGCAGCGGCGTGAGCGTGGCCGGGGACTCGAGGCACCCAGAATATCCTACAAACTGAAATGCTTAGGGTGAAAATTAAACCATTTCGCGCGGAGAGTGTCATTCCACTCGCCGTCGCCGCGGGTTCGAATGCCGCCGGAGCGGCTCTGAAAAGGTGCGACTCGGCCGGGGCGTCCTCACAGACCGCCCCGTGGGGCGGCAAAGCCGGGAATCCTTTTCCTGTTCCACAATGCGGCCGGGATAAAACTCCCCCCTTCATCCTTTCTATCAAAGAGTCTCGCCCTCTCTCTCTCTCTCCCTCTCTCTCTCCCTCTCCCTCTCTCTCTCTCTCTCTCTCTCTCTCTCTTTCTCTCTCTCTCTCTCTGCCGTTCGCTCTCAATCGCTCCTCGCACTCGCCGTGCCAGTGAAGAGGGCGCACCTTTGGATTGGGTTGTTGGCGTTGAATCTCACGCGCCGCCGTCTGCGGGGCGCGTGAGAGGGTGAGAGAGAGAGAGAGAGAAGAGAGAGAGAACGAGAGAGAACGAGAGTGATAGAGATGGATAGAGAGGCGGTGGAAGAGGAACAAAACTGAAGAGGAGCAACTCGGCGGCGCCCCGGTAGTGGTAGGCAGGCCCGCGTCAGCCCGCGTGCTCCCCCGTCGTCTCTTTGACTCGGTCTGTGGGAGCGGCGCCCCCGCCACCGCCGCCGCCGCCCCGGCACACACCCCCCACCGTGCCGCGCTGCAGACCCACGCAGTGCGCCCAGGTGAGGTGCGAGCCGCTCGTCAAATGCCACAGCACCAAGCTCTCTCTCAGCCTCTCCTATTCTCTCTCTCTCTCTCTCTCTCTCTCTCTCTCTCAGCCTCTCCTACTCTCACTCTCTCACCCTCTCTCTCGGGCACGCCGCGGCATAGAGTGGCCGTCTTTGTTTGCCGTCCCGTATCGTCCCGGCATCGCCCGCGGCCTGCGGGCGCCCCGCCACGCCCCGCCACGCCCCGCCACGCCCCGCCCTGCAGCCCCCCGCATGCAGTGTCCTCCACACCCCTGCTGCTCTCGCTAGCCGCCCTTCCTTCTTCAGAGTAAAGGTCCTTCTCTTCCTCCTCTCCGTCACACCGCCCTTGTCCCATATTCCACCCTCAACAACAACAACAACAACAACGACACGCTTGTGTGTACGCGCTGCCCCTTTTTTGTTGGCTGACTTTGCGCGCTTACACACACACGCACACACACAGACACATAGTGATCGGGATGATAAGGAGTGCGCTTCGGCCGCCTGCCTGCCTGCCTGCCTGGCTGCCTGCCTGCCTGGCCGCGCACCGCGATGCATGCCGATAGAAAACAACGACAACTCGAAAAGTCACACAAAGCCGGCGGCCGCCGACATATCCGAATCTAACAACATCAGCCACAACAACAACAACAACAAGGTGGAGGACGGGCGCCGCAATCGGCCGCCGCCGCCGCTTGACGACGGCACGATGAACTCTTTGCGAAGAAAACCCCTCTAAAAGAAAGAGAGAGAGAGAGAGAGAGGGGGGGGGGAGCGGGAAAAAGTACATTCCTGCCTTATTGAGACGAATGGGTTCGATTTCTTTGAGCCCGTACAAATAGTGCCAAATAATGCTGCCGAGGAAGAAGATTTCAGTTTTTTTTTTCTTTGAGCACCGCAGTTCCCGCGGGGATTCATACGACGAATAAAAAGAGCGTCGACGGTTCTCGCCCGATAAGAATGCGCAGATAAACGGGGCCCATCATCCTAGACAGCGGCCCTACATTTCCTAATTATACCCGACTTCGCTGCAAATAGGGACGACGCGCGGAAATGTGTGCCTCATGATGATGATGATGACAGGTGTGACAGAGAGGCCAATACTTTCCAACGCAGATAGAGAGAGAGAGAGAGAGAGAGAGAGAGAGAGAGAGAGAGAGAGAGAGAGAGAGGGGGGGGGGGGCCTCCAGTAAAGAAGACGGCGAAGAAGAAAGAGAGCATCGCCGACAACAGGTTTGTGAATGAGCGCGTTCATTGGGCTCCGCACATCGTGACGGTACACACATTGTGTGTGAGTGTGAGTGTGTGAGTGTGTGTGTGTGTGTGTGTGTGTGTGTGTGTTGATTAAAGGCTCTTTATTGGCCGGAGGCAGAGCGTCGCCAATTCATCCAAATGTGCGAGTAGTGTACCTACAAACAAGAGCAAAAAGAGAATCGAAGCAAGAGAGACAGAGAGAGAGAGAGAGAGAGAGAGAGAGAGAGAGAGAGAAGCGCAGCAGCAGTTATGTGAGAGGAAGAGAAAGAGAAGAAAAGAATAAAATGTTAGCGAAAAGTAATCTGTCTACGCTGGCTGCGGCGGGGGCTGCGGGGGCTGCGGGGGCTGCGGGGGCTGCGGGGACTGCGGGGGCATTCCTGCACGGAGGCCCTGCAGCCTCATGTCGGGTCCGCGGAGCCGCCGAGCCGAGCCGGCCGGCCTCGCCTTTCAAACATGGCGGCGCGCAGGCATCGCATTATGATGGCGGCGGCGACATCATTTCTTCGTGCCAGTCGGCACGCCGGCAGCCCCTGCGTTCATTCACTCGCGCCAATTCACTCATTCATTCGTTCGCCGGCTCATTCACTCATTTTGCCAAGTCATTCATTCATTCATTCATTCATTCATTCATTCATTCATTCATTCATTCATTCATTCATTCATTCATTCATTCATTCGCTCATGCATTCATTCATTCGCTCATGCATTCGTTCGCTCACTCATTCACTCATTTTTTTCCAAACCTTTTTCTTTTGAAGTTTTAAAAACGTCACCTTTAAATGTCAACATTCGTATTCCCTATCTGTCTGCATTTGTCCGTGCACGTCAGCACCCGCGGTCTCCGGGCGCACCTGTAGTAGTCCTCCTTGCAGAAGATGTGTCCGCCGCGGCTGAAGCACGTCTGCTCGGAGGCGAGGGTGGCGCGGCACTCCGAGCAGCGCAGACATGACGAGTGCCACTGCCTGTCCACGGCCAGCAGGTAGTAGCGGTCCGAGATGCGGCCGCCGCAGCCCGAGCACAGCGCCGCCCCCGGGCCGCCGCCGCCGCCGCCCCCGCCTCCGCCGCCGTCCGCGACCGCCCCCGCCGCGCCGCCCCCGCTGGCCGGGGGGTCGCCGCCGCCGGCGCCGCCCCCCGCCCCGCATGGTGGGCTGGTGGTCTCCCGCTCCTTGAGCATCGCCTCCCAGCCCGCCGTCTCAGAGGACGGCGGCCCTGCCAACAGAAAACAGACACACAAGTTGTTACAATCTCGGAGTTATAGGAGGGGGCGTCTTCCCCGCTCTTTCTGGTGCACTATCTCCGTCACTTTCTGGCTCGGCCAGACGCGTGAGACAGAACGAGACGGAGCTAGTGCGCTGCGGGCCTGCCTGCCTTTCCTGTAGCGCGGGACAGTTGGGACACCTGGAGGAAGCCTGTACTCCGGACCGGCTCGGGACGCCTGGCGGGTAGGCAATCCCTGCTCCTCCATGCACGCGTGTCGTGCGGGACGGCCTACCCTGGCATTCGCAGGCGCCCCAACGCCACCGTTTGTGGGTTTGGCTACGAGGAAATTATAACTACACAAACCACCCTGGAGGGGACCCGAGGGGCGTCTGTGGTGGGGGTGGTTTGGGGGTTGGTTGAGGGGAGGGGGGGGGGGTCAATACTGCTGATGGCTTGTCGCTGTGCGCCCCCCTTGTCCTTGTAGTACCATAGGCCCCTGGGACCCTTCCGAAAGCTAAAAGTACGATTCTTACGATTGCTATCAGTGTAACCCTGATCAGCTGTCTTGACGAAGCGGGGAAAAAAATAACATGGCTGCGTCGCGGATAAAATAGCAAAACAGTTTATTCTGTTTTTTTTTTTTTTTGAAGAGTGCATGGGGCGTGCCGTTCGAGTATGAGAAACTGCGCCGCCATCCGCGCGCGCGCGCGTGTGTGTGTGTGTGCTGCAGAAGCCCCGCCCTCCTTCGCGTGTGCTCGACCTACCACCCACAGTGTACGTGTCGGTGTGTGTGTGTGTGTGTGTGTGTGTGTGGGCTCGCCATCATCGCCCTGCTGTTGGTGTTCCGGACGGGAAGACACGCGGGAGGCCGCTGCCGGGAGAGGAGGAGAGGGTGTGAGAGGCGGCGCGATAGGTGACATATGGCCGCCGCCCGGCGCTGCTCTGCCCCCGACCGGCTCAGGCGCTTAGCGTTAATAGTCCCGGTTTACACCCAAAATAAACGATTATTCGATGCTCGCCCCGGCCGCGCCCGCCACGCCCGCCACGCCCGCCGCGCCCGCTTGCCTCGGCACGCCCACGCCGACGGCAAGCCGACTGAGTTACCGTTTCCTACACACCATCTTCTGTGGGCTCCATTTTCGTCAGTGTGTGTGTGTGTGTGTGTGTGTTCGCCTTTTTGTGGTTAGCCAAAGTCCTGAAAGAGACAAGCAACGACAGCGCGGGTGGTATATTGTGGTGCCGATTATAATGATTCGCAACAGGTCCAAGCATTAAATTTTTTTTTTTAAATGTGGGGGAAGTTCGAGAATGGTAACACATGGTGTGGAAAACCAAGAAATTGCCAGGTCAACGGTCTCAATTTTTAATAAAATTTCAGCAATTAGTTTTCTTTTTTGTCCGCTCTTTTCAAAATGCCCACCGCGCTTGACTTCGATCGATCTCACACCCTTCATGCTAAGAATTTGACAGACACTGACCCCACCCTGACAAAACATGATTTTATTTCGTTTTCGCTCGATTTCATCCCCCCGCTTCTGTTTGTCCGTTTTCCAGAAGCCTGCGCAACAACCATTCTTCTTCTCTTTTTTTTTTGTTTCTTCCCTTTTCTTCAAAGCCGTACGTCTCTCTCTCTCTCTCTCTCTCTCTCTCTCTCTCTCTCTCTCCCTCCCTCCCTCTCTCTCTCTCTCTCTCCCTCCCTCTCGCTCTCCCGGCACATTGTGGTTCTGCGGACATAAATCTCCCGGCATGCAGCAGCAGCAGCAGCAGCAGAGCACACAACAGTCCCCCCCCCCCTCCCCCTCCCCCAGCCATGGCGACCACGACGGGGCCCGGTGACCACTTGCGCCCGGGCTGCCTCTGCTGGGCGGCAGGGCGCAGTGCCCCGCGGCGGCCGCCTGTGTCCTGGGGGGGGGGGGGGGGGGTCTGGACCAGCCGCCCCCTGGAGCCCGCCGAGCCCGGGGGCCGCGCCGCACAGCATTGTATGCAAACGGTTAAAAGGAAAAACACAGCGGCCGTGTTGCATACCATTTCAAAATGTATTCCGAACGCAATAGAAAACAGATGGCGGGGAGATAGGATTGGGCCGGCGGGGCCCGGCGGTGGTGGCCGGTGGTGTCCTACGCCATGATTCACAATGGACCGCCCCCGCCGTCCCCCCGCCGTCCCCCCGCCGTCCCCCCGCCGTCCCCCCGCCGTCCCCCCGCCGTCCCCCCGCCGTCCCCCCGCCAGACCCCCGCCGTCCCCCCGCCTGACCCCCGCCGGTTCCCAGCTCAGCCGGCCCCGTCCGCGAAGCTGAGCTGAGATCCCTTAGCCTCAGCCGGGGCTCCGCGCCGCCACCAAGAGTGCCGTCTGCTGCTGCTGCTGCGCCGCTCCGGAACGGGACGCAGCATTTCACTGCAGTGCAGTGCAAGAGAGATGCCCGATCGGGGATGCCCGGCATCTCTCTCGCTCTGGTGTCGTCGAATGGGGCGTCCCGTCTCTCTCTCTCTCTCTCTCTCTCTCTCTCTCTCTCTCTCTCTCTCTCTCTCTACTGCTGTGGTAGCGACGCTCGAGTTCGGGGCTCCTCGCCACTTCTTCCTGATTTTCCTTTTTACACGCGAGGAGTCGAAAAGGAGGCAACCGTGCCGGTGTGGTTTTCGTTTTTTTTTTCTGGCTGCCGGTGTGTGTCCGGTGGCGCTGCTGCTGCAGCACAGCCGCCGTCAGAGTCCCTCTCCTGCTGGTGCTGTCCTGCTCTTCCCTTCAGGCCCACCCGCCCCCTTTCACTCTCTCTCTCTCTCTCTCTCTCTCTCTCTCTCTTTCTCTCTGTCTGCGGTGCGGCGGCCGCGCGGTTCTGCAGGTGGTGCCCTCACGACCCAGCTAGTTGGCCGCGTCGCCGAGGGAGCGCGCCACAAGTCTCTGTCTCGCGTGCAGCGCTACCACCGCTACCACCGCTACCGCCTCTGCTACCGCCTCTGCCGCTACCGCAGCTGTCCCCTCTTCTCCATTAGCTGGCGTTTTGGTTCGCAAATCACTGCCGGACACGACAAGGGGCACAGACAGGGCGGCAGGGCGGCAGTGCCAACCGATTTTCCATGCCGCGGGAGCCACGCGGCGACGGCGGACTGCATGATGTGCTTCTACGAACAGCCCAACCCAAAAGGTGCCCTTGAAAAAAAAACTATGAACCATATATTTTTTTTGTTATTTGTCTAACAAGGCGTAGTGCATTTTTGATTTCGACGACCAATGTCGTTTTGGACGTCGGCTGAAAGTCCGATTAAAGCTCAACCCGTTTTCTGTAGGAGGGGGAAGGGGGGGGGGGGGTGCGTCGGGTGTGCCGATCTTCGCCCCTAACGCATAGTTACTCCAACAGAATTTCACAAAGTCAACATTCCAGTTATTTCAAACTTCGTTGTGACAGCGATCTAGTTTTTTCTTTTTTTTTTACAGCTTTGCATGCCCTGTCGGTCACGTGGCTCCTCCCACAACGACACACACACACACACACACACCGCGCATCCGCATTTCCGGCGGCGCGCACTTCATTTCTGTTCTCGTTATCTGAAAAAATACTATATTAATAATAATAACGACCACTCGCGCCCCCTTGCTTTTGCAACATTGTTAAAGTTATAGGGCTTGTTATGTTGGCGAATCGCAGTGTGGTGCGCCGCCCGCGCTGAATTATATGTCGAGTTGGCAGCACTGCGAGGAGCGGCCGCTGCAAATTTAAAGCAGATAGGTTGGCCATCACTCTCCTTGGCGCGGCGCTAAGGTGAGCAAAGTCGCGTCACTGCGTGCGCCCGTCTGCCTGGGGGGGTGGATTACTCTTTCCCCGACGGCCGCTCCGAGCCGCCTGCCCGTATGTATGAGGTGCGAAGGCCGTGCGCGGCCGGATTAGCCGGACACGAGGCGTTCGCAGGGGGGGCGGTCGGCACGGTGGTTGTTGACCGCACACCAGGCGTAGCCCCGCGGGGAGACCTCAACGCGCCGAAGGGAGCGGTGCAGAGTGCCCGGTATGCGGGGGGAGGGCCCTACTGGGCACTTGTGTCACGAGTTAAGATGTTTTTATATGGTTCGAATGGTTTTCTCTATATGAGCTCTCCCTAATTTTTTGGGATTTTTCCGTATTTAAAAAAAAAACATTTTTTTTGGATGTTTAAGATATTTTGTTCTGGCTATCCAAAATTTGTTTCCAATTTTTCCAGATTTTTTTTTCAGGGTGCTACAAAATACTTTTCTGAATTTTCCAGATTTTTTTCCCCCAGATATCCTCACCATTATTAAGGTGTGACATCCCTGGCCGACACACACTCGGCGGAGTTCACATGCCCCCGAGTCCCGGGTTCGAATACCGCAGGTCTGGTTTTTCCTGCTGGTCACTGCGGGACTCACCGTTGTCCGGCTAACTGGAGGTTCGCCGTCCGGCGTCGTGGTCGTCGTCGCCAGCCCGGCGTGGGCTCAGCACGGCCTGCAGGGCCTGCAGGGCCTGCCGCAGGGCCGCTGCCGCCGCCCCTCCTCCCCCGGCCGCGCCGCGCCCCTCCCCGCCGCGCCCCTCCCCCCCGAACTGATGCTGAGGCCGCGACTGGTGCTCCCCGCGGCCCTGGACGCCACCATCGAACTGACTGGCAGAAAGCTTCTGCTGCTGCGGCGGCGGCGGCGTGGGCGGCCCTCACGAGCATACATGGCCACTGACCGCCGGCTGCTGCTGCTGCTGCTGCTGCCGCGGCGACGGCCGCATCCTCGGCGAGGCCATCGTCGGCATCCTGGAGCCGACGGCGGCGCGGGGGCCAAAAGTAAGCCGTGGTCCACGGCTGACGCTCACATCACCGGCGTGCCCTCGGCGGCGTCCTCGGCGCGGCCAGACTGTCCGACCCTCCCGCCAGGGCCCCGCCCCTGGCACGTCGGCGTCGTCGTCGTCGTCGTCGGCGACCTCGCGGCGCGAAGGCCGGGGGCGCGGTCCGGCACGTCGCGGCCGGCGGCGCCGTCGTCTGCGTACGTCCCCGCGGCGTTCTCGGCGTGCTTGGCGGGCTGGCGTGCTCCGTGCGCGCGCGGCGGGCTGGCCCTGTCGACAGGCGGATGGCAGGGCGACTAACCCCGGCTAAGGGCGCCACCGCCGCTGCTGCCGCCGCTGACGGCTGTGCCGAGCCGGGCCTCGCTGCGTCCCTCTCGCTCCACCCCTCCCTCGGTCGCTCTCGCTCTTTCCCTCCCGCGGCTCTCGGCGCGCCCCACCCACCTCCCCCAGCAACCCCACAGCGGGAGCGCCGCCGCCGCCCCCGGCCGCCCCAACCCCCACCCGCCGCACCCCTTACCCGGGACGCCACGCCCTCCACCACCCACACATCCAGATTTAGGAGAGATCACCCCCACCTCGGGTCGCCTCGGGTCCCCTATTCCTTGTCCGCCTTCTTTCCAGGGCCTCTCTCTCTCTTTCTCTCTCTCACTCTCTCTCTCTCTCTCTCTCTCTCTCTCACTCTCTCTCTCTCTCTTTCTCTCTCAATCTCTCTCTCTCTCTCTCTCTCTTTCTCCCGCGTTTTCTTGAATGTAGCATTCTGGTTTTCCGTGTGTGTGTCGGGTACTTGTCGAGTACGGTTCGGAGACGCAGTGAAGACACCGAGACCCAGCAGCAGCAGCAGCAGCAGCAGTGGCGGTGTGGAGGGAGACGTACTTCCTAAAATAAAACCAAACCACAGCCCCAACACTATGGGGAAATTTCTTTTGCTATTATACTCTTACAACACAAACTTAATAATCAACAAATTATTTTTCCAAATGACGAATTTATTTTTCAAAATCACACTGCAAAACAATTTTGTATACATCCATTATTTTTGAGGCACGTTTCAACTTTTCGAAACCTTCTGGTGCACACGATTATTTTTTTACAGTGGGGTGTCGCATTGTGTCTGGGCACGGCGTCTGGAGTCAGCCAGATCTGGAGGCCGCGTTGCGGGGGCGCAGTGAGCCCGACACCAGAGCCGGGGCAGACCGCAGGGGGTCCGGCCCGGCGGGGCCCGGCGGGTCCCGGCGGGGGCAGCTCCAGACAGATAGACAAATAGGCGACCTGAGGGTGTCGTCCGTCCCCACACCGCCGCCCGCCACCACCGGCGCGGGGGGGTTGGGTCCGAAGGGGTTTTTATTATAAGGGTTGGGGCGACGGTGGCGCCGCCAGGTGACGGCGCCCGGAACTAGAGATAACGAGCAGAGGGCGAAGTACGCCAGAGCGCACACACCCCGCGCCTGCCTTTTCTTCCAGCTTTCTTTCCTTCGTCTTTTTTCCCCTTCGCTCTCTCTCTCTCTCTCTCTCTCTCTCTCTGTCTCTCTCCCCTCTTCCTTTTTGCCTCTCGCTGGTTTCTCTCGCTGTCGTGCGCCCGCTCTTTCCTTCTCTCTCTCACTCCCTCTCTTACTCTTCCCCCCCCCCCTCCCTCTCTCTTTCTTTCCCCTCGACATCTCGGGTTCTCTACTCTCCACCTCCTACCTTAACCCCTCGTTTTGCCTTTTTTTTTCTTAAAAAATAAGATATATATTTTCCCCTCCCCTTGAGGAGAGCGAATCGGAAAGGTAAAGACGCACAGACGGTGCGCGAGAAGTATCATCGGAGTGTTGACTTTTTTTTTTGCCCCCCCCCCCCCCCCCCCAACTCTGCATGCACGAAACTCACTGAAAAATCAGAGCGAGGCGATTTTTTATTTGTCCAGAGTGAGAGAGCGAGAGAGAGAGAGAGAGAGAGAGAGAGATAGAGCGAGAGAGAGCGAGAGAGAGAGAGAGAGAGAGAGAGAGAGAGAGAGAGAGAGAGAGAGAGAGAGAGAGAGAGAGAGAGAGTTACAGCACCTAGTGCGAGCGGACAGCCGTGCGCGGCGGGCTCGCCTACCCTTCAGGCGGGAGTGAATGCTCACGTGCCGGTCCGCGGTGTCGCGGGGCGCGCGGCACGGCAAACAGCTGATCGCAGATCGGCGCGCGCGGCTTGTCGTGTATCGGCGTGTCCGAGGGCGCAGCGCGGCCGCTGTCACGGGATCGATTCCCGCCGCAGTTACGTCGCTTTCCTCCGCCGCCGTCGCCGCCGCGGCCCTTCGCGGCCTCTTATCGCGTATCGCCGAACCGCGACGCGGCGGCCGCCGCTGCTGCTGCTGCTGCGGTGTGACACCTTGTTGCAGGCAGGCATCCGCCTTGCATCTCACTCCCAAGAGGGAGAGAGAGAGAGAGAGCGAGAGTGAGAGAGAGGGAGAGGAGAGTGAGAGAGAGAGAGAGAGAGAGAGAGAATGTCTGCCTCGGCTTGTGCGACCAGATCACGCAGTCAAGTGATTTGCTATGTACGGCGGGGAAAAAGAGGAAAAGGAAAAAAAGAAGTTGGCCGCATAGGTATCATATGTAATTTCGTGAGTATAATTTGTTTTTTGTGTTTGTGTGCCGCAATTAGAAGAAGACGCGGGGACGCCGGGCCTTTACATTGCATTATGCGCATAAGTGCTCGCAAAATATGAGAGGCACACAATAAAATGTAAAATAAATTAGACGGCATAAAGTTCCGCAACACTAATCCTTCCCCTCCGCCGACCGTGTGTGTGTGTGTGTGTGTGTGTGTGCGTGGTACAAGAGGCCTTAAAATTTTATAGTTGTGCTGAATTTAGTGCCGTGCTGTCCGTGCGAATAAATTAGCACGCCTGTCGCCACTCGCGCCCCCCCCTCTCTCTCTCTCTCTCTCTCTCTCTCTCTCTCTCTATCTCTCTCTCTCTCTCATCCTTCCTTCCTTCCTTCCTTCCTTCCTTCAAAGCGCAGCAAAACGACCGAAGGAACAAAGGTTAACGTTTAAAGTCGACACAATTTCTTCCAATATTCTTTTAGATGCAACGCGTCCTGTGCGAGGTATAATGAGATCAGCCTGATCCCCAGGATCCCACTCTGATCATATCGGAGGAAAATCATTTTGCATCACTTCAAGCACCATAATGCTCACTCCCGGTGCAGCAGTGGGGTGGCGGAAGGGGCGTGGTCCGACCCGCCACGCACGACTTGACTCGACCCTCGCGGATGATCCGCGGAGGCAGACAGGGCGCACTTGCCGAGTTCAATAATCCCCTTTGAGAGAGAGAGAGAGGCAGAGAGTGTGTGTGTGTGTGTGTGTGAGAGAGAGAGAGAGAGAGAGAGAGAGAGAGAGAGAGAGAGAGAGAGAGAGAGAGAGAGAGAGAGAGAGAGAGAGAGAGGGAGATAGAGAGGCGCGGGGTTGCAAAACGCCACCAGTACCAGCAGGGGGTGGTGCGCACCTGGGTCGGCCTCGTTGACGGATGGCCAGCAGGTGTCCCCCTGCCCAGCACCCCCGAATCGCTCTCTCTCTCTCTCTCTCTCTCCCTCTTTCTCTCTCTCTCTCTGCTTCCCTATTTCTCCCCACATAGCTACTGTCTGTCTCTCTCCACCCCCCAAGTGCTTTCTGCGAATCTGATTGATACTGCTGCTTCTCCCCCTTGGGACACCATCATATCGCACGCGGAGAGAGTGTTTGTAGGGGACACGACCCTGCGGGAGAGGCAGAGAGAAAGAGTGTGTGTGAGAGAGAGTGAGAGAGTGAAGGAGAGGGGAGGGGTAGCTGATGCGGGGGGGGGGGGGGGGGGGAGCAGAAATGAACATCTCTAACGAAGGTCGGAGGGCTCAAGTTTCCTCCAGGAGTAAAAAAAAAGGGCTCGTCGGAGCGACCTGCAAAACACACACACATACACACGGGTAACGATGGCTCCTAGTGATCGTGCGTGTGTGTGCGTGTGAGGCGATAACGTGTGCGTGTGAGGCGGTCACCGGACTGCGATACATCGTGTACTGGATCACCTGCCACGTACCTCCTGCGGTATCACTTACCGTTTACGGAAAATGAGAGAGGAAAATATTTTATTTTAATATTGGGAAATTGAAGAATTGAAGAAAACTGATCCGATCAGCAGGGGTGATTCACTATGAAGATAACGCAGCATATATCCTTTCTCTCCCCCCTCTGTGTCTCTCTCTTCCTCTCCCTCTCCCTCTCTATCGCTTCCTCTCTCTCTCTCTCTCTCTCTCTCTCTCTCTCTCTCTCTCTCTCTCTCTCTTGTAAGGGTGGCGCACGTGCTGTTGCTGCTGCCGGGGGCGGACCTGTGGATCGTCGTCGGGCTCGGACGGACGGCCTCTTTTATGTCTTAATTTCGGCTTCTACGGTCGCGTTTAATGGACTCGGTACAGGTATGTATTCTTTTCATTTTTTTTATCGTTTGAATTCATTTCGGTTTACGGCCTCTTATCAGAATGCCGTGTGGGGCCACCGCCTCTTCGTACGTGTGTAAGTGTGTGTGAGTGTGTGAGTGTACGTGTGTGTGAGCTGCTCGTTATAAAACTATGACGTTTCCGTCGTTTGAATCCTACGCGGAGTTCATCAGATCCGTTTTTTTTTTAAAGAGAGAAATACAAAGCGCGCCGTATTTTTTTCTTCGATCGCCGTTCAGTTCGGCTCGGTTTACTGAGCGGAAAACTGCGGTGCAGCGCGGAACTTCAGAAGTAATGTTTGGTGGCACCCCTATAGAGGAAGACAGGACTGGAAAATGAACTTTATTTGTCAGTCACCCCTTCTCTCTCTCTCTCTCTCTCTCTCTCTCTAAATGTTCTTTTGTAATGTCAATACTCTGTATTTCACTAAAAGTAAATAGATCAATCTCTATGTCTATGATTGTTTGAATTTTTCTGCGACGACGTTCGTCCATTTTGGAAAGCCGCACCTCCGATCAGGCTGGTTGGGGTGATTATGAGCGCGGGACGACAGCCTCTCGGTCGCGTCCGCTCGCCGCCAGGTGGCAGCAGGAGCGTCCACAAATCAAATGGGGCGGCGGTGCGGTGGGCCGAGAGCGTCGAGGCGGGAAAACGGCGAGCACCGCGCGACGGCGGCGGCGGAGGCGCGCTGTTGACACGGGCTCATCTGTGACTCGGCCGCCATCTTGTTTGTTGTTGTTGTTGTGTGTGGGTGGCACCACGCCGGTGCGCCGCCGCCTCGCCTTGATGCCAGACGTTATTAAACGGGAGACGTCCTCGCGTCGTCGTTTTGATACATTGTAGGTGCGTGATGCCTTTGGGCTTTATGGCACGGCCGGTAACAAAGCGCGATGAAAACTGGCCGCACACACACACTCACACACACACTCACACACACGCACTCACAAGTGTACTGCATGAAGGTGCGGCCCCCCCTATATACGTGAATGACTCGAATGCAATGTATACTTAACGTGTGTGTACCGTCTGACAACTTGTCAATTATTATTTGCAAAACAGAATCAGACCTACCAAAAATAAATTTGCGTCACTCTTAAAAAGCATTTTTTTTTGTTGGTTATTGGCAAGACTTGGCAAATCCTCGACATGATTCCAGCTGAGGAAAGACAAAACTGCGAATGGGGGAGGGATCGGTCTTGTAATTTGAATAAGTTTCAGTAGGTGCGCCATGTATACATGTCATGAGTCATGGTGCTGGTGGGTCGGTCACCGTGGACAAAGTGTAAGCGGTGCCGACACACCCGGCGGACGGGAAATATGGGCAGAAAGCCGAGTTAGAGGCACTCAGGCCGTCGCTGTGATGGCCGCGTCCGTCGTGGCCGCCGCATCCTAGCGGCTCCAAATGTGCGGGAGTTTCCGGAACGAAAACGTGTTATGGGTCTCACACCCGGCGGCACCCGCGGCATCTCCGCGCCTGCAGCCGACTTTGTTGCACACATATATGGGTATAATCCGCGTGGTGATACTGGAGAGAGAGAGATGATAGAGCGACAGTGTGTGTAAGAACAAGAGAGAGAGAGAGAGAAGAGAGAGAGAGAGAGAGTGTGTGTGTGTAAGAGAGAAAATTGCAACTGCAAATTGCATTATATTGCAATTGTTTTAGGCCTTCGTAAAAGTCGCGTCATACATTTCAAACGTCATTTTTTACGGTCTATATTATGTTCCAAAACGATATCTGAACATGAAAAATAGGAACACTGAAATTGATTTCAAAAAATAGCTCCGACTATTTAAAAAAAAACACAGCTAACAACAAAACATTGTTCGCAGGACCTGTTTTTTTTTTTTTCGGAACATGAATGTACTACAACACGAACAGCAACAGGACTCAGGACTATTAGGCGCCGGTCCCGCCCGCCACGCGCTCACAGATCCGAATCCCTCTGTCTCACTCTCTTTCTGTCTGTCTGTCTCTCTTGCTCATTCATACCCGCACCAACACGCCTGCGGATGGCGAATACCGTCTACAACTACACCCTCATAAAAAATAAATAAAAACTAAAACGTACACAAAAACGTAGTCGAAGTTTGAGCGTCAAATGCGGGGAGGTCAAAGCTAACAAGAACAACAACTCGGCAGGTTTTTTAATACACTCGGCCCTACCGCTTCGTGGTCCCATTATGCTGCGTACCGGCGCTGCCCTCGTCCCTTCCCAGCGCCGTGGAGGCCGTGGAGCAGGCCGTGCTGCCCGCGGACGCCACATAAATCCTCCCACCTGTCTGCGGTGTCCAGCTCGCGTACACGGCGTCGCCGGGGCACCGCCGGGCCCCGCCGGGCATCGAGGAGTCATTCGGCCCGTTCGACACCTCCATCCAATCCATCTCCACGGTTTTGATTATCATTCAATTCTCTCTCTCTCTCTCTCTCTCTCTCTCTCTCTCTCTCTCTCTCTCCCTCTCCCTCCCCACCTTCTGGGAAAGATTTGTTTGCCCTAGAGACCTGCATGCTCATTGAATGCGGAGCCTCTCTGGAAGGGGACTGTCGTGGCGGCATCACATGAATGCGGTGTCGTTACTGAAAACCAGGTCTGAAATTTGTTGCTTTAGCTCGGTGATGATGCTCCCCTGCTACCTGCGGTCACATGCCTCTCTCTCTCTCTCTCTCTCTATCTATCTCTCTCTCTCTCTCTCTCTGACTACATCTCTCTCTATCTCTCTCCTTGCGACTTCAGCCTGGTCTGCGTCCCTCTCCCTCGCTCCCATCGAGCTCCACGCTTCCACACCGCCTAGTTCGCCACTGGAACGTGGGTGGCTACACTACTTTAATTTGATGCCTCCAGTTTATAACCCGCTGACATCCGATTTCTCCCCGTGATATCCCGGCCTCTTTAACCCGGTACTGACGCATTCATTTTCATTAGGCCACCTATTGCCTCCGAAAACTCCTCCAAATTCCTCTCCTCCTGGGGAATGCCCCTTGCCTTATCTGATGAGTCGCCCCGTGTAACGTGTCTGCACTTTTTTGTGTCCGACGATAAGAGACCATTCCGGACGCAGCCGAAGCTGCGGCGCGCGTCAACGCGAACGCCACGATTGTACCGAAGCGACGATTCCGTACGAACTTTCGTTCTGGGTCCTTTTTATTTCTGCAGCCACGCTTACGGAACGCTCGCCGTGGGATTCATCGAGGGCGTTATGCAAAATGTCTCCCGAGCATTGCCTTGCCTGCGCGCTCCGGCATTACCATACTAATAGGCGATGGGCTCCTCCCCCCCCCCCCCCAATCTATCTGTTGCGCCGATGTTTATGGCGCTTTAAATTAAAACGTCGCTCTGCGTGCGAAGGGCTCCGCTTTCGGTTGCTTCGCTTCGCCGTTCGGTGAGGGTGGCGCGCGCGTCCGCAGGTGTAGCCGTGCGGCGTGGGCGTGCGTCGCGAAGGTGATCCCTGATCTGATACTGCTTCTCCAGCCATTTACACCCGCCGGCAGTCTTTGCGACGATGAAAAAAAAGCATTACCAACCCATTCAAAAAAACGGGAAATAAATGCTACCCGTTGAGATGACGCCACCGGCATCGCCACCAGGGCGGGCTGCTCCCACCGCGTGGCATCCGAAAAACCTCGCCGCAGTCTCTTCCGCTCTCGAGCCCGGCGCAAAACGCGTCGCCACTCAATTCTAACACTTTCGAACGCGCCGCCGCGCGGCCAGTTGCGGGCCCGCGGCGGACGGAGACGGAAACAGGCAGGAGAACAAGTGGTGCGAGTGAGACGGAGCGAGACTAGCGGCGCTTGCTCACCCCGGCGTGGCGCGACAGAGTTTATGTGGAGGCTGTCGGCACCTGCTGCGTGAGCCAGAGGGGGATGGGGGGGGGGGGGGGCGATGGGGCCGGACCGCCGGTGTCCAGGCGTTAGAGTTACGAACTATTCTTACACGGCCCGGGCAGCGGGCGCGCGCGCGCACATATTCAACCGGACTGGGATTTGCATATGAGATACGTGGTTTTGACGCTTTGCCCCACGCGGGGACGCGGGTGGGAAGTGTGTGTGTGTGAGGGAGAGAGAGAGAGCGAGGGAGAGAGACATGAGGGGGCCGCTGATACAAATCGCATCGCGCCCACCGTTCGTATTCTATAGTTCCTGCTTCTTCTTCTGGGTCCGCGTGAAAACTGTTTAGAAGGAACGGGGAGCTTTTTTTTTCTGGCCCGTGTAAACGCACTGGCGCTGCTGCTTTCGTGTCGAGGACCCGTGTCGAGGGCCGAAACACCGCCATAGCGCTTATTTGCAGTCCGTCGTACGCGTTGTTTGCAGGTCAAACATGACCGTGGCGGCGCATTTGACGGTTCGGGTCCCCGCGATGGCATCGCAGGCTGCCCAGCGGGCGCCACGCACCCGCGCGGTCGTGGGGTGAAATCGAATACCGAAGCGCGGAAGCGCCCTTTTTCGCTCGGTGCGTATGAGGCGGAGCCGGCACCATCGTCAGCGGGAGATGGAGGCGGCGGTGGAGGGGAGGCCTATTGGAATAATGGACAAGGCGGAGCAGGGGACTATCGGCACCGGGCGGCGGTGTGTGGCGGGGCCGGCGGGGTGCCCTGCGAGTAACCACACGAGGTGGAGGGGGCGCACTCCCATTGTATGCAGATCGGCCCCGTGTCGGCGGCGCTGGGCCGCCGGGTCCAGCGGGGGCCACGCTGCTGTAGCCGGAATGGCAACACGAGAGAGAGAGGGACGTGGCGGTGGAGTGGCACTGCCAGCGAGGAGTATCGCGCGGCCGGATGCCGGAAAATTTCGAGCTGCCCTTCCCGGTTGTTGTTGTTGTTGTTTTTCTCTTGTTGCGCGCCGTGCGGCACTTGTGATCCGCGGTGCCTCTCGGCTCGGCATTGCTATAACGCCACACACCGTTATGCCGTCCGAGCCGCGGACCCGCCCAGCAGCCACGCGGTTATGACACGCCCCTCAGATCTTAAACAAAATAACGAAAAAAAAAAATCTTTTAAAATTTTCTTCTTCTTTTTCGGTGTACCGGAAAAATGCATGGCTGCGCTGGCCTTGAGCTCCCTTGTCCCATTTTCCCGACCCCGGCGGCGGGCACATACACACACACACACGCACGCACGCACGCACAGGGACACGCATCTATGGCAGTGAGTCGCGCGGAAGGTGGGTGAGGGGGGCGGGGGGGGGGGGGGGGGGGGGGGGGGGGGGGGGGGGGGGGGGGGGGGGGGTCCATAGGCAGCCGCAGCGAGAGAAAGAGAGTGTGATGCTGGTAATAATAGGCAGGTCGAGCCGCAATCAGACGTAATAAGGAGAATCGGCGGCAGCGGCGGCGGCGGACGGGCGCACGCGGGCGACACGCCCCCCGCGGTGCAGTTACACCGCCTCGGCGCTGACCTACACGACACGCGGCCACACCTACGCGGCTGCCGTGCTATTACTACCCGCCGAGCTACGACTACACGGCTGCTGCTGCTGCTGCTGCTGCTGCTGTACAGTAGTGTGCCTCCTTTGTGCAGAAATTATGTGTACGGTACCGCGAGCTCCAGATCAGGCCGTTGCAGTATCAGCCGCGCAAGGAATTGTTCGTCTTGTCTCTCTTTCTCTTTCTCTCTCTCTCACACACACACCCGCATACACACCAAACGCACACAAAAAATAAACATTAAAAAATAAAAATAAATAAAATAATAAATTTAAAAAAAAAATAAAAAAAAATAAATTAAAAAATCGAAACCCCTCGCTCATCCCGATCGCCTCCCTCCTCTCTTTGCTCCTGCTCTCATTCCCAAACAGGAGCATTCTCTCCGTGTGACGCGGCCGACTCTCGTCGTCTCTGTCTTACCCACGTAGCGAGCCGCGCGCACCGCTGCCGGGCTAAACGGCCGGACATCCCTCCCCGGCAGCGAGCGCCCCCGCGCGAGGGTGGGAAGAATGTTAATTAATAGACTATCGGTGGGCCCCCGTGCCCCCTACTATATATTTAGACTTCTCCGCGGGCGCGCCTCTGGTCCCGGGAGCGTTGTCGCCGTGATGTCTCATCGCGCGCGGCCAGCCACCGCCCCGGCAGCCGCAGGCAGCGCCCCTGCGAGGCTGCTAGCTGCGGGTGGTCCTGGCGTTGGTCCTGGCCCACCTTCTTGGGACCCTCGCGGTCCCCGGCGGGACCCCAAAAAGCCCCCGGGGCGGCGCGCTTCCGTCCACATCGCCGCCGGTCACGCCAGCAGGGAGGTATGGGAAGCGGTGGTAGTGGCACTGCATTCTCAGGGGTGACCGCGGGACACGAAAGAACCCCGACAAGTCCACTGTTAAATCATGTTTCGTCAGATCTACTCGTAGTTGTTGTTACAAAGAAATTTTTCGCGACACACGGTGTGCCGCATAAAATCGTCACTTATAAACAACCATTTTACCTCAGCAGAAAGAGAGTCATTCTACCCAGAAGTGACGAAAATTTCGTTACCGAAATATTTCCATAAGAGACAAGAACACTTTATTTTGATTTGTTTTTGATTTAGGTGACGACATGATCGTCATCAATTATTTATTCCTCGTGACCCATTTTTTCCAGACTCTACAAAATAATCGAAAAAGAAAGCAATAAAAAATGACACAAAAATTCAATTGTGTATGTTTGAAGCTCTCACACTGCCCATGCGTTTGCCTTCGACGCTGTTCTGAGCTTCTCGCTTCCATTTCGGGCCTTTGCCGGAGTGCGCTACTCCACCCACCGCCAGTGGTTGGTTTCCAATTTCCGCGGAATCATTTCCCCTGGGCCGATGCAGTCCCCGCTGGGCCCCGCACGCGTGCGCGCCGGCCCCTTTGTATGTGTCCTTGCGGCAGGTGGCCGGGGGCGGCCGGGGGCAGCCCGGGGCGGCGGCGGCGTGCCACTGGCCGGGCCGTCTCGCGCACCTGTCCAGCGTACAGCCCAGGAGGGCCGCGCCGCCTCCGCCGCGCACCGAAGGGTCCGAAGGGCCCGAAGGGTTGGATGCGCGCCCAGGGCACCGTCGCGGCAAGCGCCCTGCGCGGTCAGGCGGCTGCAGAGGACGCCTCGCCCAGGCCGGAGGCCGTCATAAATTATTCACAGCGCTTGCCGGCCTTTTGCTGTGTGCGGCTTTTGCCTCGTGGCTGATACGGCAGATGTCTAAATCTGGAGTATCTTTCGGAGGGACAGCAAAACTGCACTAGAAAATTGAGTGGTAAATCCCTTTCTCCCTCTCTCTCCCTCCCACCCACCCACCCACCCACCCACCCTCTCTCCCTCTCGCACTCTCCCTCCCTACCTTCCCTCCCTCTCCCTCCCTCCACCCATGGCACCTGCTGGCGGCGCCCGTCACACACGACTACTGCACTGTCAGTCGACTTTGTCACTCCCGCCCTCTCTGTCTCCCCTCCCTTCTTTCTCTCCCTCTCTCTCTGACCCGCGTAATAACGGTATGGCCTGTCATACGTGTGTTATGTCATCTTGGATGTCACAAAGTGGTGGGGAGGAGCTTTGCCAGGGGCCGCCGCAGGGGCCGCCACAGTCTGACGGCGGCCGCGCGCGTGTCAGGGGGGCAGTCTCTGTCTTATTTCGTCATTACCTTATTTCCCCGGGCGTCGCAGGCCCACACGGGGCCCCCGCGGGGCCTCACGGGGTCCTCTCTCATTAGTACCCTGTCCATCCCCCGCCTCGGGCTCCTCACTACTGAATAATATCCCCCGCGGAGAAAACAATTCCTCTTCTTCTTCCTTCCTCATCTTCTTATTCTTCTCGTGGCCAATAGTACGACTTAATTTTCAAATTCCTTTTTTCCCTTTTTCTGCACTATCATCCTTTTCTCTCTGCACAAGATCCTCTCTCTCTCTCTCTCTCTCTCTCTCTCTCTCTCTCTCTCTCTCTCTGACACACAAGCGGTAATCAAATCACACACACATACGCACACACGTACTACTGCTACTACTACTACAACCACTACTACGACGCGAGTCACGTGTGCCGATGTACACCACTATGTGGGACGCGAGGCGCGCGGCGCGGCCGGCCACACGAGTCTTTGACGTCTCAATTGTGGTCATCATCTGCTTTTGAAAGTGAGGTAGCCGTCGGGGCGGGGGCCGCGGGGGCCGTGGGGGCCGCGGGGTCCGCGCGAGGGCGTTGCGCTCCCGTTGGGGCTCCGCCTGGCCGACGCCTGGCCGACGCCGCGTACCCGAGGACCGCATTGTGGCCGTCATCCTGGGCAGCCCGTGCCGACTACACAGGCCGCGATGACGCCCTCTACAATTATCAATCAGGGATTAGAGAGAGAGAGAGAGAGAGAGGGAGAGAGAGAGAGAGACAGAGAGAGAGAGAGAGAGAGAGAGAGAGAGAGAGAGAGAGAGACAGAGAGAGAGAGAGAGAGAGAGAGAGACAGAAAGAGAGAGAGACAGAAAGAGAGAGAGACAGAAAGAGAGAGAGAGATGCAATAAGGGCAACTAACCAGCGCGCGCCCAATACTCTGAGGTGGAAATTCGGTAACAACAGATTTTGATGTGGTTCGAGTAGTGTGGCTCCGATGTAGTTCCGCAGTGTATTCTCCGATGCACCATCGATTTCCTCCCGATGTAGCCCCGGTGTAGTTTCGACCTTGTTCAAGTGTATACAGTAGTCACAGCGTGGCTTCGACGTAGCTCGGGTATGTTTTCGGTGTGGTTCAGGTAGCGTAGCTCTGACGTAGTTCCGTGCGGCGGCGCGGCGGCACGTGAGACGGCGGGCCCACCCCACCTGACCCGGGGCCCCAGACGGCCCGACGGTGCCGCAGGTACCGCCGGGGCCCAGCGCGCCGCGGTCGCAAGCGCCATGTTTTAACGCCTTTTATCGCCAGCGCGTTATAAAACACCATACTGCACCCCCTCTCGCTGTGCCTCCAGGTGCAAAAGGATCATAAAACACCGGAGGGCCATCCAGCGCGGCATGCGTGTGTGTGTGTGTGTGTGTGTGTGTGTGTTTGTGTGCTCTGTGCGTGTGTGTAGCCCGTTCGGATGGAATGTCCAGAGCACGGTATATACAGGGTGTGAAATGATCTCGATGAAGCGCCAGTTTAGTACCCGCCATGTCCATTACAATAGGCCGGGGGACGTGGCGGGGACGAAGACGGCCCGCTGATGGCTGAAAGATGAACCTGCGGCGGGGCGGCCGCGGTCGAATGGGGCGCAGCGTCTACGCGCGAAAAAGCCGACGATGCCGACGACGGTGGGTCGTCGCAACCCGTCGGACCGTCGGAAACAATCCAGTCCCATTTCGGCGACGGAAGCGGAACTTCAGACGGGATCCGAAGGAACCAAGCTATGCCATCTCGAAGCCGCTGCTGTCATCGTCGGCCGACGCGACTGTCGATTGTTCGAATGGGCGCCTCGTCTTGTTTCTTTTATTTTCAACAAGTCTCCCCCCCCCCTTCCTCCCGCTCCTGCAGCGGAGGGGCTGCCATTGGCTGCCGCCGGACGAGCCCCCCGGCGCCCTGACCGCCGCCGCCGCCGCAAGTAAATTCATTTGCGGTCCGGCCTTAACGGCGTAAATGAAAAGAAAGGCGCGCGCCCCGGATCGGGTGCAGTAAATCAACGGGGCACAAGGGAGTTTGGTGGCGCCCGTCCGGCTGGCCGCCTGGCCGCCGGCCGCCCGGCCGCTCGCCTATGTTTGCCTGCGTGTCGGCACGCAACGCGCCGCCGTCCGTTTTTACTACGGCTCATCCTTTTATTCCCGTCGCGTATCTTATTTTTGGACCTTTTTTTTTTTTTTGCTTAACCGGGAGCTGACATTGGAGCCAGTGCAGATATTTTTGTTTGTCCTTGTTTTTTTAAGTGTCTCGCTCCCACTCATGCAGCATCGCGGTGTGGTACTCATTGACCAGCACACCTCTCCCTCTCGAAATCGCTCGCACACGCACCTTGTTGTGGAAATTCCTCAGTGAAGCGCGAGTCTGTTTTTTCACCCCCCCCCCCGCCTCAAAAGGGGCGTAACTTGTTGGTAATTAGAGGGGGGTTGGGAGGGGGTCGGAGCGGGTGCAGTGCCAAAGCGTTAGGGATCCTTTACGACCGACTGACTGCCGGGGACCGTTTTTGCAGGGAAGTCCCTTGTCTCTGCCCCACCGCGTTACCAACATTTAAAAATGTCATATATTTATATATATAACTGCTTAACCTATAACAACGGGCCGAGAGAGAGAGAGAGAGAGAGAGAGAGAGAGGGGGGGGGGGGAGCGAGAGAGAGAGAGAGAGAGAGAGAGCGTACAGGTGTGGATGAGAGATGCGATTCGTGTCCACAACAAGAGTTATACGAAAGGCCTCGTATTTGATGCGCCAGCTCCGTGCGAGTTACGTCGGAACACACGCACCGCCACGGTTTGTTTTATTTCTTTAATTCCCTTTTCGAGGAGAGGTGCGCGGCGGCGGCGGCGGCGTGGGGGCGGGCAGGGCGGGTGAAGGGCGGTGAAGGGGAGCTCGTGGCCATTCAACACGTCGCGGCGCGCTCCATACAAATTGAACAATGGGAAATCAGGTGGAGCAGGTTCATGTGCGTGTGTGTGTGTGTGTGCTATGCGTGTGTCTGTGTGCGCGCGCGCCCATCCCGAAAAAAAAAGCATTGCTTTTAATTACCGAATCAAGTTCGATTCGTTTTTCGGTTCGGACCGTGAGAGACATATACAGAGTGACGGCGCCGGTGGGGCAGAGAGGGAGAGACAGGGTAGAAACCAAAAGTGTATCTGAGCAGATGTTTGCGAAGCAGGTTACGTTCATGACGCCCAGTGTCAAACTCGCAAATTTCAAAATTAGGACCGAACAAAAAAAAAATGTTGTGTAGATCAGTCTGAGATCGAAAAGCGAAGGGAGACAAGAATAGGAGGGGGAGGGGGAAGGGGACGGGAGAGGAGGGAGAGGGGGAGGGAGAGGCAGGCGCCAGCGGGTTAATAGCTTCGCCATCATGTCGATACACATAAAGCCTCGCGCGCCACTAAAACAATATCCTCGGACTTTCTATTTAGCAATGCAAAACAAATAGTATGACTGGAGTGATGAGCGGCCGGCCGCCTCGGGAGGGAGAGAGACGGAGGCACGGGGGGCGCAGGGGGGAGGGGGAGAGAGACGGAGAGTATATACGTTTGATTTTTATGGGGATCGGGTCGTCACGCCTCCGGCATAAAGGATAGCCATTACGGGGCGTGCGAGCGGAGCGCCGGTCCGGGGCGTGGCGAGGCGGCGGGAGAGAGAGAGAGAGAGAGAGGAGACACAGAGGAGAGAGAGAGAGAGACAGACAGAGAGAGAGAGCGAGAGAGAGAGAGAGAGCACCGCAACTCCCGCAGACGGCCGAGGTGGTCAGCCGTCGGGCCTTGCGGGATGCGGGGCGCCCGGTGTGCGCATGCGCGGCGCACCGCAGCCCGCCACCCTTCGTCCAGGCGGGATTCTCGCTCGACAAACCGACAGGACGCGATGCCCGCAAGGGCAGGAGGCGAGAGACGGTCGTGGTATTTTCAGATACCCGGCACAGGCAAGGGGGTCCGTGTACCGCGTATGGAGGCTGACGTCCAGTTCCCCGGTAGCCGAGGCCGAGACCCGCGGTCAGAGGCAGGTATATAGGGTCGGGGGCGGGGCGCGGGGGGCGGGGCAGCGGCAATGCGGTGGCGATCCGGGGGGCGGTCCAGGGGGCGGTCCAGGGCCTAGGTACCCCACAATTACCCCATCACCGGCCACGCTTTAGCGGCGGGCCGGCCCGCGGCAGCACGCAGCCACGCACGCACGCGTCAGCAAACACCGACCTCGCCACCAGCCGTCCCCCCCAAAAACAAAAATAAAGCAAAATAAATTAATTAAATGCCGTCTTTGAATCGGTTTTATTGAAACGCATATCGAGCAGATCCGTCGTCTGCTACGCGTGATTTAGTGCGGCTCGTCCCCTCTCTCTGCCCGGCGCGGGGTCACGGCATTTTGTTTGTGTTGTAAACTACAAGCTATGAAATGAAGAAGAATGGATATTAGAGTTAAAACTCGATCATTTGCATCGCGGGCTGATAACGCAGCCGATCCCACCGCTCCCTATTTGTTTGTATAGGCATGCACCTTCCAGGTGATGTGTGTGTGTGTGTGTGTGTGTGTGTGTGAGCTCAGGGTGCCCCAGGCAGTGTGGTACGAGCACCGGCACCCACCGCCTATGACCCGCTCCGGGCCAGTCATGAATGAGTGGCAAACAAATCAACGTGATTTATAATCTATTTGCATGTTGGAAGCCTCAAAAGTTCCGACAGTCTCGTTTCGTTCCTCCGGTGTGCGCGCGGCGAGTCCCGAAGTCCCCGCCTGGTTATTTGTTGCTTCTGTCCGCACTCGGCTACTCTCCCGTCAGCGCACCTTCGTCGGTCCGTTTCAAACCAGTAAAACGCTGTTCGCCATTCGCGTATATTTCAGAGTTCTTATTCATTTTTCAATAATTCCTTTTTTTTTTTGGTGAGGTTGGTGACCGTTCTTGTGCGTGTCTCTAGTCGCCCGGTCGGGAGGTCAGCCCTACACGCCACAGGTGTCGCCGGGGCAGCCGCGGCCAGGAGGAGGACGTCTCCATTTCCCACTTTCATTTTATCAGATCCCCTCCATCATGCGTCCGAACGGCCGCCGGGCCCCGTGCTGGCGTGGACCCTGGCGGGGACCTCGGCTCGGACCCCGGTGTGCGCTGTGGTGTTATGGAGCCGTCACCGCGCGGCGGACGTTCCAGCAGGCCGGCTCCAGAACGGGCTCCAGCGAGCTTCGGTGTGCTCCAGGGGACGGTACGGGCCCGGCGCGAGCACCGCGGCGCCGCTGCCGCTCTCACTAGAAATCCAGAGGGTCACTTTTGTCCTCAACCACCTCGAGATTTTCGTGGCGTCCCAAAACAAGCTATTATTATGGAATGAGAACTACAACCAAAGCCATGAGTTTGATTTCTCTGATCCGGTTAAGGAAAACAACAAGCGAATTTAATATTTTTTCCTGTTTTTGAACCAAACAAAATCAAACAAATTACAGGCTGTTTTAGGAGCGGGTACAGAGGGTTTGTGTGAGAGATGCGCCTGCTGGTGTCATTCAGCCAGGGAGAGCCAGTAGAGAGGGAGGGAAAGGGGGGGGGGGGTCCTGTGAGCGATAAACACGCCTGTTTTACGCGCTTGGCCTCGTGTTCGTCTGTGCGTGTGTGTGTGTGTGTGCGTATGAGTGTGTGACGTACCGTAGTGGCGGTCACGTCTCCGCACGGCGCCAAATCCTGCTACGTGGCAGACGCACCGTCCCGGCGTCCCGCGGCCCGCAGACGAGTGACACGCGCGCGCCGCGGAGATACGGCGGTACGAAACACACCAAGACATGCGCCCCCCCTGATGTCCATAAGTCTCGAGGAGGCAGCCGGCAGACCGAGAGTCGTAACGTCATCACGAACGGCAGCGACAGCGGCGGTCTGACTGAGTGCGAGAGAGACGGGGTGCCCCATTTGACTGCGGCAGTGCGACAGAGAGACACGGCCGCGGGGGCATCCCCGGTCGGTCACCTCTCTTGCACTACCGCATGTGGCGCCCCGTCCCTGTCTCTCTCTCACTTGGAGACTGTCCGCGTAGCGCCGGGGGCTGGCGCAGAATCTCACCGCTGAACGTGATTGAGTTGTTATTCCTGCCCGGTCCAGACAGAAACTTTCAAGCAAAGGAAAAGGAGTAAAATAAAATAAAAATATGTTGTCCTGAATATAAAAGGGGAGAAAACGACAAACGAGAACTAGGTCGGGGCGAGGGGCGGCCGTGTCGGTGACATATCATCCCCGCGTTCGGAGATGTTGAGCGTTATGGCCGAGGCGTCGCGCGCCCGGCAGACAGCTCATCGGGCCTGACGCCACCTGACAGCGACCGCGGCGCCGCGGGGACGTCGGGGAGGCTTGACACGGCAGGCTGCAGGGGGCGCCACGGGGCGCCGCGGGGCGCCTCGTCCCCAGATCTTTATCTCTCTTTCTCCCTCCTTCCCCCCTCTCTCTCTCTCTCTCTCTAACTCCCTCCTCACAAAGATTTAAAGGAAAGAAAAGAATCGGTGCTGTGCAACAGTAGTCATTAACAGATGAGTTTATTTTTGGTATGTCCGCTCTGCCTTGGTATGCATACCCTACAGTCCTTTGCGGGGGTTCGCATCATTCGTCGCCTAGAACTAAACTATTGCTGACGCAAGAAAAGAGTTATTAGGGATAATTATGTGTTGCGGCGATGTGTCAACAGTGGCCGTCGTCGAAGCACGGCTGTTGCAAAGTCTCCAGTGTCGCCGAAAGACAGTGTACCTCGTTGTCACATGTATGCAAGCATGGAAACAGTATACCCACCTTTAAATATGGCACAAGTGACGGCAGGAGAGAGAGACTGGAGGAACAGAGTGAGAGAGAGAGGGAGAGAGACAGAGGAGAATGAGAGGAAGACGAGGAGCAACGGGGGCCACCCCCTACGTCAATTTGCGTGGGCCAACGCCGCTGTTTGAACGTCTCGTCCTGGAAAAGAATGGGGACACGCGACCGTATTCCGAGCCGGAGACGGCGCGCGAGCACCGAGGCACCGGGGGCTTTTTGTCCCTTTGAGGAGAGTGTCGCCATCAGCGCAGGACCCACTATCCTTTTGTTTCCAGCCGAGAGGATCAGAGTAATGGGTCCGGGGACGCGCGGGGTAAGTACGGGAGACTTGAGGGGCGTATGTATGATATTCCCGCCGACGTCTCTCCGGGGAGACACAGCGGCCTCGTCTGCTGCAGCTCTCTTGTCGCGTCGTCTGCTCGCGGCCTCCTCGGAGCCCGCTGTCCACCTGTCACACCCATCGTCCAGGCAGAAGGACCTGTGATGGAACTACAGTTTCAACTACAGTGCGCCCACGCTGCTGTTTGCGAGCGGTAGTTGTGGTTGCAATGTTGTTGACCGTGGAATATTATAGTTTCCCTCAATTCTGTAGTTCTTTTCCTCGAGTGAAAAAGTAGTTCTCTGCACAAAAACTAGAGCTGTAGTTTCGTGCGGTTCGCACTGGAAAAATTTTCTTCTGGGGCAGTCGCGAAAGAGAGACAGGACGACGATGTGAGCGAAGGAAGGGGGACCGGACTGTCTTTTCCTTCGCCTTCTCTTCCCTGCTTGCGGATCGGCGTAGTGTGCAGAAAGATAGAGAGAGAGAGAGAAAGAGAGAGAGAGAGTAAGAGAGGCGTTCCTGCGGCGAACAGCAATATAATTGTGTTTGCACAACTTATTGCCTGAACAGTCTTATCCGCTCGGCGCACGCTCGGGGAACATCTCCTTATTGACATTAAGGGAAAACGATGACGAGGACCTCCGGCTCCAGCGCGGCTCCTCAAGGAGCGTGTGCTGGAAAATGTTGAATTAGAACGCGCGAGTGCATGTAAGGCGCGAACCGCACGCTTCCGCTGAGGCGGAATAGGGTATCCTGGAGGTTCCGGTTTTGATTATTCGTTTATTCGTACCGCCCTGTCCCCGCTTCCGGTCTGGCCTCCTCCGGAGAACTCTACACGACAGCCGGCGGAATGACCGCGCCGTATCGATTCTGTTGTGAACGGCCCGCACCTGTGCGTGCGGCGTGGCGCCTCACACCTCGGCCCCGGGGCCGGCCGGGGCGGCGGGGGGCCCGCCAGCCGGCCCGTTCCCACATGCATTACCGGCCCCCCCCGTCGCCAGTGTAAACATTGACCCACAGAGAGCCGACTCGATACGGACAAACAAAATATTGAAGTTGTTATACCTGTGATGCCCGGCTCTGTCCGGCTCTGCCCCCCGCCCCGCACGCCCCGCGGGCCACGCGAGCCGCACTTTTTAATTTTCCTCCTTTTATTTCGGTAGAAAACTCATGTTTCCGAGTCTGGATGCGACAGTCGGTCAAATGCGGCTCCCTGCTCTCCGCCCGCACACACACTCACACACACACTCACACACACTCACACTCACACACACTCACACACACTCACACACACACTCACACACACTCACACACACACGGCCGCCGCCGCGCTCACGGTGCGCCGAGCTCGTTGCGCGAACAGAAGGGGAGGATGGCGGGGAAGGTGATGATAACCGTTTGGAACATAACTCACGCTTAGCACGTGATCGACCTCCATCCCGCATAAATCTTACGCTCTCGCCGTAAAGCAAAAACGAAATGGAGCGCGCGTCGGCAGCGTCCAGCTGTTGTGTCCCTCAGCAGGGCGGCGGCCGGGCGGCGGCCGGGCGGCGCCGAGGCCGTGTCGGCGCGGGGGGGCTGCGGCGGGCTAGCAACTTTGTAGATTAACATAAAGGCGGAAATTGAAACTGCAGAGGATAAGAGTTTTGCGGAGTGACCCTCATAACTCAGGGACCCCGCAGCGTGCGGCACGTCGGGGCCACGTCGGCACCACGTCGGCACCACGTCGGCACCGGGACGTGCCCCGACGTGCCCCCGAGCTTCGATTCACTCGTGCCGGCGTCTTTTACGATGCTCCGCCGCCCTGCGTTCCGGCCCGTGCGGAGTAAATCCTGGACACCAAATTTGGAAACTGAAACCATGAACAATGACTGCAGTGTGTGTGTGTGTGTGTGTGTGTGTGTGTGTGTGTGTGTGTGTGTGTGTTTGGAGTACAGTATGCGGGAGGCACCAGGGGTCGGAACTCCGTTTACTGCTTCTGCAGACGCTAACCCGGGAGAAAGCATCTCCAGTGTAAACTCATGACACTACACCAAAACTACAGTTTTATTGGAATAAAGTATACTTGATATAATATAACCTAACTGTAGTTTTCCTCGTCAACTGCCATTCAGTTTGTGCATGCTTCTTCACTTTGAACACTGTAGTCTCACCGTATATTCACCCTTCTGCTCAGTGTCAGCACATTTCTGGTGCATCCGAAGACAGATCTGTGCAGCGTGTTCCCCGGGCGACACCTCGACGTGGTGTAATCCCAGCGTGAGTTTGCCGAAGGAGGACAATTCTTTTGTGTGCGCGGCCGTGTGTTTGCCCGGGTACATTTATCGGCGTTGACTTTTTAAAACCTTCGTGCAAACACACGGGAGAGGGCGGCCGCTGCGGAGGGGGTTTTCTTGTTTGCTATCCCGCGAGGAGAACGGGGGGCGAGCGGCGCCTCGGCGTATGCAATGCAGTCAGCAGGCGGCCCGTCGTTGTTTTTTGTCCAGTGGTAAACGAGTAAGAAATATATGTAAATCAGGACGGAGGAGAAGAAAGTGAGGAGAGAGAAAGAGGGGGAAAGGGAGGGAGAGAGAAAGAAAGAGGAGGTAAGCGAGGCGATTACCAACTGAAGCCAGCCTCTCTCGACGCTGCTGTCTCCCCAGTGCGCGCTCCGTCTTTGACCAGCGAGGCGGCAACGCGAGACATTTTCAGTTTTCTCTCTTTTTTTTCTCGCGCGCCAGAGGTAGATCCTGCCCCACGCCAACTCCGCTATCGGAAAACTAACGAGGCGGTGGCGGGGCGGCGGGGAAATAATTGAAAAATGATAATAACGTAAGTATAGAGGAGAGGTGGAAGGAAACTGCAAAACTACACCTCGCCCCCCTCCCCCCTACCCTCTCTTCTCTCTCTCTCTTCTCTCTCTCTCTCTCTCTCTCTCTCTCTCCTTATGCGCCCTGGTAGTATAGCAGAAGGAATGACACTGCGGCACAAAACGGCACCACCCAGGATGACTGTAATTTCGCGCGTTTCTTCGCCCAGGATAATCATTTTGGCCAGAAGCGCCGCACACCACACGCCGCTCGGATGGAGACGTCAAAAGTGGGCCTTTATCCTTATCTGCTCGATATGGAGAGTTGTTCGCCTCGAACGAAACCCTCGCAACTGTGCGGCGAGGGTGGCGCCCTTGCTGGTCGCCGGGGTCTGCCATTCAGACTCTCTGAATGGTGGCAGCGGGCTGGGTGGCTTGGGGAGGGGAGTCAGAGAGGAGGGGAGGGGGTGTGTGCCGTCGGGGTGCGTCGCGGGGGAGGGAGCCGGCAAACATATGTTTTTCACGGATTATCGTGGTGTATCATGATTTGCACCCCGCACGTCAGTCCGCCCGCTCGGCACGGTGCAACCCCTTCGGTGCTGCCACCGCCCCTTCAGAACCTTCGGCATTCATTTTTAAGAAGATCGCTTCAAGCTGTTTATGAAGAGAAGATAGTTTTCCCACATTTTTTAAATGAAAATCAATACTGTATGGGTTCATTGGGGCCACCTTGGCAAAGTGGATTTAAAGGAAATAAATTTCGCATAGTCTGCCGACTGCGACACACACCTGACAGAGCAGGAGTCCTACGGACCAAAAACGGGAGGGGAGGGGTGCAGGGCTCCGGATAAGCATCAAAACATTTCAAGAATTAGAGCTCCACCTTTAACGAGGGCCCCGACCGGAGAGAAGGTAGAGAGAGAGAGAGAGAGAGAAAAGAAATGTTTTGTCGAAGGTGAAAAGGGACCCCTGAGGTATACGGGGAGCGAGAGAGAGAGAGAGAGAGAGAGAGAGAGAGAAAGAAGGAGAGATTATAATTGGAACGACGTCCCGGCCAGCGTGCGGTGGTTGCCGGCTGCTGCGCCGGCGCCGCTCCTGCCCGCCTCTGGCGCCGCCGCGGCTGGCGCGCGGCGGCTGCTGCAGGCCGCGGGCTGAAATGGGCGTGCAGGGAGTTTATCTGTTTCAATCTGCGGAGGAGAAGGCTATGAAAAATCGTCAAGCACCTCCCCGGGGAGCGACGGGCGTGACGCGCGAAAATAGAGACGGCGGCGGCCGCACAACAGCGCAGGAGAGTGACGGCACGACACGGCCCCTCCTGGAGTCGCAACACCGCGCGAGAAAACCGTGTCGGCCAGAAATGCACGCACCCCGCAGCCCCGGGCCCGAGCGCGCGAGTTCACTGCCTCCCAGTTGGTCCGCTCCAGTGACCTGCGCTCGCCTGCGCCGCCGCCAACAACCCCTGCTGGCCAGCGCGGCTCGCCGGCCCGGCGTGCGGGGAGGGGGCGGCAGCGGGAAGGCCAGCGCACAACACACATCCCTGTCAGAGTACGCTCCCTTGCTCTCCCTCTCTCTCTCTCCTGCTCCCAGTGAGGGGTTGTTGGTGCGGCGAACCCCTCGCTGCCGTGCCGTCTCTCTCTCTCTCTCTCTCTCTCTCTCTCCCCTCAGGCTGCCAGGCGGGCGGTACAGCCGCCACTTGACACGATACTTATGCTTTGATGGACTAATCAATGAACTCTGCAGTGCCGGCCGGCGGCCCGTGTCTCCCCGATGACCACCGCGCCGCCCTGCTGTGGGGTCTCACGCTCACGTCACCAGGCAGAGATAAAAACACATTGCACGGGAGAGGTTTGCTACGCTCAGCTGTCCCGTCCAGGACTCATAATATAAACAGTGTCCACCGTATGCAGCGGAAATTTTCCAGGGAATCGATCGGAAAATTTGAAGCACACACACATGTGTTTTTTCCGTGGAAATTGGTTTTGATATAAGGCCAGGAAAAAGCTTTCTTTGTTTCCAGTCTATCACGTGTCTCACATTTTGAGCAACGAGCAAAGTAAATAATTGAGAAGTATGTGTGTATTGAATTGAGAACATTTTTCTTGGTTTAGCATTACAGTAACACCTACATGCTTTGTTTCTTCAATGCCCAAATCAATAAAACGTCCATCATTCCGAGAAGTCCTTTTTTTTCTGAGTGTATGCACATAACTTTTTAACCGGAATATTTACAAAAAAATTGAGGGAGAAACTTGCGTTTTCCGAGGTTGAAAAAAAAGCAGGCTACGGCTGCTTGTTTTTTTTTTCATTTGTGAGTTTATCGTTTGTGCCCTCGTGTGTGAGTTGGGTGTGTGCGTGCCCAGAGATGCGGCTCCTCGGGGAGGCGTGCCGCTGTCCGGTCTCACTAGCCAGCAGTGACAGGTCCCAGCGGGGCACCGGCCGCTGGGGGGGCCGCAGCTTGTGCGGGGAGGGAGGAGTAAGAAGACGAATGGAAGGAGGAGGAAGGAAGAGGAGGAAGGAAGAGGAGGAGGAGGAGGAGGGCAGCCGATCGGAGGGCGTGACAGAGGGGCGCCACCCCAACACGCCGCACAACCCCTACCATTCGGGGGCAAGCCTCCAATTGCCGTGGAAAATCACCATGTCATGTTTTGCGGGTCGGTGCCGCTGACGGGTGCCGGGCCGCCGGGCGGGGCGCCGCCGCGGCCACGGCAGCTCTGCCGGCCGCGGCGGCGAGTTGCGTGGATCCGTCCAGGGGAGGGGTTGGCTTTGTGTTCCGCGCAGCTCCGCGCGCGGCTCGGAGGGACGGCCGAAGGGGGAGGGGCGCGGCGGCCCTGCCGGCCCGGCTGCAGGCCCGGCTGCCGGCCGCGGTGAGGCACTAATCCAAGGAGACAGCGCACTGTCGCATTTTCACCCCCCGGAAGAGCACTGTAGCGAATTTTCGAAGAACTTGCAGGGTGGAAATTTTCCATCGAATTTTGAAGAATTTCCCCGACAGTTTTAAAAAGAGACCGGAATACTTGCAAATTAATCTCTTAGTGTTAGTCACAAAATAATCACATTTTTTTTATCCGTGGACGTGATATGGATTTGGAGAATTTATAAACCGTTACCTATATAGGCCTACTGCATTGCAATTGATCTCGGTGAGAAATGCTATATTGAAATTATCTCGAATCGATGACGAATCGACAAAGCATTCCTTACTGGGAACGGTCTCGAAGAGACTGTCACTGCGGTGAGAGATTGTCAGATTTGCTCAGAGTCTGTTAAGCAGTCCATGATGCTCGAGAGTATAAACCCACAGCTTTTAGGCGAGAGGAGTCGAGCAGAGGCCGCCGCGCCGTGTCCGCGCCGCGGGGACTTGCGGTGTTCTGACCGCGCGGCCGCGCGACTTGAACCCGAAACGGCAGCGGCCGGGCTCGGGGCGCCGCCGGCGCGCACCCGTACGGAAATAATTAGCCCTAACCATATTCATATCGTAATACACGGGCGGGGGCCCGCGGCTGCCCGCGGCCGCGAGCCTCTCCGGGGCCCCGGCGCCCCTTCTAATTGGCCGGGGGGGCCTAGATGATGCAGATGATAACAGACGCCCACCTCAAATGGGTTCATTGAAAGCGAAAACCGGTACCGCTGCGCGGCGGCAGCTGGGGCAGCTGGGGCAGCTGGGGCAGATGGGGCAGTGCACGCGGTGGGTGCTCCTGCACTTGCTGCCTCTTACGGTAACATGTGGGGGCTTTTACTGTAATCTGGAGTTTTAACAATCCGAAACTGTCGTGTTAAAACAAGAGCTTACCCATAAAAGGTTTTTGCCGAATTTTTACCCCAATCAAACTTGGGAAATTTGCAATTATGTCGTGTAAAACACCCTTCTATAAGCGTAATAAAAATTATTCAAACATTGTTCTTTTGGGACGGTCTTCTGACTATTGATCATCCAAAAAAATAAAGGGAATGCTACGTACTTCCACTGCCTAAGGGACCAGCTCCTGATATTTCCACCGCACTGGCTATGGCCTGCAGGCGCGTGGGTGTTCGCGATGCCCCACTTTTGTCATCGAGTGTTTAAAGGTTAAGCAGCCACTCAGCAGCCGCTCAGCAGCCGCTCAGCCGCGTCAGAGCCGCGCTCAGCCACGGCAGGTGGGCACCCTGCAGGGAGGCTGCCGGCCAGGTGGCTCGCTGCTCAGTGTCCACAGCGCACGTGCGGGACGTGGCGAGGGTGTCAGCCCAAGACCCAGCGGAGTGCGTGCACACGAGTGAGAGGGAGGCAAGAGGGAAACGCAGAAGAGCAGCGGTCCCAACAAGTATTTAAGGAAGTATTTAAATAAACAAAAATTGATAGTTCGATTGTACGTCAATGTGCCAGCGCCTTTAAGCGTTTATACTTATACGAGCATGGTCAACGGACTAACTTCTGCTCGCACACCTACCCTCCTTCTCATCCTTCCTCTGTCTCTGTCTGTCTGTCTGTCTGTCTGTCTGTCTGTCTCTCTCTCTCTCTCTCTCTCTCTCTCTCTCTCGCTGACGGTGGTTGCAGGCTGCAGGCCCGTGATGGGCGCCCTATTTTTATCCATTTGGAAAGTAATTTGTGTGGCTAAATGCGGTGCCGGCGGCGGCGCTGGAGGGCTGAGGGCCGCGGCACGCCGCCGCACACGTGCACGCACGCGCGCACACGGCCGGCGACGCACGCGCGTGGCACGCGGCACGTGTGCCCGGCCGGCTTGGGTTGCGCTGGGGATTTTCAGATTAGCTCCGGTCACACCGGCGGCCAACACGGCGGTGGGACGCGACTGGCAGCGGCCGCCCTCGTCCCCAGTGACCCTCCCGCCCCCCTTCTCGCCCTCTCCAAATTCAATTTTAAAAATGAAAATATATTCAATCGTTTTCATTTAATTTTCAGACGCCCTTGTTTCCATCAATTTTTGTTCACGACCGTCGCTTACTTCACAATTTCAAATTTTGATTCCACCTCTCAACTGTCAACCTATTTTGTACCAGTCCATATTCCCCATATTCGCATCAACCTTTTTTTTATTGTAACTCCATTTTTTTTGCACCCTTGCGAGGGATTCTCTCGTTTTTTTGCCCTGATGGGATCGTTTTACCGCACAAATAATGATGACGTCGTGTGTGTGTGTGTGTGTGCGTGTTTGCCGTGGGAGGCACGGCGTGTGCCTCGTGTGTCTCGGGGAGACATCACATGCAGCAGCAGCAGCAGCAGCAGCAGCAGCAGCAGCAGGGTGCGCCGCGGCGGGGACCCTTAACTTTGGCCCTGACATGACGTCGACGGCGACGACCTCGGATGACGCCGTGCTGCACCACCACCACCACCGCCGTGCCGCCGCCACCGCCGCCGCCGCCGCCGCCGCCCGCCGCCGCCGCCGCCGCGCCGGCCCCACGCTGGTGGGAGCGCCGTGCCCCGCTGGGGGCGGGGCGGCAAGGGGCGGCGGCAGGGGGCGGGGCGGCAGGCTCACGAGTCGTGCGCGATACGAGCAGAAGCGTATAGATTTCCCATCCCGCCCCCGCCGGCCTCGCTAATAGCTGCCGGTTTAACAAGGGAGGCGCCGGTGGCGGCGGCGGCCACGCGCGGCCCGCGGCGCGGTCGCGTGCGAGGAAGTCTTTAGAGAGGGTGCGCGCGGCGCGGCCTGCCGCCGCGGGCTGCAGCGGGGGGTTGTCGGGCCTGCGGGGGTGCTGCCGGAGAGAGGGTTGGCTCTGCTGCCCCGCGCACCTGATGCTGCTGCCGCGGCAGTGCAAGAGAGATGCCAAGCCGGGGATGCGGACGTTGCGTCTCTCTCGCACTGGCATGGTCGAATGGGGCGTCGCCGTCTCGCGAGACACGCGCCTGCATCCTCGCTGGGCGCACAAAATCACCGTGAGCGCGTCACGCGGCATCAAATCCGGAGACGGTCTAAAAGTGACTTTTTTTTAGTCTAATCATTTTCTTCTGTCAGTTATTAGACGGGACCCGGGACGTTTTGTCGAACTAATTAATTTGTCTAGATTATACGGTAGGATAAAAAAAATACTGTTTCCGTAGAAAACGATTTCCTGCGGTAATGTTATGCAGCGCCGTAATGGGATCAGTCTCGTCTCCCCCGTCCCGGCTGCAGCCAAACTATATACGCTCTTTTTTCGCTAGTTGTTTATGAAGGGGCACGAAAACGCCCAATTTCTTTGCGGCGCTTCCCACGCCCCTTGAACCTCGGATGATGAAGTTGTAGCAATAACGTTATTCCGCTGCGCGTTCGCCCTAATTTCAATCTTTTAGACGTAAAAGTCGACCGCATGTCTATGAAGCAGTGCGTTTTGCCCCGACCACCCGCCCTGCCGGGGGAGGAGGAGGGGAAGGGAGGGGGAGAGAGTGCTAATCACAGCCGCAGATGCGGTGGGAAGTGAGCCGCGGGGTGGGCGGGACGACCGTCCGGCCAGAACAAGATTAACACATCCCGTGTTTTATGGCTCACCGGAATATCATAATTTTTTCCCGATTTCCCCCCCTAAAATGCCTCATTTCTTCCCTCCTCTCCTCGCATTTCCTTATTTTTTATTTTTTTTTTCGTCCTACCCTCCGCGCCACATTTCTCCCGCAAAAACCGAGCGGTGGTCCGCTGCCGGACGAGTCCGCGTGTCCGCGTGCCGCGTGTCAGGGGCGTGTCGGGGTGGGAGGAGGGGGGGGGGGGCGTGTGCGGTCGCGTGGCGCTACTTCATCAGGCACGCGTGCGCGGCGCGTGGCGGGCGCGAGCCGGCGCTCTGCCATTGTGTAAGGTCACCCGCCGCCACCGCGTCATTTATACGGACTAAAAATGCTCCAGATTCGGGGAGCAGGAAAAAAGATCTGGACAGCGAGAGAAAGGTCGAGAGCGAGGCAAAGAGAAGGATAGAGAAAGGTCGAGAGAGAGAGAGAGAGAGAGAGAGAGAGAGAGAGGGGGGGGGGGGGGGGGGGGGGGGGGGAGTACAAAACTGACAAGCGAGAGCGTTTTATTGATATATTTTATGTAAGTAAAACACAGAAGTTTAAAAATGTCTTGGAAAACACTTTAAAAACAAATTCCAATGTGAAACGTTATAAGAAGTGATGAGGAACACAATAATTGTCATCAAATATTATTTCAGGTTTTCTCGTGTGCGAATATGTTCTATTGGAAGGATAAAATTGGAAGGAGGCGAAGAGGGAAAGAGAGGGAGAAAAGGGGAGAGGGGGGAGGGGGAAGTTGAGAGGTAGAAAATGTTGACTCGGACAAGCTGCTCGCCGAGTGCGCTGAGGGTGGCTGTGGGAGGCTGCTTCCCCCAGGGGGATGTGTGGGTTGGGTCGGCGGGAGGGTGGACGGAGGGAGGGAGGGGTCGTACTGTTTTTTATCCACGGAGTGGCCGGTCCTTTGCATTGATTATCGAGACGCGCCCGCTGAGCAGCCGAGGGCTCCGCCGGGACTTCTTTGCAATGCGATGCACCCGCTGGTTGCGCGCGGCGCGGAGGGTGCGGGGCTCGGGGCCCCGACAAACAGTGCAATTAGCTGAGATTACACGCGAGGTGTCGCCTGTCCCGCGGCGCGCTCCGCCCGCAACACTTTTCAAAATAGTTTCACACATTTGTTTTACACGTTTTTTTTTACATTTTCTTTGTCTCTCCATTTATTTTGCAAGTAAAAATACGACAAAACTGCGGTCGAATTTGCGAAGCTTTTCACAGTGTTCATACTAGATAGATCTCAACCATGCTGCACCGCCCATGCTAACGTGTTGTTCGAGTTTCACTATGTGGCTAAAATAGTTGAAGGAAAAAAAACGAAAAAAAAACACAACAGAAGCGGTTTACGGAAAATACAATACAACGTTCCCGATAAGCAGCCGTTACAACTTCACACTCCTGTAAAGTATTTGTGTGCGAGTCTACCCTGTGTGCGGTGTGTGCGTGTGTCTGTGTGTGCGTGTGTCTGTGTGTGTGTCGTGTGTGCGTGTGTGTGCGCAGGTTCAAAGCAAACAAAAGCTCGACGCACCACCCCCCGTGGCTGTCACCGTGACGAGTCCTTCGGCGTCCTTGACACCTTTCACCCGCGGCTGCGGCGCCCCTTTCTCCAGGGGCTGGCTATCGCGTCACCATCCCCTCCTCTCTCTCTCTCTCTCTCTCTCTCTCTCTCTCTCTCTCTCTCTCTCACGGCCCTTTTGTACGCGCGCCCCCTTGCTCTGTGCGGGATGCATCGCACGCGGTTTTCTCACCCCCACCACCACCACCCCGCTCACCCCCCGGCGTCGTGAGACTTCCCGGACCGCAAGCACGCGCGCCCCCTCCCCCTCAGCCTCCCCCTCCCCCCTCCCCTCAGCCTCCCCCGCCCCCTTCCCCTGGCGTCGTGCCCCGCGGGTACCGGTTTCAAACAAAACAACAAGGGATTAGTTCCTCGTGGACGGGCGCCGCACAAACACACTGGCTGCGAAGGCCTCTTAATACCCTAATACGTCGAGAGCGAGCGTGTGCGCGCGCCGCCGTCCCGCCCCGCACCGCACCCCGTCCCCTCCTCCCCGAAGGTCCTCCTGTCTTTGCTAGCGAGCTCCCACCGCTGCCGCCGCCGCCGCTCCGCTTACAAAGCGCGCACGCCAACGGAAAACCATAGAGTTCGAAGCTCACGCGCGCCGCCGCCGCCGCCGCCGCTCGCAACCCGAGTTTGCTTTTCCAATTGGCAGTGTGATAATGCAACGCATGCGGTCGGCATGGTGCTCTCTCTCTCTCTCTCTCTCTCTCTCTCTCTCTCTCTCTCTCCCCACCCCCACCCCTCCCCCTCTCTCTCTCGCCTTCTATCTAGCCCTTCGCTGAATCTCCTACTTACTTACGGACGGACAGACACGCGGGAAATGATGGTGATGCACTGCACAAGGCTGTGGCCAAAAACTGATGAATAAATTAAACGGAGGGCGCGCGGCGGTCTTGTTGTGGCGGTATCTGATGGCGGCGGTGGGGGTGAGCTTCGCGTTCCATATTCCTCTCGTGGAGGAGACGAGCCGAATCAATCCCCGCAGGCACGACTGGATAGGCGCAGTCGAAAACGGGATAGCGAAGCTATGAAAATTGAGATTTTCATTTTCTTCGTATGGAAAAAAAATTAGTAAAAGCAAATTCCTTTCTGGCTGTGCGGCGCCTTTTCATCCCTGCAAAGTCGGTCTGGGCTGGTTTGTAGAACATGTCAAAAATCAATCTTACATTTTTAGGTTGCTATGTAAACACAATCTGTGGGGAAAATATCAGCGTTTACTCACACTTTACGCTAGCATAGGCTGAAATAGGCGCGGGAGTCGCACGACAGTACTGCGGCTCGGTGGAAGGGGGTGGGGGGGGGGGGTCCCTTTTGCCTGTCAAGTATGTGTGTGTGTGTGTGTGAGGGAGTGTGTGTGTGTGTGTGTGTGTGTGTGTGTACGCCCTCACATGCCGTGTAGTGACCCATCCCCCTCCGTGCATACGGATAACGAAGCCAATTACCCCAGAGCGCCCCTCACCCCCTTTAGAGGGCGGCGCCCCCTCCCCACGCCTCCCCACGCCTCCCCACGCCTCCCCACGCCTCGCCACGCCCCCCTACGTGCAGCCCCTGGACGAGCCGAGCCACCCCAAACCGCCCGTCCGCCGCCTCCCCCATCTCCTCATCCTCCACTCCTCCGAGGAGGACGAGAGGCTCGAGGAGTAGGAGGAGCTGGGCGTCTCCGGGGCGTCTCCCTCGCCCCTTTTAACCTCTCTCCGATTGTGTTATTTCTTTTCTGTTGCGTTTCGCGTCGGCGCGCTCGCAGGACTCGCGTTGCCACAACAACGCGACGACTCCTAATCAGTCGCTGCGCGCGTCCTGCTCGTGAGGGGATGCGCGCCGCCGTCTCGACCGCGAGCGCGAGAGAGACGGAACGTTCCATTTCACTACGGCAGTGCGAGCGAGATGCTCGTCCCCTACTCCGCGGCCGAGCATCTCTCTTGCACTGCCGCGCAGTCAAAAGGGGCACGTCACGTCTCTCTCTCTCTCGCACTCTTGGCGAGTTTTGCCGGCGTGCAGCGTCGTCTGTGCCGTAAAGAGCAAGATGAGACTTCTTCGGCGAGGTTTAGAGTTACGCGGATCTGATAGCATATACTGGCTAGAAACCACCCCCATGCACCCAAAAAAGTAAAATAAACAAAGTACCGCAAAGAAAATGGCATCATAAAACCGCCACGCGACACACGCTCACACTTCCACACACGTACACACACACACACACACACACAAAATCGTGCGTCACCGCAGCCACAACCGCGGCCTCCCCTCACGCCTTCTGATTGATTGTGCGTCCCCGCGAGGAGTATTCTCTAGGGGCAGAGGGAGAGAGAGAAGGAGAAAGAGTGAAGAGAAGAGAGACAGAGTGGGGTGGGTGAGTTCATTGGCACCCCTGTTCCGCGCAGCATTATCAGAGTCAAATGTCCGCGCCCGCGCACGTGCTGCCAGCTCCGGCTGCCGGCTGCGTGACTTGACGGCCGGCCCCCTTGGGACTTCCCCGCCACACGACGTCGGATGTGCCGGACGGGGCCTGCGGTGGGTCATGTGTCATGCAGTGTGACTTTGTCAAGGCGCCCGCAAGCAAAGCCGACAAAGCTGCAAAATCAGGAAAAAAAAATTGAAAGTAGAACAAATAATTATTGTTAACAATGTGTACAACTAATTTTTCAGAGATTAAAAATTATGTTTGACAGATATTCGCGATTGCTTGCACTGTCCTCTGAATTTGGGTAACATCGTAGTTTTCCAAATCCTAACACCCCTCCCGGGAGAGAGAGCGCGAGCGAAAAACAGAGAGAGAGAGAGAGAGAGAGAGAGAGAGAGAGAGAGAGAGAGAGAGAGAGAGAGAGAGAGGGAGGGAGGCGGGGGGGGGAAATCGAGAGGAGAGAGTTAGAGTGTGAGAGAGAGAGCAGAGGAGAGAGAGAGAGAGAGAGAGAGAGAGAGAGGCTGGCCTACGATGGGTATGTGAGCCGCGTTGCGCCGCTGTGTACCCGTGGACGCGAGGCACTGTGGGACGACCTCGCCCATGACGCGCTCGCGTTCCCCCCCGCGACTCGCACCGGGAGGCGCTCAGCTATCCTAGGCGGCCGTGCCGTCTCCTCAGCCCCCCCCCCCCCCCCCCCCGGGGCAGGCCGGCGACGCCCTCCCGGCTATCCTCTGTTTTTACCAAACATAATTCGAACCTGGCCGAACAGACTGAGCTGCGCGGAGTCCATCATCGGCTGGCTGCCGCCGGCTGCCGCCCCGCGCGCGCTGCCCGGCCCCCTCCCCTGCTGGCGCCGCCCCAAGGCCCCCGGGGCCACGCCCACTTCTGCACTTGGCTCTTTCTTTGGCCGCCGCCGCGACGCCGCGCCCTTCCCTGCCGGCTGCCGGCAGTCGCTGCCCGCCGCGCGCCGCCCCCTCGTGAGGCGGAGACGGCAGCGGCGGCGGCGGAGCCGACGGAGCGGGCGCCTGCGAACGCCAGGGTAGGCCAGCCCGCAGCGCGCGCCTGCGTGCGGAAGCCGCGGCTGCCTACCCCGCAGGCGCCATCTGGGTGATGAGGTCGAGAGAGAGAGAGAGAGAGAGAGAGAGAGAGAGAGAGAGAGGGGGGGGGGGGGAGAGATAAGGTGTGTGTGTGTGGGGGGGGAGAGAGAAGAGAGAGAGAGAGAGAGAGAGAGAAATATACAAAAAATAGAGGAATTGGTAGCAAATCTGCGTGTTGACATCGGGTTCGGCGGCCGGCGGCGCGGCCGGCGGGTCGGGGCTCTCTGGCAGGCAGGCGTCAGGGGTGGCGGCGGTATGGCCGGGCGCCACGTTCGCCCCGTAATCAGCGCACAAACCTGTCCGCGGCTAGTGCCGAATCTGCAAGCTCACCCTCCTTTGGAGAGGAGCCGGCGGCGCTCCTGCCGCTCCTGCCGCTCCCCGAGACAGCGGCAGCGTGGTGCGGGTGATTGGGAGCCGGCGCCGGCCGGCCACTGCCCTGCTGCTGCTGCTGCTGCTGCTGCTGCTGCTGCTGCTGCTGCTGCGGGCGCTGGTCCACACCGCTGCCCAGATCAATCGTGATTTTCTGTTTCTCTCCCGTCCGCCTCTTGTCCTTCTCTCTCTCTCTCTCCCTTCTCTACTCTTTCTCTCCTCTCTCTCTCACTCTCTCTCTCTTTTCTCTCGCTCTCTTTCTCTCTCCTCGCGAGCTGTGTTGTACGTGCGCCCTTACGGCCCTCTTGTTTAATTTAATCACCATATTCCCCGTGTACATATCTATATAGATATATAGACTCCCTTATCATTACGAAACGCCGCGCGCAGAGAAAAACGGCCATATCATCGTATATTATTGTTATTGTTGAATTTCGTTTTTTGGTTATTTCTCATACGGGTTTTAGGTGTAGTTTTTTATTTTTGCAACCTGAAAAATTGGCATACCGTGCATACAAATTTTTGTTTGATTGACATCTCTGTTGTAGAAAGAGGGAGAGAGACAGAGAGAGAGAGAGAGAGAGAGAGAGGTGGGGGGGGGGGATATGGTGGCCCTTTTGCCTCGCCGCGCACCTCACCGCACTGCGGCCCGGCGTCCCTTTACAAGAGTACTTGACACCTGCCTGGCTGCCTGGCTGCCTGGCCGGCCTGGCGCCGCCGCCGGGTAGTATTAACGACCCTGCCGCAGCAGCTCCTTTGCATGGCATTTAAATCCAGCACAGAAACCGCTCGGCTGCCGGCACGCACCCCACAAACACCCCGCGGGCCGCGGCACATACCGCCTTGCACCGCGCACGCACTCCCGCACTCAGCGACGTCTCGGACTTATTTTTGGTTCCCGCAGATTGCTTGGATTTTCACGCACAACTCATATAGGAACGGAGCTAGCAGCAGCACCGCAAAAAAAACGTGCCACGCCATTCTCTTGCGAGTGTGCAGTGATTTCTTGCTGAGCAGCGGCGTGCACCTGTCTGGTCGCTGGTCACCGCTCCCAGGAGTGCGCACTGACGTGACTCATACGGGTTCTTTATCCGGTTTGATACTCCTCCGGAATACTCTTTTCTGATATTTCGGTTCCGACGCGGCCGACGGCGGGGCGCGGAGTGTAGCCTGGAGGCGGCGGCGCCGCGGCGTCCGGCGGCCGGCGCAGCGCCAGCGGGCGCGCCGCTCGCCCCCACCGCGGCACCCATCCCGGCGTATTGGCCCCAATGCGGGGCGCCCGCCGCCGCCGCCGTGTAGGCCGTCATCATCCTGTCCCCTCCGAACCCTCCTAACCCGCCGGCCCGGCCGTGGGTCTGACGGCCGCCGCCGCGCCGCCGCGCCGCCGCTCCCGACCGCACCTCTTGAGACAGAGGTGTGTTTTTGAGGGCTGTGGCGTCGCCGTGGCGTCGCTGTGGCGTCGCTGAGGTGGCGGCGCCTCCTCCTCCTCCTCCTCCTCCTCCTCCTCCTCCCCCCCCCCCCTCCGTGCGGCCCCCCCTAGAGGCCCCCAGGCGGGCCGCGCGGCCCAGCCCCCTCCACCCGATCAATGATACAGCACAAAGAGTCGCACAGAGGGAAGGAAAGGAAAGTTCTGGGGGAAGACCTCCTCGGCCAGGACGCGGTCGCCCAGCGCTCCGACGGGGAGGTCCCCGACAAAGTCAACCGGCAGTCACCCTGGGAATCCTCATCGAAAAAATTCTGACGAAAATGAAATGAGATGAAGGACTCGTGTACTCCTATACCAATACACTTAAAATAAAAAAAAATCAGTCAGGATCGGTCGTGATCATCGCCCACTATCGACCAAAATGAGACGATGATTGTGACTCTTTCATTGTCAGCGTAGTTGAGACGAGTCGTATTTTTGACACTTCTTTTCTGGCACAGTTTAATCCCCCGGCGGCGGCAGTCTCGCAGGGTACCCACGGCACGGCTGTGGCTATGGGCCGCGGCCGCTGCCGCCCCGCAGTCGGACCATGGAGCCAGTCATCGTCCGGCATTTGGCGGTGCGGCTGCGGCGGCGGCGGCGGCGGCCCTCTGTAATCTGCAGCCGGTAAACGCACCCCACCGCCGACAGCGGCCACGCGGGGCCTGATCGTCCTCATCGGGAGGGTCGGCCGCGCGGGGGGCGTGGCGGGGCGTGGCGGGGCGTGGCGTGGCGTGACAGTAGCCGCCGAATTATGAGGTGAGAAAAGACGGATAAGAAAACAATGCGCGCCAGAAGCGGCGAGAAATTGGGCGTGGAAGTGGTGGCTGCAGCGAGATGGCAGCGCAAGTGGGAGTCTCTGTGAAAAATATGTCGTTTTAAAAAAAAATCCACCATTTGTGTTGATTTTAAAAAGTTTCCAAAGCTTGAACAATTCCTGAATAAGCAATTTCTTTTCCAAAAAAAATTTCCGAACAAAACCCCCCCCCTTTTTATTCCAAATATGTTCCCCATTGTTTTTCGAAGCATTTTTCTTCGGACGTTATTCATGATCACTACCCCATCTCAGTGGGCGCCTTTCAAAGAGTTTTGTGAACAGTGCTGCAGCGGGTCACCGCCCCCCTCCCCGGGCCGGTGTACCCGCTGGTACCCGCTGGTACCCGCTGGTACCCGCCGGTACTCGCTGGTACCCGCGCCGCCGCGGCACCGTTCAGGACTTGAAAGGACGGTGACTCCTGCTAAAAGTGGCCGCTCCACTGACGGGTGTGCCGCTGCTAGCCTGCGGCTGGCCGCTGGCCGCCGCTGGCCGCCACTGCCGCTCGCCGCCGCCGCCCGGACGCCGGGCGGCATGCCTTTGGATGCATGGCTTCTTCTCCCTCACTGGCTGTCCACCGCCCAGTGGTCGCCCACTGTCTTGTCAGCACACACACACACACACACTCACACGTACACACACACACGTGAGCTCTCTGCTCCACTAGATCCCCCCAACCCCCTCCTCACCCCTCTTTGTGTGGCTTAGGAATGAATATCGTTATTGTCGCTCATACCGTACGTCCCTTACTGTTATTGACGGCTGAGACTTCTTCTTCTCCTCCTTCTTCGTCTGTGTGTGTGTGTGTTCGTGTGTGTGTGTGAGCGCGCGCGCTTGTATTGAACCGGCAGTAAGACCTGCAGCACGAACTGGATGCGATGCTGTTTTGGTGTATGTCTGTGTGTGTGTGTGTGTGTGCAACTATCTAGGTTTACAATATTGTCGAATCGAATTAATTTATTTTCACAAGCCGGCCAAAAGTGCCTGAGCACCTGTCTCTAAACCGTGTACTCACATGCGACGACGTACGACGTGTGTAAGCCGGGCCGCTCCACACAACTGACCGGTAGCCCAGTTAGCGTTAGATTGAGACGTAATGAGTCAGCACACACACACATACACAAGTACGCACGCACGTGCTCACATATGGTTCAACATTACGCGGTGCTGGTGCAAGCTATAACGAACTTCACAACAAAATTTCGACGAGAATTTCAATTTTAGTTTCTATTGAACCTTCCCCCTTCCTCCCCCTTTCTCTCTCTCTCTCTCTCTCTCTCTCTCTCTCTCTCTCTCATTTCGCGTCTCTTTCTCTCTTCCTCTCTTGCGTGTGTTCTCGCGCTTAAAAGTTACTGTTTCGCACAAATTCCCAGCCTAAGCCTCTGCGAATGTCAGCATTATACAACACGCAAGATGCTGAGTTTTTTCCCTAAAAGAAAAATAAAAATAAAGAAGGCGCCCCTCCGCGACGGGCCCGTTTGGCGTGTCAACAGGTTTTTAATAAACACCCGCGGTGGGAGTCCTCGCCGGCGCCGCGGCGGCCGCGCCTCATCGCTTACTTCAGCAAATAGCGTGTTCCGCGTTAAATCAGCGTTAGTTTTTCCCTTTTATTTTTATTTCTCCTCCGGAGAGAGAAGAGGGAAGGCGGCGGCGGCGGCGCCGCCGCACAGATCGACTGCTGGGGAGAGTGTTTGTTTTCTCGACGAGTAATTCGCTGGATGGGTAATATATATACTGCCGACGAGTTCCAATCTCTCTCTCTCTCCGTCTCTCTCCCTCTCCGAGGAGTAAAAGGTATCAAAGTGGTGTCGCCCCTGCGGGGGGCGTGCCGTACTGGCCCCGCCCCCCCGCGGCGGACTCCGCGCGCCGCCACGCCGCCGCCGCCACCGCCTCCTCCTCCTCCGTCTTCTTGGCACGTCGATCAAGCCTTATGAGTGCCACAAAACACACACACACACACGCACAGCGAGACACCACCGGCCCCGCTGCGTGTGCGGGAGAGAGACAACAGGAGACGGCCGGTGTAGTAACGGTGAGAAGGGGCGAGAGAGTGAGCGAGAGAGAGCACGGGATGAGTTAACCAATAAACACGGCCGCCGGTGATCTAAAGCGATGCGAGCGAACAAACCGCCGCCGCCGCCGTGCCGGGGCCGTGCCGCGGCCGTGTTCACAACATTTTACTACTGCTCAGGTGGGAAAAGCAATCTGTGCGTGAAAGGCTCGGCCCCCGGCGGCGTCCGTCCGCCCCCCGGCCGCCCCCCAGCGGCCGCCGCACGCTGGCTTTGGCGGCGCGGGGCAACCGCCGAGGGCAGGGTTAACCGGGGTAATCCGGGGTAACCGTAAGGTAATTCGGGGGTAATCTGTGTCGGATTACTGCCACGTAATCCGAGGAAATCGCGGGCAGTGCGAGGTAACCTATGTGTAATCCGGGGTAGTCCGAGGTAACGCGAAGGTGATTCGGGGTAATCCATGTGACATGCGAGGGTAATCAGGGGTAACTCGGGGTAATCCGGCTGACACGATTTGGCCGAGTCGGTTCCCTCTTGGCGTCTTGTCTTGTAGTACCATAGGCCTCGCGAACGGGATCGTCAAATGGGACGGGACGTGCCTCTAAAAGTGTTGCGGCACTTGCGACTGATTCTTCGGCGAACTTGTACTGCCTTCGTTCCGTGCTGAATATCATGCAGAAAGCATCGCTATCCCTCGCATGCTCTTGGACAACAGTCGGCTGGGAGAGAACAAAGTCGGCTGCCGGCCAGTTCAGTTCCGATCGCTCAGGTGAGTCCGGAGCGGCCCGGTGCCGCCGGCCGCGCCTTACGCTGAATGCTGAATGAGCTGCAGAAGCGCAATGAGTCTTTGCGCTAGAATCAGCATTTCATGAGGATTGTAAGACATGAAAAACACGCGCTCTTCTTGCACGGGCATACTAATCAAGACGGTAAAATGGCGGGCGAAACATGTGTCGTACGGCCGTCCGTGAGCCACGCGCGCCGCCGCCGCCGCTGTCCTTGTCTGATCGGCGCGGCCGCGGCGAGGGAGGGAGGGAGACGGGGCATCGTGCAAGGTGTTTTGAAGCTCTAGCGGAGCACCGGCCCCACGCACGGTCGTAAAAGTGCTTTCCACGTACGTCCGGTCCGCGATTGTTGAGAGCGAGAGAGAGAGACAGAGTGGGAGACAGAGGTAGAGAGAGAGAGAGAGAGTGGGAGACAGAGGTAGAGAGAGAGAGAGAGAGGGAGAGAGAGGGGGGAGGAGATAGACAGAGAGAAAGAGGATATGAATAAACAGTGCTGCATGTACACGCTGAAGCAAAATTGTCAAATGAAGAAAACTAGGCCCATTGCTATAAGGGTATTTTCGAGATGCCCAGAACGGAAGTGACTGCTGGTCCAATTTCCCCCGGAGAAGTAACACTCCATTCACTTCCGTTCTGTGTATCTTCGGGAATACTCCATTCACTTCAGCTAATGTGTTTTCTGGAACGCGCTATTTACGTCCGCTCCCGGCCAAATTATTTAATTTCTATAGAGTATGCTTTCGCTGGGGATCCGTTTTCATAATTATTTTCGGCGCTCCAGGCGCGTTGCACACGTGGAAGCCAGCCTCTGCAGAACCGTCCGACATCCCAGCTCTGCCCAGCCGCCGCGGCTACAACAACTGAGAGGGCGGTGCGCTCGCGCGCGCCGCCGCAAAAACGTCGTCTAGGACATGCAACGTGATATAATTTATCTCATTAACAAGCGGCGGCAGCGACGGGGAGGGGGCACCAGTAAACGTCTTTATAGGCCATATAAAGTGACCGCGCAAAGGCGGTGCCGGTGGCGTGGCGTGGCGTGGCGTGGCGTGGCGTGGCGTGGCGCGCGCGCGCTGCTCCGCCCGCTCTCCAGTTCACCGATCTTGATCATCACGGTTTTCGCCCGCATAATGCTCGCATCTAAATTGCCACATCACAGGTGCTGACCGCATGCAAATAGAGAAGAGGTGTTTCGCGCGGGGCGGCAAACGTTTGCGCGAGCCGCGGTGCAGCGGCGGCAGCGGCGGCAGCGGTGAGGGGCCCTGCCGCCTGCCCCGATAGGGGCCCGCGACTCGCCTCGGGGGACACTACCTGCACGCCATGGCCTATCGAGTGACACACATTTTTCGAAAATGCGAAATGACCCTCCATGTATTAATAGACACCTAGGAATCATTGAAGAGTCATTTGCATGCCAGTATAACGCTGATTTAAAAGAAAAAAACTTAAAATAGACGCACTTTCGAGTATTTACAGAAAATCGCAACTGCAGCTCTTAGTTATTTCCACAAGGTTTCTTGGGATTTCACAACTCTCTGATTTATTCTCTCGCCGCCGCCGTTTTGTCTGGTCAGCTGTTCGAACAACGGCCCGTTTGTCGCTGCGGGCGCGCGCCCCGACGCGCCGCGACGCGCCCAGGACGCCTCTCACCGGACCTGCCTCTGCGGGACAGGCGGCCGAAGATGATTTGCGCGGGGCGTCTTGCGGGCCGCAGACAAGAATTAAATGGATGGTCCGCCGTTTCTCAACGTCAGTGCCGGTAATTATGACAGTGTACGGCCCCCAGGTGGCGCGGGGGGGACGTCGGGGGGGGGGGGGGGGGGCGTCAGGGGGCCCCACGAGGGGTCACTACTTCCTTGTGCCCGCGTTCCGCCACGCAGTGTCATCCCCGGGCGTTACGTGAAATATGGGCGGGCGGGGCGTGGCTGGGGCGTGGCGGGGGCGTGGCATGGGTGCCAGACACACTGCCAAGAGGAACCGCACAGAGTGCAACCTCAAGCAAAACATCATTTTACTATAAAAGGTTATTGAAGTGGATTTTCGTGCACCAAGCTTGTATATCTTAAATCCTGAGTCTTATCCTGTTTAATGAGTGTGCTTTTCTGACCAATGAGGTCTGTACCAGCGATTACAGCACTAAAAAAAAGAAAGTAAAGCTTTTTTCACCTTCCTTTTTTTGTAGTGGGGGGGGGGGGGCAGCAGGAAAGAACCAGTAAATCAGCGAGATGGGATGAGAAAGTGATCCAGATGTGGGAGTCTGACCCGGCCGCCCGACCGCCACACAGCCCACTCCATGTCGACGTGTCACGAGTGTGTGTCACCCGTGTGCCCTTTGATGCCGCACACACTCGCACACACACAGAGGCCGCGCACACGTGCTAGCCCCCCACCCCTCCCCAACTCCTTCTGATAAATGGCTGGTTTGGTTTCCGAGTTGTCCCTCTTTCGGGTTCTGCACGGGTCATTTTTGCGGTCGGAGAGCGTCGTCTGAGACAGAGGCGGGACGCCGGCGGCAGCGGCAGCGGTGGCGGCGGCAGCGGCGGCGGCAGCGGCGGCGGCAGCGGTGGCGGCGGTGGCGGCGGTGGCGGCGGGCGGGTGCCACCACCGGCCCCTCCTACTCCTCCTCCTTGCGGTGCGTCTGACACGCCGCCGACACACACGGACACACACAGACACGCGGCCGCGAGGCGCACGGCAGCATACCGACCCCACGGTATGGCCCCGCCGAGCCGCGTATGTAAAGCGAAAAATAATGTTGAGAGGAGCTAGGGCTGCGGCGGCGGGGGCTGCGGGGGCGGCGGGGCCCGGCCGTGCGGGGCCGCGGGCGCGTCTTCCTGGGCTGACCCCGAGGGCCCCGGGGGCCCCGGCTGCGGCCTCCGCCCCCCGGCCCTGCACATAAACGCCGGCGTGCTTGCGTCCCTTTATGGGACTGTGTACACCGTTTATAATCTTATAAATTTCACGTTGATTGCGCGCGTCACCCCGGCCGGCGCCCCCCCCCCCCCCCCCCCCCCCCCCCCAGGCGGGCGCCGCAGTGGCATCCGAAGTATTGTCTCGGGCCGGTTCTGATGCACGCCAAACAGCCGTACAGAGCGTGAACGCCGCCCTGGTCACTTGTAGTTCACTCCGCCGCATTCCAATAACCAACCCCTCTGTCTAGGAGGCGCAAACGGTGGCGGTCCGGCTGAGCGCGAGAGAGACGGGACGCCCCATTTGACTGCGGCAGTGCAAGCGAGACGCCCTGCGGCCGCGGCCAGTCAAATATGCGGCGTCTCCCTCGCACTCGGCCGGAACGCCTCCGGGCGCAGCTCCTGATTAACAAACACCTATAACTTCCGTTTTTGATGTACGTTGTGCGCGTGTATTTGTTCCGACGTCACTCGCCCGATTCACTTCTTTATTTTATTCGCGACTCTGCGGATAATGCGCAGGGCGGAGGTTTGCGATTACGAGTTTCCTTAATATAAATCAGTTCTCACTAATTTTTATAATTGTTGTTGTTTTTTTTTGCCACTCCTCATCATTATATCATTTCCTGCTGCACTTTGGACAAGCGTCCGCTCCAACCGGGCTGGACAGGACATGGATCACTCGACTTCCTCCACCACTTCTTCTCCTTCTTCTCCGTACCCCGCGGGTCCTATCGTGTTGGATAAATTGCACGACACATTATGATATATGCCCCTCAGGTTCATGCGCATTTACACCCTGTGGCTCGAGCCTCTTCTTTTACCTCCTCATTCTTTTTTTCTCCCCCCATCTCCCCCCACCTCTCTTTTTAGGGGGGGGGGGCGCCTGTGCATGCGATAATCTGCAGCGTGCAATCTTTCGCGTTTATGAAAATCTCACGGTAACGCCGGTGAGCTGAGCCGGGCGGGCGAGGCCCCCCGCCCCCCCCCCCCTTGCGACTATACAGGTCCTACCGCTTCCCTACCCTGGCGCGAAATGCCCAGAAGGCAGCTGCCTGCGATTCGTCACGTCCAATCCGGGAAGAGAGGGAGAGGCAGAGAGAGAGAGAGAGAGAGAGAGAGAGAGAGAGAGAGAGAGAGAGAGAGAGAGAATCCATTGGTAATCTGCGTGTCATTAAAAAACACATCGCTAATTGCTGTTGACTGATCTCTCGCCCTCTCGCACACACAAAACACGCGCAGTCCGCTCCGCTGCGGTCATATTTTGATGGTCCTGCTCTGCAGCACGCAGGAAAATAATCAGTGCGATTCCTCATAGGAAACAGCATTTTTTTTTTGCTGTTCCCAACTGTAATAATAGAGCACGGCTTACAAAATTTTTATACAATTTTCAGATTCGTCCTTGATTTCTTGAAACCTCACTCAAATTTGGAAGCGCGTGCGTGGACACCTAATATTTTGAGCCGGCGCTGCTTACCCCATCACCACACACGTAAGGCACGGAAGCAAGGGCGTCGCGGCGCGTACTCGATCTGATATACACCCAGGCCTGTCCTGGACATCAAAGTCCCCCCCCTCCCCCCTCGCCCCCTCTCACTTTTCCCCGCTCCCTTCGCCCCTGGCCGGACGGTCCCACGCGACACCGGCCCTCAGGGCTTGGCGGTGGGCTGGCTCCGTGATTTAGTGTTGGGAGCGAGCACTTTAGCGCACCCACGGCTACACACACACACACACACACACACACACACACACACACAGAGGCAGGGTGTGCACACATGCGCTCCGAGCAACGGGGTCCTGCACGTTGCGGTTGCGAAAAATGTGGACCACACCGGAAGTGCTCGTGATCGCGCTGGCTTTCGGTCGGAGAAAACAAGAAAGGAGGTGGTGACTGGCACTGTAATTTTCTCATTTTTTTTAAAAACAATTATTTTGTCTAAAATCGAACACGGCATGCGGGCTATCGCAGAAAAAAATGTGCAAAAATTACTTTTTCTGGCGCGTGCCTCAAATTTTGATTAAATTGAGTTTAATTTGCCCCGCTTAAAAATCAATGTACCGGTGTGTGAGAGTGGGCTGCACGGGTGCTGCACCGACGCCTACGATGTACGTCATCCCCGCCGTCGCATTGCCCCTCCCCCCCCCCCCTCCACGTGCGCAGATACGCCGGTCTGGCCACGGCGGCATCGCGGGTGGATAGCCTCCGCCGCGGCCGTTCGTGCTCGCTGCTCAAAAAATATGTGAATGAGCACATATGAATGAATGAAACGCGAGGTGCGATCGTGAAGGCAGCGCGCGTACACAACGCAGCCGCGCGCGCGCGCACACACACACACACATTCGCACATACACACACTCGCGCACACACACATACATACCGCCGCTGTTGTCTGATCCGGGCTGCTAATTTGGCAGGTCGTACGGGGGCTCCACGGGGCCCCGTACGAGGTTTAAAGAAATGCGAAACGGCAGAAATATTTCTGCAAAATTGACAAGGGTAATTTTTTTTGCCTAAAAAAAGCAAAAAACAACGGCACTTAAGGGTTCCCGCCCGAGCGAACTGACGGGGTTTTCACATCGACGGGAGGTTTCTTTGCACCTCGCTGTTTGGTGTTCAGCTGTGGATACTACGACGGCGGCGCGCCGCTGCTGGTAAACTCTTGCAGTGAATGAACGCAAGGGGACTGAATGAACGGTGCGGGCGGTAGGTTGGTGCGCGGGGCTAGTGGTCGGTGGTGGTGGGTGGTGGGGAGAGGGGGGGGGGGCTGCGCGTTTCGCGAGTATTGCCGCTTGCCACGCAACCGCGCCACGAGACGTCCCGCGCCGCGGCCCGCGGCCAGCAGGGAGGCCCGGAACCGCCCGGAACCGCCCGGAACCGCCCGGAGTCGCCGCAGGCCGCAGGGCCCCCCCGGCGTGAAACCGCGTCAAGAGGCGCCCCAAAATGCAGCCGCGGCGAACTTGATTAGCCAATTTTTTAATTTTTATGGCCAGACCGGAAGGTGCCTGAGGGGCCGGAGTCTCCCCCGCCGGCTCCGGCACGTCACGCGCGCCGCCGTCTCCCGGGTTCCGGTCGAGAGGGTTTCCGGGGCGGGCCGGGGCGGGCCGGGGTGCACGCAGCCGCCGCCGGCTGCCTCTGGCCGAACACAGTTTCGCCTGCCGTGCCCGTGTGGCACACGTGTAGTATCTGTGGCGCAGCCCTGCCTGTCTTGTCGCCTTGTTTCCAGGGCCGGACGTCGGCGTGGAGATTTTCTCAACACTGTGAAAAATCTTTTTACAAAAGATTAGAGCCTAAAAAAAATAATCTCAATTTAATTATTTTGAAAATATTATTTTTGAGTTTGTGTGTGTGTGTGTATGTGTGTTGCTAGGTACTTCTCACCACTGTGAATTTTTTTTACAAAACATTAGTCTAAAAAAATAATCTCAATTTAGTTATTGTGAAAATTTAATTTTTGATTTTGTGTGTGTGTGTGTGCGTGTGTTGGTAGGTACTTCTCTTACACAACTCGAACATCTGCACACTGCCTCCAGTTTGTACGTTTGTGTCTTTTGTCCGCAGGTTGAGCATCACCTGTTGCCGTGTGAATCTGCTGGCGCTGCGCTTACAGATCACTACGTGCGTCCTGATTGGCCGTGCGGGCACGGCGCCGGGCCGCGCCGGGCCGCGCTGCGGGTGCTGGGACCGGCAGGCCGGCCGCGCGCGCGGCCCCTGCTGGGGAGGATTGTGGCCTTGAGCGCCCGGCGGGACCCGGCAGGACCCGGCAGGACCCCGCAGGACCCCGCAGGACCCCGCAGGACCCCGCAGGACCCGGCAGGACCCCGCAGGACCCCGCAGGACCCCGCAGGACCCCGCAGGACCCCGCAGGACCCCGCAGGACCCGGCAGGACCCCGCAGGACCCCGCAGGACCCCGCAGGACCCGGCAGGACCCCGCAGGACCCCGCAGGACCCCGCAGGACCCCGCAGGACCCCGCAGGACCCCGCAGGACCCGGCAGGACCCCGCAGGACCCCGCAGGACCCCGCAGGACCCCGCAGGACCCCGCAGGACCCCGCAGGACCCCGCAGGACCCCGCAGGACCCCGCAGGACCCCGCAGGACCCCCGTACCTGCGGCACGCGGCCGCGGCGGCAGCGTCCGGGGCGGCAGGGCGGCGCGGCCTGATCGGTGGTAAATCACCAGACCCGATCACCACCGCCGCCGCACCGCGCGCCCATAAGGCACTCGTTTCGGACGCGTCCCGAATCATACCGCCTCGCTCGCCATCTCCGTCGCACTCACCGCGGGGCCGGACCAACGCGGAAGACGAGACAGAGACAGAGAGAGAGAGAGAGAGAGAGAGAGAGAGAGAGAGAGAGAGGAGAGCCTGAGAGGGAGACAGCGTGAGAGAGTGAGTGAGAGAGAGAGAGAGAGAGAGAGAGAGAGAGAGAGAGAGAGGAGCAGCAGCTCTCTGATATTTGGGATTGATATTTTCCGGACGCAGTGAGCTCCGCGCGGAGCAGAGCAGCCCGTTTCCCACGGCACACACGGCGCCAAGGCTGTGCCTCACAATATCGTAACGGCGCGGGGGCTTTCAAATTTTTTCCTCCCGCTGCGGGGAAGAATTAAAGGTGGGATTAATGAAGACAAGGCGGGATTTACTGGTGGTGAAGGTGGGGGGAGAGGGGGGGGGGGGAGGAAGAATCGGATTCGGACGAGTCGGACTGCTGCCGAATCGAAATCGTCGGGCTGCTTTTTACAGTTTTTGAATCCGATCGTCTCTAGTGGATCGCGTTTTCGCGGCTAGCGTAGAAGCTGATCTATTGTACATATGGTGTTAGTCCTTGTGGTCTGTGACAATGACCGCCCCCTCCCCCCCCTCTCTTCTTCCTGCTTCTTACTTCCTGCTGCACCCCGCACACATACACACGTACACGCGCGTGCGTGTGATCGGAAAAAGAGGGGGGGGGGGTGCTCGAAGGCCGTAACTCGATCTGGAAACGTGCGTAAGCGCGGCGCATGCCCGTGTCACAACATGGAAATGGCTCGTGAAGTGAAGGGAGGGGGGCACCCGTTCCCCGCGGCGGGGAGAGCGGGGTGTGGGGCCAGAATTAGCCGAAGGGGAGAGAGGAAGACAGAGACAGAGAGAGAGAGAGTCTGATTGTGTGAGTTTGTCTGAGAGAGAGAGATAGAGAGAGAGAGAGGGTGGAGTGGGAATAGAAAGCATGCACGCTACCATCTGCAAGGGGTATGTCTTGCCCTAGTACCTCGTGCGCTCTCGTGTCACTTTCTGAAAATCTCCGCCACCTTGCACTCATCGTTGGAATAATTCAGTCCTCATACGTTGGTACAGAGTTCTCCCCATCGGTCAGTCTGTTTGATTACCTCAAAACCACCACCACCACCACCACCACCACCTACACCGTACCGCAGAGCTCTGCGACGAATTTCCCGCCTCGGCTGCGTCATGCCGGCTCATGCCTCCCACGTGTGGCGACAATAATTCGACTCCACCTTTTTAGTGGCGAAGCACGGGGGAGGGCCATGCACGGCTGACGGCAGGAGCTGCGGCAGCGGAGCGGCAACCAAGACGGTCGCTATTGGAGCCTGAAAGTGCCCCCCTGTCCCGCCCTGCGCCGCAAGGAGCTTGCGGGAGCCCTGCCCCGCTCACGGCGTTCGTAGTGTGCTTTTCGTGAAATTAGTGGGCTGATGAATGGCCCCGGCGTGCCAGGCATTCCCGCCCGCATTCCCCCCGTCAAACTGTTGCAGTTACGGACGCCGTTTAAGCAGCGTTTCGCCCCGGACTTCCAAAGCCATCGCATCTCCCACATTTTGCTTATGACGAGCACAAGGGTTGCGAGAAGTGTAGGGCATGCGGACCACTGGAGTGCGCACTGTGGAACTGAGAAAGTGCGAGAGCTTATCGGAGAATAAAACAGAAGCGTGGCAAGGGAGATATATTTGCAATTCAAGACTTTATCGGCGAATAGCAGCTTCCTTCCCCGAACAGACGTCGTTGTTGCTGGTGTGTGTGTGTACAACCACAATCGCCTGGGTGCCGCTGCAGCTTAGGATTCCCGTTTGACATTGTTTTTGTACTGGCGGAGATTATTTTGATTGTTTCTCTGTTTGCGAATTCCCCCTCTCCTCCCTGCCTTATTTTCTTTCAGATCGTGCGCGATCCAAAGCCGTATACACACTTAGATTTCCTCGATAATGCATTCATGCAGCGATCGTTGTTCCATTGCGATGCTTTTCGAGCCGAAATAATCAGAAAACGACTCTTTACTTTCCAGCATTCTGGTTGTGCAAAAATTATCCGCAAACTTCACTTTACATTATGTCGTAGATAATAAACCGGAACGCAGACGTACACAAAAAAACATGAGTAGCACATGGATGTAACAGGTATCGTCTACCCTTCCTTGTCAGACTCCCGTCGTGTCTCTATTCCACACACACACACACACATACACACTCACGTACCCTCTCGAACGCTTCACTCCCGACGTCCACATGGGCCCCACATGTGCTCCGGTCACACAAAATGGCACCCACCGCAAGCAGCAGTCCTTTGTTTCTTTGCCTTCCTCCTGCGGGCAGGTCGCCGCTGCCGCCTCTGCCGCCGCTCCGGCCGGGGCCCGCCGGGTCCTAACTCCACAACATTGTGTCCCCCGCTCCCCCCCAGATGTGCGGACCACCGCCGCCTCGCCCCTCACCCCCGCTTCCGATGCTGACGCGATCCCCCCTCATCCTCTGCTACACTGTCCGGCCAAGCCCCTTCCCTCCCCCCCCCCCCCCCCATACCTTTCTCATTTTTCCTGAGATGAGGACGCCTCTCTTTCCCCCAGATTTCCCCGCCCACCTCCTCCCAAAGCGCTCATTTCACCCACTTTTCCTCCCGCCCCATCCATCAGCCAGCAATACGGCAGGAAAGTTGGCCTCACATCATCAATTCATACCGTCTTGGTACAGCCTATGTGTGAGCAAATTTGGGACGCTGAAAACAATATAAAGCTACGCGCCTCTTAAATACAAAACATTAACGACTTGCAATTTTTTTTTCAATTTTTTGTTTGGAAGGGTGTAATCTTTGAGTAACAGCTGATTTATTTTCTTATGTAGATCGGGTCGCATGCGGAGGCACTCACCAAAAATCTGTCAGGATCTGCGAGGAAAAGAGATATTATGTAGGATTGACACTCCAGGGTTCAGACATATACAGAGTGAGAGAAAGAAAAAGAGATAGATCGAAATTGAAATTTATTTAGGGGTACAGAGTGAAAGAGAGGCAGACAGAGAGACGGATAGTGTGAGCGTGCGTCTATAGACGGGTGAGGGTGGCGTCCGCGCCGCTGGTCCGTGACGACACGGCAAGCGTCGTCACCGGCGGCCGCCGCCCCGGCCGCCGCACCGGGTCCGTGGAGCCCGCAAGGCGCCCGCGCCCGAGGGCCCCGCCGGGGACCCCGCCGGGGGCCCCGCTGCACCGGATGCCCGTCGGCCCGCTTGGAAAGCCGTTCCCATTAATTGACAAGTTGGCTTCCGACCTCGGGGCGACACTTGTGAGCCGGCGTGTTCGGCCGGGAGGGGGTTTCGGGGCGGCGTCTGGCTGCGGCCGGTGGCGGCGGCCCGCCCCGCCCGCAGCGTGATGTCAGCGCGGCGCTCAAAGGCGCCGCCGCGCAGTCAAATGGGGCGCTCGGACGCGCGACACGCACCGCACGCCGCGCGAGGCGAGTCGCGCTTCGGCCGATCGAGTGACGTCATCGACATGCGTCGCGGGTTTTGGGGGTTCCTCCGCGCACAACGATTGCCTCGTGGTTTCCCAATGCACGCATTGAGAGGGGCCGAGCGGCGCTTTCGGCCGCAGATCATGTGGCGCTGCACCGAAGCCAAGACCGTCATAGCGGGCGAGGCGCGTGGCGCCCCGCCAAGAAGGTGACGTCCGAAATGGACCCAACGAGAGACGGGGACGGATGAGCGGAGAGGGAAAGAGAGAGGAGAGTGGTGGGTAGTGGGGAGCGAAGGTGACGGATGGACCGTGGAGTGAGATGGCCGGGGAAATGGCGGGAAACTAATCGGTGCTTCCCCGCGAGCCGCTTCACGCGCCGTTCGTGTTCAGTGAGGGTATCGAAAAAAAGGTGGAAAGGAGGATGGAAGGGGGCAGGACTGAGAGAAAGAGGGGGCTGAAGTGGGCCCGCAGCGTTCAGGTCTGTGGAGTGAGAAATATGTGTTTGTGCGGACCTGTGTTAGGCGGGGGAAAGGGAGGAAAATCAATAAAAAGAGGTGTGTAAATATTGTGCAAAGTTTTTAATTTGCCTCAAAATTTTGAGGAAACAATAGGGACGATCTGATTCATATAAATGGGGTTTCTGACAGACAATATACAATTACAAAGTCGTTTTGTAATCAATCACAACTGTCAAATAATGTAGGGAAAACGACATCAAAGGAACATAATGTGATAAAAATAAAATTAATATTTGTTTGACATTTTACACTACTTACAGCTTTGAACTTCCCAACACTACATCGCAATTATTTTCGAAGCATTTTTAGTGTGCAGAGCAAAGTGAAACAATATCTTCTTGGCGGCAGCTGTTTGCCGGTTGCCTCCATATTAATTTCAATTTTATGACTGTGGGCACCAAAGCCATTTTTCGTACAATGACCACCGGTCTCCAGAGGTCCTGTGAATAATTTGAATGAACTAATCTTGGCGGGCGGAAAGTATAAATAAAAGGCAACGGGGCACTTAAAATGTCTTTGCCAATTTTTTTTCGCCGTTTCTTCCGTGCCTTGGGAGAGAGAGAGGGAGAATGCAAATAGATGCTTTCGTCCGAAATATAAATTTTCCAAGTCAGGAACACTGCTCTTTTGTTATCACGGATTCGCAGCAACAAAGTGGCGCGGACACGGCAGCAGTCGTAATGGCTAAGGCATTTCCAGGAGAAGTGGTGGTTAGCACGAGAGAGCCACATCGGCCACGGTCAATGAATATTTAACATAATTAATTCGACAAGATTTTAAACTAACGTGACTCCAACGAGTACAGGTCCTGGCTCTCCAGAGCGAACGTGAACTCCTTTCATCTATCTGCGCTCTATCCCGCGCTCAACTTGTTCCGATTTCTTTTCCAGCGACTTTTATTTGCGATTCTGCTTGGGCACCTTCACGTTCAGCATACACTTCGTGCCCTCTCCCATCCCCCGCCCTTTCCCTCCGTCTCGCACCGTTGCATCCTTCAATTCTCCCTCTCTCCTTTTCCTCGCCCCCACACGCTGTTCAAGGAAGACCCGACGTTCTCATACGGCTGGTGCCCCCCTCTCCGCCTTACTACATGCCTGCCAACACGGTGTGGTGCTGCCAACCTGTGAATTTTCGCCGATTCTCTCGCCAAAGCTTTTGAATCGCTGATAGCGCTTCGCCGAAGCGACGTCGTCTCGCGTGATGCACCAACAACACACATCATGGCTGCCAACCACATCGCGGATCATTCATCGTAAAGAGATTTGCAAGGACTAATTTCGTGCTCTTATGAAATAAGTCAGCCTTCACGACAAATACGATACGTTCGGGATCTTCAAAAGTTATTATTTATGTTCTTCCTTGCTCTGCACTAGCATTGACGTAGTGCATCCAAAACAATTTCTCTCTCAAGCAGTGACAGGAAAATGAAATAACAAAAAAACAGTCTTACAGGAAAGAAATTGAGTCGTCGTTGGCTTAAGCTCGTAACGTTACTTTTAGAATCGATGTATTGCGCAGACGTTTCTTTTTACATAAGATCGCCAATTTTTACAATGTAATAACAAAGTCCACTTCATTTTTAAAACCTGTACACCTGACAGAACACCTTTTTTGTTCTCATAGCACGCTCGCCCGGCCGCCTCGTTTAATTACCAGGGATAGCGAAGACATCTCGCTCCACATGGTACCAACAAGTGACGGATAGTTATAATAATAACTAAGAATCCATGTCGCAAATAAATTTCTACATTACACTTTGTACATCACTCGTAGTGAATAGAAAAAAAAACATGTCAATATTTATGATCACAAGCCAAGAGTTATTATTAACAATAAAATTAATAGTACACTAATATAACGTCATTTGGTAGGAACTTATAAAAAAAGTCTGTGGATGGAGCATAATAAGAAGTGCCCTTCCAACATGTGCCGGTTCGTTGTCAGGGACCCAGTGGGGCACTTTTGGCAACACGTCCTGCGCACAAGTCATGCTGGATCAGGTACTTCTCTCCCTGCTCCCCAGCGGATATCACAATGCACTGATTACGGCGTGTCCGCCGCCGAAACACCGAGACCAGCTCCTACCGATCAATAGTGATCAGGGCATGGCTCGCACACGCGGTGATGACAGCGCGAGTCCCGGTGTGTTTGGTCCGACTGTCCCTCCGGGGGGCCAACACACGATCAGTGCTCAGAGCTGGGCGAGGGAGAGGAACTGTGGCGGGCGCCCCGAGCAGGACGAGGAGTCGTCCTCGTCGTCGAGGTCCAGCATCGAGGAGGACGAGTCGTCGACGGGGTACTGGTGGACGTCGTGGCGGCCGTAGTACAGGTGGGGCTCCACGTCCGTCGCCGCAAACGCGGCCGCGACCGACGGCGAGGACGACGACGACGTCGCCAGGAAGAAGGCGTGGGCGTCGGAGTCGGAGGGCTCCGACGCCGCCCCCTGCTAGCACTCGAGCGGCGAGCCCCCGAGGATGAACTGCGGGCTGTGCGGGCCGCCGGGGCCGCCGCCCAGCGGGCCCGCGAACCCGTGGTCCATGTCGCCGGGGCTGTCGCCGCCGCACTTGTCGCCGCCCTTGCCCTCCTGCTTGAGCATCAGGCGCCGCCACTTGGCGCGCGCGTTCTGGAACCACACCTGGAAGCAGAGAACGGGAGACGGTCGGAGTCAGTGTGGGCCTCGTTGAGGGGCGGCAGCGGGCGACGGGCAGAAATACCTCGGTACCGTAAATGACACGCACACACACACACACACACACGTCACAAAAACGAGAAGGGGAGGTGCGCGCACTGCTCAGCACGTGTGCGATCGTAACTCGGGTGTTTTTTTTTTCCCCCTCACGAATCACTGCCGAGGCCGGCGGCGCCACGCCGCGCGCACCTCGCCCGTGAGCCTGAGTTATCCCCGCCGTAGAGAGATGCGAATGAGAAGGAGGGGGAGACGCGCGCTCCGCAGTCAAATAGGGCCAAACGCGGCGAGGCAACCTCTGCGCCCACCGGCTGCCCTCCCCCTCACCGGCTACCCTATTCGACGCTGCGCTCACGGGGTGCCCCATTCGACGCTGCGCCCATCTCGGCCGCCCGGTTTGATCGCACTCGCCCGGTCCTTGCTGGCGCACATAAATAATTGAAATGTCGAACAGCGCGCGCGGCCCTAAGTACAAATACACGACCCCCACGACAAAGGAACGGTACACACGGCGCCCCCTCACGAAGCTGCATACGTTAGAGAGGCAGTAATTAGAGAGCCGCTCCCCCGAGTCACGTGGGTCTCTCTATCCGCGATCGCTATCGCGCTGTGATGCCAGAAGGTTCCTTTTCTGTTTCCGTTTCATTTTTTTTTGTTTATGTTTTGGTTGTCTAGGATTGTTCCACAATATTTATTTTACAGAAGCAAGAAATCTTATATTGCGGTGCATTTAGAATCATTTTCAAAGGGACACAAGCCGGTAGGAGGCGGCCCTACAAGAGCGAGAGAGCAAGAGAGAAGGGCCACATATACATGTGCGTGCGTGTGTGTGTGTGCGTGGAGACAGCAATTAGCTGCGTTGGAAATAACCCGCGAATTGAAGCGTGGTGCCGCGGTCTCGCGCGCGACGGCGTCGCACGGTGCACCGTCTACACCCACACACCGTCCCCCGGGAGGGGGAGTGAGAGAAAGGAGAGACAGACAGAGAGAGACAGACAGAGAGAGACAGAGAGAGAGAGAGAGAGCGACGGAGAGCGACAGGCGGCATAGTGCCGTGCCTTACTGTTCCGTATGGCAGCAGGCGCCAGCATGTCCTTTGCGCTCTGGCTCTGCTGGGAGGAAATCAGCCGTGTGAGCGATCACCACCTGATGTGTGTGTGTGTGTGTGTGTGTGTGTGTGCCAGGGAGGTGCTGCGCCTCATTGCAAGCGGATGCTAGCGGCGGCGGCGGCAGTGCCGTCGTCTGGGTGCGTCCTACACCTCCGCTTGATTCATAGCTTCCAACGACACACACACACACACAGACACACAAGTATCGCACACGTTGCCTCTGGTTATTATATATTTTTCGGCTGGGTGACACCCCCTACCCGTCTCTCTCTCTCACTCACTCACTTCCCCCCCCTCCCTCTCTCTCTCTCTCTCTCTCTCTCTCTCGCTATCCCGCCTCTCTCTCCCTCTCCCGTTATTAAGGGGTCGACTGGTGAAACACAGCGGCCGCTTCATAACCGCGTCGAAGTTGCGACGCCCGCACATTTCAGCCATCCTGTCAGACGACATTCATCTTCAAGCTGAAACGAACGCGGCCTTTTTTCCTTCGACGAAATTTTAATAAAATATTTAACCGAACGTTAAATCGGTGCGAGTTGTGCTCATATTATGTCCTCTGGACGTACTGTGTTTGACCGTAGACGGCTTGGCGGCTCGCAGAGAGGATGGCGTCGCGTCATCCACAGCAACACACACACACACACACACACACACACACACACACAGAGTTCATGGTCAGTAAGGTCAGGGAGCCAAAGTCTTCCCGATCACCGTCTCTCTCTCTCTCTCTCTCTCTCTCTCTCTCTCTCTCTCATTCTCTCTCTCCCTTCTATCTCTCCGTCTGACACACTCTCTTCTATCCTCTGTCGGACGGCAGTCGTCGCGCCGGGGCGGTCCGGCTCAGCCGCCGATCCGGATGGCTTCGACTCGTGCGCCAATTAATTAGGGGAACACAGGCGAGTCTTTGATGCCCTCTGTCTCCCTCCCACTACCCGCGTCCTCGTCTGCCACATCTCCCTCTCTCTCTCTCTCTCTCTTTGTCTCTCACCCCCTTTCTCACTACTCTTTCTCTCCCTCTCTCCTCTCCCCCCCCCCCCCCCCCCCCCCCCCTCTCTCTCTCTCTCTCTCTCTCTCTCTCTCTCTCTCTCTCTCTCTTCCTGTGTCGGCCGGGACAGCATCCCGGAGGCTGGCAGGCGTCGGCCCCACCGACGCGTCCACTGCACGTCCACGTCCAAGCCTCTGCATAGACTCTCACCTTGAACACGCCGCGTGAAAATGATTTATTCCGTGTAATCAGAGCCGGTGTGTTTGTTATCGGATACCGTGCACTTGCTATCGGATAAACGCCCCCCCCCCCACACAAACACATACACACACACAGGCAAGAGCGCATGCGGGGGCTGCTGTACCGCACGGTAGTCAATAGACACCGAATGATTTCGTGGACGGTACATACATAGTATTCGCCGATTGTAGGAGTGCAAAGTTGGGATGCAAAATGAAAATAATAATGAGAACCGAAGAGTCAGTGAGCGAGCGAGAGAGAGGGGGGAAGGGGGCAGAGAGAGGGAGAAATAGAGGGAGAGAGTGAGAGAGAGAAAGAGAGAGAGAGAGAGGGAGAGAGAGAGACGATGACGGGAAGGGGGCTGGGACAGGGGACAGGGGATTTGTCATCACGGGTCGGGTGCAACGAACAAGCCGAACAGCACAGAAATAACAAGCAGACACACACACACAGAGGCACAAAGGCGAACCACTGCCACCGCCTCTACGCCCCTACAGCAGCAGCAGCAGCAGCAGCAGCAGCAGCAGCAGCAGCAGCAGCGGCAGCGGCAGCGCCAGCGGCAGCAGCAGCGGCAGCGAAAGGCCCGCGCTCCGCTCAGCTCCGCTCACTTGTGTCCGCCGGGCGCCACTCCTGTGCGGCGCGGCCGCGGGCCCCGCGGATACGTGGGTTTCCGCACGGCTTCGGTGGCGCACCGCGGCGGCAGGGAGGAGGTGAGGCGCCGGCGCAGCCGCACGCACGCACGCACGCACGCACGCACGCACGCACGTGCACGCACACGGGAGGGGACCAAGAGGCGGGACAGCGAGGGCGCGACCCTCCCTATTTAAATTTACGACTTTCGGGGGGGTCGACGGGGGGAGCCACCGGGCCCAGAAAAAGAAGAGAGAGAGAGAGAGAGAGGGAGAGGGGCGGGGGGAGAGAAAGAGAGAGAAAGACAGAGAGGGAGAGAGAAAGGAGAGAGAGAGAGATACGGCCGACAACGAATAAGAAAACCCCGGTGCACATAATTGCAGAGCCCAAAGCGCCGCATGAAATCCTTTAAAACTTCCTCATCCGATTTTGAACGACTACAGCGATCAATTCCCTTTTTCTGTCTGTCCGTCTGTCTCTGTCTATGTGTGTGTGTGTCTCTCTCTCGCTCTCTCTCTCTCTCTCTCTCTCTCTCTCTCTCTCTCTCTCTCTCACTCACTCACTCTCAGGCCTCCTGTGCGATGCTGCTCGCGCGCCGCACCGCGTTTTCGCGGAATATGATGGAGGTTTTGGCAGACGGCCTGCGCACGTGAGCGAAAGAGAGAGAGAGAGAGAGAGAGAGAGAGGTGTAGAAGGGGGTGGGGGGCGTCTGCAGAGGAGCGAAAGAGATGAAGAGCGAGGGGAGCGCGTCTGTTTTCCGCGCCGCGGCGCCTGAGGAATGGAGGGGGAGCGGGGAGTCCTCGCACACACACACACACACGCACGCACACACACACGCACACACATACAGGCGCACGCATACAGACGTACGCTCGAGGCGCGGATTGCGACGCCTATGTATGAGTGTGTGCGTGTACACCCACCCCCGCTCCGGGGAAAGACCCGCCAGACACAGAAAAATGCACATTTAATTGATGGTTGAGGCGTTTAAGTGCATGTTTCGTTCGTGTGTGTGTGTGTGTGTGTGTGTGCACGCCACGCCGCCCCTCCGAGCACACAGCCGGGACACTCACCTGCAGCACCCGCTTCGGAAGCCCCGTCTTCTGCGACAGCTGCTTCAGGTCCTTGGCGTCCGGGTTGTGGTTGATGGCGAAGTACGACTTCATGGTGCGCAGCTGGTGGTGCTTGAAGGAGGTGCGCATCCGCTTGGACCGCGAGTTGCCGTGCAGGCCGGGCGTGCCCGGGCCGAAGGGGCCGTCCAGGTAGGAGTCGCCGCCCATGTCACCTGCGGCACATAAGCACCAGGTCAGCTTCCCTCCTTGAAAACACTCACACTTATGACAGGTGACTTGAAAACGCTGATATCAGAACTAATCTAAAAAAAAAATTGTCCAGATCGAAAATAAGGGCGCGAATCATACGGAGCATTTCACATGCTACCCCAATATAAGTATTTTTCAACGAATATACCTCAAAATTATTTTCGTAAAACACTTGACATTTCACTGCTCACGTATTGTTTATCTTCCTTTCTCGGCCCCGACGCCTTTGCGTTCTGCCGAGACGCCGGCGGCGCGTCTCCAGCCGTCCCCCGTCCCGGCCAAATCCGAGACTACAAACAGAGACGCCGCGCACATGTTGCGCCGCCACCCCCGCGTGCGACACGCCCGTCAGGGCGACGCGGCGGCCGCCACTGCTGGCTTAGCACCCCCTCCCTTCTCTCTCTCTCTCCCTCTCTCTCTTTCTGTCCAGCCTTAAGCCCCCTCTCTCCCTCCCTCCCTATAAGCCCACGCCGCGCTCGCATGCTAACAGGGCTAATCGGATTTCCGCCGGCTCGACGGTTGTCGGTCCTCCCCAGCGCTCGGCGGGGGGTCGGGGTCACGCGACGGTCAGCCGACGACCAGACGACGAACAGCCGACGGTCAGCCAACGGACAGCCGACGGACAGCCGACGGACAGCCGACGGACAGCCGACGGACAGCCGACGGACAGCCGACGGCCGCTGTGATGCCGGAACAGAAGTGCGCTGTCCGTGACAAAACGTTCCCGAGAAGTGGCGCGAGCGACCCGCGCGGGGTGGCGTTGGCGGTCGTGTCACCCCAACCCTCTTCTCTCTCTCTCTCTCTCTCTCTCTCTCTCTCTCTCTCTCTCTCTCTCTCTCTCTCTCTCTCTCTCGTCCGTCAAGGGGTGGTGACCAATTAGTCGATATCGCGGGTCCCCGACGATAAACCTCTTCATCCCTCGACCTTTCAGTCGGTCAGCCGTTCGCCTAACCCCGCCTCGCCAATGCGTCGTGCGTCCCTCCTCTCCATTTTTCTGGCTCAACCTCCTTCCTGCCCCCCCCCCTCTCGCTCTCTCCTTCTCTTTTCTCCCTCTCTCCTCTCTCCTCTCTCTCTCTCTTCCTGTCCCTCTCTCGCTCTCTCCTTCTCTTTCTCTCTTCCTGTCCCTCTCTCTCTCTCCTGTCCCTTTCTCTCTTCCTGTCCCTCTCTCCTTCTCTTTCTCTTTCTCTCTTCCTGTCCCTCTCTCGCTGTCTCCCGCGCACCGTCAGCGCACGACTGCCTCCGCCTGCGACGCTGCTGCCCCTGCAGTGCCGCCCGCCGGCACCAGAGCTCACCGCCCTGCCTTTTATTTTCATTTTTATCAGCATTATTTTTTGCCGTGGGAAATGTTTCTTGACGGCGTCGCCGCGACAGCCACGGGGCACAGGGGAAATAGCGAGGGGGAGGGAGAGCGCTAGCGCGCGCAGGAGAGGGAGGGAGAGATAGGGAATGGGATGGGGGGGGGGGGGGGGGGGGGGGGGGGCGGAGGGGGGGGGGGGGGCGGAGGGAAGGGGGGGGGAGCGGCATCGCGTCAATATGAATCAAACGTGGCGCGGTGCCGTCTGCCGCCGCCGCCGCCGCCGCCCCTGAGCCCCGCCTGAGGTGTCCGTCGGTCGTGCCGCGACGCGGCGGCGGCGGCGAGGCGGCGGCGGCGCGGCGGCGGCGCCTCCAACCTTCACGTCGTCGTCGTGATCGCAGCCGCCGCCGCCGACACTGCCGCCGCTGATTGCGCCGATCGTGGTCAAGGAGGAGGGAACCTCTGTCCGCCTCCCTTCCTCCCGCTCCTTCCCCATCCGTCTCTCTCCCTCGGCGACGCTCCACTGGTCACGTGACCCCGCGTCCTGGCTGCCGGCTGCTGCGCGGCCGCCTCAAAGGGATAGAAGAGGATAGCGGCGTCGTCACCGCGCCGTGGGAATCCCGACGTCATCCCCGCCGGGGGCACGCGGAGGTCCCGCGCGGACCCGACCTCACCGAGGGCCTCGCCCACCGAGGACTTGGCCGAGAAACTCACCAAGGACCTCACCAACGACCTCACTAAAGACCTCGTCGAGGTCCTCTACAGACATCAATAAAATGGCTGGCCGCGGACCTCACCTCGCTGAAAGACTCGACGAGGACCTCACGAAGGACCGCACTTTGCAGTAACACTGGCTGGAGGATGACTCACCCATGGCGGCGGTGATGCCCTCCAGCTCCTTGGGCTTCCGCTTCCGCGGCCGGCCCTTCTGGCGGGGGCCGGCGGGCGCCACGGCCGGCACCCCGCCGTTGAAGAAGGGCAGCTTGGTGGGGTCGGGGCCGGCGGGCAGGCCGGGCAGGCCGGGCAGGCCGCCGGGGTGGTGGAGGTGGGCGATGGGGGGCATACCGCCGGCCATGGGGCCGTGCGGGCCCATCGGCATCATGGCGGCGCCGGGCGGCAGCGCGCCCGACAGGCCGCCGGGCGGCATGCCGCCGCCGGGGCCGCCGCCGGGTGGCATGCCGCCGCCGCCGGGCGACATGCCCTGCGGCGAGGGCGGCACGGTCCGGAAGGAGGCGGGCGGCGCGGGCGAGTAACAGCCGCCGTCGTGGTTGGCGGGGGAGTGCGGCCCGCCGTGGGGCCCGCCGTGCGGCCCGCCGTGGGGCCCCCCGGGCCCGGTGTGCGGCCCGGCCCCGCACGGCAGCGCCTCGTAGTGCAGGCGGCACAGCACGGCGCCCTCGCGCAGCCCGAAGTGGTCCCCCTTGGACAGCGGCGCGTGGCACAGCGCGCACGTGAAGCAGGCCACGTGGAACACCAGCTCCCGGGCGCGCATCACCAGCTCCGACGACGAGATGGCCGCCTGGCAGCGCGCGCACCGCTTCATGCCGAACAACCTGCCAACACAGACAACAGACAGCGTCAGCCGCACGTCAGCTAACAAAGGCATCAGCTACCGCCTCCGAACGGATCACGGATGGCGCCTGCTGGGTAGGCAGCAACTCGCACGCGTGTCTTGCGGGCCGGCCTACCCCGGAGCTCGCAGGCGGCGACATCTACTGTTTTTTTTTATTATTTTTTGACACCGTTTTGACCGGACATCCCAACGTATCTCAGGTCGGGGTCGAACCCGCGAACTCGTGACCGCTGCTCGGTCCACGAACCAAGTGAGCCACCGTGACACCCCGGCCGGTGCGGCCGTTAGGGTTGGCGGCATGCTGCGCGGGACCCCCGCGGCGACAAGACACGACCGCCGGATGTGCCGTGGGCCCGTGGCGGCCCGTGTGTCGGTCTGCGGCGGTCCGCGTTGCTCCCCCCGCCCCTCTCCTCCCCCGGCAACACGAGCACCTTGTCTGCGGACACATTCATCACGCCGCGCGCGCTGGTGCGAGTGAGAGGAGGGGGGGCCCGGCGCGGCGGCGTGGGAGTGGGACAGAGAAGGAGAAGCGGCGGCGGCGGCGGCGGCGGCGCCAGGCCAGAGAGGCATGCAACAAGCGGCCGGGCGCCGAGTCAGGTGGGCAGCGCGGCGGCCAGCGCCGGCCAGGCCGGCTCACTGCACCCGTTCGCATGGAAATGGACGCCCAGAGGAGTCCGGGACGGAGCCGCCGGCCCACGCAACTGCAGGCCGCTGCGGCGGCTGCCGGCGACGCGACGCAAAGCACCGGATTATTTATTCCGGAGGCTCGGTGGCGCCCCCGCTGCCCCTCCCCCCCCCCCCCCCCCCCCCGCCCCCTCCCCCCACTCCCCTTACCCCCACTCCCCCTACCCCCGCCGCCGCATGTTGGTGCCGCAGCCGCGATGATGAATACATCGGCTGCCGGGCCCTGACTGGTCGCTGATAGCAGAGGACACGGCAGCGCCCTGTCACAGAGAGAGAGAGAGAGAGAGAGAGAGAGAGAGAGAGAGAGAGAGAGAGAGAGAGAGAGAGAGAGAGAGAGAGAGGGGGAGAGTAGGGGGGAGGGGAATCGAGGGATCTGTGGTGAACCTATAGGTAGCAAAGGTACACTGCATGACAGCAGCTAGCAAAACGTAAAACAATTTTATTTTATTCTATTTTTTTTTAACTCCCAACTTCGTTCCGAAAAGTTGTGAGTGTGGGGTTGATTGTTTCGAGCGACGGACCCCTCACGGCCGCCACACCGCCGCCGCTCTTGACCCGGTGGAGTAGGTCAGCTGTCAGAGAGGTCGCCGACGGAGGCGGGCTGCGCGGTGCCGACGGACGTCGCCGACGACAGCCGCCGCCGCCCCGGTGACGGAGCGGCGCGCGGAGCAAAGCGTCGGCTTGTCGTCGGCGACCTGGTGCAGAGCGGCGACGTCGCGGGGGGGCCGTTGCGCCGTGAGGACGGCGTCGAGCGCGCCAAGCGGAGCGACGCGAGAGGCGCAAGGGGGAGGGGGGGGGGGGGGGGGGGGAGAGGGCGATCCGTGGTGCGATACCGGGGCGATGCGTCCCGGATAGGGGGCCCCGCCCTCACGGCCGCGCACTGCTCGGAGGAGACAGGCGACAGGCCCCACGGGAGCGTGTCGGCCGCGAGTTTGTTTTCGGATACAAACTGTGCTGATGGGAGGTGTTGTTGTGGGCGAGGGGAACCAGATGTGCTCGTGGGGCGCGGGGCCCCCGGCGCCGCGGCACGGCGGCGTCACTCCGCGGCGTCGCTTAGCGCTGTCACAACAGGGCTCTAGGTGGAGATCACAGAGGGAGAGGGAGGGAGAGAGGGAGGGCGAGAGAGAGAGAGAGAGAGAGAGAGAGAGAGAGAGAGAGAGAGAGAGAGAGAGAGAGAGTAAGACCCGAAGGACGCACACACGCGTGCGCGGCGGGACTAAAAGAAAAGGAGAATCACACACTCACCAGCGCACACACACTCCATTCTTTGGATTGACCGTTGAAAAGGTGCTGTCATAATATGACAGGGCGATCCCTTTACTGCGCGGAGGTGCGGTGCACCTATCATCAGGCAGGGTGACGAGAGAGAGAGAGAGAGAGAGAGAGAGAGAGGGAGGGAGGGAGGGGAAGGGGAGGGGGCGAAGGTTGGTGGTAGAGGGAGAGAGGCTACGACTGACAAACCTCCCCTCCCCTTTCTCCCCGTCCGTGAAAAAAACTGGGTGCGGAGCGCGTATGCACAATATTGAGATGTATATAAGTTGTATCCATGGCGAGGGGTGGGTCGCGGGCACCGGCGGCCCGGGAGGGGAGGCTGCGGGGCCGGCGCGGCTCTGCCAGGCTCTGCCAGGCTCCGCTCCCCGCGCCGCCCCAAGCCGCATGCATGTCGCCGCCTTTTCAAACCCACCGAGACGAAAAGTTAAAGTCGGTGGGATGCAAACCACAGACTAGTCGAGTGTTAAATGGACTGGTTTGTTGTTCCTTTTGAATACTTGACCAGTTCCTTTCGCTATCTTTTCTTGTTCACGTTGGGTTTTAATTTTTTTTTTTGCCTCAGCGATGTTTTTGTTGTCTTTTTTTTTCGCCGTTTGTTTCCATTTTTCGTGGTCCGGCACGTGCGGCGGTGGAGACGCCGTTTTCGCAGTTGCCAGCCTTGTTTACGGAGCAGCTATACGCGATATCGGTTACCCAATTTGCGGACATCTCTTCCAGCTAGTTTCATCTTTTCTCCCGCTCCCTGTCTGCTGTCTGCTGACAAAAGCAGCCCATCGTCATCCTGTGTTCTACACGTTTCTGCTTCCCCCCCCCCCCCCCCCCACTCAACTTTCCTTCTTCCTACAAGCATTTCGGACGGGAAGCTTCGCCTACAGAATTGACTGCGCACATACTCAGAATGTAATCCCCGTCGGAAACCGTTACAGTTCCGTCGATTTCCTCCGACCGAATCCGGCACACGCGTCTTCTCGCGTGGGTCCGTCTTGGAGACGGTCCGTGAAAATGACGGTGGATCGTTTGAGGGCGAGACTACTCACGGCCCGCGCGCCTCCGCCGGCCCTTTGCTGGGCACACCTGAGCTAGGCGTGCCCCCCCCCCCCCCCTCTCTCTCTCTCTCTCTCTCTCTCTCTCTCTCTCTCTCTCTCTCTGCTGTCCCTATGCACCCTCGCGGCGTGCACTCGTCATACACAAACACAAACAAACAGAAAGGAAACATTGTATGAATGTGCACAGTTGCAACAGCGGCGCGGTAGCGGCGGCCTGTCTGTGGCGGCCGCAGAGGGAGGTGAGAGGAGGGGGAGGGAGGGGTAGAGGGGGGGAGGGGGAGAGGGGGGAGGCGAGGTGAGGCGACCCCGCGGCGCGGCCACCATTCAAAAGGAGCGTCAGGTCGGCTGCACAGCTGGGTGATGCGTGTGTGTGTGTGTGTCGGTGAGCTGCACACACCCCTAAGTTTCATACTTTAGAATATACCGCGCTGCACATGATAAGCACATTTCCTGACAGCGCGTAAGCACACACATACACACACACACACACACATACACACACACACACTACGTTATAACGTCAGAGACGTACACACGGTGGGTAGGTAGGTACAGTACACCTTTTGCAATGAAAGCTGGAGGTGTATAGCGATACGCTACTTTCTGAAGGGTTTCGCGGAGTTTCTATAGTATCGGTCTTCATTTTCTTTTGATACAAGAAAAAAAATAGCAGAGCGTAGTTAAAAAAAAAGAGCAATGGAATTTTTGGTGAGACGTCCACTCATATCAGGACAGTGGTCGGTCACTGACAAACTCCATCAGAACTCGGAGGCCGCGGCGACAGAGCGGGGCGTGAGCTGTTGAAAACGGCCGGACCTGTTTTTATTATATCATCTTTATTTGTTTTCGGTGGGGACCCGTTCGTTCGTTCATTCATCCCTACCGCCCAGGAGAGCGGCAGCGGCTGCCGCCACATGAAGAGTATAATCTGGTAATCGATTTATCCCCATCAGATCGAGCCGTTTCCGACGATGTGTTTTTAGTTTAGGGCCCCCTGACAAATGAATCTCTACGATGATGGGTGGCGGCGGGCGGCGGAGCGCCGGCGGCCGACGGCCGTGCCAGTCAGATGAGGCGCGTGGCTCCATAAATACACCCAAATATTTTGCCATACTTAGAAATTTAAATGGCGCAATTATTTTTTTTAAAATAAATACATGCCGTCTTTATCCATGTGAAGTGTTTTTTTTTTGTCAAGTATGCCTTACTTACGCGGGGCCTCGCTTACGACTTCGCAAACACATAATTACTACCCTGAAGCAGTGCGGCGCCACAGCGCGGGCGAGTGTTGACACAAACGCTCTCGTGTGTGTGTGTGTGTGTGTGTGTCCTTGACAGGTAGGGAGGGTGGACGAAAGAGCCTCTCTCTCTCTCTCTCTCTCCCCTTCTCTCTCCCCCTCTCAAGTCAGGAGTGGTGTACATTATTTAAGATTCCCAGGGCGGTTTAGAGGTGAGGTTCCTGAAGTTCCGTAAAATAAGTTATATACGGTGTCGAAAGGTGAGAGAGGGAGGGAGCGAAAGGGTGGGGGGGGGGCAGAGAAAGAGAGGGGGGGAGGGGGGGTTGATAGAGGGAGAAAGGGATAGCTAGAGGAAGAGCGAGAGAGAAAGAGAGAGGCGGGAGGATGAAGACGCCGGCGGCAGCTGCCATGCACGACCATGACGAATCGGTTTTTGACGACAGCCGATGAAAACGCGGCAGGCCGGGCGGGCAGCGGCGGCGGCAGCGGACCTGGGCACACACCGGGGGCCGGGGGCCGGGGGCCGGGGGCCGGGGGCCGGGGGCCGGGGGCCGGCGGGGAGGAGGGGGATGGTGATTGATCATCGGCTACCTGGGCACTCGAGGTCCGGAATCCAGGGCGGGGAAGGGGGAGGCGGGGACTTGGATGACAAGCCGACGCAACGTCTCGCGCAACATGTGCGGTCAGGGAGGGGCCGTCCGTAAATAAGCACAAGTGCACCATTTATTCCCCGCGGCCCCTCCACTGCTGCTATACAATCGCAAGATAACAGCGTCGGGCCGTTTTTGCGCATGTAGGGGAGCGGCGGCCGTGGTCGCGGTTACGCACTGTGTGTGTGTGTGTGTGTGTGTGTGTGTGTGTGTGTGTGTGTGTGCACAGCATGCAGTCCCCCCCTAGAACAAAAGGCGGCCTGGGTGCCGCGTGCAGATATTCCGCCCGCTCCGCCCGCTCCGCCCCAGGAGGCCCCACGGGGGGTCCGGGGTCACGTGGTGCTGATAGCGTCGGCTGCAAAGGTCTTCCCGGCTGCGTCGGCGGCGGCGGCGGCGGAAGGCCCCGGCCGGCCGCTGTACACGGCGGGGCGCGTCCGAAAGCGGCGTGCGCGCTGGGAGCCCACGCTCACAGCGCTCGCAGGAGTCACATCGCGTCCCGTGTGCCGTGGCCGTGGGGGCGGCACTGCTGCGGCACTGCGGCGGCGAGGATGTGCCAGGTACGGCGAGCTTCCAGCCGGCCGCCGCCGCTGCAGCCGCACCAACTGCACTCAATAACCCCCGCAATAACCCTGCAACCGCGCCGGACTCGTCGCATCGGAGAGCTCGATGCTACCACAAATGTGGAGCACAAAGGAGTCCTCGGAAGAGAAAATCCACTTTTTTAAATATTTCATTTATTTTTGAGGCCGCGCGAGGCAAATTTGTACAAGCTATACATGTTGGCCAAGGGAGGGAGAATGTGGAACGGCGCCGCACACGAGAGGTCGAAACTTTCTGTTTTCGGTGCCTGAACTCCATATTCGCGGTGGTCAGCGGGGCGTTAAGCCATAAAAGCCGCGGGAGGTCGCCTCCTCGAGGCCCGTGATCCTCACGACCGCACCGGACGGACCCGGGGGCATCTCTCCGGACTGAGCGGGAAAAAAATTATGTCTCATGTCGAAATATTAAACGCAAACACCATAAATTATTTCTCCGGTTTGTGGGAGAAAAAGTGGTCAGGAAAGCGTGGAGCCCTTCAGGTCCTGCGAGCCCGCCGGATACTGCATCGCGGACACTCCTGATCTAGCCGTGGGCTCCTTTCCGCGCGCAGATGCGCAGATATTATTTATAACGCGAGCGGCCGTGCGCGACGCGGGGAAGAAACACGCGCGAGCGATGACAGGCGAACAAGTCCGACTTCGAACGCAGCCCGAATATGTAGACGGCTGCCTTATTTTTTTCAAATTTTTTAATGTTTTTTTTTTTTAATCAAAGGCGGCAAAAGGCTTCTGCGCGCGCGCCGCGCTCCACGCCGCCGCCGGAACGCCTGCGCCGTACGAACGGTCTCTGCGAGCAGTCGACAACGTTTTTATACGTGTGAAGATAAAATGCAGTCTATGCAGGCCGCGTGTGTTGCAGCGTTCAGACACAAGGGGAGCACTTACAATGTCGCCGTGGGCGCGCGGCCGGCGGCCCGTCTCATGCGGGAGAGACAACATCAACAACAACAGCTTATTTTGCATGGATTTCGTATGGGCATTTTCTAAGATCTCTCTTCCGCGGATCGGCTGCCTGCCACTCGATAGTATGCGTGTGTGTGTGTGTGTGTGTGTGTGTGTGCGTGTGTGTCACTACATCGTTTCGATACAAGAATGAGACATCCACGCGGCGGCGGCATGGGATGTGAGAGTTGTCACCGCCCCCTTCCGACAATGACGGTCCACAACAATGCCAACAATGCGCGCGCGGCCTCCGTCATCCGTCTCTCTCTCTCTCTCACTCACTCTTCTGTCTCTCTCGCGCCACCACCGCCACCGATCTCGCCGCGATAAAATTGTTTACATTTCATTCCACCGTTATTATAACCCCGCTACTGTGTCGCATTCAATTGGTGTTGGAAGTCCGTCACCACAATGGGGTGACGAGGACCACTGCGGGTGTGAGAGAGACAGAGAGACACAGAGAGAGAGAGAGAGAAAGAGAGAGAGAGAGAGAGGCTGGTTTTAGGGGGGGTCCAGGCTCACAGGCGTGGACTCTGCGCCGGCCCCCCTGCTGCGCGCGCCGCTGCAGTCCGCCGCGCCGTATATTCTGTTGAAGATATACTCAGCCGATATCAAAAGCCCACACGACGCGGCCACCTCTCGACCCGCCGCTGCTGCCGCTGCCGCTGCCGCCGCACAGCCCGCTCCCTGCGGAGTTCTGCACCTAAACTGTCCCCCGGCGTGTTCTTCGCACGGTCACGGCGAGGACTATAGAAAGAGGGGGGGGGGGGGGCGGCCCTGCAGGATGCAAATGTGTGCAACGCGATGCGGAGGCAGAGGCCTACTTCGCATAGCACATATTTTTGGCACACCCTTCGGCCACAGTTTGAGGATTTAATATTGAGTGTCCCAATAACCCCGTTTTTTTTTTTTTTTTTTTTTTTGCTTTACCAAAAGTATGTCGAGGCTACGATTCCCAGCTACGCCGTGCCGTGTCGCCTCTGCAGCCCTCGGGTCCGCGGACCGAACCGGACCGGACGTCCCCCCGCGCCCTCCGGTACCCTGTCGGCCGACTACAACGCCCGCGATCCCACAAAGCGATATTGTATTAATCCCCTTTCCTCGCGCATTCATGTCCGCTCTCTGCCGCCGCCGCCGCCGCAGTTTTGCGTCGCGCCGGATGGTGACCGTCTTTGCTCGGCCGTTTTGGTGTCAGATTTCGCGCGATAGAGGCGGCGGCGGCGGCGTCGCGGCGCATGCGCGCTCCTGAAAAGGGAATGCCCGGTGTACCTTATAATTGGCATCCCTGGCTGCCTTTTGCACAATCGGCACGCGGCACGCAGAGAGAGAGAGAGAGAGAGAGAGAGAGAGGGGGGGGGGGGAGGGAGAAAGAGAGAGAGAGAGAGAGAGAGGGGGGGGGGGGGGGGGGGAGAGAAAGAGTGAGAAGAGAGAGATAGTTCGACCCGGCGAGAGGGTAACAACTCGGCAAAATAGTGGCAGATTTTTTTTCCGATTACTCCGGATAACCCCCCGAATAACCTCTGAATTACCTCGAATTAACTCTGGATTACCTTAATTTTGCCTCTGAATTACCCGCCGTTTTCTTTCAAAATTCCGGATTACCTCGGATTACCTGAGGATTACCCCGAAGGCACCCCCCCGGGAATACCCAAGCTGCGGGTGTTTTTCCAGAGTTGACATGGTGATAAAAGCCGCGCCTCCCCGGACCATGCGGAAGGAGTGAAACTGGCTGACCGGGAATGGAGCAATGAGCAGCAGGCAGCGTTCGCAAAAGGTCCGCCGTGAGTACGTGGGCAACGCGCGTGTGGCGAAGCGAAAGAAAAGACGCACAAAAACTATGGGAGAGTCGTCGTGTGACAAGCCAGCGATGCTCAACCACCACTACTCGGGCTCCGTCCGCGCGCGGCCACTATCAGATGGATGGGACAGGCAGAGAGAGAGAGAGAGAGAGAGAGAGAGAGAGAGAGAGAGAGAGAGACGGCACGACGAGGCACTGGACGCGCAGGACAGTCGCTGCTCCGAACCGAGAATGAAGACATGAAATAGTTTTACGGCAGCCCGTCGGGGAATGTCGCTTCAGCGGCGGGGACGTGAGCGCAGCTGCAGCTGCTGCAGCGCGGCACACACCCAGAATGGAAACCCAAATCGGGACGAGAAAAACGGCCAGCTCAAACTTCGGTGTGAGGAAATCGGCTTCTGTCGGGGACGACGCCGCGGGTTCACTCGAACTTCAGCACGCCTCGGAGGCCTCGGAGAAAAGAACACGAATTGACACTCGGCGGCCGCAAATGGGACAAGAAGCTTTTACGATGTTTCTGCAACTTCCATGTTTATAAACATAATTTAATTTTTTTTTCCGAGTCGTGCAGCAGGGTGCGTCTTTTTGACTCCTTCTCATGCGCCTTTCACAGACCAGTACAGCTTCCAAATCCACGACGGCAGCGGCAGCGACAGCAACAGCGGGGAGCTGCCGCGCCGGCCGCCGCATGGGGCGACAGCAGACAAGTTATCACTGGAGTCGCTCGCGGTGACAGTTTGTCTCTCTCGCATGGCTCGGACAACCGACAACGCGCGCACACACACACACACACGCGGACGAAGTCATGAGAGAGTCGTATATTCCTCCAGATATACTCCAGGCGCACTCGTGCACCCCGTGGTATACAGTCGGTAAAATGCAGAAAGCAGAACGCCAAGATATATAAAACAATCCAGACCGCACACTTGCAGGATTTTGGTCGTGAAGAAGAAGAAAGAAGAAGAAGAAGAAGAAGAAGAAGAAGAAGAAGAAGAAGAAGAAGAAGAAGAAGAAGAAGAAGAAGAAGAAGAAGAAGAAGAAGAAGAAGAAGGAGGAGGAGGAGGAGGAGGAGGAGGAGGAGGAGGAGGACGAGGCTGTGACGTGCGAACGAGCGGTGCGCATTTTTGAATGGGGTGAAACTCGCGCGCGCTGCCGAGGTGCGTTCGTGAGAGGATCATATCCGACCGTGCCTGACCAGGCGAGGCCGCGAGGCGGTGCTAATCGAGCGGTGACACCGGCCGGCCGGCCGGAGGGTCCCGCCGATGTTATCACGTCAACAAAAGAGGGGATGACACTCCTCAATCAGGGCTCCGGGCGAGCGCGAGAGAGACGGCACGCCCCATTTGAGCGCGGCGGTGCGACAGAGACGGCCGGCCGCTGCCGGTCGCAGGCGCACGCGGCGCGGCTCGCCGGGTCCTCCCTCCTCGGCCTGTTGATGGTCGCGTCATTGGGTCGGCAAGCTATCTCGTCACCTAATCTCTTTATATTTCAGGAGGAGGAGGAGGAGCTCGGGGGCAGCGCGGCGGCGGTCGGGAGGCAAAGGCCGGCAGCGGCGACGAGCGACACCCCACGGCCGCCGGCAGCGCGGGCGCCGGCCCGGCCGAGGCCGTCCGGGACGTCAAGCAGGCCGCGGGCGCGGCGGGATCCTGCCCGCGGCCCGGCTTCCCCCGGGACCACCGCGCCGACTCGGGCCGCTGGGACCGATCGCACGCCGTACGGTTATCCGGTAGTACTTGAAATAAAAAAATAAAAGGATCAGCTCTTTTCAGTTCACACCGCAGATTATCTTTCTTCCCCCATATTTTCAAGAATCTCGTTTGAAGGTGCGCATTTGCTGTTCTCTGTGCGCTGTCCTGCTGAACTGAACACTGGCCAAGTCGCGTTTCCGGCCCAGGGTGTTTCACGGCTATAACACGCAGACACACGCGCGGTGTCTTTGAATCGAACGATGTAACCTGAAACGCGTACAGAGAGATGAGAGTGAGTGAGAGAGAAAAGTGGCGAGGAGGGAGAGGGTGGGGGCGCACCGACAAGAGCCGAAGATATGGGGCAATGCGGCGCGGATACGGCCCAATCGCGCGCGGGGAGGGAGACGTCATTCCGAGTTAGCGGCGCGGCCGGCGTGAATGGGTGACGGATGCGCGTGGGCGCGCGATGGGGTTACCGTGCTGCCAATAATCGGAGCGGACGGCGGCGGCGGCACCACAGCTGCTGCCAATAACCCGAGCGCGGGCGACAGGATGCACTAAAGGCAGCGGCACACACCAGCTGCCGCAGCGCTGTCGCTCTCCCGCGCGTTCAGGTCTCCCGCGCGCGCGGAGAGGTCCGGCCCGGGCGTCGGCTCTCGCGCACCGCCGGCCGCAGTCAAATGGGGCGTCTTGTCTCTCTCGCACTCCCTCTCACTGTCTCTCGTCTCTCTCTCGCACTCCCGCAGACAGTAGTGCCCTGAGTGAATGAATGACTGCATGAATGAATGGCGGCGACAAACGCGACATCCTCGGCGTGACGCTCGATTCGGCCGTTCCACTCGTGGATACAAGCTCTGTACTCTCTCTCTCTCTCTCTCTCTCTCTCTCTCTCTCTCTCTCTTACTCCCTCTCACTCTCTTAATCTTTCTCTCTCTTACTCCCGCGCGCGTGACCGTCGTGAGCGTATTCGTAACTGCGGACAGGTGGGGCGAGCAGAAGCAACAGCAGCTACTGGCTGTCCTCTAGAACGGTCCCCAGAGCCCCCAACTGCTACCACCACCGCCACCACCGCCTTGCTAGCTGTCCCTCTTCATTCCGTTTTGCGCATTAATCGTGTGTAATTATTATGTGTCTGTTTCGGCGGCCGCTCGCGCGAATTAAAATCAAGACGCGGCGGTGGCGGCGGCAGGACTTTACTTTCTTCACACCGCCTTGCTCGGCGGCATTTCCATAATCCGTCTGGCCGCGAGGACGACAGCTCCGTGTAGATAAGTCCCCCTCTCTCCATTTCCCCTCCCCTCCGCGCGGGGTGACGCGCGTATTATTGTTATTACTGTATTGCGATGCGAATGAGAAAGAGTATTCGCTCTCTGTCACATTCACTCCACTTCACATATAATATTATATATTCCGGGCCGGAAGGGGAAATGAGGAGAGGATTCACACATATACATATATATATATATATGTGTGTGTGAGTGCGTGTGTGTAATCGGGTTGGCCCGGCCGTGCCACCGTAAAACCCGAACCGACAGCCCCAGGGGATCCTACGTGTGTGCCCGTGAGCCTGTGCCACCGGAAGAAATAAACGAGCTCTTCTTGAGGCGATTTTTTTTCCTTTCTAACAGAAAACGGGAGAAATGGATATGGAACGAATGGAACTGGGCGCCAGCGTAGCTGGTCGCTACTCCTTGCTTCTCTATCTCTCTGTCCCCCCCCCCCCTCTCTCTCCTTGTGATAACGCTTGCACGGGGTGTTAATTATATTATGAAATTCAATTGCCCCGCCTGATAGCGGCCGGCGCGCCGAATCCATCACCTTCAAGAGGAGGCGCGCGCCGGTCGGAGGGAACAACTACAAAATGCTGGCTTCGCTAAGACCCGGCTTAGGACTTCCGGAACACTTCTCCTCTTACTCTATTTTTATCTCTTTTTTTTTTTTTTTTGCGCCGCTCCGCCTCTCGCGCTGTCATCAGCGCAAACCATGATGGATGGACTCCGCTGGCGGACCGCGGTAGAAAGTGCGGGTCTCGGTAGGGCAGCGCGTGCGCGCGCACACACGCCTCGGGCTTCGGGAGTGTCCACACGTTCTTCATAGTCCCATTCGAGTCGTATTCCAGTCTTATCCGCGGCGCCCGTGCGTCACACAAGGCCGTGGCGTGCCGCTGCGCCCATGAGAGCGGCCCGTATACAAAACGGCCATTAACTAATCGCTTAACAGCGGCCGCTGCCCTGGCGGTGTCATAATACGGGGCGACCGTGCCGCGGCCGGCTGATTCCGAGCGCCGAACGCCGTCTCTGTCACACTCGTGCGGAGCTCCGTAAGAGACCGACACAGAGAGAGAGGGAGAGAGAGAGAAAGGCCGGCGTGTTCGGAAACGGTGTGCAGCGGGCCAAGGATGCCGAGACGCTCGCAGACGCCGAGGACGCGTGTCCGCTTTACTTCTCCAGGACCTGACCCTGTTCAACGCGTTCGAAGGCGTCTGAGACTCTCAGTATGCCAGCGGCGTCGGGAGCCGTGCCGCCGTTCCCGGTGCCCGCGGCGCGCAAAAGCTCCCTGAGAAGGATGGCTCCTTGTTCTCTGTGCTTGCGGCCCGGCCGGGGTCGCCAGCGGCGGCCAGCGGCAGCCAGCGGCGGCGATCTCATCTCTGATTGGTCACAGATTACGCGGCGGCGGGGCGAGCGGAAGTGCAAAGAGCCGCACTATCGTGAGCGCGCGTCAGCCACAGCTCACTCTGTGCCCGGTGCCTGGCGGGTGCCTGCCGGGTGCCTCCTGCCCGGCAGCCCGGCGGCGCGGCGGGGGCCTCAGACGCGGTTCACCCGCGATCGTGACCGAGCCAACGAAGACGACGCGACGCCGGGGACCGACAGAGGGGCCCTCCACTCGACAAACGAGCATCAGTACTATTTTTTTTTATTTGAAGAAAAAATCATTCTTTATCAAAAATGAAGAAAAAAAAACGATTGAATATAGTAAAAGTCCTTTTCTTAAAAATCAAAATGTGAACATTTTTGAAATTATCAAAATTTAAATGTAAAAAAAAAATCATAGCACGCTGATTAATTTTTTAAAATTCAAGATTTAATAAAAAATTATTGCAAATCGATGTAGTCCGTTTCGTTATTGCATACAAAACATGGTGTAGTTTCGGCTGGAAAACAATATCCAGCGACCCCGTGGTTTAACATTCACTGCATCCACGTCCATGTCTGAATAAAAACTTGAAAAGGGATTTTTTTTTCAAATCGCGGGAAAGGATTGAATTAAGCCCGAGCACTTGCTACGGGCTCGTGTGCTCGCGGCCGGCGCGCGCTTTTTTCAATCAGATCCCGCAGATCTTTTTCACTCGCGGAGGAACGCGACGGGTGTTGCGCTAGCGGACCATATAAATCATTTATGGAATTCATCGAGCGCGATGCGTCGGCGGCACAGCATTTTAAACGCGGCGGCGGCGCGCTGTCGCTGCTGTGGTGGCGGCGGCGGCGGCGGCGGCGGCGGCGGGTGGGGAGGCAGGTGCTGCTGCCACTGCTGCCACTGCTGAGTGGCCGTCTGCGCGTAGCTGACGTAGCTGACGTGCCTCGGACACGCCGCCGCCGCCGCCGCCGCCGCCGCCGTTCTAGGTGCCTTGCAGCGAGGCGTTCTTGCGCACAAAAGTTGTAGCAGCAGTGGCCGCGGCGTCGCGGCACTGCGTGGCACTGCGTGGCACTGCATGCTGTTGCAGGGTTTATATACTTATCGCGTCGTGGAGATTGCATGAATAAAATTGAGCAGAAGCAAGCGGCACGCGGTTACGCCGCGCGTCTGCTTCACAAAAACGTCCTCATGTTGCAGCACGGCTTTCCCGCGCCGCGCGCCACACCACTCGTGTGTTATTGCTCTGAAAAAGTGATGAAAATGCGTTACGGAAAAGGTTTCGGAAATGAATGCAAACTGGCGTTGATTACATGGCCACGCGCGTCGCGAAGCGTTTAGCTCGTGTTTTCCGCGGGGGGGAAAATTACGGAGCTGGCCGGCGGAAAGTATGTGAAGTGTGCGAGGCGCCGCTCATCTCCATGTCGGATTTGTTCAAATTAGCCGCCTATCGGAAATGGGGCGCTAACAGCGTGCGGACACGACACGGCTGCCCGCTGCTAATAAGAGAGAGAGAGAGAGAGAGAGAGAGAGAGAGAGAGAGAGAGAGAGAGAGAGAGATAGGCAGAGACAGAGGCGCGGACCACCCTGGCGTTCTTTGCGGGGGAGGGAAGGGGGTAGACATTTTTGCGGCGGCCGCGGAGCCGTCCGGACGTGGCGAAACGACGCCATCAAAACGAATTGAGCGTGACGGAAGCGTTCCTGCCCCCGCCGCGCGACCACGCCCCGCCACTCGGAAGGGAAGGGAAGAAGGAGGTGGTGAGGGGGGGGGGGGTCTCGTCTCCCGCTAGGTTCGCGGAGGGCTCACGGACCACGCGGGGAGCACGGAACACTGACGACAACCGCCATAAAGGGGCATCGCACTCAAAGCAGGAATTATAATGCGATCCGCCGATCCGACTTTTCCTCTGTTTATGTGAGAGGGTTTGTCTGTAACGCGCATTCCTGACGAAGTGTTCGCTGCGAAATGGCAACGAAGAAGATTTTTTTTTAAAAATAATACGTCAAAATAAAGCGCGTACTTACTATTTATATATATATGATACGGATCTAGACCGGAAGTATAATCTGGACGAATGAGAGCGATATGCGCTCGTCGAGTACCGAAAAGATGGACACAGCAGCGGGAGCAGCGCGGAGGGAGTGGGGAGGGGAGGGGGGGGGGGGAGCCCAGATGGCCGCAAATGACGGGTCCGTCGGCGGCGCAGCATGCTTTGGGTGGTGCGCGCCTCGGCCGATTACCGCGTTAAACGCAGACAAACTCATCGCGGCTCGCCTTCATTACGCACTATTACACGGCCAGCAACGTTTATGGGCGACGATAACGCGAAGGGGAGGACCGGAGGGAGGGAGGGAGAGAGAGGGGAGATGGAGCTGACCTATCCACCCTCACCTGCGAACTTGTGAACTCACCCAGAAAAAGGGATACTTGATTTTTCTGATACTTGGTTTTTTCAAGTAAAATTTACTTGCCTTAAGTAAAATTTACTTGGTTTAGGTAAAATTTACTTAATCTAAGTAAAATTTACTTGTGAAAACCAAGTAAATGCAATTTGAGACTAAAATCAAGAATTCATTTTTCTGGGTGCTCAGAGCAGACCGAAACGAAACATTCCAGGGGGGATAGTTTGTTCAGTAAAAGGTATGTTTCAGACCAGGTTAGTTTGAAATTTTTTGGAAACCAGAGAGTTACAGTCTCGCCCTTGATTGAAATGATATTTGGCAAGAAAAGGGGGTCTGATTGCATTTTCTGAACAAGTTGTACGGTGTGCCGAGATGGTTGTGTGCAGTTGGCATTGAAGTGTATACAGCGAGCGTGCTCTATGTATACATAGGCAATCACCGGTTGTTGCAGTCCCCCCTGCTTCACGGTACGGCAGCCTGGTGAGAGAGGAGCAGTGCGCGCACAAGGGAATACCACACATCACCGCATCATTTTTTCTCCCTTTTTGTTTTTACTTGGTTGGCAGCGCTGTCCGTCGCGTCCTCTTTGCCCGCACGCCTGCCCGCCTGCCAGTCCGGCCTCTGCGTGCTACCAACTGTGCGCACAGCACCGACTCCAGTCGACACCATTTCATTCCCAGCTTCAACTCGATTCGCACGCGGCGGTTTTGTTGGAAGGCGATTGCTACCGCATCTAACGGAGTTCGATTTCCTTCGCGCCCTGGCGAAAACTTTAAGGCGGCCTACAAATTTACCGTGCGCGTGAACGTATACAGCGAGAGCGCAGTTAACACAGCAAAAAGGAGAAAAAACGCAGGGAAACAAGAAGAGACTGAATAGGATGTTATCACTCTTTGACAGACACATCGAGGCTGCCCTGATAGCGCCGCGGACGCGTGGGCCGCCCGTTCGGCGCAGTATAATGCATTCTGAATCATCGTGTCGTCATGCGTTATAATAAATAATTCATTTCCGATCGACTGTCGTCGCTCCGACACTGTTTTCTTGTCGGTTCATTTTTTTTATCGCGTTTTCATTTTTTTCTTTCTCGGGGGTTTGATAAGAAATGTGCACGAGTAACACACTATGATGGCTCTAAACTACCTCTCGGTCTTGGTCAAAAAAGAAGAGACGTCAAAAAAAAATTAAAACGTTTTCCGTATCAAACCATTTTTCATTATCATTTTTTTTTTTTGCAAAGCTGCCGACGCTGCCGAAGTGTCGGTGCCCGTTGCCACAGCGCGCCGCGGCTGCGCCTTTGCTATGTGTCCAGTCCGCGCGCCGCTTCCGAGAATGTTACAGAAGGCGGCGGCGGCGGCGACGACGCGTGTGTGTGTGTGTGGAGAACCCCGTATGTGTGCGTGCGGGCGTCGCGACGCCAACACGCCGACGCCTCCGGTGCAAGCAGGCGTCACGGACCGTTCCGGCGAAGGCGCCGCGCGGCCTCGCGAAGGAGCATCGCTGGCGCACAGCTGGCCGGGAAATAAATAATGTTAATAATAATAAAATATTAATAAGAATATTAATACCGATCCGGATAACAATCACGAAAGCAGGCGGATTTTCTGTCGCGGCGCGAGTCGAGATGCGCGTCGAATGGGACAGACGACCGACGACGTCAAATGGGCCCTCTGGTAAACAAGTAGCGCACGCTGCCGACTCGTTCATCGGAACACATACACACACATCGATGTAATGACCCAGGGCGGTCGTAAAACGTAATTGGTGTCAAACAATTATTCGCTCGACACATTACCAATCGCGCGGATTCCTTCCGCGAAGTCATCGCTTGTCTGTGTGTGTGTGTGTGTGTGTGAGTATGTGAGTACACCATGACGGCGACTGCCGGCGAGTGTGTATGTGGGCTGTGCAACATAGTGGTGAGAGAAAGAAGAGGAAAGCCCACAACATCGGAGAAAGAAAGAGAGAGAGAGAGAGAGAGAGAGAGAGAGAGAGAGAGGAGAGAGAGACATAGAGAGAGAGGAGGTAAGGTGTGAAGTAGGAACTGTCGCGGAGCGCGGCATTGGCTGCTGGGATGGTAGCGCCTGCGGCTCCGGGGTTAGGCAGCCCGCACGACGCCGGTGGTCGGCGGGTCTGCCGCCCCCGGAGGCCCCGCCGCCCCACACCCGACGGAGTGACCGAATGTGTGGACGTCATGCTGGTTTTGTTCGTCGCATGCCACGACGCGGACACTGCCCCCGCCCGCACACACTCTCCTCTCACACAAACACGAATGCCGATAGGATGGGCGCCAGGGCCGCGCAGCCCGAGTCCGTACTCCACGTCCACTTGGATGCCGCCACCCCTCCATCACACACACACACACACACCTGTTAGCATACGAAAAATTATTTTCTAAAGAGTGAAAGATTTTTTCAAATTGGTTTCGATTTATTTTTTTTTGTTTCAGTAGTTTTTCAGGGCAGCGACGCCGCCTCCTGTGGCGAGGGCAGGTCCGCAGGGCCCGCGCCGCCGCCGCTGACGGAGCAGACAAGGGGGACCCCGCATATCTCTTTTGATTAATTATTCATAAAAACAAAATAACATTACGGGCACGAAAAAGCATCGCAGCAGTGAAAATATTTAAACAGTTTTGGGTGAAAGGAGCAGGAAGCTTGCTGTCCGCCACAACGCCGCATAAAAATTAAGCAATTAGCATAAGTTTGCCGAGTACGTGTACTTCTCTCTCTCTCCTTGTCGCCCCCGCCCCTCCCTCTATCTCCTCTCTCTCCCCCTCCCCTCCCTCTCTCTCCTCTCTCTCTCTCTCTCCCCCCCCCCCCCCCCCCCCTCTCCGAGATTCTTCGCGCCCCAAAAAGCACACACACACAACTAGTCGATTTTTCTCTCACATCATACATCTCCGCGGGTTCACACCGGATGCCCGCGGCGCGGCGGACCGCCGCGGGTCACGTCGGTTCCAAAGGTTACCTCCCAGGCGCATACAAACAAACATTAAAAGCTCTATGTTTTTAGTTTTTTCCTTCGACATTTGGTTCAATATTTGAATTCTGGTCAAAGGAGGACCATATTCACAGTTGAGTTCACCTGTCTGCCGACGCACGGCGCCTGTAATACACGCCCCCTGGCACTTTATCTGCGCGCATCGCGATTGTAAAGCGCCCACCCACACACATGCACACACACACCTTGCCCTTTTTCCATTTAACTTTTGTTTACATTCAATCTTCTTCACCGAATTTAATTGCTATAGTGCCCGCGGCGTGCAAGTGTACGTACGCGCCTCTTGTGTGTGTGTGTGTGTGAGAACGCGCGCGTGTGTGTGTGTGCCGTGGCCATGGCTGCGGAACATAAGTCCATTTAGTCATTCATGTCGGCCTAGGCCACGCATGTTCCCTTGGAATTAGATTAGACCAGATAGAAAACAGCAATTACAGGGTCACCTCACCTCGGGCATAGCGGTGCCAGTTCTCTCTCTCTCTCTTTCTCTCTCTCTCTCTCTCTCTCTGTGTTCGCGGTTCTTTTCCGGGTCCGCGGTGCCGGTGAGAAAAGCAGAAGTCCCTCCTGCTCTGCATGAAACGCCCTGCTATTTCGGGTGGGGTTCCACAGGTCACCGCCGCGAAGCGGCCGAAAAATCATGACGCAAATAAACGCGACGCGCTGCGAAATATAACGATATGCAAGCATCGCAAAGTCCTTAGCCGGGGACTTAAAAAAAAGAGGGAGAGAGAGAGAGAGAGAGAGATGCTTACCGCGCGTTATGAATATAATTGCATACATATATTTCCTTTATATTGTTTTTAGTATTTCTCTGCGTATGCCAAATACCTGCGGCCCCGCGGCCCCGCCGCCCGGGCCGCGTCCCTTATCTCCTAACGGGAGGCGCTCCTCGGCGTGTGAATCGCAGTCTCAGATTAGCCACTCGTTTAATTTCTCGGCCGCGGGCAGCAGCGGCAGCAGCAGCGGCAGGAAGAGGCTTATTTTATGTCTGCGCTGCGCGACGGACCGCCGGGGCCCGAGTGTGGTATGAATGAACCGACCGGGCGGCAGTCAGGCGCATGAGTCCGATGGCTAACAGCGAAAATTAAAAAAAAAAATTGTGCCTGCTAAATTTCCGCATTTGCAGGTCGTTTGCATGTGCAGGTCGAGGTGAAATTATTGTTGTGGAGGCTGCCTGCCGTATTTGACTGCCTGCCGTATTTGTCTGCCTGTCCATCTGTCCATCTTTTCGAAATGGACTGATCCAACCTACGATTTCTTCCTCAGGTGAGGTCGTAACTAACGAAATGAAAGCTTCTTCGCGACATAGAAGCGTCATATTTTTCTGCAGAAGAAAACAGCACGACACTACAACGCAAGGAACTACAAGACGGCTCGGCGCCGGGGTTACCGCCGGTGGGCCAAACGGTTCGCCTTCTCACCACACGTACGCACACACTCGCACACGTTTCATTCATGAGCGCGCACACACACACACACACACGCTCGCGCAGGAAGCGGCGGGATGTTTTAATTATCTCGCCGGGCTGTGTGTGCATGTGTGTGTGTGCGCGCGCGCGGCACGGCCGCTCTGGAATCTTTTTTGAATGAAAACTTTTTACGCGCGCAAACGCTGCGACGACGATGACGCGCGCGTGTCTTGCGGCGACACACACACACACACACACACACACACACACACGAGCAGAGACGGAGAGAGACGGAGATTATCAGTGGCACGACGTGACCCCCGCCACATTCTACGATACGCTCCAACACAAAACGCCGTCCATTCGTAATAGTTATAGTTTTCTAAATATCAATGTGTCGCCACTAATTGGGTGTCGCTGCCGCCGCTGCTGCTGCTGCTGCCGCCGCCGCAGCCGCAGCCGCCGTCCAGAAGCTTTCCGGGGAGCCCCACGGAGGCAGCGGCTGGCGGGGTGAGCCCCCTCGCAAAAATATGCATTATCACATCTGAGCGGTCGGCTCGGCGGCGGCGGCGGCGGCGGCGGCAGGCGAACCGGTTTTTTCGCGCGTCGCTTCGGCCGCTCTGTGCGACGTTCCACTGGCCTGCTTCTTTTTTATCTTTAGGCGCGCGCTCTGCGCGTATAGGGGTGCTTGCTGCTGCCGCTCGCTAAGCCAACGGGACGCGCGCGGGCGTCTGTGTGTGTGACTGTGTGTGTGTGTGTACACACACGTCAGAGGCGATACAGAAGGGCTGTAATGTATTTCTATTCACCCCCCCTCCCCCTCCGACAGAAAAAAAGAAATCGTCAATATAAAATGCGAATAAAAGAGCGCGGGCCGGACAAAACGTAGCCGGGCCGCGCTCGCCGGGCCGCGCCGTGCTTGTGCCTCCGGCCCGGCGGCCGCGGCGCGGCGCATCGCGATTGGCTCAGCCGCTCGTTGTTCTTGCTGCTTGTCATTTTGTGATTATTTTTGTTCCTCCGCCCGAACACGTCGACGCCGCCGCCGTCTGCCGCTGCCGCTGCTACTGCTGCTGCTGCTGCTGCTGCTTTCTCCCCTGCGCATCTCTCGAGTCTTTGCGCGCCGAGCAAAGAAAAAAAAAGAAAAAAAACAACAACCTTTGGACGTGTGAAAAAGCGGGTAACTGGACAGTGCCTGCGAACACGGCATCGCCGCTGCCGATGCGCGGCTCGGGCGCATTCCTGCTCGCCATTGTCTTGCCATATACGCCGTCCGGTCACTTTTCGACCAATCTCCAATCAAAGTTGGCGACTTTTTCTTTTTCACTTGTCGTCGTCGTTGTCGTCGCGCCGCGTCGATTGCTTCTTTCTTTTTTCTTTCCTCCCATCCCCTCTCCTCTGCAGAACGAACTCATCTTTTTCTTTCTTTTTTTTTCCTCTCCACCTGCCTCTTCCACATCTCGGAGCGGTCGCCATGAGCTGCAGCGGCGGCTAGGCCTCCCGGCTGCCCCGCGGCCTGCGGGGGTTTCGGGGCCGCCGCCGCCGCCGTGTGAACATGGCCGTTGTTTGCACCATTAGGCTCGCAGCACTGTCAACACTTTCTTTCATGTTTTTCCGAAAAACACGCCGAATATACGCTGGGAAACTTTCCGCGAACGCCTGCTACATTTTCTACATATCGAGCTTGTTGAAGATGCGCGCAATGGAGGGGGAAAGGGGTGGGCGAGGGGTTGGCGCTTTCCATTCAGCCGCAGTGTGAGAGAGACGCCCGGCCAGGCACGTTGCGGGCGGGCATCTCTCTTGCACTTACCGCAGTCATATGCGGCGGTCCGCGTCTCTCTCTCTCTCTCTCTCTCTCTCTCTCTCTCTCTCTCTCTCTCTCTCTCTCTCTCTCTCTCTCTCTCTCTCTCTCTCGGCGCACCCCGTTTAAAAATTTCCAGCCCCAGAAACAGCCCCGTCACGGAACAAGCCCGAAAACGACTCCGTCGGACTAGCCCGCGCGTTGTCCCAGAATGTTACAAATTCAGCCTGTTCTCTGCACCGCTCGGCGCTGCGCTTTGCTGAGGTCGCCCTCCTCAAAGGTGTTTTGTCACCGTGCGCTTGAAGAGCGTGTAATTAAGAGTAATGTCACTTTAACTGCGCGATATAGAAGAGGGAAACAGAGAGAGAAATATAATTATCCTTTCCGGGGAGGTGGCCCGCAATCTCGCCTCGGGCTTGATTGTGATCTGACGACGGCCCGAATGTCTCGCCCGCGGGCTGAGCTTTCGGCAGAGGACTGGGACGGCCCCTCCCACTTCCCTCCGCTGCACCGCCGGCGCTGCGCTTTGCTGAGGTCGCCCTCCTCAAAGGTGTTTTGTCACCGTGCGCTTGAAGAGCGTGTAATTAAGAGTAATGTCACTTTAACTGCGCGATATAGAAGAGGGAAACAGGGAGAGAAATATAATTATCCTTTCCGGGGAGGTGTGTGATTGTGATCTGACGACGGTGTCCGCCCCGTGATGAGAGGATGCCCCTTTGAGGAGGGGCACGCCCCCTCCCCCCCCCCCTCCCCTCCCCCCCCCCTCCCCCCCCCCCCTCCCCTCCCCGGCAGAAGGACACGGTATTCACTTTGCCAAAGAAAATACTGCCGTCGAAATTAACCGTGTCTCCCAATCTGCCGCAGGCATTAATCGTTTTTGAAGAGGATCATGAAGGTTGTAATGATCACGCAGATCACGATAATGACTAACCATGATCATGATGATTATCGCGGTGATGATCATAATGACTTTTTTTTTACTAATATGGTCACGATGACCAAAAATGATGCGGCGGGGTTTCCATGGTTTTCATGGATCATGATGACGGTTACGATGCTGACCGTGATGATTGTAACGATGGTTACGATGATGATGATGGTGACCATGATGGTCGGGCATGGTTTTTCGGCGGTGGTCGCGACGCGCGCGGTGCCCCGGCCGGCCGACCCAACAAATCACGGCGGCAGTGGCGGCGCGGCCGTGTCTCCGCGGGGCTGCGCAGCTCACAGCGCAGCTCACAGCGCAGCTCACACAGCCTCCCTCTGGTGTATCATCTTTCTGCTCGAATAATATCTTATTTCCCCGGCCGGGACTGAGACGTCATGTCCGAGCGCGCCGCCGCCGCTGCTGCCCCGGGAGGTAGTTAGCGGTATATCACGTAAATATGTGGAAACGCACGCGATGCCCGCACTTGTCGTGGCGACGCGCTGCGGGGGGGCGGAGGGGCCCGGAGGGGGGCAGCGGGGGCTCCGTCAGGGCCCCCTCAGGACCCCGCAGGGCCCCGCGGAGGGCAGCCCCGCCGCTCTCCCACGAAGATGACAGCAGCACCGGCCTCACGCGCCCCGCCCGGGCGGCCGTCGTCCTTTGTGATCGCTTTCTGACGGACGCAAATTAGCCTCCAAAGCAGAGCAGACGGACCGTAGTACGTGTGGATCTACGTAACGAGCCCGCCTCTCTCTCTCTCTCTCTCTCTCTCTCTCTCTGTCCCTCTGTCTGTCTCTCTGTGTCTATCTTTCTCTCTCGGTTCCTCCCTCTCACTTAATTTTTCAGGTCTGGGTTGCCCACCCCGTCCTCGGCCCTCTCCTCCTCCCTCCCTCTTCTCTACACCGCCTGGCTCCCACCATAAATTTCAAGGTTCTTATAGAAAACTACTGATTTTTAATTCGCGTTTGCCCCTCATCCATGACGTAAAGAGTGTTATCTCTTGTCTCCGGAAGGACAGTTATCCTCGGCCTCAGTAAGGCGAGGCGGTTCCCAGCGGCGTGTGTTCAGGTGGGGTTTCTCCGGGCTTTGCAGTGTAAGTGCGGAGTGCGGAGCCCTCGCGGACGCCGGTGTGGCAGCGAAGTCGGGGCCTCGCCCGACCCGGGGGGACCCGGCGCCGGCCCCAGCCTCTGCATGGAGATGGCACATATCCTGGAATGGACCATATGTAAGAAAAACACACATCGCCCGGTTGGGAAAAGTGTGTGTGTGTGTGTGTGCGTACATAAAGTAACCCGACCCAGATTTATCGCGTCCGCGGCGCGCTGCGCTGCCTGCGCCGCCACACTGGAGAACACGGGTCCACGTACGCGGGGCAGGAGCCTGCGTCTCCACTCCGCAGCTCTCCACTGGAAGGGCGCGCGGAGAGCCGGGGACTCCAGCTGGAGAATCCGAGCGGCGAACCCCTCCGGCTGCTCTCCAGCAGCAGTCGCGTCCCCCCGGGGTCCGCAACAGTTATGTTACATCCAGGTGATATCCCCCCCGGCATCCAGCTGGACTGTGGACCTCCAGCGGCGGGCCTCCAGCGGCGGGCCTCCAGCGCAGCGCCGCTGGAGTCTGGTGGTTCTCCAGCGCGGGCGTCGGGCGCCGCGTGCCCCTCAGAAGCACGCAGCTGCGGCGGCGGCCCGGCCCCAGTTACGCGGCCTGCACTCACGCCTCTCCGCCGACCCGTGACGGCGCCTCCTGGAGCCTCCAGCCGCCTCCAGCCGCCTCCAGCCAACAAAGCGTGAACGGCGAGGGGCCGGCCTGCGGCGGGGGTCAGGGCCGAAAAAGCGTGACTGAACACCCTGAGCCGGGCCGCGGGGCCGCGGGGCCTGCGGCGGGGCGAGGCGGAAGGGCGCGCCCGGATCGCGAGTATCCAGCAAAGACAAACAAGTTCGCCACGCATTTAAAAAAAAAAAAAAAGAAACCTAAAATGTAAATCTAGCATTTTTTTAAAAAAATTTTAAAAGAAAAAACATCAAAAAAAGAGAAACGCGCGTCAGTCTGCTCAAATTATCCGCGCGAATGCGGACAAAATTATTTACCATCAAATGTTTCGGAGGAAGAGGGAAACTACTGCACTTGTCCCAGAGCAGCGCTCACGTACCGAGCCGGCCAGGCAGCGGCAGCGTGCGAGAGGAGAGGGAGCCGTGAGCGTTGACCAGATCGCGGGGCAGAAATGTGAAACCAGTCCTGGGAGCTTTAGTCCCCCAATGCCCGAGACGGAGCGGCGCGGAGCAGCGCGGGGCAGCGCCCGAGAGCAGGCCCTCGCAGTGATGTATGGCCGCGGCGTGGCAGCCCGCCCGCCACGGCTGGCTAGCCAGTCAAGTGCTGGAGCAAAGAGCTCTTTTCATCCAAGGAAACTTCTTTTTAAAAAAATGATTCAAAAATGGAAAGACGTGCCGATCCGTGGCCTGCGTTGGAAAATGTGTCAGAAGAAACGCCTTCAATTCGCTTTTCTAGGATTTATGTTCGATGGAACGAAAGCTGAAACGCTACGATGCCAATGTACTTTTTTTATTTTTTTTTTTTTAGAAATATAAAATCAAGAGCCGATCCAGGTCGTGCTTTTAAAATTGTGCGGGTGAAAATGAGGGCGAATGAATGACGATTCGTGAGTGAGTGAATGTGTGCGAGTGTGTGTGTGTGTGTGTGTGTCTACGCCTGCAGGAGGGGCTCCCGGACCGGCGCTGTAGCCAGTGCACTGCCGCTACAAGCTGTCCGCCCGGTCAGTTGCTTTACCAAAACCGGTATATAATACACAGAAAAAAAGACGACATAAAAACGAGATTTCCTATCGATTGTAGGAAGAGACTTAAGGCTAAAAGGACAGTGCGCCGTAACATTTAAGTATCGCGCTTCAAAATTTTTCTCCTTTATTTCTCTTTCAACAACGTGTACCCGCCCAAAACGACCGTCTATTATTTTTTTAAAAAAGATCGCAAAACGTTTTCCAAAACAGAAAATAGTAATGAAAATAACTGCCCGACGCGACACGTGTGTGACATAATCTCTTGTATGTCGCGCACACGCGGTAGACCACCACGATGTCGAGTGGGGTCCGAGCAACAAAAGGCAGGGAGAGAGAGAGAGAGAGAGAGAGAGAGAGAGAGAGAGACAGAGAAGAGGGAGACCAAGAGGGAACAGGGGCTCTGGACCACCGCTGGAGAACACGGCGCGCTGCGTCTCACGAGATGACAGATGGCCCCCTCTGGGGTCCTACGTGCGTGCGTGAGTGTGTGTGTGTGTGTGCGTGTGTGTTTTTTCCCTCCAGCCGTCCACGTCCTTGTCCACAGGCGGCCCGCTCCGGCGCTGCAGCCGAGTCTAGGTAGGCAACCCGTGCGCCCCCGCGTGCGGCGGGCGTGCCTACCCCGGGCACGACGGGCGCTCCGCTGTGGCCCAGCCGCGCGGCCGGCCGGCCGGCCCCGCCCACTAGTGCAGCCGTTAGGCCCCTGCCTCCCCATTGGTCAGCCGCGCCACGCCCCCTCGCCGCGAGCGGACCGACGCACAGGCACCGCGACGCTCCCAACTTCTTCTCCCTGACTGCAGTTTCCGAGGCGGCGGACGGTATTTGAACCCGCGGAAGAACTGAATATCCGGGAGGTTTCTCGCCCCCCCGCCGCGCTGCGAAGCCCCGTTGCTGCTGGGGCCGGCGACTCCGCGGCGCACACGCTTCCTCCACTTCCTCCCATTCATTCAATCCGTTCGTCCGGCTGTTCGTTCATTCACTCATTCATTCGCCGCGCCATTCATTTCGCCGCCGCGTGCGCCACGGCGATTCGCGCTATCGTTCTTATGGGGACCTTGACCAAGAAATGCACTCGCGTGTGGGCGTGCGTGCGTGCGTGCGTGCGGGCGTGCGTGCGTGCGCGGACCGCTGCTATGAGAATGTTTCACGCGCCGAGATTTTTCGACGGTCGGGGAGGTGGCGTGCCGCCGCGGTGCTGCGCCGCCGCCGTGCAGCACGCCTCGCGAGTTGCCACCGCCGCTGCCGCCGCTGGCGCCGCCGCTACTGCCGCAGCCCCGGCGGGGGCCCCACATCGACGTAGTTCCCCCGGCTGCGAGCCTCGGTACCGGCTGCAGCGCCGCCGGGTGAGAATGGGACCGGCGCGCTCGATGCCTCGGACCGTGTCAGGCGCAGGGGGACCGGGGGGGTCTGCGGGGGCCGCGGGGGCCGCGGGGGCACAGACACAACGGGGGCTGACCGAGGGCGACCTCCTAGGAGTCTTGCACTCGAGAACAAAAAAAAAAAAACTTCAAAAGAGAAACGTTCTTAAAAAAAAAATTAAGTGCACCTTCAAAAGCACACGGACAGAAACAAATCGTCCGGGAATTTGAAATCTATCTGTCTCCTTTCTGTCTGTCTGTCTCTCCTCCTCCTTTCTGTTTGTCTGTCTCTCCCTCTCCCTCCCTCTCTCCTTGCTCACCACTCTCTCCCCGGATGGACAGCGCGGCACACACGCGGCGCAGGTGCGGCGTGGCCGCGGGGCCGGCGTCGTACTCCTCGGCGCGTACGCCCCGGACGGCCCCGGACGGCCCCGGACGCCGACTTCGTTAGCGAGCCCGTCAGCCCCGGATGGCCGTGCCGAGGCCGTGGCCAGACGGGGATGAGGCCGGCCGAGCCTGCCGTCCCGCTACCTGCCAGCCGGCCGCCGCCGAGTTGCGTGGTTCTCTCGGCGCCGATTGGCCGCGGTCGCGGCATAGCTCGCCGCATGATTGGCCGACACACGTTCCGCCGTGGGGCACGACACATGATTGGTCGGCGCGGAGGGGCTCGGCTCGGCGGCGGCCCTCGCGATAGGCCCGTGGTGCCGCCGTGCCGGGACGTGCGTGACGACCGTTTGACCCGGGGCTACGACGGAGCGGCCGGCACGCACGGCACACACACACACACGCACGTGCACGCACGCCATGGGAGGAGGACAGGCCAGGCGCGCAAGAGCCACCATTGGACGTCAGAAAGGGACCCCCCCCCCCCCCCCCTTTCCCAGTACCAACTTCAACACCACCTTCTCTGACATGACACCACCGAAAAAAAGAAGAACACAAAAAAATACTTAAACGCAAGTAAGAAAAAAGGCAGCAAAGAAAAAAAAATAATTGTGGAAGAAAATGATTATCACACACTAAAAGATGGCGCTGACGTGACGGTGACAGCCGCCAGCGGCCATATCCATTTTCGAGTGTAATTTTCCCCTTCCTGTCGCTGCTGTGGCCCGGAGCCCCGCCGCGCCGCGCGCCGGCTCTGATTTTTCGGGGTCTGTTGGTGTTCCTTCTCTTTTTATTGCTTCTTTTTTTTTCTCTTGAGCTCCTCGCTCTGCTCCGGGCCGGTGCTAGGTAGATGTTGTTGCTGTTGCTGCCGCGGCGGCGGTGACAGTCTGCACGCACTGTAATTAGCTGGCGACGCCGCCGCCACCACCGCAGCAGCAGCGGCAGCAGCGGCAGCAGCACCTGTCCGTGTGTTTTGTCACCGCTGCCTCACAAGTCAAACGCCCCCCCCCCCCCTCGGCAGGTAAAGGCTGAGAGAGACGGGGCGCCCCATTTCACTACCGCAGTGCGAGAGAGATACCCGCGGCCGGACATCCCCGCGGTTGAGCGTCTCTCTTGCACTACCGCAGTCAAACGCGCGAACGTCTCTCTCGCACTCAGCCAGCACTGCGAGAGAGGGTGGGCGGTGGGAACTCATCCGCGTCGCGCGGCGACAAGCGAGGCGCGGGCCGCCGGTCTGCAACGCGAACCTGAATATGTGTCGGCACGCAATGAGACATGAGACCCGCACACGCACCCACGCACGCACACACGCACGCACGCACGCACGCCCACGGGGCCGCCGTCCTCGTGTGTCATTTTCGGCGGAGCCGCTCGGCGTGGGTGACGACTCGGGTCATGGCGGCGGGCAGGAGGGGGACGTCGTCGGGGGCGTGGGACGTCCCCGCCGCCGCCGCCGCGGACACGCCCACCGCGATGACGAACGGCGCGGTATTGTCCACACCGTCGCAGCCGGCGGCGGGGGTGGTGCCGTCACTCTCGCACTCACGCCGCACTCGCGCCGCTGTCTCTTTCTCTCTCTCTCTCTCTCTCTCTCTCTCTCTCTCTCATGGGAATGCCCGCGCCCTGTCCTGTTGAGCGGGGCCCTGCTGCCTCCGCCACGAGCAGGGCTCGCTGACCGGCCGACGCAAATAATTATCACTTGTTGCGAGGACTCGTGTTTCGCAGTCGTCGTCCTGTTAATCTGCGATGATTATTTTTAATTTCGTGACCGAGGGTGCCGCCGCCGCCGCCGCCCGGTTTCGGGGAGGCGAGCGTGAGGCGGGGCCGGCGGCGGGAAACTGTTTTCCGTGTGAGCGGCGGATGTCTCTGAGGAGGGGCCGAGGCTGCGGGCCCCGGTGGCTCCAGGCACTCCAGGCTGGAGGCTCCACAGGCGGCGTTCCCATGGCGTCCGGCCTCCAGGCGGCCATACCGCCGATGTCGGAAAGGGCAGAGAGAAAAGGAACGAAACCCGCGGAGGAGGAAGAAGGATGGAGAGGGGGCGCGGCGGGACCAGGGGAGCCGATAATGCCTCTGTGTGTGTGTGTGTGTGTGTGTGTGTGTGTGTGTGCGTGTCCGGCCGGGCGGCCGGCTATTGGCCGATGTCCACATTCCGATCGGCCCGGCCCGTCCCGGCGGCGGCACGGAGGGCCCCCGACACGGCAGCGGCCGCCCCGCAAGGACCCGCCCCGGCTCGTAGGTGCTCGTCGTCCTCGCCAACAACATGTTCCTTTCCACGAAAGCCGCGCCCCCCGACGGGGCAGGGTTCACCAGTGCGCCGACCGCCCCGGGGCGGAGTGCAGGACGGACACTGGACGCCCCACTCGGCCAGAGCGCATCGGGAGAGGCGCACGGACTAACCCCGGCCCGGCATCTCTCTCGCACTAACGCAGCCGAACGGTGCTTCCCATCTCTCTCTCTCTCTCTCTCTCTCTCTCTCTCTCTCTCTCTCTCTCTCTCTCTCTCTCTCTCTCTCTCTCTCTCTCTCTCTCTCTCTCTCTCTCTCTCTCTCTCTCTCTCTCTCTCTCTCTCTCTCTCTCTCTCTCTCTCTCTCTCTCTCTCTCTCTCTCTCTCTCTCTCTCTCTCTCTCTCTCTCTCTCTCTCTCTCTCTCTCTCTCTCGCACCCAGACCGCCGCCGGGGTTCACGAGCACGCCGACGCGGCCCCGCGGAGGTGGTGCCCCCGGGAGACGGTGTGCGTGCCGCAGGGAGATGGACTCGTTAGGCAGGACGGCTGGAGTGGCGGTCAGCCTGCGACGGGGCGCCAGACGCGGGTCTCATCGCGGACCGCAGCCAGAGTCCGGTGGCATACCAACCCCCGCGGGGGCCCCGGGCCGCGACGCGGGGGGGGGGCCGCGCAGGCAGGACTGCCTCGTATAAAAACGGATAAAGCTCGCCGCGGGGGTTATTTTCGCGCAGTAACGTCGCTGCTCATTTGCGCCGGTTTTCTGTACGACTCCCGTCCCCCCCGCGGCGGCGCCTGTGGACTCAAGGGTAGGCAGCGAAGCCCGGCACCCGCGTCCGGCGGGCCGGCCCACCCAGCAGGGCCTCAGGGCCGCAGGGGCTCGTCGTGTGGCTGTTCGCGGCTCCGGCCCATCCAGACTCCCTCCGGCGGCGCCGCGGTCCAGGCCGGATATGGGAGCGTGGGAACCGGTGGGCGCGCGGCCGGGGCGGCGACCGGAGGGCCGGAGGGCTCCGGGAGGCGACCGGAGCTGCCGCCGCCACCGCCGCCGCTGCTGCTGTAGAGGCGCTGCCGGGCCGAGAGACGCGGCCAAACGCATCGCATCGCCACGGCATCCGGGGCCGGGAGCAGGCGGTGTGCGTCTGTGTGCGTGCGTGTGTGTGTGTGTGTGTGTGTGTGTCGCAGCCCGGCTCCCGCCCAAACAGCAGAATAAAAACACAGAATCGCACGACGACGGGCGCAGGGGGGAGAGAACGGTGAGGGTGAGAAAGAGGGATGGAGAGAGGAAGAGAGAGAGAGAGAGCTGGAATCACGCCAAAGCGGTTGGCACGGCGCAAGAGGGTAGGAGAGAGAGAGAGAGAGAGAGAGAGAGAGAGAGAGAGAGAGACAGACAGGTAAACGGCCAGAGAAGGACGCTGCATCACATTTCCCTGGCTACTGCATTGGATGGTCTCCGTCAAATTTCGGGGCGGTCTGTCTCTGTCGTTTTTTTTTTGCTTTTTTTCACTCTTTCCTTCGTCGTATATTTTAGTCCGAAAAGCACACACGCGCGGCTCTTCTCGAGGAGAGCCTCGCCAGGCCGACAGAGGGCGCGCGGAGCGCCGGAGAGATAAACTACTCTGATATCATTTTGAAAGACACACGCCGTGAACCGGCCGCGCCGGGACGACGGGGCGAGACGAGGCGGGAACCCATGGCGATGTGGAAGCCAAAAAGGACACACACACACACACACAGACGACTAAAAAAATCCGTCGAGAGTCCCCTGTTGGCACGCAAGCCGGCAGGAGCCGGGTAATAGTTGTACGTACGATGACAGCCACAAACTTTACAGTCGGGCCGTGCGGCTTCTAAATGGAGACCTCCTCCTCTCCTGGAAATAATGGCACACACACACGCACACACACACGCACACAAGCAGGCCGCGAGGCGCCGCTATCGGAAGCCCTCCCCAGCTTTTAGCCTGTCGGTTCTCTTCAGCCGTTGTCATCAAGTCGGCCGACAGATGCGAGTGATTCGTCGGCGTGAGATATGCGCACGCTCACACGCGCATGCTCTCTCTCTATCTCCCCCCCCCCCCTCTCTCTCTCTCTCTCTCTCTCTCTCTCTCTCTCTCTCTCTCTCTCTCTCTCTCTCTCGCTCTCCAGGAAGGCATTCGCAAGGAGCAAGGGTATCGCCCCGGCATCGTCTGCTATACAAGTATTTCCTTTTCTTTTCCGCTGGACGCGGCGCCCGGCCGCAGGGATCCCCGTTACATGGCGTCGGGACCGGCGGCCCCGAAAAAATCTAGATTATGCCGAGGATCGTATTCCGGTTTGCCTGCCTGTGTGTGTGTGTGTGTGTGTGTGTGTAACCCATGCAAGTGTGAACAGTAGCGCCAGCGGAGAAAGGGTCCGAGCCACAACACGCATACGCCCGGATGGACAGGTGGTGGTGGTGGTGGGACAGCGGGGAACACCCTAACCCCACTTTTCATAAATAATATTCATCGAGGAGTCTTCACGGAATATTTAGAAATCCGAAAATAAATAGTGACATTTCGTTCCGGTAAAATTCGAAACTGCTGTAAAGTATGTTGAATGCAACATACTCGCTGTTAGATGTGTTTCACATTTTTTAAATAATGCTTCTTAAAAATTAAGTCCTTTCCTTCTGTTCAATTTAGCTCCAGTTAAAATAAAAACGGAAAATTTAAAATGTTGGGGATGCATGGAATACAGGTTACACCCTCTTTGGCGACCACTTGCCACCGAACAATGTCTTTTATTGTCCCCTCACCACTCCTGTGCCCTGGCAGCCGGGGTGCCAACATAGCGAGAAGCTCTCGGCCTCGGCCTGCACACACGCACGCACGCACACACGCAGGCGCTCGCACCGCCTTCTCGCATCGCCCCCGCACACATCGCGGTCGAGCGCGGCCCGCTTCGCGGGGGGTGCGGGGGGCCGCAGAGAGAGAGAGAGAGAGAGAGAGAGAGAGAGAGAGAGAGAGAGAGACCTACGCGGAGAACGTCATGAAAAATGCCTTCAATCATCATAAAAGTTTACACTGCGCACACCGCTGCATACACGCCGCCACCCGACCCACCGCCGCCACCGCCGCCCGCTGCCCGCCCGGCATTCGTACAGACAGACCTCCCGGCCACCGCCCGCTAGTAATGGTCCGGCCGCACGCCACGAACCGTGTAACTCGGCAACAGGCAGGCAGTGCCGATCTCCAGCACACACCAGCAGCTTCGGACGGCACACCTACAACAACGGTGTGTGTGTGTGTGTGTGTGGTAGTGCGTGTGGTGGCTCGTCCGAATCGAAGGGCGGTACTATGCGCCTCTCTGTCTTTCTCCCAAGACGTATGACGCCCGCACGCAGCCTCACGACATTCTCTCTTTCTCTTTGGATGTCTCTCTCTCTCTCTCTCTCTCTCTCTCTCTCTCTCTCTCTCTCTCTCTCTGCACCTTCATACTGGACGCTCCAGTGCATTTGGCTTTACGACCCACATTATTTTCGTCGGGGTCAAAAAAAAAATTAAATTCGGGGCAAATTTGAGTGTGTGTGTGTGTGTGTGTGTGTGTGTGTGTGTGTGAGCAGCCCGCGAGTTAGATCCGTTTCGGTCCGCGGCCCTCTTCCGGCGCTGGATCCCCCCACGCGGAGGTGTTTTCGTCATCATGAACGTCATCAAACGATGACCCCCCGCGCGTCTGCCGTGTTAGTCGTCTTGAGGGTTTATCAGCACGTTCTCTCGCTCTCTCTCTCTCTCTCTCTCTCTCTCTCTCTCTCTCTCTCTCCTTCAAGTGATCAGACAACTTTGGGGATGTTCGTCAGAAGCACGATCCAACCACGGCGCAGCTACATAAGATAATATGGCGGAGGGGGCACACAGGCTCAAAGAGAGAGAGAGAGAGAGAGAGAGAGAGAGAGAGAGTAAGAAGAGGAAGAAGAGGAAAACGAAGAAGAAGAAGGGGGAAAGGAAAATAGCGCACACGCCGCGCGCGCGGAGAACGAGAAACGGCAGCAAAACAGCGACAACAAAAATAACGCGCGCAAAACAACAAGAACGACATGCGGCAGTAGCAGACGAAAAGCAGCAGCAGCTGTATATAAGCTAAGCAGTCGTGCGGGGGCAGAAGCGGCGGCAGCGGCAGCCAGCGCACCGGCGGCAGCATTGTTGAACGCGCAGCGAGTACCCAGGCAGTCGTTTCCACGAATCTGCAAAGAAGTTTGATGTCGGGGCGGCGGCGGCGGCGGCGGTGGTGGTGGCGGTGGTGGTGAGGTTGTAGCGGGCCAGAGGTGCTGGGCAGCGGGCCGTGCAGCCCTAACAAGCCTAGGAGTCAGTGTAAAGCTTTTATTGCGCTGCGTAAATGAAATTAGAGACTCCACCCGTGAAGTGTGTGTGTGTGTGTGTGCGAGTATACTTGTCTTATTGTCTAGTACACTTCGTGCGTAAAGCTCACGGCTACTGCCAAGGTGTGTGTGTGTGTGTGTGCGTGTGTGGCGCGAGTGCGTGAGAGTGGTGTGAGTGCGCGAGTGCGTGGGTGTCCGGACGCGAGAGTGAATTATTCGACGGCAGTGATAAATGTCACTCTCGCCTAACGATGATGCTCCATTGCCCTCCCTCTTTCGACGCGGGCGGCGTGCAGAAGCGAGTGCGAGAGAGACAGCGGCGGCTACCGCCGCACGCCGCGCACCACGGACAAATTGAAAGAGGAAGAGAGCGAGATGAGTGAGGGGGAATGGGGGGGGGGGGGGGGGAGGGTTGCCTACCCAGCGGGCCTGGGCTATTGGCCGGCCCGCCAGCCAATCGCAGTCGCCGATCCGCGCCGCGACCTCGCAGAATGTGACGTGCGTCGCCGATGATGGATACGCAGCCGGCAGCGCCGTTGGCGGCCGCCGGAGCGGCGCAGCCTTCAGGCTTGTGACGGCCTTGTGACAGGCTGCAGCTGACTGTAGCAGACTGTAGCTGACTGTAGCTGACTGGAGCTGACTGTAGCAGACTGTAGCAGACTGTAAGCTGACTGCAGCAGACCGTAGCCCCGCCCGCCGTGAGCTACAGCCTCACAGAGACGCGGCGCGCGGCCGCCGCTCTCGGCCGATAGCGATCTGAACCAGTAGTGGTGGCGGGCGGTCTGGATGAGTGCGACAGGGAGCCCCCATTTGACTGCGGCAGTGCAAGAGAGATGCCATGAGATACCTGCATCTCTCTCGCACCGCTGTAGTGAAATGGATCGTCCCGTCCCTCTCGCACTCCACCATCCGAACGACATACATACACATGTATAGTGCTGCCAGTAGCTGTGTACACCTCCCGCCAGCCGGTCTAGATGGTATGTCACCCAAATAGAATGACGAAGAAAATTTCACATTTTTTAAGAGGGTGGGGGGAGGGTTGTCTAGAGACAGACCGATATATACAGAGAGCGAGAGAGGGAGAGAGAACGACAGAGGGATAGAGCAAAAGAGGCAGAGACAGGCAGACCGAGAGCGGTGGCCGTACGGCGTCGTGTTGCTTTACTCCCCCCACCGCCCTTCTACACCGACCGGGGAGGGGCTGTGGCCACCGGGGCCGTGGGCCGTCGCGCCGCCGCAGCCGCCGATCTCTTTTTACTGCCTTTGTGTTCCGCGGGGGACATCGGCTCCGCCTGGCTCCGGCATTGGTTCTGCTGCTGCTGCTGCTGCTGCTGCTGCTACCGCTGCCGCTGCCCCGCCAGGACCGGTCCGGACTACAGGCTCCCGGGCTCCCGCATGGCCTCTGCCGCGGACACCATGTTGTCCTCTGCGCGGTCGTACTGGCGGACGGCGACCACACCAGGCGCCCCGTGCCCCACCGCCGCTGCTGCAGCGCGCCCCACCTAGCCGTGTCTCTATCTCTCTCGCACTCACTATCCATCTCACACGCTGTCACGGACGCGCGAATGCACCAAGCGCGCGTAGTTTCGATGCTTGCTCTCGTACACCCATATGTTAAGGTTACTGATACTTGGTTTCCACAAGTAAATTTTACTTGTGGAAACCAAGTATGGAGACTAAATCATGAATCCATTTTGCTGGGTGTGGAGCGTTAGAGTCTGAGTGAGTCTATGAGCCAACACCCCAAAGATAGCGAAGTGATATAGAGGAGCGAGGCACGAGAGAGAGAGAGGGAGAGAAAGAGACAGAGAGAAGGTGGTGGTGGGAGGGGAACGATGGACGGATAAAAGTAGGGGGACAAAAATAAGTAAAGACGTTCACCCGCCGTATATAGCGATGCCGACAAAGGCTATCTAATAATATAAAGCAAAATGTGTGCGAGTGACGCGGGGCTGCGCCGGGCTGCGCGGGGCTGCCCTGGCCGCGCGGCTACCGGCGGCCGGCGGCAGTTGTGGGGCTCTGGAGCCGCCGCGGGGCCCCGCCCCGCCGGGCTATAAACCACCGCGGTGAACCCGATAAAATGCGACGCACGCGACGCGCGGTGCCGCAGAGTTACTGCAGTGTCTTCATACGGAGCGGCCCGGCTCCTCGGGGCCGAGCCTTTCCGCGACGGCCGTGTAACGCCAATCACCTTTTTTTCCTGCTTTCCTACTTTTTATCGCAGTTTATCTACGTTATCCGTAAGTAATCCGTACAGAAAACTATTTTTCTTTCCTCAAAAAAAAAAAAAGCTCTTGAAGAAAAAAATATTTGTTTCAAAAATGAAATGCTTTACTAATGACTCTATTGAAAATTTTCTCAGCGGATTCGGGGAAAATTCCGAAATTATCTAAAAGGGCGGCGCCTCCATTTGCCCGGCACCTTTCCTCCCTTTCCTCGGCCACTCTCGGCCGCCGCGCGGCACTCACCGGTGGTAGTCCTTCTTGCAGTAGATGTTGCCGTCCCGGGAGAAGCACGTGCCCTCGCCGTCGAGGGTGTGCCTGCAGGCGCAGCACTGCAGGCAGGCGGCGTGCCAGCGCCGGTCCACGGCCAGCAGGTAGTAGCGGTCCGAGATGCGCTGCCCGCACCCGGCGCACGGCCCCGCCACCTCCAACTCGGTGGTCGTCGTGCCCGTCGGCGGCTGCGAGTCCGAGGCCGGGCTGCACGGCCGCTCCTGCTTGGGCCGCAGCAGCGGCGTGGCCGGCGCCGCCGAGGACGACGACGACGAGGCCGAGGACGCGGACGAGGCCGCGGGCGGCACCACCGACGTCGGCGTCGACGTCAGGTGGTGGCTGCACTGGTGGCAGCCGCCGTGGTCCTCGTCGCAGGGCGGGCCGCAGCCGTGCGGGCCCGCCTCATGGTTGTTGTTGCTGCTGCTGTTGTTGTTGTTGTTGTTGAAGGGGTCGAGGCGGTCGCACAGCCGGGTGGCGTGGCCGCCGTCGTGGTGGTGGTGCTGGTGGTGAGGCAGGTTGGGCGACAGGTCCCGCGACGGGTCGTACGCGTGCTGCACGCACGGCTGCAGGCGCTCCGGCTGCGGCTGTAACACACACACACACACAATCACCGTTAGTTTCCAAAGCCATTATTTTTTTTTTTTGGAAAGGTACACTTGAGAAAGCCCGAAATTTCATGCTTATGAAATTCTGATGAATTTGTTTAAAATTTGACACATAATACTTTAATTTTTTAAATTGTGATTTTTTTAGGGGGTATTTTGCCTAGAAAGAAAATCATCGCTGTAAAGAGGGGAGAGAAAGGGAGAGAGAGGTAGAGAGAACGAGCGAGAGGGATGCCTAAGCGGTGTAGCGCACAGGGCGCCTGGTGGGTAGGCAATGTGCGGCTGGCGATGCACGCGTGTCGTGCGGGCCGGCCTATCCCAGGCTCGCAAGGCGCTCGCTCGCCGCGACATGGCTTGTTCTCTACGCACACACACACACACACAAGTTCGCGCGCGCGAGCGCCTGCTTAGCACGGAGTAATTACATCGAAAACCAATCCCTGCTCTCGCTCTATCTAATTTTCTCGCCATCCTGTTGCATACCTTCTCCCTCCCTCTCAAGTAGGCGGTCCGACCAGTCCGTCTCCCGCGCCGGCGGGTGGCAAAGGTCCTACACAAGGAGAGCGTCGAGGGAGGGGGCAGGGTGGAGGGAGGGGGGGGGGGGAAGGAGGTAGGAGGGGGGGAGCAGCGGTGGCGCCAAAGTGAATGAATGGCTAGACCGGAACGTGTTTTCCTCCCCTGCTTCTAATTTTGCATATTATCGCCGTGGTGCTATTACCCTACCCAGGAGGGGGGGGGGGGAGGACAACGCGTGAAAATGATGTTATTATCTAGTGCGGCAAGCAGTGCGAGTGCGAGAGAGAGAGAGAGAGAGACGGCTCGCTGCCGCATTCGACTGAGGTGTAAGTGCAAGAGAGACGCGCCGCCCCGGAGGGATGCTCGCGACCAGCGCTGGCGTTGTCTCCTTCGCACTGCCGCAGTCGAATGGGGCGTCTGCCTCTCTCGCACTCTGTCAGACCGCCACTACTGGAAGGCCCGGTGACCACGCGCTACGACCCACACTCTCATGTGGCTGTCGCTCGGGCCGTCGCGCTATGCAGATGCCCGCCGCCGGGGGCCCCCGGGGCCCCCCGGGGGGTACGCACCGGGCCGCGGGGCACCGGCCTTGCACCAGCCGCCCCCGGAGCGCGGCCGCCGCGGCATTGGCGGCGGTTAACGCTGCCGGGCACGTGCGCCGCCGGTAGCGCGAGGTGAGGTGTGTCTTAATGCCCGCACGTACCAGGTTAACACGCACACACGCCACACCTCAGCAGGCGCAACGCGCGCTGGACGCCAAGACCCTTCTCCACGACAGGCCACATCAGAAGGCGTCGCACCGCCGCCGCCGCCCCGGCCGCGGCCTTCATGTAGGCCAATCCAGATAAGCATCGTGTGGCGCTGTGAGGCCGCCGTGCCGCCGCCGTTGTACGGAATCCGCCGTCATGGTAATGCAGCAGCGGGGATCCGCTGTCACGGCGCCCCGCCCGACTTTAACGCGAGCAACTCATTTTTTTTTATTTTTTTTTGCAGGTGTTCCCGACACTTTTGAGCAGAATTCATTCGCGCCGCCACCACCGTCCTTCCGACGTTCAGGAAACACGGAACCGGAAACGCTCTCCCCCTTCTCTCTCTCTCTCTCTCTCTCTCTCTCTCTCTCTCTCTCTCTCTCTCTCTCTCTCTCTCTCCCCCTCTCTCACTCGCACCCCACCATCTGATTCCGACGTGCCCAAAGGTGCCTGCTCGGGTGCCGATGCGCGGCCGGCCCAGCGGTTCCACCTGTCCTGTCCAGGAGGCGGTGCGCACACACACACACACACACACACACACACACATTAAGTGCGGATCCTCGGATACAGACTCGACGAGAATCGGGAGGAATACATAAACTGGAGGGGAGCGGGGGGGGGGGGGGGGGGAGTGAGGAGGGAAGGAAGAGGCGACCGGAAGGCGGGGGCGGGGAGTGAGAGAGGGAAGGGAGTTTAACAGCCGGCGGCCGGGGCTCGATTAAAATATAACGAAATTCGCGCACCGAGAGGGGGAGGAGGAGGAGGAGGAGGAGGAGGAGGAGGAGGAGGAGGAGGAGGAGGAGGAGGGCAGTTTGTATGGGCCTCCGCTCCGCTCATTGCTCATCGTGCGGGGCCGCGGTGTCGATGCGGGGCGATGGATTACCATCCGCGGGCCGAGCGTGCGAACATTACATGCAAATTAAGTGGCATACGGCGGCAGCCGGGGGAAAGAGAATGGATATATCCTTTGTAGAACACGTTTTCTGTTGTTTCCCTTGGCGTCCTGTCTGCCGAAGTAAAAATGATACGACGCCAGTTTCGTTGCATTTTTCTGTTGTTTTTTTTTTCTTTTATTAAAAAAAAATTCATGGCTCAATTTCATTATAAAAAAAACATATCCCAGAAAAAAAATTGTAAATTGCCCACCTCCTAAAAAAAAGTAAGGAGAGAGGAAGAGGGAAATGACAAAGTTTGGCGTGAGGGCGTCGCCTGGCCTCGCCTTTGCGTGTGGACTCGGGCGCAGCCCTGCGCAGCGCTGCAGCCCGCTGCAGACGACTGCTGGCCCGACAGTCGGCGACAAATTGTTTATAATCGCCGCTGTCTGAACGACACGCACCCACACACACACACACACACACAGTCGGCGATGATCTCTCACGAAAGTGGACATATAAATGGCATCGCCGACACACACATACACACACAATGCAAGGACACAACGCCGGTGCAAAAAAAAAAGAAGAAGGTGGGAGGTGAAATTGGGGTAAATGGATGGCACCTTGTCGCGGCTTCAGCTGCGGCGAAGCAGAAAGAGCAGAATTGCCGGAAAGAGGCGGAAAAGGCGTGGACACACACACACACACACACACACACACAAAAAATGCATTATAAATGAATATCTTATCCAAAGTAAGATTATATTCCATCAAGAACGGTCGACCGTTTTGTGTCGGGAAAAAAAAGGAGAACGAAAACGTTAAGAAAGTCCAGGAGGCTTTGCAAGCCGTGCGGAGCAGTGTTACAAACGCTCGAAAATAGAATCCACGCCGCACAGCTGCAATCAGAGATGCATGAATAATTATCGACGACGAGGTCGGCAGGGCGCGGGGTCGCAGCGTCGATGTACGAGTGAGAGAGAGAGAGAGAGAGAGAGAGAGTAAGAGAGTGAGTGAGACAGTGAGTGCGCTTCGGCGGGGCTCCGCGCGTCGCCAATCGACCCTGTCCAATCGCGGGCGAAATTGTTTCTAAACGGCACGGCTGATGGATTGCCCCTAATCTTTATGGCGCATTCTTCGTTGTATATGAATGTGGACGCGGGTCGGGGTAATGGTCATTGACGTGGCGGCGCGGCGCTCGAATCGCGCGCGCGCGCGAGAGCCGTCCGGATGAGAAATAAAGGGGCACCTGCTTCCGTCACCGCGCAGAGGTGCGCCCTGTGTGTTCTCCCATCGGTTAAGGTCTCGACGATACTCAGGGCTCGATACTCGACGAGATGACAAATTGCGCGGTGCCATCTACACATCAATTTTCTACACTCTTTCTTTATCTTTCTCCAGAGTATGAGAAATATTTGCGGTGCTGACGCAATAGTGCGGAGGGGCATGCGCCTGTGATAGTGCCGCGCCGACGTCGGCTTCTTCTGAAGAATGAGAAATTCGGTCCGCGCGGCGTAAAGCCGCCGGGAGGGGGCATCCGGTGATAACACTGCAGGGGCGGCCGGCCGGGGCCGCACCACAGGCCGATGAGTGCGAGAGAGAGAGAGAGAGAGAGAGAGAGAGAGAAGGGGACGCTGCATTTGAGTGCAATAGTCCAAGACAGAGATGCCTGACCGCGCGGGTGCCCGGCCGTGGTCAAAAGGGGTGCCCCATCTCTCTCGCTCTCCTCAGCCTGCCTGCCGCCTGCCGCCACAGGACCGCGGCCCCCGCGGCCCCCGCGCGCCCTGTGAGGTCAGCGGGACGCGGGGCCCCGCGGCACATGAGGGCCCGCCCGACGTGGGTGAACTGTCGTGTGTGACCTGACAGACAGACCGGCAACAAAAACACAAACGGGCGCCGTTTATCACCAGCTTGTCTGTCTGGCCGCCGCCGCCGCCGCCGCTCCGTTGTTGGCCAAGTCCACCGCCTTCTGACAGATCTGTGACAGCCGTCGTGACGGGAACGTCGCGCCCGCGCTATCGACGGGGCGCCGACGTATGCAAGGACGTGGTTGCATCATGTCACTCGCACCGAATTTCGATCCATTTTCTAAAACGATGTACGTATCGAGACTGTGTCGAGAATGCGCCCCGACGCCCCCCCCCCCCCTTTCCTTTCCCTTCCCTAGACCAGTGTTTCATTACTAATCTCATACAATCGTTTGAAATAAAAATACATACATGACCAAACAAAAAATTAAAAAGTTGTGGAAATATTTTTTTGTTGCAAGTTTATCGTTTTATCATTTGGAAGCAGGTCAAGCCCCGGCGATGTCTCATCGCGCGCTGCACATGACATAAAAGGACGAAGCGCCGACGGGGCGATACCGTGTCGAGGCGGCAGCAGCGAGCCGGACGATATCGGAGAGAGAGAGACAGAGAAGGGGCAGCAGGAGCGAGCGCGCGAGCAGGAAGGAGAGAGAGAGAAAGTCTCTTATCGAAAAATATATTTCTCCAACGACACACACGTTTCGAAAGAGTAACGTCTTTGCGGCCGAAAAATTTTACGTGAAGATTTGAATACGCAGATAAAAGAAGTATTTTATTCAGCAGAGTACCCACGTCGGCGGCAAGCCTTCATGAAGCGCAGTTAATTATAAAAGCAGGACCAAACGCGGTGTAAATGTTATTATTCGCCCCCCCCCCCCCCCCTGTCCGTCACAGCGGACGCGGCACGCTTTTAAAATGTGCATTTTTTTTTTCGGCGGAAGCCAGGCTGAGCTGTGCAGGCCTGCCGACCGAAATCCGAGTCAAGTGGTCAAGTGCACAAAGTCTGCCAGCAGCTCTGTTCCTCCAGCGCAGTCAAATGGCGCAGCTCCCCGCCTTGTCACCAAAGCATTCGTTCATAAATGACATGACGCGGGGTCCGTTACGTCCGTTTCGTGGTCTGTGGACTCCCCCACCCCCTCCACACACACACACACACACATGCTGCTTGTGTCTTAGGCCGCCTAAGGCCAGCCCACCTCCGCAATGCTCCCTGTAATTAAATAACGCAACGACTCACTCCGGACCCGTGTAAACCCGGTGCATGAGTCAACTATCAAAGCATCTTAATTACGCCCTATCTCCTCACTCACACACACACACACGCGCGCACCCATACACACATGCACGCCCGCGCGCGCACACACACACACATACGTGCACGCTGGGAGGAAGTGACCCATAGCAACACCAAGACAGCGCAATGCTTTTCAATTTTCCGTCTTTAAAATTGACGAGATTCCTTCCGGGAGTCGAACGCGACAGAGGGAGGGGAGGGGGAGGGATAAAGACAGGGAAGCAGGTCAGCCGTGGGGAGTGTGCGGGCAGAACTGTGGTCTGTCCCTCAAGCGCCCCGCAGGCAAGAGAGAGAGAGAGAGAGAGAGAGAGAGAGAGAAGACGAGAGGATGGCGGAGCAAAGGAGGTAAGGAGAGAACGACTCTGGTGCTTCTGGCGAGTCCGTGTGTACGAACGATCTGTTTCTACATATCGGATCGCTTTCCCACATCTCTGTCTGTCTCTCTCTCTCTCTCTCTCTCTGGAACCCACCGCCATTGAAGTCGAGTTTGAGATCATCTTGTCCATCGCGCATCACTATCATCCAGGTCCAGAGAGCGGCGACGGACGCGACGAGACTGGAGAGTGAGAGGGAGAGAGATCGAAGGCCCAGATTGATGTGCGTCTGTGTGGATGTGTGCGTGTGCTCGCGCGCGCGCGTCGACGTGCGTGTCTCCCGCTGCTCCCGATCGCCACACACACACACACACACACACATTTGCACTCCCTGTACTTCTCTTTCTTTCTTTTTTCCAGATTATTGCCGTGATTTCTGCTCTGCTTCTGCTGCCCGTATTTTCCATACTCCAGGAGAGCCATGTGATAAGCTGGGTGTGCAGCGCGGGGGAGGAGGAGAGGAGAGGGGGGGAGGAGAGGGTTCTAGGACGGTGATTGCACACACACACACACGCACACAGAAGGCGCAGTGATGTCGGGCAGAGATACATTCACGTGCCTATACGTGCAGCCGGCGTTGTCCGCAGTTCTCTACGTGCGGTGGGTGCGGCGGCGGCAGTCAGTCGTCATCCTCAGGCTCTGCCGCTGCTGCCGCTGCCGCCGGCCAGGCGCGGGAGGATTTGAATCTGATCTCTGCTGCCGCCGCTGACGGATCTCTCATTGATCATCCGGTGCGTTCTGCGGGGGCCGCGCACCGCGCGGTGCGGCTGCCTGGTCGAGTGCGAGAGAGAGAGAGAAAGAGACAAGGAGCCCCATTTGACCGCGGTGGTGCAAGAGAGATGGGGGGGGGGGGGCTGCTGCCTGGCCGGGCGTCTCTCTCGCACTGACGCCGTCTAATGGGGCGTCCTGTCTCTCTCACTCCGCGGTGGCCGCGGCGGCAGTACACAGCGGTACATGGGCGCGGCGGCGGCTTCCGCGCAGCGTCCGCGCGGTGGTCGTCGAGTGCGGCGCGCCGGCCGACAGAACAGGGCCGCCGCCACGCCCACGGCGGCGACACGGCGGCGGCCGCTACCAGCCGCAGCTGCTGCTGCAGCAGCAGCAGCAGCAGCAGCCGCGGGCCGATGGCAGCCACGGATAGTCCGCGCTGCCAACACGGCACGACCAAAAATAAGAAGCACGCAGAAATAAACGTCCCGGGCAGTGCTGCCAATACGACGCCAACTCGAGCCGCGCGGCCGGCGGGTGAAGCTCGGCTGGGGGTCCCCCGCGCCGCGGCTCCGCCCGCCGCCGCCCGCTCCACTGCGTCGCCTCCGGGCTTCCGGGCTGTGCGGCCTGCGGCTCGGCCTCGTCGGCCTCGGGGGGCGGCGGCGGCAACGCTATCGGGGCCGGCGATCTGTGCGTGTCTGCTGCACCGGCCGCGCTGCACCCTTGTCCGGCACGCAGTGACACTGACTGCTTCTTTTGTCGACCTTACAAGGGGGCGACGGCGACGTCCCCAGGCTGGCTGGCTGGCTGGCTGGCTGTCCGCGCCGCGCCGCCCCCCGCTGGCAGCACGGGCACCACACGCACGGGGTGCGTCCGCATCACCTGTTGGCGGCGCCGCCCGCAGTGGCGGCTGGAGTGCGAGCGAGACGCGGGGCGCCGCATTTGACTTGCGGCAGCGCAAGAGAGATGCACCGCCCCAGGCCGGGCGTCTCTCTCGCACTGCCACAGCCGAACGGGGTGCGTCCCTCTCGCACTCGGTCACTAGCGCCGCCTTGCACGCCGCCGCTGCCGCCGCCGCCGCTCCCAGGCCGATCATTACGGTACAAACCACCGCCTCCACCTCCGCCTCTCAGCGCCTCCCGGTCAGCCCCCCGCCGCCGATTCTGTGAATGATGACCCCGACACCAATCACTGCGCGGGGCGGCTAGGCACCTGCGTGTGCGCTTCTCCGCCCTAATAGTAATCCACTACGACTCTGTGTGTGTGTGTGTGCGCGCGCGTGATTGTGTGCGTGTGTGTTTCCGGAAAAGCTTGCGCTTGCGTGTGCGTGTGAGTGCGTGCAGGGGGGGGGGGCCCCGTGGCGGGCTTTCGACGAAGGGCACACAGACCGGACGGGTACACTCTGAGTCACAGGGCGAGCGGCCCAGCAGTGGTGGGTGACTACCCTGTCTCTGTCTCTCTCTCTCTCTCTCTCTCTCTCTCTCTCTCTCCGGCGGTGTCGCTGTCAGGTGCGCAGCGAGTCACATCGAACCCCACGACGACAACGGGGATGAAGATGCAGAGGGAGATCCTCCTGATCCTCCGATAGGACGCGTTTTATAGGCGCCGGCGGGGCCGGCTGCGCGCCGCCGCCGCCGCCGCCGCCGCCGCCGCCGCCGCCGCCACCGTCGGCCGGGGCCGGAGGGGAGCATTGACGGGCGCAGCGGCAGCTGACAGGCCCGCCCGGGGCCCGTCCCCCGAGACTCGCACCACACACCGAGGCCCCCGTCGAGGAGGAGGACGACGACAGACCCGCACCACACCGAGGCCCCCGTCGAGGAGGACGACGACGACGACCTGGTCCGAAGCGATACAGACCCGCACACACGTCGGCGGGCGCGAATCCGCGCTCCGTAATTATTATGAGTGTGTGAGTGTGTTTCCGAGGCGCACGCAAACGCGACGTCGGAAAAGAAGGGGGGGGGGGGGCACACACGCACACACACACACACACGCCATGCACTTTATACGTGCATTTTCAATTGGCGTGTGAGGAGGGATTAGCCGTACACGAGCAGCGCGGCGAGGTGCTAATGCAGTACCTCCTGGAGGCGGCCGCGAGGAGAGCAGGTGGGACGTGACGTCCAACGCGAGAAAAAGAAAACAGAATTGACGATAACTTCGAGGAGGTTTCTCAGTTGCGTCGATAAGGAAGTCGAAATCAACTACACGAAAAGTTGTTGTTACGGCTTAGACGAAAAAATTTCAGCGAAATCGATTAAAAACAATTTAAGCCGCCGTGTCTGACTGCGCGGGGAAAAATATTACACAGTCGGTACAACGATTTGGGATCAGCATTCCGGGGGTGAATCTAGAAGAAATAAAAATCGCATCTGGAAAAAATGTTTTTTTTAAGAAGAGTCCGCGTGCAACAGCCTCGGAATGCTTAACCACGGCAGGAGTAGTACCCGGCTGTCATTGTCGCCGAAACAAAGACGAGAAGAGAATACATATACTGCTCTGGGAATCGGTGACAAGGTGAGTGTGCGGGAGAGAGAGAGAGAGAGAGAGAGATGGACAAGGGAATGAGATAGACACGGAGAGGCAGAGATAGAGAGGGAGCGATTCGCGCGCGACCTGTTTCGGAGGGTCGCGTCAGACGCACGTGCGCTGGCATTGTGTGTGTGTGTGTGTGTATGTATGTGTGTGTGTTTGTGATAGCATGATGACCAGAGCCATCATACACTGATGGACTCTCTATCCGTCGACCATCAAACAGTTTTACGCCGGCTGTTTGGCGCCGCCTGTTGCTGCCGCTGTATGGTCCTCTAGTGGGGGCTGTTTGACTGTTGTCCGCGTGGCGGGCTCTCACAGCCGTGTTGCAGTTTGTTGCCGGGGCACTGCCGCTTCCAGCGCCCTCCCAGCGCCGCGAGTCTAGAGCCGGCTTCGATCCCATCGAAAATATTGCCAAAGGAAACGACGGACCCGGTTCCAGGAAAGGCCCCTGCAAAGTCCTGACACATGTCCTGACTGCGAGGTGTCCTCTCCGGCGAGGGGCAGCAGCAGCGGGTGTGATACCATCAGAGGGCGACAGAGAGAGAGAGAGAGAGAGAGAGAGAGAGACGTGGCTAGAGCGGAGCGGGAGAGAGGGAGAGAGATGACTCGATAAAGACGGCCAGCCCACCGGGTCGGGGCGCTGGGAGACGCTGCGGGGTACAGTCCGAGCAGAAAGAGCGCGCCGCTCCGCGTGGGAGTGTGTGGCGCCAAGGATGCGAGTGAGGTAAGTTTTGTGGCTTACAGCGCCGCCACCGTTTTCCCACGTCCCCTTCGTGGAGGGCCCCCACTCGGCTCACGTGGGTGGCGTGTCCACACGGTAAACATGTGTGGAGCACCTCACGGCGGGTCACACACGGCACTGCCTCCGCCCGGCTGGGTAGGCCGCTCCGCCGCGCGGCGCCAGTCTGCGTCCAGTCCTGGTCGCGTGTCTCTCTCGCACCGCCGTCGTCAAGTGGGGCGCCCGAGAGATGCCTCGTCTCTCTCGCACTACCGCCGTGCGGCATTTGACCGCGTAAGCGGGTCCAGGAGGGACTCGACCGGGGGGTAGGAGGGGATGTAGCACCACTTTTTGCCTGCTTAGAGATGGAAAGTCAGGCTTGTTGCCTACCTAGCAGCCGTCCGTCGGGGGGAGCTCAGGGGGAAGGGGAGCGCCCCCCCCCCCCCCGCCTGGATCCGCACCTGCGCCCCTCAACCAGAGCGCCGCACCCAGAGCTCGCCAACCCCTGCGCCGGCGGGGCGCCCGCACGCCGCCAAACCAGCGGAAAATCGGCGGGTCCGCGCGCCGCGTCAGCAAGTCGGCCCTAAAGACAATGTAAGCGTCTCCAATTACGCGGCGGGCCACCGGCTGCCACCGGCGCGCTCTATAATTATTGACAGACAGAGAATCGCATTATTCCGGAGGGCCACGCATACGCAATTACTACTGTAGTAGTACAAGCAATTACATCTCGAATTACTACGTGCAGAGAGGCAGTTTGTGCCGCCTCTCAGAGAGTAAGACAGAGACAGAGAGAGGACCGGCGGGGGGGGGGGGGGGGAATCACTGTGCGTCTTCCCTCCCACTGCCTCCGCTGCTGTGTCACAGACACACACTCGATATCACGTATCAAAACCAAGCGAACTTCTTATTTTCGTATTCCTTGTTCTGCTCGACAGTGGCACTCCCCTCTACCTACCTACACACACAGCCTCTGCCCCCCCCCCCCCACTCTCTGTCCTGTCTCTCTCTCTCTCTCTCTCTCTCTCTCTCTCTCTTCCAGGGATACAAAGGCCGCGTTATCGAGCGCCAGAAAGGTCCTCCGATTATGTCGTCGATTTTACGCCCTGGTCCGGCCGCTCCGGGCCCCTCCTGCAGCCGGCGCTGCGGAGGCTGCGTCCGAGGCGGTGCAGTCTCTCTCTCTCTCTCTATCGCCGCACGCACCGGCCCGGCAGCCGAGAGAGAGAGACAACACGCTGGCTGCTCCCTGCCCTGTTATTTATCGGGTGGCCGTCCGCCCCGCCGGGCCACGCCCCCTCACACGGTAGCCCCCGCCGACGCGGCGAATAGTCAACAGGTCAATCCGGTTGTTTCCCCTCTTTTATTAGTTTTTTTTTTTGCCGTTTCCCTCGCATATCACGGCCCCTTCGCTCAGAGTTTTCAAGAGATTTCCGCGCAAAGGAGAGACAGAATGAGACGATGATGTACGATGCACGAGCACGGCAAAGAATTTAGGTCGAATATTATTTTTTGAAAAATTTGAGACGGTCCGTTAATTAGGTCATGAGGCAGGAAGAAAAAAATTAGAGTATAAAACGGTTCGGTGGTAGTGGTGTACGCAGAACGGCCTGCGGAGGGGGAGGGGGCGGCTGCTCGGGAGCGTTTAATTTGCATACCAGCCGAAACAGGGCCGCGGCAGCCGCGGTCAGCCGCGGTCAGGGGCGGTCAGGGGCGCGGACTCCGAGGATGAGACCCGCCGTAATGCGCGGCCCATTGCCCGAGCGCTCGCCGGCTCACTCGCTCTCACATAGAAAAGCGATGATGAGCTTAATGTATCGACAGAGATAGATAGAGAATTGAGAGGAAAAAAAAATAGAGAAGCCGAACGCGACGCCTGGAGACGGAACCGACCGTCACGTCCTAATCTAATCAGAGCGCGCTTGTAAAAACGCTGTCACATTGATGACTCCCCGGGGGCAGTACATGATGTTGTCGTCTCCTCTCATCACTCTTCGGACACTTCGCGGGACTTTTTGAATCGTCGGCGAGCGGCCGAAAACTGGCGGGCGGAACTGCTCGTCGGTCCGCATCAGGGCCGGCGGATATGTAATTTGCCAGGTTATTTTGACTTAATGCCGGCAGCAACAGGGCCTGGAGGGGGGGGGGGGGGGGGGGGAGGCTATCTGGCCGGGTGCGAGAGAGACGGAACACCGCATCTGACTAGTGCAAGCGAGATGACGCCCTCCCGGGGACGCCCGCGTCTGGGCATCTCACTCGCACCGCCGCCACTGTGTGCCCGCGCGTCTCTGTCGCACTCATATATACCGCCGCTGTGGTGTTCGCGGGGGGCCGCGAGGGACGACACCTGCCGAGGTGTACCGCCTAGTGTGCAGGCGTGCCGCGTGCCACGCGGTGCGTACAGCGAGTGCACGCACGGCCGTGCGTGTCGCCTGCCACTCGCGTGCGCGCGTGCCTGCACTGTACCGTAAGCAGAGGCGGCACACCAGGGCCAACTGTAAAGGCTTGCAGTCCCGTGTGTGTGTGTGAGTGTGTGAGTGTGTGTGTGTGGTGGGTGGGTGGGTGGGTGGGTCACCCATCACCTCCAATCTTTGTTTCACCCACCCGCAGAAGCACTTTCACACACACACACACACACACACAAATTCATTCTGGTTCTTCGCCTTCATGTTATTGCTGCCAGCGCAGTTTTGTTATAGTAGTCTGATTTTTTTTTATTGATACTGCAAAGAGAGAGAGAGAGAGAGAGAGAGAGAGAGAGAGAGAGAGGGGGGGGGGGACGACAGCGAGCTCCGCGGTGACTGCCGGTGCCCCATTCTTTGATGTTACGCCTAAACAGCCAATTTCACGTACGGCCGCAACCAAAGCAAACCGGGCAATGAAGGAAGGGGAGGAGGGCTGGATGGGGTGCGTGGACCGCAGAGAGGGGGGGGGGGAGGGGGATGAGACGAATCGATGGATGGAGGGAAGAGGGGGTGGGGCGCCGCCGCCGCCGCCGCCGCCGCCGCCCGCGGGCCCAGTGGCGCATGGCGGGGAGCGGGGACAGGACCCGAGGACCCTCAGGCGGCGGCTGCAGCGGCGGCGGTGGTGGCAGCAGCGGCGGCGGCGGCGGCGGCGGCGGCGGCGGCGGCGGTGGAGGTGGAGGCGGCAGCAGCCAGGGGGGCGTCGACTCGGCGACGCGTCCGCGTTCGGTTCACGGTTCATCTTTCAGAGCCGTCTGCTGCGGTGGCGCGGCAGACGTGCGCGCGCATTAGGCTGTCGTGATGGAGGGGGGGGGGAGTGATACGCCCTACTTGTAAGGCGGGACCATACCACGCCAAATGACGTACCCGCAGTCTGCCTTGCTTTTAAGAACGAAAAATCCTCATGAAGTGCTTTTTTTTTTAAAAAAAAAATCCTGCTAGGAAATTTGGAGGTAGGAAATCTGCTTCATAAAGCACACAGGAAATTCTCTGAACTTCTTTCCTCGAAGCCTGCGTCGGCGGGAGAGGTGCGAGTGAGTAAAGCTGGTAGCGACGGGGGGGGGGCGGCCCGCCCGTAAGGGAATTGGCATGGAGTGACCCGCTGGCGCTCTGCTCTGAGTGCGACAGAGACAAGACGCCGCATTTGACTGGGCGTCTCTCTTGCACTGCCGGGGTCTCGACCATGTAGAGTAGACCGCGCAAGGCCGGAAACACCGCCGGAGTCGTCATTGCGATATGATTCACGCAGAGCGGGCCGCACAGCTTGTGCTTCCACGACGCGGGGCCGGGGGGCCCGCGGGGACGTCACACGACACGTGGCGGCGCAGGGTTGTCCCCCGCAGCCACGTGTGGCGGGGCGCGGAGCGGAGGGGGGCGACACGACGCGAGGAAGACAAGAAGCGCTTTCCTGTGCGGCGGGGGGGGGGGGGGGGGAGGGGGATCCGGGGCGGGGCCGCGGGGGACGCGGGGGCGTGATTTTCCGCCTCCTGAGCTACTCACGTGTGAGTTACTCATGGGCAGCCAGCGGGAGTGGGGTGCACACACACACATGTGCACGGGAGCAGCACCCACCCAGCCATGGCGCATATTGCGGACGTAGTATAACAATAATTTTGTTGCTTCTCGATTCATTTCCTGATGGATACGTTACCGAAAGGCGTTCCGTGTCTGACCGGCGCGCGCGCAGCTCAGTAGCGGACACACACACACACACACACACACACACACACGGTAGACGTCCGGGCCAGACAGCAGACAGCGTGGAGGTGTCAGTCAGGATCAAAATCAAACTCTGCCTAATTTTCCGGCCGCACGCCACGGTCCGCCCCACGCGGCGGGCCACGCGCCGCCACGCGCCAGAAGCCACGGCCCTCTGATTGGCCGAATCGGACTACCGAGAGAGTGCTGCACGCCAGGGGAGTAAGTACAATCTCAGACGTGCATCAATCCGAAAAAAATTTTAATTTCGGCGCGAATCGGAGCCTTCGGCTCGCGCGGTAGGGTTGCCCTAATTTTTCTTCTTGCGTCGTGCGTGATTTGCGCACGTGCGTTGCGCGAAAACACGACTTGAATCGGGGACGTCTTATCGAGCCGTCATACAATCTGTCTCAAATGTAGCCCCCCCCCCCCCCCCCCCCCCCCCCCCCCCCCCCCCCCGGGCATCCCTCGATAGGCGAAAACATACAAAGTAAGTCTCTGCGCTCTCTTTTCTGTCTTTGTCTATCGTTCTGTGGCCGCAACGCTGGGGCGCCCCCTTTTCTCTCTCTCCCTCCCACCTTGTCCCACGTGTCGCAAGAGGAAAGATAAATCGGAGCTTTTGGTTTCGCCGGCAACAGACAGGCAGGCAGCCGCCGCAGCCGCCGCAGCCGCCGCAACCGCCGCAGCATAGCCGCCCCGACCTCTGACTGTTCTGCTGTCCGCCCCCGTGCCGCCCCCGTGCCGCCCCCGTGCCGCCGCCCTGCCGCCCCCAACCGCCCCCCCCCCCCACACACACACACACTCGGTGCATTCTCTCGCATTCCCCCTGCCGCCACCACTCGGACCGGCCGCCGCGTGAAAAAGTTTTTCCGTCGTGCATCGTTAGGGTGGGTACCCGTGCTGACGCTGCTGGTCTGGTGCGGGCGGGGGCGTGGCGTGGCGTGGCGTGGCGTGGCGTGGCGTGGCGTGGCGTGCTGTTGATCCCGCCGCTGCCCGCCACGCCACGCCGCGCCAAGTCATAGAGGGCGCGGCGAGCGCAATATTGTGAGTTACAGCCGCATTGTATTTGTGTCATCGAGTCACGTGGCTCGGCGACATTGCGGTGCAGGTGCGCCAGTTTAGAGAGAGAGAGAGAGAGAGAGACAGAGAGAGACAGAGGCAGACACACGGAGAGCGTGCTAGAGATAGAATGGGAGCAAGGGAGAGTGAGAGAGAAAGAGACAGATACAGTTGAAGACAATTTCGCTAAAAGTAATCTTTAAAAAATTTTCTTTACGATTAATTAATGGTAGTATAAAAGCGCAGAGTTGGCGAAGCAGACTGCTCGCGGCCGCGATAGCTGACGGAGGCGCCACCACGGTACTACATAGGCGCCACGCAGTGACAGCCGGCGCCTCTCCCTCCCGCACCATTAGCATACGGCCCGCCCGCCCGGCTTGTCCGCCGCGGCGGGGGGCGGTCCAATGAAACGGCAGGGGTCCATACCTCACGGCGCCGAGCGACAGACACGCACGCACACGCACGCACACACACGCACACACACGCGGGGTGCGACTGGACTAATCGGTACCTTGTGCTTAGACGGGAAGGACCCGCCTGGTGTTCTACCCTCGCCGAATCTAACCGGCTCCTGTGAACCGTACACATCAGCCTTGGCAAGTCTCTATCTCTTTTCCGCTCCCACCACGGAATTTGACTGGCGGCACGGGCGAGAGAGATGAACGATATCCAGAGGAGTTTGGGCGGGCAGCAGGGGATTCCGATCCGGTCATAATCGTACGGTTTTGTCACTGGAGTTGTCACAACTCTCGAAAATTTACGGGCGAAAAACGGAGCTGGAAGGAGTGAGGGAAGAAGAGGAAGAAGAAGAAGAAGGTCCTGGGGCACGACACGGCACGCCGAGCCTCGCCGAGGAAACATATCGAGGGACTCTCGAATTTTAATGAGACACTGATGAACGGCCCGAGAGACAGAGGGAGAGAGAGAGAGAGAGAGAGAGACGGCGGATCACGCTGGAATATGCACAGGGCTGCCAATATTGCGCAATTATAAAACTCGTGTTTTTACCCTCCCCGCGCAGTATTTCCAGTCCCGCAGCGCTGCTTCATCACGGGGAGATCATTAAAATAACAGCAATGAAGTTGTGTGTTTCCTAAACAAAAAAGTTTCAAGTCGTCGTCGTCGTCGCTCCGAGAAGCACCTTTCGCCGTAAACTTGGCCTTTCTTTTTCCGACCGCACGGAGAGGAAGGGGAGGAGGGGGCGGTGGGTCCTTATCGTGATCGTAACTTCCAGCAGGCGGTGCGCGCACGTGAGTCTGCGAGGCCGGTCCCACTACCAGCCAGTCCGAGTGCAGCGCCGCAGCGCCGCCTGCCGCTAACTGAAATCCCTTGTTGGCTTCGATAGCGGGCGGCGGTAGCAACAGCAGCGGTAGCACATCCGAGAGGGCTGCCCGGGCAGCCCGCGACTGAACGCTGGGCTGAAAACCCAGCACTGAGTTCAACGCTCGGTATTGAATACCAATAGTCAGAAACTCATGCCTGGACAGTTGTAGCTGAACACACGCAGCTCAACACTCAGTTGAGAATTCAGCAGAACACCAATTGCTGAACTATGGACACACATAGCGACCAGAACTGAAAACGCAGACCTAAAAACCTCAGTGCCAAACACCTGAGCTCAGAGCTAAGCACCTCAGAGCTGAACGCCTCAGGGCTGAACCCCTCAGAGCTAAACACCTCAGAGGTAAACACCTCAGAGGTAAACACCTCAGAGGTAAACACCTCAGAGGTAAACACCTCAGAGGTAAACACCTCAGAGCTGAACACCTCAGAGGTAAACAGCTCAGAGCTGAACACCTCAGAGCTGAACACCTCAGAGCCAAACACCTCAGAGCGGAGCACACGGCTGAACACTCGGCTGGCCCGGGCGTCGTACCCTCCTCCGCGGAGGAGACAATAAGTTTCGGTTTGACACACACGGGCTTATCGAACGAGTCGGCGGTGGCGGCTCTGGAGAACAGCTGCTGGAGGGAAGGGGGCGGGGCCGGCGGGGGCCGGCGGGGCCCGGCGGGGACCAAGGGCGCTACAGGCAGGAGGCGGGCCCGGTAGCAGCCAGTCTGATGCGTCTGTTCCCCCAGCGCCGTCTGTCTCTGTCGGTTCGCCTTGTCCCCATCTGTCTGTCTCTGTCCAACTCCCACCCACAGCAGCAAACCCGCCAGACCGAACCCCCCTTTTTTTTCGGCTGGAAAAGGGTGTGAATCATCTCGTTTCCGAAGCACCGTCAGCCGCGACGGGGGTGCCGCGAGTAAAACAACGAGATTTTCTGAAAAAAAAATTTAAAAAGTCAGACAGCTTTTCAAAAAACGGGAGATGTTGAGTACGGCGCATCCGACATCGCAGAAAGCAGGGGAGGGAAAAGCTGAGGCGGCGCCTTCTGCCCCTCGCCGCGCCGCCGCTGCATGTGATGGATTGCCAGTCGCCGGTGGTGTGAGGTGGGCTTCGTAGTACATCAAAGCAGTGAGCGGTATGTGCATCATAAACCCTCTGGCGGGGCCGCGGGGCCGCGGGGCCGGCTCTACCAACCGCACGCGGAATTAAATTTATAGCGTCACATTTTTGTGCCGGCGCGCCGTCCCGCCGAGCACTTTTTCCATATTATTTAATTAAGTGCAATAAAAGGGGGCGGCCGGGCGGGGCTGCGCGGACCCCCCGGCCTGACGGACTGACTGACTGACTGACTTGCGCCTTGGGTGGTAATTGTTAGACTGCATAAAAGCAGTGGCGAGCACATACACACACACACACACACACACACACGCGCGCGCGCGCGCGAGCGGTTACAATATGAGGCTAGGTTCCGGGACATTGAGTTCCATGGGCGTGCTCACGGTCAGTCAACCAGTCAGGGGTCTGGCCGGGCGGCTGCGGTGGCGCGCCCGCGGGGCCGGCGCCGCTGCCCAGCGCTGCCCAGCGCCCAGACGAATGCCGCGGCCGCAGCGGCGGCGGTCCGGCAGGGACTGCAGGCCGCAGCCGCCACACTCGCGTCCCTGTTTCCTTCGCCGCGACGCCGGACGATAAACTTGGCGCAGACGGCGCACCTTCTGACACAGCCCTCCCGCCGACGTAACCGCGCCGCGCAGCGGCCCCTCCGTAACCTGAGTGACGACGATTCGCGGTTTTTTGACCAAGCGGTCATTCACTCAAAAAAGAAAACTGTACACTCTTTTCAAAAAACACACATTTTTGATATGCAATTGTAATTTTGGAACGATTGTACAATTGCAATTTATTTTTAGAGGAAAACAAACAATTGTGAAAAACACGAGTAAAACTCGAAGAAAAAAAATTTTAAGTCGAATTCTAATTTTGATATACGTTTGCACTAAGTGGGAGAAACTCCCTTGATTCTGCTCGCGGGGGCGCATTGATTTTTGGCTCAGGTGCGCGCCGGCGCCGTGAAAGAAGAAGACCAATCTGACGACCGTCAGATGGCGCGCGATGCATAATGCAAGGTCCATCGTGATGCGTTAGCGTTATGCGGGACAAGCGTTACCAAGGCACGGCGGCGAACATAGTCCGGTAACGGAATGAATAAAAATATATAGACTGACTAGATTAGAAAGAAGCGCGGCAGTCGCGCGGCGCAACAGGCCGACGGCTGGGTTTTCATTCGCATCAAACAGAACCGCGTGTGCGGCGCGCACTCACATTAATTTGATGCAGTTCCACGCGATAAATTTTAGAGATAATTGGAGGCAACTCGTATTGCAGTAAAAGAGGAGTCACACTTCCGTCCGCCGGGGACCCTGCAGGGCGCTGCAGGGCGCGCCGCCTCACCTAGAGGCATTATTGCGGGATTTTTTTTTTCGGGAGCAGGGCGGGCCGTGAGAAGATGTGCAAAAGTACAAAATGGGTGAAAGAGGCTGGGGCGGGGGGTGCGGGGTGGAGAACGCCCAGATCGCATAAAATTTCACGAGCTATGGAAATAATAATGATTGTTTGCTTTAGTTCCCTTTTAATTTCTCATTAACTAAATGCCCCTGAGCACACGTTTACGACCAGCCAAATGTTTTTTTACGACGGCCTAAACCGAATAATTTTATGGCTCATGCCGGCATATTCGACATGACGGTCTCTCACATCTCTCTGGAGGCAGGTAACTGTTCCCCGGGAAAATTACGGGGAGTCTCGCGAGGTAAGGGCTCGATAGTGAGTCGTCCGACCTCCGTTTCAGATGAGAATAATTAGTAGTTCGGTTATCGGCAGCACTGCATGCAGAAGACTCGGTGCCTTATTTGCAGGCCAGAGTGAGACGTCACACACACACACACACAAACACACGCTGTTCGAATAAACTCGTTTGCATAGCGTGGTGAAGGACGGGAAGCTCATTTGCCGAAGAGGAGAGGGGGATTGTTTAATTGGTGTATTTGTAGGAAACCGGCGACGATTAAAGGCGTGAAGTTAGCAGGCGCGGCTGTCGCGTGCCGTGTACTGACGCTCGAACACAGATCAAGCAAAGGGCTGACATCTGCATATCCCCTTATTCAGTCAGACCCATTTCTGAGTGTAAAATGAAAAGATTCCCGAGGCGTTCCGCCCCGGTACGGCTTCCCTCAGATCTCCACACTCCGGCGAAATTAAATCAATCTGACGCTCTTCGTCGTCGCATCTCTCTTATCATGGTCGTTATCGCGCGCCACTCCGGTGCGAATACCTTTGGAGCAACTGATTACGAAATATTCCACCCGTTCCCGGTGCGTGAGCGTCGCATCCTCGCAGCTATGGTACATCACACGTCCGAAGTGGCAACTGCCGACAACTGCTGACAGTCACCGAAGAACCTCGTCTAATGACATTGACAGCGGATGTAATCAATTGATCTGTCTAGCGTCACCCGGCGCATCGCGCGTTGACGTCTCCTAGAGCACAACCTACAATTAGTATTCTGCTGAACGTGTCTTCTCAGCCGGGCTCAAAAGTTTCTTGAAATTAGCTTAGAAGGGAGTGCTCAGAAATATCGACCCGATGAGATCTCAACGACGGTTCAAAATGCGAAGTCATCTGGTGTGTAGTGTTATGGGTGGACATCACCGCAACTGACAGATCTCATGCTACCTACCACAGCTACCTAGTGCACTAGCCACAGCTACCTAGTGCACTAGTCAAAGCTAACTAGTGCACTAGTCACAGGTACCTAGAGCACTAGTCACAGCTACCTAGTGCACTAGTCACAGCTACCTAATGCACTAGTCACAGCTACCTAGTGCACTAGTCACAGGTACCTAGAGCACTAGTCACAGCTACCTAATGCACTAGTCACAGCTACCTAGTGCACTAGTCACAGCTACCTAATGCACTAGTCACAGCTACCTAGTGCACTAGTCACAGCTACCTAGTGCACTGGTCACAGCTGTACCTGGTGCACTAGTCACAGCTACCTGGTGCACTGGTCACAGCTGTACCTGGTGCACTAGTCACAGCTACCCAGTGCACTACCCAGTGCGTGGGTGCACACTGGAGTGACACATCACATGCATGTGGCTGTTTCTGCACAAACGAGCGTGCAGGACGGCACCTCTTCAGGGCAGCTAGCCAGTAAGGATGCCCCGCGAGCTGGTGCGGTGAGTGAGACTTGAGTGAGACCGGAGCCTCGCTGTACAGCCGTGCGGCCGCACTCACCCAATGCATCCCGGTGCGTTGTGGGGGCTGGTTCTCACACACTCCCATGGGGGATCCTGGCAGGTTCGCGTCCGTCGCGACGATCTCGAGGGACTCCCTCCTCGACTACCGCGAGCGGGGCTCCGCCGGCAGCAGCAGCAGCAGCAGCGGCAGCGGCATCCTGCGGCCCGGCGCGGACACACGGGCGCGGCGCAGGGCAGCGCACACACACGCGCGCACACTCACTGCAGCTCACTAGCACAAATAGCACTGGCACACGGTAGATCTTGCGGTCTTGATGAAGGAGTCATCCCCCTCATCAAGGGGTTGAAGTGGCGGCGCCGGCGGTGGTGGTGGGGGCGAAATGATAAATAATAAAAAAAACACACACACTTAGTCGCCTCAAATTACGGGGCGCGCGCGGTCGGGGGGGGGGTGGTTGGCGCCGGCGGGGGTGGACGCGGCTGGAGGGGGTTGCACACACACACACACACACGCACGCACTCGCGGGGCGCGCGCGCGCAGACGCCGTCGCCGCACTGCGCAGGTCCACGAGGCACGCGCGCACACGGGGGCCGGCGAGAAGCTCGACTCGTCGACTCGCTCCAGCTCGGCCCGACTAGCCAGCCGTCGACGGCGCGTGGTGCACGAGGTTCGTGCGCGGAATGAGAGGAGGTGGCCGGGAGCGGGCCGCGGCCGACGGCAGCGGCCAGGCGGCCCGCGCTCCCTCTCTCTCACTCCCGACCGGCCCGCGTCGCGCCGTCTCTCTCCCTCTGCCGCAGGGGGGGCCGGCCCCCGCACACAACAGGCTAGGTCGGCGATGGTGGCGCCGCTCGCGGCTCCGCGGGGAAGCTCGGCGTGCAGCGGCGGCTGCGGCCGCCATGCCATTGGTGGGGAGGCGGCCGACGCCCCGCCCACCGCCCTTGTGGCGTGGTGGGGGGAGAAGGCCGAGGTAAGGAAGGGTCCAGCCGCCGTCCCCGAGGGGCCCGTGGGGCCGAGTGGCGGGCGGCGGGGCCGACGGCGGGGCCGACGGAGAGCCGAGCCCTGCGGGCGATGCAGCCGGCCAGGCGGGACGGCCGCAGCGACGTGGTGGCGGACCGCGTCTCAGAGCGCCAGCGACGTGTTGAGCGATTTTGATTTATCGAACTGCCCCCCCCCCCCTCTCTCTCTCTCTCTCTCCTCCCTCTCTCTCCCACGCACACGGTCGTATGGGGCGCCTCCTTCGTCCATCTCCTCTTGAGACTCTGTTGCTCTTGGCGTGGCTGATTTTCAAGCGCGGTGCCAGAGGGTACTGCCCGCACCCACACCGCAAGCCGCCTGACACACACACACACACACACACACACACACACACACACACACACACACACACACTTACACGGACACCCTCGCGCAACAATTTTCGCGTGGGACGCGGCCCGTGCGCACGAGAGTAATAAAAATGATGAATGGCACGGAGGAGACCCGTGGAAACAAATGACTTCCGAATCTACTTGGCTTGGAATTGATACTGATAGTCAATTCATTCTTCTATGCACAGAAAAGTCAGTTTTTAAAAGTCTTTTCGTTTATTCATTCATTCGACCATTCGTTCATTTTTTGCGTTCGTTCATACATACATTGAATTAACTGAGTTTACTTGTTTATTAAATGAACCCATTCGGTTCATTCACACGCGAATTCGTTTCATTTGTAGCGTTCGTTCATTCATTGATTCTGCTCCATCTGTTCATTTATTTTGTTCGTGCCTTGAGCTGGTTCGGGATGGGCAAGCACCTTAAAACAAATATTGGCCTGCCGCTGGCCACTTGATATTCGGAGGGAGGGGGAGGGGGCGTCCTTTTGTTGACACGGGGTAATCCGGGAGCGGAGTGTCGACTCCCAGAAGGGCAGTCAGCGGCAGACAGGACGAAGCGGCAGCAAGGACAGGCCGGACACGAACGGGACCGGGCACCGCCGGGGCACCGCCGGGGCACCGCCGCCGGGGGAGATGAAAAAGGAGTTGGGAAAGGTGGAATTGAGAAAGGGGACGACAGCCGAGCGGCGGCCTGAGAGCCTGCTGGAATCCTGCGCTGGAAGCCGGCTGGAGGCCGGCTGGAAGCCCCGGACAGGTGACACGCTCAGCGAAGATCCTGCTGGAGGACGAGGAACATTTTGACGCAGCGCGCGGACGCGAAGCAAGACAAGCCCGCGTTCTACATACGTATTGCTCAAAATCATAATTTTATGTTTTTTTTCTTGTTAAAATTTTTCTGTGTTTTTTCTCCTCGTTACTCTTTTACTCTTATAAATTATTTTTTATTTCTCCAGATTTTTTGGCCATTAGAAATTTCTTCAGTGCTCTCCCTTCTAAAATCTGAACCAAATGGCATTCCACGGCGTCGATGCCGAATTAAGGTTGACCTCTAGCAGCTGCCCTACTGTACAACGCTGTGCAGTGCTGAGCTGAGCCCAAAGGGTCTTTGGTGTACGGTTCAGTTGCCCGCGGAGGCCATGTCACACCGCCCCCCACCCCTCGCTCCCGTCGTGTGTCCGACTGCTCGTTGCCAGGGGCCGCATGCGGCCGCGTTTTCTGCCCCTGCGCCGCGTGCGGTGTCACACACACACAGCCCCCATTGTGCATCTTGTCGAAGTGCGTGCGCCGGAGTCCGCCGCCTGGAGTCTGCCGCTGGAGTCTGCCGCCCGGAGCCTGCACCGCTGGAGTCGGCGGCACTCATTCTGTGTTTAGCGCGGGCATGTGAATGGACAGGTGTCCGGCGCCGCCAGCGCCGCCAGCGCCGCCGCGGCCGAGTAAGACTTTGGCGGGCCGAGCCGGCGGCCGCAGCCGGTGCTGTTCGACCTTTAGGACAGGAAGGTTCGGGCGAATACTATTAATAAGAAGAAGAGTAGGACACCTTGAGTAGGAGGAATAAACGAGCTTAAACTAAATGAGTTCCTACCGTACGTTTTAGCAGCATGCTTTCACTAACGAACCCTATTTGTTCAAGGTCCTCGACCGAAAATACTACGGTATCACTCTGAATGTCTAGGGACAACTTTGTCCTTGAGCTGGAGCCAGATTATGGGCACGTCTTAATCTGGGGACAATATCCCATCAACTTTGGAACACTTTTGTACCTTACGGAAAGAAAAGTGTCCTTAGGCATTTGGCGTGCATTCTAGAGGAGCCCCCGCGCGGCGCTCAGCATCCCGCAAGACGACGCTTCTGCAGTATGCGTCCCGGATGGCTCTAGGGGGTAATCCGTGCGCACATCCTGCTCACGTACCGCACGGCCTGCGGCACGGCCCGACGGATGCCACCGCATCCCGTATTCTGACGAGGAAGCTGCAGCAGCAGCTTCTTTGGTCCAGCAGCAGCAGCACGGAGTCTGCGGAGGCTCGCGGCCGAGGCCGCTGCATTCGTACTCCCGACAGCGGCGGCGCTGAATTCAGACGAGGACTAGTTTCGCAGGCAGAAAGATAAAAGGCACGGCCGTTGCCTCGCTGGTAACCACTGCTCCTCTGTTGGCGTGTGCGCGCACTGCGTTGTGTCCAGCCGGAGCCCGCGAAATTCAAATTCGTCCGCAGGAATGCACCGGCGGGTGGACGGCATAGTATGGAAGGCAGGGGCTGCCGGGAGCTGCCGCTAGGACGTCGTGGTCCGGCCGGCATGCGGGTCACAGAGCGCTTGGATGTGCACCGAGCAGCGGCTCATGACTCGTGGCAGACCTCGACGAGGGACTCTTCGAGAAGTCGTTATTCTCGAGATTTCGTGACCACACTAACTGCATGCCGCTCGAGAGACCACAAGCTCTACAAGTAAACAAAATCCTGGGCCCGAAAGTGCTGGCTACTGTAATCTCAGCACGGAATTGGCAATCACACACACACACACACAAAAAACACACACCTCTCGTTTTTCCCTTCTTTTTGCAAGATAAGAGCAGAGTGGCCGCGTGTAGGCTGTACTACTAACAAATGTTTAGATTGCGTACATCGGTGTGCCTCGGTAACTCAGGGACCGTAAATACATTCAAGATGGCCGCACGCATCCCAGGGTCCTGCCTAAGATGGCAGAGAGAGAGAGAGAGAGAGAGAGAGAGAGAGAGAGAGAGAGGGACGGGGGCCATATCATCGCAGGAGGAGAAAGATGGAGAGTGCAAACATTCTGTACTCCGGACGCCCGCTTGGGGGCCGGAGGCGGGCAGAAGGGCTGCGCCGCCGCCGCCGCCGCCGCCGCCGCGCGCTGCGTGGTGAATCGCATTGAATTAATTCATGTAAACATTTCCCGGAGGCCAGCAGCTGGTTCGAACAATAAGATGGACGACATGTCCCGGCGGCGGCCAGCGGCGGCCAGCAGCGGCGGCCCGGGGGACTCGGCTCGGTTTCTGGCGACAGGTCGCTCTCTAATATATGGGGCACGCCGCGACGCCACGCAGCTACGCCTCGCCACTGGTTGGTCGGCCGGCGGCCTGCAGGCCGCTCCTCGGCCCCTGGGCATCTCGGCATCCCTTTGTTGGGAGAGAGAGAGAGAGAGAGAGAGAGAGAGAGAGAGAGAGAGAGAGAGAGAGAGAGAGAGAGGGGGGCGGAGGCAGTTGTAAGGACGGACGACAGAGAAAGAAAATAGAGGAGGAAGAGAAAAGGAGAGAGAGGGAGCGGCTCTGCGTGGCTCCGCGCATCGGCCGGTACATTCTACATATTTGGCATGGAGAGGCTCCGGCAGGGCTGATATTTTATTCATAAAATTGCGACAGAAATATTCAGCGAGCGTGCCTGTCCTCTGCGCCCGCTGCCTGGGGGCCGTGAGTTGGTCGTGTACGTCGTGTCTCAGTCGTTTCGCCACTAACAAAATGATATAGCAGACCCCCCGCCCCCTCAAAAAAAAAATACGAACAGTTATTCTTACGGTCGGTAACAAGAACGGATTTCATACGATGACGTGGTGAGGCCTTTGGCAGGTGACTTTGGCAGGTGACTTTGGCAGGTGACTTTGGCAGCGCACGAATGATGATCTCCTTCTCGCCCGAACGTGTTGACAGCGCCGTCCACAGGGGCGCTAAACACCCCTGACGCAGGAGGGCACTTCTCACCTTTGTTACACATATATGTGTGTATTTTTTTTTCCACCCCGGATCTTCTCTTTTCATTTTCATTTTCTTTTTGGATTCGCCGCTTTTACTGTTATATTGCTATACTTGGGCTTTTCGTTTTATACCCGCTTCGCACCTTTTCGGCGGGGTAGGGCGGCGGCGGTGGTGCACAGGCCGGCTGCGGTGTACGTATCGGGTTCTGCTGCCATGAGACACCGTCATGGCCCTCTGACCGCGCCGCCTCTCTCTCTCTCTCTCTCTCTCTCTCTCTCTCTTTCGCAGCCGCCGTCGCCTTCTGCTCCGGCCGGCTCCCTTCTTCACAATGAGGGAATTCCTCCAGTTTACACTATTTTTCGTTGTTCCCACCGCCGCCGCAGCCGGGGCGGCGTAGGGTCGGCCGGGGTAGCGAAATAACACATAATAACAAAGGGCATCACGCTGGCGGGGGCGGCGGGGGCGGGGCATTACGGGGCACATAGCGTCCAGTCAGCGCCGAGTGTTTGTTCAGGAATCAGGGGTGCTCCCCCGACGTTGCGTCGCGCTGGGCCCGGCTCGGCCCCCGCCTCTGCCCCCGCCGCTGCCGTGCGCCCGGACAGGTGCGGCCGCCGGCGCTACCTGCCGGACCCGCTGGACCCCGAGGGGCAGACGAGGAGACCCGGCGGGGCCGGCAGGGCCGGCGCAGCCCCGGGGGAGCGTTTACCTTTATCAAGATAAAAACACTCGACGTGCCACTCGATGCGGACTCGATGCGCGCTCGGCGCAGAGTTCGTCCGGTGCGGCTTCGTCCCCTGTCCGTCCTCAGCCGGGGTGTTGAGGTCCTCGCCGTGGTTCTCACGGCGCTCGGTCCTCGACAGGCCTCCCCGCGGCCACCACCAGGGGCATGACCGCGGTCCTCACCAGCCGCAGTCCTCACCAACCGCGCGGATCCCTCACCACCGCGGTCCTCACCAGCCGCGTCCTCACCAGCCGCAGTCCTCACCAGCCGCGGTCCTCACCAGCCGCGGTCCTCACCAGCCGCGGTCCTCACCAGCCGCGGTCCTCACCAGCCGCGGTCCTCACCAGCCGCGGTCCTCAACAGCCGCGTGCCGCCCCCTCGCCAGCCGCGGTCCTTACCAGCCGAGGTCTGCACCCACGATCTTTTCGACCCGCAGAAAATGACGTCTCGGCTTGGCAGTGTACCGAGTAAACGTGAATGAATGCGCGGCCGTGACCGGCGCGCGCTCTCTACCGCCGTGCCGCGCCGTGCCCCGGCGTGCACTGCGGGGGGTGCTGGGTCGGCAGCCACCGGCGGCAGCCACCCCAGCTGAGCACGAGCGCGCCCTGCTTGCCTTGCTCGCAGCGCCCGCGGCGCCCCTCGCTGCCAACCAGTACGGTGTTCTCTCTCTCTCTCTCTCTCTCTCTCTCTCTCTCTCGACACGAACCCCTTCGCCGTGCGTTCTCTCCCTCTCTCACTCCCGCACCGCTGCCGAGCTCGACACCGCAGCATCGTGCTGTTCTTCTCTCTCGTACGTGCAACCCCCTCCTCCACTCTCACCCTCTCTCTCTCTCTCTCTCTCTCTCTCTCTCTCTCTCTCTCTCTCTCTCTCTCTCTCTCACACCCTCTCTCTCTCCTTCTTTTTCCCTCTCCCCCTGTGTTTTCGACGGCCTTTTGAAAGGCGGGTCGCGCTCACGCGTTTGCACTCGGTGTTCTCTCTGCGTGTTACTTGTTATTGATAAAGAAACGAGAGCAGAGGGGCATTGGGGGGGGGGGGGGCTGGCGATGGGTGAGAGGAGGGGTTGGGGAGGGCGGGGCGGGCGGGCGCGGCGGGGGGTGGACCGTGCACAGAACCCCTCGATATGTGTGTCTTGATGGGGGGTTCTTTCCGTTATTTCGCCCTCCTAGTGTTGTTGTGTGGGACGTGCGTGTGTGTGTGCGCGTGCGTGCGTGCGTGCGCACGGATCCGTGTGTTTGTGTGGTTTTTGTTTCCGAACTCGTTTGCATTGCGTCGTCCCGGTGCGATTGCGGCGCTGCGTGCTCGTGGTTATAGAGCCCCGTGCCCGAGTCTGATCTTAGAGTCTGATCTGGGGGCCCCGCAGTGAGGATGTTCTGAGGATGTTTTCGCCAGGACTACACGAGACTCCCACGCCCCCTCACCCACCCCCTCCCTCTCACTCTCTCCTCTCCACACCCTGCCCGACCTGCAGACTCCGCACTCTCTCTCACCCCCTCCCCTTCCCCTCTCGAGTATACACTCTCCTCTCTGCTCCATCCCCTATTTTGTACTTGATCTTGAAACTAGGCGTCAAGTTCCCCAGACCGCGCGAGTCGGATCCCGCTGCGTCGTCATAATTTTCGAAAACTTGCGCGCGCGCGCCCTTTGAATTTCAAAACTCCCATGGGATTATTTTGAACGCCGGTCCCCGACAAGGGGATACGGCGAGTGGGTGGCAGCGCGGCGTCTCTCTCTCTCTCTCACACACACACTCTGACTTACTCCCGCTCTCTCGCATCTCTCTCCCTCTCTCTGCCTCCCCCTCACCTTCTACACTAATTGGGAAGGCCGGCGTGCGCATGCGCCACGGCGGCTGCGTCCGGAAGGAGTGGACCCCAGAGCGCGAGTGAGAGAGCGATATGCAGGGGCTGCGGCGGACAGAGAGAGAAAGAGATGGCTGCGCCGCGGCGTCCCTGCCTTTCGTCTTATTTATGCCGCCACTGCCGTTTGTTATTTGCTTGTTGTGTTTGTTTTCTTTCGCACATATTCATCTGAGAATGCGTCAAAGTAAGCGCGCCGGCGCGAAGGGTTATAGAGAGAGAGACCAATGACGGGACGGACGGGGACCGTGCGGGGGTGCGACGGAGCGCGCGATAGAGTACAGTGCTCTCCGCCAGTTTGCACAGAGTGTCCCCGCCGACCCGGCGCAAACACAGACTCCCAACTACGCACTGCGTGCGCCCAAAAATTACTCCCGACTGTGTGAGGACGCGGGGAGCGCCGTGTGACCCTCGTCCCGAGTCCGCGGGGCTGGCGGGGGGCGTGCGAGTGTGGCGGTGCCGGAGCAGACGGTCGCCGGCGCGGGTCTGCCGGGCTCGGTACGGATTCGACTCCCACACTCACCTGCTTTGCAAGGACCGCGTCACAAGTTATTTTATAAAACTTAATTTTTTTTAAAAATTCTTTGACTGACATCCGATATTTCTTGTGAAACCTCTCGGATTTATTTTTCTGCACTCTCCGTAAAACCTTCTCAAAATTAGCATATTTGAGATTCTCGCCGCACGTTTCCCGAATCAAACCAATCAAACTTACGCATTTAGCTCAATGCCCAAGCTGAAGCTCAATGCGAGTATCTCAAGACGATTTTTTTTTAGCTTCCTTTATTTTTTAAATTATTTTATTTATTTTTATTTTTATTTTTTTTTTTTTTTTTGAGGGGAGGGGGGGAGGTTATAGGGTGAATGATATTTCGCGGTCCTCTGAAATGCCGACAGCGTGGGCGCGGCGGAGCGGCCCCTGCTCCCTGCTCCGCTGGTGCAGTTCGGCTGCTGCGGCTGGGTGCGGGCCGTGGACGCTAGCGCCACCTAGCGTCACGGCGGCCGACCACTGCGGCGCTACCCCGCGAGCCGGCTGCGCGGGAAGTTTGAAAAGGGAGAACAGCGCGCATCGGCTTCACCGGCGCACTCGGCTGGGTACTACCGAATGTACGCAATATTTCGGTCAAAGTCTTGTTGGCTGCTCTCTCAGAAGGCGGGAGGAGGCAAGGAAAAAAGCAGGAGTGCGCGTAGCGTTTGTTTACATTATCGGCAGTCGGCATTACGACCTGCGAGCGCGCGCGTCGTCCGGCCGACAGTGACGGGGCCGGCGCGTCCCGATGCAAGTTTTATACTTTAGTATCATCACGGACGTTCACATAAATCGCCCGGGACCGTGTGTGTGCGTCCGTGTGTGTGTGTGTGTGCGTCCGTGTGTGTGTGTGCGCGTGTGTGTGAGTCGTGTCTCCCCGGCGCGGTCGCCCTGCTCAATGGAGGAGCACCTCTTGATGTTATCACCTGGGATCGCCAACATGGCCCCAAAGGTTTGTCAGCCGCGTGCGGACGGCGGCGTAAGGCGAGGAGATGTAGTGGACCGGCAACAAGGCGTTGGCACCATTTCGTTTCTTGTGCCACGTTTTTTTTTTATGAGAGGGAAATTTAACTTTGCTTCGAATAACCGTTGTGCTGTACAAGTACCGCGTCTTCCAGCTCAGCGTGCGAGTTTGGGCGTAGAGTTTGGACGCGTTGCCTCCGTCAGATGCGGGACCCGAGTCGAGGGGGTCAGGGAGCTCCGCTGGAGGAGCCGGGTGTCGGACACAGAACACGTTCGTATCACATGCGCTGCCCTGGAGAAGCCCGATAAAGCAAGAAGGAGAAAACTCTCAGAGTGCCTCTGTCTCTCTCTCTCTCTCTCTCTCTCTCTCTCAGCCTGTACAGCCTCTCCACAACTCCCTTTTCTCTCTCTCTCTCTCTCTCTCTCTCTCTCTCTCTCTCTCCGTGTGTGCCCCCCACCCCTGCGCTCAACGCCACAGGCCCTGTCCACGCCGCTGGCCGAGGCCTCCGGTAGGCGTTAAAGGCACTTTGATTGATCGTAGAGCAGTTTGATGTCTGTGTTTCGTTGAACCGGAAATCTCGGGTGATGTCGGTGGTGGAAACAAGGGGGAGGTAAAATGAAGACAGCGGCGGGGACATCACCGAGGCTGTGTCGGCTCCAGAACAAGGGGCAACTGGAGAATCGTAAAAAAAAAAAAGAAAAGAAAAGGGGGGGAAATAAAGAAATGATAATGTCGGTGTAGGTGTCTCCTTCCCGTGACTATCAAATTCGGTACTCTGATCGCAGAGGCACCTTGGAGTTTCATGCGATTTGCAAAATGCGCACACGACAGCATGTGGACTGTTATAACACGAAATAGGGTTTGGGGTGAATATTTTATGTTATTGTACCATTTTTTTTTGGCATAGCGATTTGCTTGTGATGACATTAGTAAATGAGGGATCCTCATGTATACTGCGGGGACTGCAGGCGACCGGAGGCCGGGGCTGGGGCCATGCGGCGGGCATGCGGCGACGGGGGAGGCGGCTGCTGCGACTGCTGATGCCAGATAAGATGATAATGTTTGCCTCTGACCCGTCCACACTTCTTTCCCCGGGTGATCGGTTAATTTTCATTGAGGACGTGTATCCGCTCGGGTCCGCTGCCAGGTCCTACGGTCCCTCAGCAACCCTTGTGAGAAATGCAGACTCCGATGACAGAAATCGATACACACATCATGACCGAGTGTCGACCCACACACGTACACACACACACACACAAGCCGCAGTCTTTTCGCCTTGATTTAAATGATGACCGATAGTAATTTTTATTTTATTCACTTCCTGGGTGTGCTTGTGCTCTGCGAGGAGCACGCAGTCCGTTGGTCGGTGCGCGGTCTGGTTTTAGTCTCGGTCTGCCTGGTGTGTACGTACGCATGTTTAAATATTTCTGCTGATTTATCACAACGCATGTGTGTGTGTGTGCGTGTGTGTGGGCGTGCGCTCGCTGACGAGTATTTTTCATAGCTTTTATGAACGGCACCTATGAGAGCAGCAGAACGCATGCCCGTGGCTACACAAATACAGACGAACAAGCGCGCGCGCGCGCGCCCGCCCGCCCGCCAAGATGTGACGTGAGATAACGTGGCATAATCGAGGTTTCACGCTACACTTCGCCAAATGCGCGTTTCACTGCATCTCCTCCTTCCTCCTTCCACACGACTCTGCTGCCATCCGTCACCCCCGGGGCCGGGGGCCGGATTAGTCCGATGCGACCAATCAGAGCGCGGGTAGCGAACCCTCGGCGCGGTAGGGCTTCGCGACGTAACCTTGCTCTGTGTGAGCCTCTCGTTCGGGTAGGTCAGGGCCACACACACACACACACACACACACAAACACACTGTAAGCAATAATTTTGTAGTTTTTTTTTTCTTCAAACATTTCCTGCATTTAAAAACTTTTACTCTCCTTATTTTAAAAAATATTCAACTGCACCGACTGGACCTCAAATTACACGTTACAAAACTCGTGACGTATGTAAATTCATCCGAAATTTCCACCTCAAATTCCCAAAGTAAAATATGCGAGGCGGATTCGTTTACAACGCAGCGTAACCCGTGCCGCCCCGCAGAGATACGTACACGATTACACGGGCAACGTAAACATGTTCGAACGGCGCGCGCGCCGACTAGAGCGCTCCCCGTAAAAAGCCGCGTACCGGAACGTTTTCGCACGGCGGGTCGGCGCGGGGGCTGAGCCGGGGGGGGGGCAGCCGACAGCCGCGGACGGCGAGGCGGACAAAATGCGGCAATTCGTAAACGCGCGCGCCCCGGAGGCCCCCGCGGGGCGTAGCGTTGCACGCTTTGTAGCCGCACACGGCAGACGACGCGTCCGCGACTCACCACATGCCATTTCACAGTTATACTCCCTCTCTCTCTCTCTCTCTCTCTCTCTCTCTCTCTCTCTCTCTCTCTCTCTCTCTCTCTCTCCCTCTCTAGTTAGTGAACTGCGTGCTATCTGTGGTCGGGGTTGGCATTACTCGTTTTCTTTCTTTTAAAAAATAAAAAAAAAATAAAAAGCACACACTTTTATTTCTCTACTCGCACCGCCGCACGTCAGCAGGACAAGTTAATCCGATCAGAAACCTCCCCCCCCCCCACTCCTCTCAGCCTCCATGCTCGCACGCCTTAGTGTGTGTATCGCTGTCTCTGTCTGACCTTTGCGCCGCCTATGTATCGACTCTCCTTTTTTAAAAAAGAAAAAAAAATCATCTCGATTTGCATTTGAGTCTTTACGCAGACAAGTAGTGCAGTTGTCATCTTCATTCAGATGCTATTTCAATTCACCATAACCATTCACCAAAAATAAAAAAAAAAGAATCAGCAACTCTATTCTCGTTCTATTGTGCTTGGATGTTCTTCACTTCAGTAAGGTCAGGTTGGCGTAGGTCAGGGATACATAGCCGTCTGATTAACATGCACCTTGCGCCGCGATGCCACGGTGTGTGTGTGTGTGTGTGTGTACACCTGTTTTGTCTCTCAGTGTAACACTCACCCGCACGCACACACGCACACACACACACACACACACACTCGGGGTGACGTATGCAGGAAGGCGTTTCATTCACCGCTCCGGTCCCCGGCCGCCGCCCGGAGCCCGCAGCATCCCACCCCGTCGGCCCCACAACTGTTTATAACCCCCCGGGCGACGCGGCACACGGCACATCGGGGCATTCCTCTAAAGTGAGCTGCTATCTCTATCAGCGGCAGGGGGAAGTGGCTCCTTTAATGTGGCGCGTATTTTACCCGGTTGGTGCCTTCGGTGCCTTCGGGGGCCCTCCCCGGCCACCGCCTGCCTCCCCACGGCCTGCCTGCCCACCTCGCCGACTTGCCACCGCCTTGCTGGGCGACACGCAGCGCGCCCACCGCCTTCCACTCCTCCACGTACACCGCCGCCTCCGAGAATCTCCACGCCGTTTCGGAGAGACGTCCACACGTGCTCCGTCTATAGGCGCCGCACTCCCGAGGCGCCCCCTGGCGCCGGGGAAGGGCGCCCCAGGCCCACTCGTAGTACGCAGCACGAGGCATTCGCACACAGGGATTTGCCGGCCACATATTCGTCGCCATTTGGAATTTTTTTAGGATTAACATGCTCTCTCTCTCTCTCTCTCTGACACACACACACACACACACATAAACATTCGCCCTCAGGTGAGGGGCTTGCCCTCGCCTTGCATTACATCTCTCCATCTGGACATCGGGGTTCGCATGCAAAAGCGCGTGTACCCAAATGTCTGTCTCTCTCTTTCTCTCTTCCTGCCCCCCCCCCCCCCTCTCTCTCTCTCTCTCTCTCTCTCTCTCTCTCTTTCTCTCTCTCCCGCTACGATTGAGAGCGACAGAGGGTGTTGTCGTTGATCGTTCGCGGGGCGCGCGCGCGTGCGAAATGCCCGCGAAAGGCAAGCAGGCAGGCAAGCAGGCAGGCAGGCAGGCAGGCAGGCAGGCAGGCAGGCAGATGGGTCGCGCTCGGACCCTGTCCAGATCGGGAGAGAGATTGTTTCGGATGTTGCTCGATGGTCCTGAATGGAGGGTCGTAAACTGTCCAGCAGGGAGACGGTGTGTGCGTGTGTGTGTGTGTGCGTGTGTGTGTGTGCGTGAGGTGCGGAGGGAGAAGGAAAGGGAAGGGGTGCGGAGGGGAGAGAGAGAGAGAGAGAGAGAGAGACGGGAAGAGGACGCGCCATGAGACAGGAGGGATGGAAACAGCTAGGAGGGCGGGGTGACACCATACCGTACCGGGTACCAGGGGACCCACGCATACATGCACACGCACCACAGAGAGAGAGAGAGAGCGAGGGAGAGAGAGAGAGAGACAGAGAGAGAGTGAGAGAGGACGGGGGAGGGACGGAGAGAGGGAGCGGGGAGGGAGAGAGAGGGGAGACAGCAAGGTCCTGGCGTCCTTGTGCTTACAGACTTCGCACCGGCGAATGAATGAAGCCGACGTGCACGCGGCAAATGAATGGGCCTCCGTCGCGACGCGGCGTGCTCCACAGGCGTGGCGGCTCGCAGGGTCACCGCCTCGGTCACCGGCGGGCGCGTTGCGGCGGCCCGCGTAACCCCGTGTGGCGCCGCGGCAGCGCGGTGCGGGGGAGAAAACGCCGCCGCCGCCGCCGCCGCCGCCGCTCGAGGTGAACCGGAGCGGAGAGCAGAGCTGCGCGCGCCAATGCGAAAACCGTTTTGTCTTTTCGGTTATTTCCCGGCGCGGGCCGCCGCCGCCGCCGCCGCCGCCGCCGCCGCCGCCGACAGCGCTGGCTTGTTTTGTGAGCGGCGGGCCGCGAGACTGCTGCAGGACTAGGACGCGGTGCGCCGCGGTGTGAGGTCACGGTACAGGGCCTCCGGGAGGGCCTCCGGGAGGGCCTCCGGGGAGCTGCTGCACGGCGCCGAGACGCGTCCCGCACACGTAATGCTGCGACGACACAAGGGCCTACCGCCCCCCCCCCTCTCTCTCTCTCTCTCTCTCTCTCTCTCTCTCTCTCTCTCTCTCTCTCTCTCTCATGAGCGCGCGCGAAAATGATAAAAGCGTGTCCGCGGGCGCCGCCACCCGCAGTCCACGTCCGCAGGCCGACGCCGCGCTTCCGGTGCTCCGCTCTGCTCCGCTCTGCACCGCTCACCGCCCTCCGCCCCGCAGCAGCGCAGCAGTGAGAAGTGAGCAGACATCCGTCAGGGTGCCGCCGTGCAGCGGGGGGCGTCCCGGAGCCCCGACGGCGAGGGGGAGGGCTCAAATACTCCAGCAATACTTCCTGAGCGGCCCGTCATCGACTGTCGCTGTCTGCAGTGGTTACGGGGTCCGGCCGTTCCACGCAGACCTTCAATACCGATTTTCAGTTTCACACTCTATTCTTTTGGTCGCTTCGTTACACGCGGATAATTTCCCTTTAAACATTTGCCTGCTTACGGACGGTCCCCGGGCAGCGGCGTGGCCTGCAGGTGTGTGTGGTCCGCGCGGTGGTGATAAGCGGCCGCGCGGCGTGTTCGCTTCCCAGCAGGGCGCCCCCCTCCGCGGAGGAGGCCCGGGGACCCCCCGCGAGGGAGGTGATTCCCATTATGCGTAATTAGTTTCTTCTTTCTCTCTCCCTCTCGCCTCCCATACGGGGCGTCGTTGTGTCTCGCACGGCGGGGAGGCGTTCAAAAAATTCAGAAGAATACAGTGTGAGGCGGCGAAGGCTGTTGAACCCGTCCCCATCCATCTCCAGCAGCTCAGCCTGCAGCTCAGCCTGCAGCTCAGCCTCTGCCGTATGCCCGCAGCATGGCGCCCGCCCGGCTCCTCGCCATGCTGGCCCTCGCCCTGCTCCTCGTCCTGCTCACCTCGTTCGCGTCCGCGGAGGACGCGGGCGCCGCGCCGCACCTGCAGCTGCAGCTGCAGCAGCCCGCCCGGCAGAGGCGGCCCGGCGCCAGGAGGAGGGTCAAGCCGGTGAGTGTGAGTGCAGCACACCTACCTACCGCTCTCTCCATCTCTCTCTCGCTCTCTCTCCAGCTGTCTCACTCTCTCTCTCTCACACACACACTCTCTCTCTTCGTAGATCCGTGAACTAACAAATCAAATCCCCTATGGGGGACAGAGTATACTCTTTCTCTTTCTCTCTGGAACTCTACATTTCCTCTTCTCTCTCTCTCTCTCTCTCTCTCTCTCTCTCTCTCTCTCTCCGGTCAGAGTGTCAATTATTGTCTACATCACCGCACGGTCATGCGAAAATGTCAGCGACCCGACGCATACAGTGGTAATAATAACAATGCTTCGTAATAATAAAAATAATAATGAAAGAGACAAAAGATTAGGGTCAGTGCCGCTGGGTGTCGCGTCACGCTCCGCTCGCCCCGTGGACACGCGAGCGACGCCCGGCGAGTATTTTTGTCGCTTCCCTTTCAGGAGCGATCGGGTAGAACTGGGTCAGCAGAAGAGACGGTACGCGCGGTTTCCCCTTGGGTTTCCCGGGAATAACGCACTAACCATCACAACTGCTTTTTTTTTTTGTCACCTGGCCAATTTTTTCCCCACTTTGCCTTTTCTCGTTTTAGTCCACCTTTTGCGTTCTATTTTTCTGCATACCGTGCCTGGTTATTGGGCACCTTGAAATGTAAAAAAAAAGTAGCCCCGGACGAACTCCTTTTTTTTTTCATTATAAAGCAAACAAGAAGAAATGTGTGTGAGAACCGCTCTAAGGAGAGACGTTCGAATGCTACACATGCTGCTGGTATTATCCACCTCTCTCTCTCTCGCTCTCTTTCCATGCTCTCTTTTCTCTCTCGCCGAATCCCGTCGCTATTTTCTCGTTGGCATAACTGGAGCGTCAGCCTGGACGTACTCCGCGCGGCGGCGGCGGCGGCGGCGTCGCACCGCGGCGTGCGATGCCGAGCATACACACTAGTCGAGGGCGTCCGCGTCCGAAACAGCAGAGCGGAGAGCGAGCGAGACGTCTGCCGTCGCATGCGGTAGAGGAGGACAGCGACAGACTGCGAGTCTGCCTCCCGGACGCGGCCCCCGCCGCGCGATGCGTAAAAACGGCCGGCGCGGCGCGGCGTGCTCGCACTGCGGTGCGACGCGGGGTATCGTCATTCTCATTCCAGTGATTGCCGCGTTTGATGGACGGAGTCGCGCCGCCGCCGCCGCGGACTGGACGAGACCTGGCTGCAGAGGCGGGGTGTGTACAGTGAGGACACGCTGTTGCAGCTGGACGAGGCGGCCTCGCTGGGCCGCAAGCGGTCCCCGCCGGCCGGCTACCACCACGGCAGCTTCGTGACGGCCACGACGGCCGCCAGCCCCCAGCAGCTGCAGCAGCTGCAGCAGCAGCAGCAGCAGCCGCCCGCGCCCCTCGAGGCCACGCCCAACAACAGGGACGCCCGATGTGAGTGTGGCCCTAACGGCCCCGCCTGGCGGCCCCGCCTTACGGCGCCCGGAGGGTAGGCAGGCCGGCAGCGGCGACGCGCGCGTGCCGTGCGGGCCGGCCTACCCCGGCAGCCGCAGGCGCTGGGCTGAGCGGACGCTCCCAACTGACATCGCCATCGGCTTCCATCTTTTCACTCTAAATGTCTATGGGACAACTTTGTCGCAAGTTTGAGCGCGCGGCCGCAAACTTGCGAGCCTCGTGTTTCGTGCGCCTAACTTCGTGCTGACTTGGTGGCGCAGTCCTGTCGCTGTTCACGGTGGTCCAGTTCGACAACCAGCCGTGCGCGGCCGCCTCCGGGGACAACGGCACCTGCCTGACGGTGGCCGAGTGCGCCGGCCGCGGCGGCATGGCCTCCGGGCCCTGCGCCAACAGCTTCGGCGTCTGCTGCGTCTGTGAGTACCCCGACGCCAGTGGCTGTCGCCGCTTCAATCTCACAGATTGTCAAAAAAAAAACGAGTTTTCCCAAAAAGAAAAAGAAATTTAAAAATCCAATGTAATTCTTAAAATAATCCTAAAAATGTTTTCAAAAGTTTCCAAAGCTCCAAAGCTTTTGGAACTTTTTTTTATTTAAAAGTTTTGGAGATTTCAAAATAATCTCACATTGCAAAAAATTATTTTAATAAAAAAATAGTAGCCGTGCTGGGCCCAAGCACTGGTATATCGCCCCTCTTCCGGATCCTCTCGGCAGTCTTGGTAGGGAGGCATCCCGTCAAGTGGCGTGGAGACGCGGCCGTCCAGTTTCTCGTGCCTGGCGTGTCGTGGCCGTGCCGTGTCGTGGCCGTGCCGTGTCGTGGCGTGTCGTCGTGGCGCCTGCACGGTGCGGCGGCCTAGTTTGCGCTCCGGGCCGCGCCGGGCTTCCGTGACGCCCACCGGAGGACAATACCGGCGGAAGAGCAGGACGGGAGATGCGAGCCGGCCGGGCGGGGGACGGAGAGCGACAAAGGGTGACGTGACGGGTGCGTGACGTAAGGCCGCGTGCGCACGCGCCGTGCACACGTGCCGCGCACGTGCCGCGCAGTGGAAAGCGCGCACCGGCGTGACACGTGGCGCACGCGTGGCGCACGCGCGGCGCGTGCCGTTCGGGAATCACGTAACACGCTGGATGCTTATGTACTATTCTGTACACCGATGTAAACCTCTTCATAGGTTGTACACAAAACCGCTCATCAACTATGGACAGAAGTGTACGTAATTATTTACAAATAGTGCATAATTACTATGTAGAAATCTATACATTAAGCTATAAAGGTTTATATCTGTGCATTACTACGTACGGAAATATTACGTAAGCATTTAGTGTGAACGCGTGCTGTCCTCCGCGGAGTAACGGAGACGACTCGGTGCTGCGGAAGCGCGGGAGATTTAAAAAAAAACGTTGTGCCTGTGTCTCCCCGTGGCAGTCATGGCGACGTGTGGCCAGAGCACCCGGGAGAACTGCACGTACTTCACCAACGCGGGCTACCCCAGCGCCTCGGACGGCACCGGCTCCTGCCAGCTCACCATCCACAAGGCCAGGCCCGACATCTGCCAGTTCAGGTGAAGACTTTTAACGGAATAAAAACTTTTGATTGTGATGTGGCGAGGACCAAGTGGGACGGGGGTATGCGAGACCACGGATAGCAGGGGTACCTCGTTACTCACCTGACTCCACTTCACTTACCCCACTAGCTCCCTACTTACCCAAATAACCCAGCATACTCCAATAACTTCCCCAACTGAACCCACCTACCCATCTTGCTCCAACTTGCTCCACTTACCCCGAGTCACCCCTCCTCACCCAACTAACCCCGGCTCTGCTGCGTCCACAGGCTCGACTTCGACCAGTTCAACATCCAGGGGCCGGAGCCCATGAACCACGTGTGCAGCAACGACCAGTTCATCGTGTCCGGCGGCAACCCGGTGCCGGCCATCTGCGGCGTCAACACCGGCAACCACAGTCAGTCCGCCGCTCGGCGCTCGGGTCCCGGCTAGAGAGACTCCGAGCCTCTCTAGTCCGAGCCTCTCTAGTCCCGGCCGGCCGGCGGGACCACAGATGAGTCACCTGTCGTCGCACCTCCCGCCGTGGGTGCGACGGAGAGGGGGAGTGCGTGACCCGCCGGCTGGCCGCGGGAGCGGGAGAGAGACAGGCGCTGGTCGCACACGTCGCCTGCGGGGGTAGGCCGCCCCCGCTGCGCCCGCGTCGGTCGGGCTGGCCTACCCTCGCAGGCGCCGTGCCCCCCGCGACGCACCACGAACGCGCCCTCCCTGTGCTTGCAGTGTACGTGGACGCCGGCATGGGCGTGACGAACCCGGTGACGCTCACCTTCGTGACGAGCGGGCCGTCCTTCGCGAGGAACTGGAAGGTGAAGATCTGCCAGATCCCCTGCAGCTCCACGTACCGAGGTGAGTAGCCAGCGGCACCCGGGGGGGGGGGGGGGGGTCTAATCTCAAAATATGTGACCCAACCACACTCCCTAGCACGCGCTATCACGCCGTCACTTGGCTGCTGTCACACCCCGAAATACGGGTATTTTGTGTGACTTCGCGGCGAAATCGGCAAAATCCTAATACTCTTCCGCGTAATGGTTCATCTGGACGCCCCGACTGTTACGCGAGTGGACGCCTCCTCGGGGAGGGCTTCGCGAGTCGGACTGAAGTCTTCGGTGCGAGGGCGTCCCGGCCCTCTGCCGCCCACAGAGCGCCGTGTGGACGGTGGCGACTTCTCCGTGGCGGGCGGCGGGCTTGTTAGCCCTCTGCCGCCGCGCGGCTCTCTCACTTTCTCGCGGCCTCCGGCGGGCTCCAGCGGCCTCCAGCGGGCTCCAGCGGCCTCCAGCCCACACCTCACCGCGGCGTGCTGTACGGCACGGGAACCGGTCAGCGTGTCCTGTTATCCGTGTCCTGATAGTGACCGCGGGCGCCCCGTGCCGGAGGCTCCGGGGGCAGTTAGGGCCCCGACAGGCGGCAGCGGCTGACAAATACAAGACAAACCTGGAGACGGCAGGGGGGGGGGGGGGCACGGGCCGGTGCACGCAGCTCTAGAGCGTGTCAGAGGGAGTCCAAGGCCCTACAACACGTCTAGGAATCGGTCCGGACACACCGCACAGTAGAACAACTTACATTCATCGAAAATATTGTCGGAAGTTCAGTTACCTCTTTTTTTTATTTGGGGGGTGGTGGGGGGGGGGATGTTTGTGTTCCGGATTTTTGAAAAAAAAAAATTGGACAAATGAGCCACTGAGGAGGATCTACATTAGTGCCGAAGCAGCCTCAGATACCCAGGAAAATTGTGTGTGCTACAAACGACCTCATCGTGAAAAAATTCAAAATTTTCCAAAATTCTGTTGGAAAATCAGAAACAGTTCGTGTGGTTCGTGCTGCAAACGTTCAAATTCTTTTGTTGGAATTTTCCAAAAGAGTTTGTGGCAGTGTGGAGGCCGTGCGGCGGGGCTCCGCGAGGCTAGCGCGGGCAGCGCGAGGCTAGCGCGGGCAGCGCCGTGCGGCATGGGGGATGAGGAGCGGCTCAGCGGCCCGGACGGCTGGTCGCGGGACGTGATCCAGTTGCGCCGCGCCGCTGTCTTAATGTTTAATTGGACGCCGGATACCCGCTCATCGGTATGCCCACGCGGCAGTGGCCTCCGCGACCCCCCGGCCGTGTGTCAGGTCACCTTGGTGACCTCAAAACCCCCTCAGGGTAAAAAAAAAATAAATGTTATGAATAGAAAATCAAAGCAACACATATTTTACAGTCCAAAAAGGAAAATTGTCCCAAAACGGGGTTTCGATAGTGTTGTAATTATTCCAAACACGAAGTTTTCAGAACAGCTCAGTTTTCGGAGTTTCCGGAAATTTCAGAGAATTTTTTTTTCAAAACATTTATAAATTTGCGGAAAATTTCAAGACATGTACGGGGAACTTTTCGGAAAATTCTCTTAGAATTTTCTGGGGCTTAAAGCACTGATCGGAAAGGTCCTGTTTAATTGGAGGGCAGACGCGCGGTGACGGCTGCCGCCCCCGTCCGCTCGCGTTCCCCGCCGGTACCGCCGCCCATGCCGCCGCCGCCCCTGGTTGGCCATCAAAATTCCTCGGCGTGGCCAACGGGGGCATTTTGAGGCCCATTTATCAGCCCTTTGAAAGATTTAGTGACCGCGCCGACGGAAGCGAAAAGAGGTGGGACCCCTCCAGGGGCAGCACTGGGTCGGCCGGGCCGGATAGACCCAGCGGCGGACAGTGGAGGACAGGGGACAGCGGCAGACAATCTGTGTCGGATCTGGACTACAGCGGAGGCCGGCCCCCGGCCGGGCGTAGGCAGCGGCCGGCGCTGGAGCCGGAGCTGGAACTGGAGGCCGTGAACTGGAGCCCAGGGATGAATCTGGGACTGGAGCTGGAAGCTGCGGCGGCGGCGCTGCGCCTCGCCTTTCAAGGAAGGCAAGAAGTACTCGAGTCTTGACTGCGAGAAATGAGTCGAACTGGGGGAGAGTGAGAGAGAGAAGAGAGAGAGAGAGAGAGAGAGAGAGAGAGAGAGAGAGAGATTTGTCCCTGACGGCGGTGCGCTTCTGCATGCTGCCCTGCCATCTCAGCCATCTCGTCAATTTTTCTCCTCCCCCGTCCTCCCCCCTCCTTCTTCCCCTTCCCCGCAGAGGTTTCGCGTGGCGGGAGTGGCGGCTCGCCACTCCGCGCCACGCCCGGGAGCAAACCCGGCCAGCGAGCAGGTTGCGGCTCCCGAAACGGCGGACTTATCTCGCCTGGCCTGGACTCATTCATGTTGATGTCCCCCCATTCATTCGTTCGCCACTCGGAACCGGTGTCGTGTGAGGGGGGGGGGGGGGGGGGGCAGCAGGCGAGAGCGAGAGAGACAGAGCATTACGTCTCAGGCGAGAGCGAGAGAGACAGGGTATTCGTCTACAAATTACGTGACGCTCAGACGTCGTCTTTCCAGTTTCGGGGTCGAATTTTAAAAATGAAAAAAAAATACGAAGACGACAAACTGCTGGGGCAGCTAAAAACATGCGAGAGAGAGAGAGAGAGAGAGAGAGAGAGAGAGACAGACAGAGAGACACAGAGAGAGAGAGAGACACAGAGAGAGAAGGAGAGAGACAGAGACGGAGAAATTATGTTTCTTATTGATTACATTTTTTGCGTAATTTTTTAAAAATTAATAAAGGTTGTAAATTTCATTTGTCCCTAACCACTGTGCTTGCAGCCGAGGAGGGCTGCCTGCAGTACTTCACCGGGGTGTCCGGCACCATCAAGTCCTTCAACTACGATCCCAACGGCGGGCTGCAGCTGTCCAACCAGGACTACTCGATCTGTGTCCGGATGGAGCGCAACTTCTGCGGCATCCAGTACACGCAGTGCAGCGACACGGGTGAGAGGGAGAGAGAGAGAGAGAGTTTTTTTTAAGTTTTTTATCATAATTTATTGGGGGGATAAAAATTTACAAAGGGGCCGGGAATGAGTTAATTTTGTTACAATTTTGATGATGCGTGCAGTGTGAAAATGTTTGCCTAGAAATGAATTTTGTTGGTGATGCTGAGTGTGAAAAATGTTTGGCCTAAATGCCATAAACTTTAATTTTAAATTTTACATAGAGAGAGAGAGAGACGCGGGAACAAATAAAAAATGCCAGTCGCAGTTGCCAATTGGTAGACTGGTGGAAATGCCTTGTACAAAAAACTGATTCCTTTCCTTCTTCCCCCCCCCCCCCCCCCCCAGTGAACAACCGGACGCACTCGTTCACCATCTCGGGCAACACGCAGGGGCAGACGCCGGCCACGTCCATGACGGGGAGCCAGCAGTGCAACGCCGACTGGCTGGTCATCCCCTGCGTCAACAACGTGGGCCGCGTGTCCATGGGGCCGGCCTCCTCCACCTGCGTGGACCGGCTGTGCGGCGGCACCCTCAGCGCAGAGATCGGCACCACCCCCACCACCGTCTTCAGTAAGACTCGGTCGTCGGGGGGTATCGAATGACACACATCTTTAAAAATATTGAAGATGCCTGGGTCCGGCGATCCTTGTACTTTCTAACAGCTCGGCTCGCCGAGAGCCGCGCACATCTGCCTGGAGTCTGTGTAGTTGGTTAAGTCGTGCGCGTGCGTGCGCGCATGCATCGGCAACCAAGATGACGCCAAATTGACAGGATTTTGTTTTCTCAACAGGGCAACCAGTACAGGCCGGTCGGCCCTTCACGGTCGGACGTAGCCCCCGGCAAGACAGAGGGAAACGGCCCACCGCTCCGCTCCCGAGGTCGGGATGACATTATTCCTTGGCACAACCCCTTCCGTCCCCACAGGTGACAACGAGACCGCCCAGACATATGATGGTCCGGCCAGACGAGATCAGCAGCGCGCAAAGCGCGCAGCAGTTGCACGGTAGCGCCATCTCGCGGCGCCGGGTCGAACTAACCCAGAGGTTTGGTGTCGAGGTAGTCGTGTGAGGCCAACAGAAACGCGCGGCGCGAGAAGTCGGCTGCCAGTTGCACGGTGGCGCCATCTCGCGGAACTCTGGCGTACTACCCCCCCCCCCTTCCTCTCCACCCTCCCCCCCCCCCCCCAGTGCAGAGGGGAAGGGTGGAGGGGAAGGGTGGGGAAATAGTACCGCTGGGGGGGAGGGGAAGGGTGGGGGGGGGGGGGGGGGTAGTACGCCAGCGTTCCGCGAGATGCCGCCACCGTGCAACTGGCAGCCGACTTCTCGCGCCGCGCGTTTCTGTTGGTCTTACACGACTACCTCGACACCAAACCTCTGGGTTAGTTCGACCCGGCGCCGCGAGATGGCGCTACCGTGCAACTGCTGCGCGCTTTGCGCGCTGCTGATCTCGTCTGGCCGGACCATCATATGTCTGGGCGGTTTCTTTGTCCACTGCGGGGACGGAAGGGGTTGTGCCAGAGAATTAAAGCCTCCCCGACCCCAGGAGCGGGGTGGTGGGCCGGTTCCCTCTGACTTGCCGGGGGCTATGTCCGATCGTGAAGGGGCGACCGGCTTGTGCTGGTTGTGGACGTGGTCTTGGTCAGGCAGTCGCGGGACGAGTTGAAGCAAGCCCCCTTCTGACGATGTCTCTTTGATTTCGCTCGCAGGTACGGTGAAACCTTTCAGGCTGGCGTACCACACCAACAACGTGGAGGCACCGAACGACTCCGGGAACCGCGGCTTCTGTCTCAACTACGTGCAACAGCCGTGCACAAACAACTTGAACTGAAGGACAACGGTCCACTAATGGGTGGATTGCATTCTCTTTTTGACTGAGAAGGGTCCGCTTGACCCTTCGCATTGTGTTCATGCCCGACTGAGGACCGACTGGCGTTTGTGACTGTCGCCGCCCCAAAGTGAAGCAGAAAACCCGTGTGAAAACTGCGCAAGTGAGGGGAATACCCTGAACGTTTTTGTTATTGTTTAGCATGTTAGTTGACTTTACGTTGTTTTGTTGAATTGTGATCAATTAAAAAAAGTCATAAACTTACAGACGTATGCTCAGTACCCCATCACTCCCACCCCTCCTCCCAGGGAAACGCCAGGGTTGGAGAAATCAGACGAGAAAAGCATACGGGCTTCATTAGGAAATATATTCATAATTTGGCAATAAATACAATAAAATATGATGAATTTTATCATGAAGTAGGAGAGGAATAAAGCAGTACATAACATTTATCAGTAACCATGTTACACAAAGGCACATATGACTCTACCAAGGCACAATATATCTACAGTTTAATAATAGTTAATCTATATCAATAGTGTAGTTCCTTGTTTTTTTGTTACTGGCAACTACGCAAGCACAGCAAGCAAACATGATAAATGGAAGGATCAACACTTGCTCACCATACAAAAAAGAAAGTAACAAAGCAAACAAATTTACAGGCAAGTTGTGTAAATCCAAATTACAGTCTTCCAGGAAAGAAAAAGTTGGAAGCAGCATCACAGCTCTTTCTTTATAAATAACAAAACATCAATGATGAACGCATCACATAACAGTTGTTACAGCTGCGAAAACATCCACATTAATGTTATCACAGTTGTATGCACAGCTGTAGAAACACTCCACATGTTTGATTACTGCAAAATGTTATAATTATTGAAGCCAATTAGATAACATGCTAGACATTCTTCCTTAGCTTGGTACATTAAGAATACAGACGATGGCATAACATTTAACCATAATAGTAATGAAAGATGTTCAAGCAATCCTCCGAAAAATAAAATAGAACAAGAAAAGCTAACATAACTTATTGACCTACAATGTTAGTTCAGTTAATCTCATATCAAAAGTACTCTTCTGTGAACAAGAAAATTTTGTTCCTTCCACTCGAGTTCAGTCTTTCCAGTAATTAGACAGTGTGAGCACCTATTAATCACGTTTGACTACCAAAACAAAAAATGTAAAGTCTTTTTAACTATTTTCCAAACACATGATTCAGATACTGTATTCCCACAAAACCACATACCATTGAACTAGTTCAAAGATATACATTTTGGCATCCTAAAAAATCTATCGATGTTCAAGGGGACAGGTGACCATGTGTTTAAAAGAAACATACAACAGGCGAGGCTCAGAAAATACACTAACCATATTTTCAGACTCATGGTTCAAAGCATGGTGAATTATCTCAAGATGTTAAGCAAGGTTTATGTCCCTTAAGTAAACAACCTATGTAAAGAGTGCTGTTGTCATACAGAAACATTGTCTCACTGATTCTAGACTAAGGTTGTAAATAAAAAGACAAGAGATGGTGACAAAACTTCTGACATCTGAAAGATCACTCAGAATATAGCACTGAGCTGCATCAGGAAATATGGTGGAATGTAAAAATCTAACTTTGTTTCCTATAGGCAAACTCTAATCACACATTTGCCATGCATGGAAGAAACGAAATCTGTTCTGAAAATAGCCATACAAGGAGCTAAACCTGTGAACACTGGAGTGCAAACAGGAAGGGTTAGAATACTGCTGGGAGGCTGGATGTAAAAAAACACCCACCTCCAACTAAAACAGGAACTAATACGCAATTTATGAGCAAGACTTCATATTATAATAAACTTAACAGACCACAAAAGGAAAAACTAATTTCAAAGCCCCAGAAAAACATTTTAACTTCAGTTACATGAAAGAGAGCAGACGTGGGAAAAAATAAATTAAACTGGCTTGATTTCAATCAAACTCAAGCTAGGGAGCTGTCAAAAAATAAAACATAAGAACTGAATGTTCACTTCAATTTTTCATTTTCAGTTAAACATAGAAATACTGAAAAACTAAATTGGTGGGTCTAGTAACAAAAAACACCATTCAATAAGAAAGAAAAATTGAAAAATGAGAGGCATGTCAAGATAACTCTTAGTTATCAACTAAATGGTAGACAAGATGTGATAAGAAACAATAAGTGAAGAAATCATTTGTACTACTTCTTTTGTCTTAGATTTGAAACTGAAGAAGATACCAAAAGAGAGGGTAAATAATACAGAGGTGGTTAGATATATCATCAGGTAAAGCGATCCTGAATGAAATTCATCCTAGTGGTGGGAATTCATCCAGCATAGTTGAGTGTGTCCTGCAGTTCGGACACACACTGTCATGAAGTAGCCATTTCCTGATGCACTACAAACATAAAGAAACATGTGAACAAACAGTTGAGCTCAAAGAGAACACTGACAGTGTGACAGACTTATCCTTACCTCTTTATGGAAAGCATGTTTACATTCAAGTGTATATACTTCTTTGGCATGCATTGCCGTCATGCAGATGCAACACTCATCTTGTTCACTGCCTTCCCACTCAACAACAGGTGCTTTGGCAGTACCCCAGGCTGCCTTGCCAAACTTTTCCCAACCCATCGAGGCTGAAAGAAAACAGTGATTTGAATAAGGCTTCCGAGCTTCCATGAAAGAACTTGAACAGAGGAATAGACTAACTTACTGTGTTTAGCCTGCTTATTAAGAATCTCCTCCACTTTGGAAATTATCTCAGAATGAGTAAGGGATGACAAAGTGTTTCCATTCTTGTCTCTAGCCATTTTAAGAGCATGTGTAAGCTCCACACTGAAAATAAGGAAAAGATACAATAATGAAAGCCCACACTCAGAGTACCATTTTAAAAAATGAATAATAATAATGAGCAAAGTACTTACTCATTTCTTGTTGGAAACATTTTCTGCAAGTTTCTCATCAGCTTCTCATAGTTTGACTCATTTGTTCTGAGTCCTTTAACGCTTAGTGGGCGGGCAACGGGTTTTGATGATACAATAGGTGTCATAGACGCGGCCGTAGCCGCAGCCTGAACACGAGGCTTCGGGATGGCTCCTTGTGATGAGACAGAAGCTGGCGCAAGTGGAGGTGAAGAGGTCACCACAGCAGTTGCAAGAGGAGGACTCTTTACCACCTGTAAGGCATTCACAGCATTCAGTTAAAATGACTTATCAACGATAACAAATATTTGCAGGTTCAAAAGAGAAGAAACAGGCAATAGGATGTCATTGATGTCTGTACCGGGTTGGAGCTGGGTAGGCCAATGTTTGGGACAGGTTTCTGAACAGCGCCTACCATTGGAACCTTTGATCCAATTGCACCAGGTGCTGGTGTAGTTTGGTTGGAGTTGAATGCAGATCCATTCATCGATGGGAATGGAAGTGAAGGACTAGGAGTTGTACGAGTCTGCCCCATAAGCTGGACAGAGGAGCTCTGAGAGGGTTGCTGATATGACATAATATTTGACATTAAATTCAGTTGAGGTTGCATCAGAGGGCCTGGAAGTCCGAATCCCTGCACAAGGAAAAGAGTGTTACAAGCAAGTTCACAAAAGCAAACCCTGCATTTGCAAAAAATAAGGCATACTTGATGAAGAGGTAAATGAGGGCCATTTGAGTTGCTCATGTCAAAAGGCACAGGAGAAGGTGCTACTGGTGTGGGTGCAGTAAAATTGTTCCACAGGTGTGAGGTTTCATTGTGCTGTTGGCCAAAAATAGAGGAGTTTGACAGAGATGGGACCGGTGGAAAACCCTGAAAACATAAAACAAAACACATGCTTAATGATAATGATTTTTTAAAAATCAACAAACACTGCTTGCACCTAATTTACCTCAGACTCTCGAGGCTGAGAAAGGGATTGTAAACCATTAGAAGTAAATGAGCGAGGGTAAAATCTTGAAGCTGGTGGTTGATACGAGTTTCGTGGAACACCAAATTCTTCCTGCTTAGGCTTTAATAAACTGTGCAAGTACTCAAATGCTCCTTCTGGAGGGTAGGAAAAATTCTTGAAATCAGGAAGATCAATTACAGAGGGTAAGCTAGTCTGCTTCCCAGCCATTATTAACTCCTTCTCCTGAGTGTACACCTCCTAAAAAATGAAACCAAGTTGATCGAATTGTCACACATAAAGGGACCTTCAGAAAGTAAAACATCAAGCGGACCGAAAAATTAAAGTTAAACACTCACATTCACTTCACTTGTTTTCAGTGCAACTGTAATCATTTCTTCCTCATACTTTTCTATTGAAGACTTTATATCAGACTTGGAAGGACGCAATGTATCAGACATCATGTCTTTTAACTGAGATAAGACATTTATCCGATCATTGCATAAATTATTAAATCTGTAAACAGATGGAGATGTCAAATTTAAATTTTACTTTCCTAGCACATCGAATTATGATGAAATAGACTGATGAACATACTTGTTGATCTTATATTCACAAAACTCTTTCCATAAATGAAGGTACATTTCATCTTTGGCTTTCAGGGTTGCTTTGAATTCATCTTCTCTGGATCTACATGGTTGAAAACGAAAACAAAGAGGAGGGTTATGATGATGTCTGCACATTTGATGTTCTGGGCTGAGAGCATGGCTACTTACTGCAATCTTTTAACAAAGTTATTGATTTCCTTTGCATGTGTTCTCCTTAACTTGTCTGAAACTGAACCAAGTTCAGATATCTGGTTTTCATTGTCTTTCAAATCCTCCTTTGCTTTATTGAGCTCTTTTTCCAAACAGATATATTTATCCTGAATCTGCAAGAACACACAGGGTATGTAACAGGAATGACAGCATACATAAAATACTAGGTGCAAGTCAATAACAAGTAACAAACTGAGAATAAAATTATTGCAACCTAATCAAAACATTACCTCTGAAAGCTCTTCTATTTTCTGCTGCAGTTTCTGCTCAAGGGATTCTTGAATTATTTTAATGGCATTGGACTGTTGGGACTCGTTATTTGCACGAGTGCTTTCCATTTGCTGAACGGTGCAATACGCAATTTAAATTATTTGATGTTAATTAAAGGACATTCAAAACAAAAAGCTAGAAGAATATTAGGGACATACCTCTATTCTCTGAAGAAGTTCAGTTTTCTCATACTTTAATTCAGATACTTGTTTCCCTAATATTTCTTTCTGTTCCAATAAATGCTGTTTTTCTGCATCAGTACAGATATCCGTTTGAGAATCATGATCAACCACACACTGTTTAAAAAAAAAAAACTTTAAAATGACTCCGTTGTAAAATGGATTAGAGTCTAAATTACAAATAGGTGTTACATACTACTGCTGAAGGTGTGCTGTGCAACAACACAGAGGCTTCATGTGCATCCGATGGGGCCATACATGGCTGAATGTCATTAGTAAGACTTGTTTCAATTTCTTCATCATCATCACTCATGTAGACAAAATTTGCCTGATGTGGGAGGAAATATTACATTCATTAAATCTTGAGGAAACACCAACAGTAAGCATGAATATGACATATTTAATCATACCTTTAATTCTGTTTTGTGCTCGCCATTCATTGCTGAGGCATCCGATTTACATGTAGATGAATTGCCGAAAATAGCATTGTCATTATCATCTTTTCCCGTTTCTGACTGATCATATCCATCTGAATCCTCCTTGGAGGGATCAGGACAGGGTGATGGAATAGAGTTAATGTGGGTGCACGGGTTGGAGTTATGGTTCAAAATTTGTGTGTCCCGAGTGCTATTGGCATGATGGGCGAGTTTATCTCTATGGTTGTTGTTAGAAACTGATGTGAACAGTAGGTATTTAACACTTTCTGCTATTTCAGCTTCTGCTTTAGAAAACATGTCAGGTAATAAATCTGATGTTCCAATAACATCATCTATTGCTGCAAACTTTTCGGATTTAAGAAGAAATTCTGCAACATCTGTTGAAATACAAATAATAATAATAATAATAATAATAATAATAATAATAATAATAATAATCAAGTAATTACGAAAGTAGATCTGTTGGGTCTTTAGTCTACAAGAATGAACCAACTCACTTGTATACCGATCTGTAAATGTTTTAGAAAGACCCAAGCTGTCAGAGAGAGTAGATGTCCAAGCTTCTTGTAAATCTTCAATTCTATGAATACCATCTTTATCAAACATTGATTGATAGTAGCTGGTAAAGACAAAAAAAAAGAAGTGGTAAACAAAGACAAGGTTGTGGAGCAAATGTTATTGAAACACAATGAAATACCTACGAGAAAACAAAATCTGCATGGTCTTTATCGACCATTTCAATTTCCTCAGGTTCAACATAAGATGAAGATGCTATGAAAGGATGACCAAAGCACTGGAGTTCTGGATTAACCTGAAAGGACATTACACTCTAACAGACATAGGAATCCAGGCAATATTTTGATTAACTGATCAACGTCCCATTTCCACAACTGAAGGAGGACTAATGACGAAAGGCACTTACATATTCCTTATCCGAATAACCGAACTTGACTGCACGGCATTTATCAACTATTTTCATAGCAGTCTCTATGTCAGGTCTGATCAAAGAGAGACAACAGTTAATACCGCACACCATTGGCAACAACAATGTCCACATTTAACAGAGCGTACTCACATGGTCAGCGGTTCAGGCCTTATATCATCCAGAGGAGTGCAATACAAAGCAATGATTGAACGAGGAAGTACGATTGGCTCATGAGAATAATCCTGCTTCTCCTTGAGGGGAGAACACTTGGATTTAGCCTGAAAGGTAGATGACTGTGTAATGAAATGATCTGATTGAATATTAAACGAAAGAGGGTCAATCCCAGGATGAGGGTAAGAGGTGCTAGTGACTGAAAGAGGGAGTGAAATTGATGAAGGACAAGAGGTTGTAGCATATGACTTGACATTGGGCAAATTTTGATGGTTCGTGTTAAAGTCAGGCGATGGTAAAGACGTTTCTCCCACACTGTTTTCGTCACTTACAACCTCATGAAATAGTCTTTTAAGTTCATCTAATACCTTTCTAATGGACAATGTTTCAGGATTACTGAGTGGTTCTGCACATTTAGGTTTCTTGGCATAAACCTTTGGAGATGGTTCTCCTGCTAACTGCTGGACAACCCTCTTGAATTCCTCAACAACTGACTTAATCGGTTTCCTCTCAACAGAATCTCCTTCAAGATTCAGTGGAAGTTCTGCAACCTTTGGAGGACCAATCCTAACAGACACATCACAGCTTGCAGATGACTGTAGAAGTGTGCTGCCTCCCTCCTCCAAGGGTACATCTTCAGCTACTTTGGTCACTCTCCTTTCGACGTCCTCAACAACTGACAATTTACTTGGTGATGGCTCCTCAGTCTGGATTCTATTGCACGAGTCCACCGGAGGTAGCTTGATCTGACATGGTCCACCAGTTGGAGAAATGGGCACAAGCAACCTTGAGCCAGCACTGAGCACACTAGTGCTTCCCACGACTACTTCTACACAAGAAGTTGGCGGGTAAGTGTGACACTGTGCAGGTACTGGTGTGAAGGGTCGAGGACAACGTGGGGGGTGAAAGACCTGAGGCCCATAGATAGGCATGTGGAAAAGGGGTGGCATATACTGTGCTCGCTGGACAATAGGGTATCCTGCCAGGTTCATAGGACTGGGAGTGGGCAACAAGGGTGCCCTGTTCCATGGCAGCATGGCAGCATGGGGGTGGGGGTAGAGTCTTTGATCATTGGATGTCCTAGGTGAAGCATGTGAGCATAAGGGCATGTTATTTGACTGGCGAGTTGGAGCTGGAGTTGTCGTCTTCTCAACATTCTTATCAGATGGTGTTTGGCAGATAGTTACAGCCAAGCAAGGGGCTTCCCCTGACGGTCTAATGCCAGACTCCGAGCCTCGCAGGGATGCACCCCCACATGACTGTCGACAGGGAACATCAGACGTGCAATGGTAAGGATATGGAAATGACTAATTTGCAAGCAAGGCGAAGCACGGACAAACTGTAAAAGCTGCTCTCACTCAACCCAAAGAATCTAAGGAAACCAAACCAAGCCCAGCCCCACATCAGCCGCCTACCAGTTTAAAGACCAGGTAGGCATAATTATAAAACTAAAAGGGCAACTTGTATCAGTGCATGTACTAACAAAGCTGTTTTCTCCTGTCACACAACCAATTTTGGAACATGTCCCCATTTGCACGAGCACGAGGTCTGCAAGGTCTGTTCCAAAATCACAGTTTCGTTATAAAAACCATAGTTCATTTAATAATAGGTTAATGTTTGCACAGCCTACAATGTTACTGGTAGATAAATAATGAGGAAAGACGTGTTTGTGACATTACCTTAACTGAGGATCCATTAGAAACAACAGATGGTGAAATGTTGCATGATTTTTTAGCTGATTTGTCTACAGGAGTTTCGATACTAAATGAAAACAAAACAGAACAATTATTTAAAATGAGTAACTAATATTTACGTCAATTTACACCTCGAGCCAATAAAACTTGTATACTCACCAGAATTTCGAAATTGGTTTATCAAATCCATCCAAACCGATTAAACGAACATCAACAATAATGGAAATGGCATTTAAATTTGTTGTGCACTTATCAGAGGGACATTGTGTTCCCAAAAGGTTCTAATGAGGAAAAAATTGTAAAGATACACATGTTACCCAAAAAAGAACACAACAATTCACAGTTGTCAAACAATAATTAGTAAAATACCTTAGGTTCCGTTAACTCATAATCTGAATCTTGTAGGTGTTCCCAACAGATATTATGATAAGCAAATTGACATTTTGAATCACATTGTAAATAATAGAACGGTTTAAACCCAGGATCCCTAAAAAAATAGAGGATTGCACTTCAAGAACAGCTTTATAAATATACCAAGACCTTGCTTACATAACAGCACCTTCTCCAGCGGTAAACATGCAAGATGGTACACTTACGTAAAATAAATATCTCTTGACGGTGAAACATGGTCAGATATGGCTTCACACTTGTCATATCCACAGACAGCATCAGGTGGACTATAGTTTTTACAGCCCTTCTGGAGGCTAAGTAGTTCTTTATGTAAGAAGTCCTTCCCTGTTTCTTCAATGGTTTGTTGCAACCCAGGCCAAGCATGCTGCTTTACTTTAGAATTGGATTGAATAGCTTTCAAACCTTTTTCAATGAAGTCCAATGCTCTCTTATATCTTCAGACGAGGAAACATAGAGAGGTTAATGCATAGTTAGGTTTCCCTTGGTTTTACAGGGTTTGTTCATATGGTTGTGGCAACCTACACACATACCTGTTCAAAGCATAAAAAGCCTTGGCTAAGGCAAGATAAAGAGCAGGAAGCCTACTTGCACAGCCAGTGTCAATTAATTCTCGTAAATTTTCAACAGCTTCAACAATATGCTTGTAGCCATTGCATTTTATCAAGGCAATACATAAAGCATATCGCAAAACCAAGAGCCCCATTGGAATTTTCTGGAAAGTATAGACAATGTAATGATAGTATTCCCACACCACTTAATTGCAATTTAATGGGGTAAACATTAATACCTGGCTTGCTTTAATATTCATCTTTTCTAGAGCACTTTTATAATGTTCCACTGCTATAAGAGGCATGTCACTCTGGAGTGCTATGGAGCCAGCCATAAGGAGTTCCTTCTGGAACAAATTACATAGATAGCCTTTAAAATGCCATGATTTTTTTAAAAAAAGAATATAGCAAGGAATATAGCTATGGATCTTACCTGGGCGTCTTTACCACTCTTCCCTCCAGCAATTGCATGATCTGCGTCGGAACAAGATGTGTCCGCCTGAAATATGAAAGAACATAATAGAAGAGAATAAAAAGAAAAGATGAGGCAAAGAATAAGCTCTCTTTCTATTTCTATCAACAGAAGACAGAAGCAACAGACAAGAACAGTAGTGGATTCACCCAACACTTATTATCTGTTCACTACTTACCATGATATTACTCTTTCTTCAAAACCGCAAACTGCCTGCAAAAGAAAAACGGTTTAGAGAAGATCCATAGACAACAAACAACCCACTGTTTGTTAACTTGATAATTTAAATCAGATGCCTTTATGTTTATTTTCTTGTACACCCCTTTCACATGAGAATTCAGAATGAATAAATAAGACTAATGGTAATCACCAGCTCAGTTCAAATCACAAAATTCTCTCAATACAGAAGATCACCATTTCTTGACATAAGAAGCCTACAGGTTGTCAAAATATGCCAGGAGCTGCCAAATTTAAGACAGCCCAATCATATTACAATCTGATGAACACTTATTTGCCACATCTTAGACTTTGTTTGGTGGTAGGCACATCACATCTCGGTGAGTACAGCAAGAGGCATATATTCGAATTTCAGTAAGGGATGAAATGACCCCCCCCCCCCCCCCCCCCAAAAAAAAAAAAAAAAGATTTAACCTCGCAAATGGGCTTATGGTATAATTTTTGACAGTTCTCAGCGATGCATCACGAACGGATGTGATTAGCCGACAGTCGACAATATTGCAAGAGTTTCGAGTGAGACAATCCATCTCACGAAACAATTGATGGCATCAGATCGTTTACGTCTGGGGAAGCCACAGCCACCGAGCCTAAAAACAAAGCGGGTTTTCGGTCTCGAACGCGAATCCGTGAAATGTCGACACGAAATGACAGGCGGGCATACGGCATTCATCAGACGGACACTACACGTGCGCAAAGTGATGAATTGCACCAAATATGTGACGATATACCAAGAGTAAAATGTCGGCAACTTCCGAACGCAACTGCATTCCTCACGTCAAATTTCAAGGCACGTTTAAGGTTAATCCCAGATTCAGGCGTGAAAGACGAATGAAACAGGGACAGAATATGACACCGTGAAAAATACGACAAAATCTCATTCGTATTATGCCAACATACCAAAGCAAAGGCACATTAACCACTTCAAATATTATATCAAGTTGAATAAACATTACCTGATACGAGTTGTTTTAGCTGATCTACCGAGGACCCCAAAAAAATATTCGAGTTTCGCGATGCGATTTTTCGTGGGTCGACCTCAACAATCGACCTTCCGCACCAACCGAATGAAGTTTCTCATAGCGAGAGCAGTGCCAATGCCACAAACTGAAACTACCCTGCTCGGCGCGGACGAGGAATCTGCAATCCATCTGGTTGAAAACGATTGTTTTTATATATTAAAATGTCAGAAATGAAAATTTTTCATTTTACCTTTAAAGTTATTTTTATGGCCATACAGAGTAATCGACCGGGATTCTTCGCAATCACTGTCGAAGCACGACTACGAGATTGGCTTCACTGATGTAAACACGGGGTAGAATCTTTTGTTTTTCCAGAAAGTGTGTTTGGCCTGATTTCAGTCTGTATTTGTAATTTCTACGACAAAATTTTCAAGTGTATGCGTTATACTTCGCAAGATTCGCCTCGCCCTTCGCATAGTTTTTATTTAATCATCGCTTTAACATATTTCATTTTAAGAAATGAACATTAAAGAAAGAGAGAAGTACATTGAAGACTATGACTTTCCCCATTGCGATGATGCCTCGAAGTACGAGAAAGTTGCAAAAATTGGGCAAGGAACCTTTGGGTGAGTTTTCTTAGCAAATCTCACGGACGCCAAGATCAGCTCTCGGTCGCATGGCAACCACATCTTGCTCTTGCTGGCCATCCTTTGGAAAGCACATGAGTTCCTAGTATGCCCCATAACCTCCACATAACCACCGCTTGCACAACTTGCTTCGATTTTAAAAACCTGCCTCTATTTCAATGTTTGGCGGATGTATTTTTATGTTATTTGTACTTCCACATGAATAACCGTCCACTAGTTTTTAATGTTTTAATTTGTTCTTGGTTTCTGCTTTTTAGGGAGGTGTTTAAAGCCAAAGAGAGGAAAAATCCGAAGAAATTTGTAGCTATGAAAAAAGTCCTCATGGATAATGAAAAAGAAGGGGTAAGGTTGTTTGAATAATTGGCAGATATGCCCATGTGGTTAGCTACCTCTTATAATATGAGATTCTCATTCCACATTGTTCATTCATCAGTTCCCCATTACTGCCCTGCGAGAAATACGTATTCTACAGCTACTAAAACATGAAAATGTAGTAAATCTTATAGAAATCTGTAGAACGAAGGGTGAGTTAACTTAAACATAAAGAATTACACTTTTAGATCACAGATGTCTAATTTCTAACAATTTTTATTTTTACCTTACAGCAAATGCTACAAACAAATATAGATCAACATTTTACCTTGTTTTTGATTTTTGTGAGCATGACTTAGCTGGTTTGTTGTCAAATGTAAATGTAAAATTTAACCTAGGTGAAATTAAAAAAGTTATGCAACAGCTATTGAATGGGCTATATTATATTCATAGTAATAAGGTAAGCTTCATTGCACCCTAGGTACATATGCCAGTTTAAAATGAATTTTGTTGAAGGTCATAATATTTTTTTTTCACACTTGCAGATATTGCACAGAGACATGAAAGCTGCAAACGTTCTTATCACCAAAAATGGAGTGTTGAAACTTGCAGATTTTGGTCTTGCACGTGCTTTCAGTGTTAGCAAAAAGGACGCTCCCAATAGGTGTGGCTCACTGGTCAATCTGGCTCGTTAAGTTGGTAGCATTTGTATGTTCCTGAGTACAGTGAAAGGATTTCTTTTCATTCAGGTATACCAATCGAGTGGTCACCCTGTGGTACAGACCACCTGAGCTTTTATTAGGCGACCGCAATTATGGTCCACCAGTTGATTTGTGGGGTGCTGGATGCATCATGGCAGAGATGTGGACTCGCAGCCCCATCATGCAGGGAAACACTGAGCAACAACAGCTCACACTTATTAGTCAGTTATGTGGATCGATCACAACTGATGTGTGGGCTGGAGTTGAAAATCTTGACTTGTTCACCAAAATGGATCTTCCCAGGAATCAGAAGAGAAAGGTTTGGAATGTTGCCATATCTTTCCTTACACTTTCAACTCAATGCATTGTCCATATTTCCTTCCTTTGTTATCTTGTTTCTATTTCCTCCTCCAGGTCAGAGAACGTCTTAAGCCATACGTGAAGGATGCTTATGCGTGTGACTTGCTGGACAAGCTTCTCATTCTTGATCCCACCAAGCGCATTGATTCGGACACAGCGCTGAACCATGACTTCTTCTGGACCGACCCCATGCCGGGTGACCTGTCAAAAATGCTCGCCCAGCACACCCAGAGCATGTTCGAGTACACGGCCCCCCCGAGGAGGGCAGGGCACATGCGGCCCCACCACCACCAGGCAGCCATGCACAAGCCGTCCCACGTGGACTCCGGGTACCAGGACCGAGTTTTCTGAGTACCGCCTGCTCCCCCCTTGATGCATGGAGGTACGTACACCGGCGACGTTTGCCTCTGGCGGAGTGGTGCCAGCTCTAGAACGAGTGTCTCTTCTGCCGCAGCTCCACCCGAGTTGAAGCGGGAGCAACCCCGCGCCACAACTTGGTGGGCTCCAGGTCGGGAGGGGAGCGCGGCCGACGTGAGTTCGCCGCTCAAGAAACACAAGTTTCACGCCAAGAAACCAACGCGCTACACACCGGGGGCCGGGCTGGTGCCCGGGCTGGTGCCGGCCGAGGCGTCGCTGCCGCCGCCCCTGCCGCCGCCCGCCCTGGCCGCCGCGCCGCCCCCTCCGGCCCATCCCAGCCTACCAAGGGCGAGCTCCTCCGCAGCCAGACACCGATCGCAATCCCAGGCCGGCCCCGAGCACCCGTTCTCGGACCTGAGGGCCCCGTAGAGGCGAGACTGTCCCCCCAGACTGTACCAATGTTCTCATGTAAACGCTTCAAAAGTCTCGAGTATTGCAGTGGTTTGTGCGCAAATCATGACCAGTCCCGTGCATGGGTAAGCACGCAACTTTAGCACGGCCCACACATGCACGGAATTGGTTGAAGCCCTTGTAAAAAGAGTTCTGCAAGAGAATGTGGTTTGAAATGCTCAGCTATGTATTGTAATGGGTCACTAGAATTGAGACTTGAATTTGTGGTAGCTGCTATGCTATGCCTTTTTCAGTTCATCTAGTTTTAGGCAGCTCTTTTTGTATCTGTAGTTTGGATTAATCATCTAATGGACCAATGTATGTAATACAATCAATTGTAATTTCGTTAAGGGGCTGTTTCAAAACATGTATTCTATTTTATTTTACCTCTAGCTAAGCCCATCCTCTTAAACGTGCTTTGAGATTGCTCATCTTGTCCTGCATAAGTATTGTACTTGGTATAAGATTATTATTATTATGATTATTTTGTTTTTGATACTTGATTCTTTGAAAGTTTATAATCTTGTTGTGGATGCCACCATAATAAACCTGGTTTCCTGGTGCGTACGTTTACTTTTCATTAATATGAACCAATTTATCAGACCAAATTGAAAGAGCTGCTGCCAACAGACTGCAAAGTGCTAATCTGAGCGTGATGCATCCTGGCTGGAGACTTGAGACACACACCACGCCATCCGCTGCCTTTCCGGAAACACTTTTCATTGCGGACCGATAAGCTCGACTCTTGTTGGCTTTGAAGTAAGCGGGGTGGGGGACTCATGCCCTTGAACGCGCACTGCATCAATGGCACGACAAAGCGAAAAGAAAAAAGAAAAGTGACACCGATGTGGGGCAAGTTCACGCCGGGCGGGCGGGCGGCGGCGCTCTCTCGGCAGCTGCGAGCAGCCGGGAGTCTGTGTAGTTAAGTCGTGCGCGTGCGTGCGCGCATGCATCGGCAAATTAGCAGGCATTTTTTAAAAAATCTCCAGCCCCAAAAGTGCTATTATGCTAGTACAAGACCTCAGAAATCTTACCCGTCTGATTGGGACCTTTTCCCCCTAGTAGTTACACAGAGACAGTTACGCCCCTTGCCAAGTGCCGCTGGGCTCTGTCCACACTCAGGGCAACCAGTACAGGACGGTCGGTCCTTCACGATCGGACATAGCCCCCGGCAAGTCAGAGGAGGACGACCCGCCGATCCGCTCCTGGGGTCGGGACGGTTTTTCTCTCTCTGGCACAACCCCTCCCGTCCCCACAGGTGACAACGAGACCGCCCAGACATATGATGGTCCGGCCAGACGAGATCAGCAGCGCGCAAAGCGCGCAGCAGTTGCACGGTAGCGCCATCTCGCGGCGCCGGGTCGAACTAACCCAGAGGTTTGGTGTCGAGGTAGTCGTGTGAGGCCAACAGAAACGCGCAGCGCGAAAAGTCGGCTGCCAGATGCACGGTGGCGCCCACTGGTGGCGGCCAGCGGTACAACTCAGTTACAGGTGGCCGCCACCAGTGGGCGCCACCGTGCAACTGGCAGCCGACTTCTCGCGCCGCGCGTTTCTGTTGGCCTCACACGACTACCTCGACACCAAACCTCTGGGTTAGTTCGACCCGGCGCCGCGAGATGGCGCTACCGTGCAACTGCTGCGCGCTTTGCGCGCTGCTGATCTCGTCTGGCCGGACCATCATATGTCTGGGCGGTCTCGTTGTCACCTGTGGGGACGGGAGGGGTTGTGCCAGAGAAAAAATGCCTTCCCGACCCTATGACTTGCCGGGGGCTGTGTCCGATCGCGAAGGGCCGCCTGGCCTTTCCTGTTGCCCTGTCACAAAACAGAGTCCTGCCAATGGGCCGTCACATGCTCTCACCGCCGACGTGAGCATAAGGGAGGAGCCGCCGCCGCTGCTCTCCGTGGGGGAGGCGACGGCACGAGGGCACGGCAGCCAGGCCGCCGCGGCCGAGCCGAAACGCGTGCCTGCAGTGCATGTGTGGGAATATGGAGATCGTGGAGACGGCCCGTCCGCGGCAGGCGAGCGCTCCATAAAATGTTGCAGCGATTAATGCTCGGCCGCTGAGTGATAATAACGTGAGCCCGGCCTGCGGGCAGCGGCGGCTGCGGCGGCCTGCCGCTGTGACAGATCACCGGCGACACTCACACACTCACACGCACGGCCAGCGGCGGGGCCCCGGCTGGCCGGCTCTCGGAAGGGGCGGTGAAGGTGTTTCATCGATATCTATCTATCGTTGCGCACCGGACCAGAAAGTCGTTTTTTCGGCGCCACGCCAATCAAAGCAAATTAGTAATTTTAATTTTTTTTTCTCGTTTTATTGTGTGTGCCTTCATGTGCCTTGGAGAAGAGAGTGATTAAGAGAGAGAGAGAGAAAGAGAGGGTGGGGGGAGGGAGGGAGGGGGAAGGGGTTGGCACGTCTTCACGTGGGAGCGTCGTCAAGCCCCGGTCAATCTCATTTTATGGCGCGCTCCGACACCGCCGTCTCCTCGCCTCGCGTGGAACCGATTCCATTTCAATGAGAGGCTGTCCCGTCCCGCCGCCGCGACGCTGGGATTATGGCAGCACAGGCACAGCCGGGCACAGCCGGGTTGTCATTGGTCGCCTGGCCGGCGTGCACGCCCAGCACTACAGCACGACCAATCACATATCGTTTTTTCTTTAAATAAAAAAATAAAATAAAAAATAGTTTCGAAATTTATTTTTTTTTTGGGGGGGGGGGCGGAAATTTTCTCTGTTTTTTCTTGAGCTGTGAAGAAGGTTGCCGCCCTGCAGCCGGAGACGTGCAGACTTTTTTTTTCTCCTGTAAATGGGTGGCGCGTGGCACGAAGTCGATCCTGCTCACCAGCCTACCTTCCTATCGCGGTTTCACGGTAAGAAAACCGTTTTTGTTTTTGTTAAAGAAGGATCCTTATGGGGGCTCTACATGGACCATCCCTCAAAAAAAAAAAGATTTTCTTTTGCCGTGTTTGTTAGTTTGTGTCACGAGAAACGAGTTCGGGACCGTGCGGTGTAGCACCGTTCGATTTCATATCCTCGTTTTGTACAAACTTCTGCGAATTGTCATTTCTTTTATTACTTGGTTTGGCTCGAAAAGCGTTTGTCTTAATCCGCGTTTGACACTCGGGACGGCCTTCTTTCCCGCATCTCTTCCTCGCGGAAGCTGGAGCAACATCGAGTAGACAGAGACAGGCAGAGACACGGATAGAGAGAGAGAGAGAAAGAGAAAGAGAGAGAGAGAGAGAGAGCGATAGAGAGAGGGGGGAGGGGATTCGTCAGCGCGCACCAAAGCGACATACCACCTGTCCGGGACTCTAATTGCGATCCGATTCGACAGTAGGCCAATTTTTATTTTGTCGTTAGCAGTTGGTTTGGCTCCAAGGTGAAGGGTGAAGGTGAGTCGGGCGGATGCGAATTTTTTATCTATCTTTTTTTTTTAGTTTGGCTTGTTGTCGGCTGGGCTTGGGAGAGAGACTTCGTACACTGTATGACCCTAGGCTGGGCTGCGCTGGGCGCCCAGAGGGCCCGGCACGGCACGGCACGGCACGGCCGCTGCAGCGGGAGCTCTGGGGGAGAGAGGAGGCAGGGGCGGAGCCTAGGCAATGCCGCTCGCCGCCGCCGTGCTGCGGGACGGCCTACCCCGGACTCGGCAGGCGCTGAGCGGCAGGCCGGCGGCGGCGGCGCCCGCTCGGCCGCACCGCGGCGCGAGGCTGAGAGTTTTGCGGAAGTTTAAACACACTGTGGCGGCAGCGGTGGCATGCCGCGGGGCGCTGCACTGCTGAGAGGCTGTCGTGGCCGCGAAGCGCCGTTATGCCTGGCCAGTGTCAAGACAGTGTGTGCGGCCATCACGCGCTCGCGGAACATTTTATGTATTACACACACACACACACACACACCTCACTCACACACTATAAAAGTGCACGCGTTATTATTCATTACAACTGCCGCCGCTCGTCGACGAATCCTTCTCACCCGCGTCGCGTTACAGACGGGTTTAAACGGAATGATAATTTCGCAATGCAAAAATTATTTGTGATTGTAATGTAGCGAGGTGGACACGCCCACTTCATGCACTGCCATGCACGCCTACAGCAGCAGCCGCGCGACCGCTTCCTCTCAACACCTACACTCACACAACACACACAGACACACACACACACACAGACACGCCGTCATCGCGCCGCTGACCAAGGGCAAGGACGATGCGGCGGCGGCGGCGAGAACGCCGTCCGAAGTCTGTGGGTCATCCATCGTAATGCATTTCAGAATTCCTAGCTCTGGCTTAATTCATAGCAGTGCTCCGCAACCTTTGCCAACTTCGACCATAAAACGACGTCATCTGCGCTAGTGTTATCCAAGGAGTGCCTACGAAGAGATTTCGAAACAAGTTTTCTAGTAATTTTTGATTTTCTAGTAAATTTATGGAAATTTTCGATTTGTTTCCGAAAATTTGCGAGCTGCACTCGAAAACACTCATGAGGTGCATTTCGGTCGTCTGTCTGTCTGCCCGTCTGTCTGCCCGCCTGTCTGTCTCACGCACAGCAGCCGGCCCCTCGCCGCGGGTTCACACGCACCGCATGCCGGGCCGCCTCCTCTCCTTCTGTACTCCCATTTCAATACTGCAGGCCGGTCGCGTGCCGATGTGGCTTCCGACCGCTTCCGCCTAGCCACGCGGCACAGACGTGCGAACTACACACACACACACACACGCACACGCACAGAGAGAGAGAGAGAGAGAGAGAGAGAGAGAGAGAGAGAACGGACGTCGTCGCGCGCTGCAACAGAGTAAAGGAATCACTTAGGAAATCGGAAGGACGATATCTCCATACGGAGCTCCGCTGGTGCAGCTGGCGGCCGCAGCTCCGGCCGCAGCTCCGGCGACAGCTCCGGGGGGCGGGTTCGGGGGCCAAGACTCCGGGTGCGTCATCGGCGGCAGTCAGCCCGTCGCTAGTGGGATTAATGAGGACGCGTGCCACGTCGTACGGCACCGGCATAATGGGGCCAGCTTAACAGCTTGACAGATTAAAAACAAAAACAAAAAAAAAGAATAGAAGAATGCACGGAGGCTTTTTTTATGACATTTTCAAAACCGGGCAGTGTATCAAACGCACTGTAAGCACCAGTTTCATACATAGAAAAAAAAAATTGTCAGATTTTTCTGAAAATCTCAAACTATTATTTTTTTGTTAGGGGGGGGGGAGGGGACAGTTTTGCCCGCATACTTGTACTCGTAGCACCTTTGCTGTGCCAAAATCGTCTCGGCTCAGTAGTGTTTATCATTATTTTACTTTTCTACCGAACTGCCGCTACAGTATTTACATTCCCCTCCGCTCGGCTGCTGCCCGTCCGACTTGCCGCTGATTTCTTCCGCGTTTACCTTCCCCCCCCCCCTCTCTCTCTCTCTCTGTTTCTTTCTCTCTCTATCACACACACGCCCACGCAGAGTGAGGTAGTCCCGCGCGCCGCAAAGGATAATAAAAGTACCGCGTTCGGCTGAAAAAGAAATATCTCGCACCTTTTATACATGCGGTCTGCGAGAGGAGCGTACGCATTTCAAACAGCAGCGTCAGGAAGCGGCGCGGCGCGGCGTTGGCAGCGGCGTGACGTGTCAACGCCGCTGCCGCCGTGACGTCACCGCGCCATGACCGCAAAGGGTTACCGGGCGGGGGCCGTTAATGAAGGCGTACTCCGGTCCGGAGCCATTCCGGGGACACATAAAGAGGCGAGCGGGAGGGACGGACGATGGTTTCGGGCCGAGTTATACGACTCTTGGCGGGTCAGTAAGCACACTCACACACACACACACACACACACACACACACACAAGAGGCTCCCGGTGGCAGAGAGAGGGATGCCCCAGGGGCCGGAACGGCGGAGGGTTTTTCATAGAAAATGTCCCTTTTTTTGCAAATAATAAACCTTTTCTGTTTAAAAAAATTGAATCTTTTTTTTTTGTGAAAACATTTGAACGTTTTTGTTGTTTGTAAAAAAAATAAATTAGACTGTTTCAAATGATTTTTTTTAGGGGGGGGGGGGAAATTGAACTTTTCCGAAAAACAATCAGAGCTTTTTTTTTTCTTGGAAAATCTGATGTCTTAGGGGCAGTGAAGCAAACTTTGTTCGAGACGGTGCTCTTGGTGGCCATCTGCAGCAGCATCCTCCCAGCCACGACGACGTCGCACTCTCCTCCCCTCCATTCGGTACGCGGTTGAAGTGTGTATTATTTTCCAGCGTGAGCTTGTCACTATCGTTACATGCATTTGGCTTACTCATCTTTGAGTTATATGTTGTGTGTGTGTGTGTGTGTGTGTGTGCGTGTGTGTGCGTGCGCCTGCATTGTATCTAATGGCTTGGTGGCGTACGCGGCGCGTGGCTGGGTGACATAAGGTACAGTCCCGCACAATAGTGTCTTGTGTCCGGCCCTGCTCACCGCAAGCGCGCGCGCCGCCGCCGCCGCCGCCGCCGCCGCCGCCGCCGCTGCTAAACCACTTTCCGCTCGACGGCGGCGGCGCACAGCGGAGCTCGGCACGCAGGACGTCAGATTCAGATTGGTTTTCAGCGGCGGCGGCACGAAGTACACACACACACACACGCACACACACACACATACACACACAGACCAGGAACGCGGCCGAGGTCTTGTTCTCGGGAACGGTGGTCGTTCCTCAAGCGCGGGCGGAGGAGACATGCAGGTGGAGGGGAAAAAAATCAGCACAAATGAAAAACCGAAACAAAAAAAAACAGTATTTTTCGGTACCCCAGAAAGGTTACTGATACTTGGTTTCCCCAAGTAAAATTTACTTGACCTAAATAAAATTTACTTCATTGAAGTAAAATTCACTTGTGAAAACCAAGGACATGCAATCTGAGACTAAAATCAAGAATCCATTTTCCTGGGGGTACTTAATATAAAATAAATATTGGGAAACTACCAAAATAAAAATGGTCATGATTTAGAGTGATGGTGCTCGGGTGACGAGTGAGTAGAGGGCGTTCAGCCGAGCGGACGGCGGCGGCGGCGGAGTCTGGCGGCGGCGCCGCGCCGACTGCGCGGCTCCGATCGGCTAATTACTCGTCCGCTTCCGCGATGGAAATGGCCGCCCATCACCAGGCCCTACAACATGACGGGGGCCGGGGCCCGGAGGACTGCCGCCTGCACGCCCGTGTTTTTCCGCATGACCACCAGGGGGCGCGGCGCGCGGCACGGCCAGGGCTGTCCGGGGTGTCCGCTGCCGTTCCGGTACAGTGGGGCGCACTTTCCGAGATGGGGAGGGGGGAGAGGGCAGGGTAGATTAAACGACACACTTAAACCGTGGTTTCTCTCTGTGACTCTTTATTTGCATCGCACCGCATGAGCGGGGACGAGGCGGGGAAGCGACAGGAATTGAACGAAAGGAGTTGGCAGGGTTGTGGAGGGCGGGGACCTCGGTGAGGACCTCGGTGAGGACCTCGGTGCGAGGACCTCGGTGAGGACCTCGGTGCGAGGACCTCGGTGAGGACCTCGGTGCGAGGACCTCGGTCAGGACCTCGGTGCGAGGACCTCGGTGAGGACTTCGGTGCGAGGACCTCGGTGAGGACCTCGGTGAGGACTTCGGTGCGAGGACCTCGGTGCGAGGACCTCGGTGCGAGGACCTCGGTGAGGACCGAGGACCTCGGTGAGGACCTCGGTGAGGACTTCGGTGCGAGGACCTCGGTGCGAGGACCTCGGTGAGGACTTCGGTGCGAGGACCTCGGTGAGGACCTCGGTGGGGACTTCGGTGCGAGGACCTCGGTCAGGACCTCGGTGCGAGGACCTCAGTGGGGGGTGAGGGCCCCGGTGAGGGCCCCGGTGAGGGCCCCGGTGAGGACTTCGATGAGGACTAGCCCATCGCTGTCGCCGCCGGCGTCGTGGTCGGGAGGAGCAGGCAGGAGCTGCTGCACTTCTGGGTCGCCTCGTTGAACATGGACGTCCCGGGGCACGTGTAGTTCCACGTGGTGTAGTTGGCGACGCCCGGGGTGGGGCTGTAGCACAGGTAGTACTGGTTGGTGCAGGCGCCGGGCGTCCACGAGTACCGGGCGTTGCCCGTGCAGTTCTGGCCCTCGCTGTACCAGAGGAGCAGCGCCACCACCACCGCCAGCATCTGCAACAACGACGAGCACGTGAGCTGGAGAGTAAGTGATTAAAAAAAACAGAAAAGGAAAGGGGGGAGAGAAAAAGGGAAAAAAGAAAAGGGGAAAAGGGTGAAAAGAACGAAGATCGATATGATTTTTAAAAAAATCACGATCAGTAAAAGAGAAAAGTACACAGCGTCCAAACGCGAAATCTTAAAAATCGCATGAGCTGGAGGGCACATTATTTTAAAAAAAAGACAAAAGAGGAAAAAGGAAAAAAAAGGGAAAAAGGTGAAAAGAAAGATTATTGATGATTGAATTTACTCACACAAACTCTGCGCTGCTCCATCGCTGCGTGCTGGTCGACTTGCTAATGCTGGGCTGACTAACTTGACTGTCTTCCACGGCCCGACATGCGCCCTTATATACAACACCTCTCTCTGACCGGCGTCAAATTTTACAGCCCGTTTACGTCTCTCTTATCAGCGCGCGGCCCTCCTCCCTGCGGACCTCGCAGGCGCGGCGCCTATCTATCAGGAGCGCGGGCGCGTCCGTTCGAAAACTACGACGACTGTGACCCCAAGGGAATCTGTGTCACAGTTTATGTGTTGGCGCGGCGCGGGGCGGGGCGGGGCGGGGCTCGGTCAGAAGAAATCTGAACGTCTTTGGAACAGGGACACCAGGGCGGGGCGGCCTCAGCGCGCCGTGCGTTGTCCTGCTTCGGGCTTACAACAACTGTACACTGTTTCGCGGCGAGGGGTCGGGGCGGGCCCTCCTGCTTGAAACCGCTCCCGTACTTAACGCTGCGAATGAACCATAAAATGTGTTTTCGGTAGCGAAACTGCAGGACGGTCTGGGTGAGTGGCCGCGCCGCTACACTTGCAGGCTGCCCGCGGCCCGGTGAACGGCCCCCCAGAAAAACACGCGATTTTCTCCAGCAGCGGCGCGGCGTGTGTGTGGCAAGTGGTGTGGATGTCGAACCGGCTGGACCGTCAGGTCTGGAGTCTGCTGCTGGGGGGCATCGGGAGAAGGGCCTGGAGGGCTGCGGACCCCCTGCGAAGCGATGCTGTGCCCGGTCAGCGCGTGGCGGCCGCGTGGCGGCGCGTGCCGCGCGCGTGCTGCCCCCACCCCGCGGCGCCGCTGGAGTCCGCTGGAGCCCGCGGGGGTCCGCTGGAGTCGCCGCTGGAGTCCGGGCCGCCGCGGTATAAAGCGCGATCCCGCCTGCGGCAGCCGCTCAGAGTGACCCGATCGGACAGGCAGTTATCGCTGGTGGCGGACCAGAGTAGGCAGCAACCCCTACTGGGCCCAGCGGCAGACCAGCGCCCCTCAGCACCCGCTCAGCACCCGCTCAGCACGCTCAGCTCAGCACCCGCTCAGCACCCGCTCAGCAGTCAAGATGCCGGTGCAAGTCATCCAGAACGATAGTGAGTTCTTGGGAGAGCTATCTTGTTGAATCAAATTTTCTCGATCTTGGGAGAGCGATAGGTTTCAGGACCTCACTCAACTAGGGAAACGCATCCGACGCATGACCCAGTTGCAGCGATCTTGCTTAACTCTGACTGGGCGAGGCTTCCGAATGCTCACTGCATTTGAGCCACGGTGATCACTCAAACCAGGCGATTTTCTTATGCGCGCTCAATCAAAGCGATGCGAAACTGTATCGCCTGTGTTGAGTGTGAGGAATGCGTCGCTATGCACGTTTCCCCACAGTGCTTGGGAATGGGTATAGTGATGGCCTGGCGGACAGGTCGGGGCATAAACATACGGGACGCGTGTACGAAAGCTCGCTCCGAGCGCCCCGAGCAGCCGTCCTGCCGGAACTGCGGGCGGCGGCGGCGGCTCAGGCACCGCCAGCGGCTGTCAGCAGCGTGTCCCAGGCCGTCCAGCCGCAGTCCAGTCTTGGCACGCGGGGCAAGTGTGGGTACAGAGCGCAACGTGTGACCGCCCCGCGCCCGCGCCTCTGCACCGCACTTACGTAACACAAAATTCTCCGTGGAAACCGAAAAAGCAAAACAAAAAAATAATTAAGGACTTGCACGATTGCCGCGCTTCGTGGCAGCACTCTGTGTGTGTGTGTGTGTGTGTGTGTGTGTGTGTGTGTGAACCATTACCCAGCGGCGCGGCGTGTGTGCGGCCAAATTGCATAGGGATCGTCGATTAGCCGCGGGTCGCCGCGAGACTCCGCCGCCGAGGCGCTCGGCCCGTCATGTCCCGACCCCACGCGGAGTAGTGTGTGTGTGTGTGTGTGTGCCGCGAGCCCCCGAAATACAACGTGTAATGATTTCTGCGGATTTTACTTCTCCTCTCTCTCTCTCTCTCTCTCTCTCTCTCTCTCTCTCTCTCTCTCTCTCTCTCCTCACCCCGTGACTCGTCATTGTATCCTCTTCGTGTGTAATGGCAAGGAATGCGGATTCATGTATACGCACGGATGTGTGTATATAAGTGCGGGGGCCGAATAGGACCGAAACAAACAAAAAAAAAGGTTAAAAAAAACGGAACACACGCGACAAACGGAAATGATTAATGACACGAGGAACGCGCGATAACGAAGACAATATAATTACTTCTGGAGGTGAGGGGAATGAAATAAAGCACTACATTCGCTGTTAATGATTTGTCGTGGCACTGGTGGCAACACACTGCTTTTAGATTAATTCTATTTTTTTTCGAGTCTTTCGCGCGCGCGTGCCGGCAGGTTTACCACCTGAGGCGGTGACGTTGTTTCTCACGACGTCCCCCCCCCCCCTCCTCCTCTCCGCGGTCCTCGAAGAGTGTTGTTGGCGACGCGGAGAGAGAAATGGGGCGGTCCGGCGGGGGCGTGGCCCGGTCCGTGGGGGGTCCGCCGGGGGGGGGGGGGTGATTGGCACACGCCCGGGGCACACACGCGTGCCGCTGAGCGTATTCGCACACACACACACACAGCCACGAGCCTTCCAGTGCACCCGCGCGTCGTGACAACGCGCTTGCTGAGTGTATGTATGTGTGTGTGTGTGTGTGTGTGTGTGTGTGTGTGTGTGTGTGCGTGTGTCGTCCCTCGAGTCGTAAATGTACCCGTGAGCAATACAGGATGTGTCGGGTCCGGCAGTGGTCCGCTGAGGCACCTGAGGAGAGGCCTGCGGTTGCAACACACGCGTCGAGCGGGGCCCCCCGCGGCCCCGCGGGGGCCCCCCGCGTCCCCCCGCCGCCCGCCGTCCCGCCGCCGCCGCTGCAGGCGACTTGCATCCAGCGAGCGACGTGAAAGCGGCAGAGGCAGACGCTATCCCGAATTTTTTACTTGATTTTTAATGAGAGAGACAGAGATACGCTGAAGTTGAAAATTGTTTATTTATGTCTCTGATGACATGGCCATAGGCATAGCCTCGCGAGATTCCTATAGAGACCGTTCTCAGAGGCAGGGAGGGAAGAGGAAGTGGGCGAATCATTTTTATTCATTTTCGTTGAAATTTCAATTTCTAATGAGAGAGAGAAAAGGCAAGAAGACCGCGGTGTCCCACCGGTGTTCCACCGGTGTCCTGTTCCCCACCGCGACTCTTACGGTCGCTCTCGCGTGATCCGTCACGCGCGGAACCGCAAAAACCGCGGCCGCTGCTCTCCGGCGGCGGCGGCGGCGGAGACGACATGCGCGCCGTGACCTTGGCCGGCCCGGACGCGGACGCGCGGGTCGTCGGCGTCGTCGGCGGGGAGGCTCGTCGGCCACCCCACACGGCAGGGCGCGGCGTCGTGGTCAAGCAGGGCGACGACGGGGGGCAGGAGGACCTCCTGGCGGCGGCCTCCCGCGGGGTCCGGGGTCCGGGGTCCGCCGCCGGGGTCGGAGCGACACGGCAGACACGCATGCCGCTCAGGGCGAACATAAAACGCCGCGCGGTCGGCACGCGACCAAACGGCTGCAACTTATTTAGCGGCCGACCGACTATCGGCTCCTATACATGCACGGAAGCGGAAACAAACACGAGATGTGTGTGTGTGTGTGTGTGTGTGTGCTGCTGCTGCTGCCGCCGCTGCCGCCTGTGAATAGGCTGAAAGAGGAGGATCACGAAGCAAGCAAAACGGCTGTGGCGACCGTGTCGTGTCACGGCAACGAGTGTCGGCAGGCGGCGCCCTGTGCAGCACACACATGCACACACACACACACACAGCACACGCACACACGCACACGTTATCCACAGTCTCATTCACTTGTAGTGGGCAGTCATCGTGACACATACCTGCTGCCGTTTTCCCCAAAACTTTTCGAAAAAAAAAACATTAAAAAAAAACAATTTATACTTAGAAGAACTTTAAAAAAAAAATCATAAGGGAAATGTATCGCTCTGTAATTATTTGTCCGAACCATAGGCGACCACGACGATTGTACAGAGGGGCGGTGGGTGCAGGACTCGGGTTGGTAAGCCTGTCCGCTGTTGGGCCGCGGGTTACGGAGAGACTCCGAGTCTCTCTAGGCCGGGTCCGGGTACGGGCCGCCTCTAAGTGGTGCCGGTGATGACCGGCTCACTGACGAGGCGCGAGGCATTTCCAAAGCCGGGAACATCCGGCCGGTCACGTCCACATAATACACGGCGGAGGCACGGGCTCAGGACACGTCAAGTTCCCGCGCCTCTCTCTCTCTCTCTCTCTCTCTCTCTCTCTCTCTCTCTCTCCTCTCTCTCTCTCTCTCTCTCTCTCTCTCTCTCTCTCTCTCTCTCTCTCTCTCTCTCTCTCTCTCTCTCTCTCTCTCTCTTTCTCTCTCTCCCTCTCTCTCTCCCTCTACTCTCTCTCTCTCTCTCTTTCTCCCTCTCCCTCTCTCTCTCTCTCTCTCTCTCTCTCTCTCTCTCATGACAACGCCGCACGTGGCGCCTCGCACCCGGCGGGACTTCCCTCCCCCTCCCCGCCCGCGCTGCCGCGGCTGCAGCTGCTCGCCCAGCCCCCCTGCCGCTCACCGCCCTTGCCGCTATCGATAATATTTTTGCCCGTGCCAACGCCCGGCTAATTTTTGTAAGCATCGTGAGTGGTCGGTTGCAGTGGTTGTGACGCCCCCCCCCCCTCTCCTCACCCTTGTTCCCCGCCCCCGTGTCGTTACTCTCTCCCTCTCTCTTTCTCGCTCTCTTTCTCTCGCTCGCTCGCTCTCTCTATCGATGCACTGCGGTGCGGCTCGGGGGCCCGGCTCATCGCGTAAGGTCGCGTCAGTGCAGTTAGCGTCGCGTGGCGCCGCCGCCGCCGCCGCTGCCGCCGCTGCCGCTGCTGCCGCTGTCGCCCCGCACTATCTCTGGGGACGGTCAGTGCCGCACCGCCGCAGCCGTCGCGAGGAGTCCGTCGTAGCCGCTTCGTCGTCTGTCTATTGGAGCTGCACCTATACCTCAACGCGCGCGGGAGTGCGTGAGAGAGAGAGAGAAGAGAGAGAGAGAGAGAGAGAGAGAGAGAGAGAGAGAAAGGAGAGAGAGGGGGAGAGATTTATTTATTAATTTGTTTTAAGGTGCAGACAGCAGGACTGCAGGGAAAAGTCGTACGAGCGTCGGAGAGAGAGAGAGAGAGAGAGAGAGAGAGAGAGAGAGAGAGAGAGAGATGAGAGTGAGAGAGAGAATTTAGAGTGAGAGGGAGTGAGAGACAGAGAGAGAGAGAGATTAAAATCAGAGTTTTAAAATCAGAGTTTTTGAGGGAGATAAAAACCATTGCTAGGAGCACGGCATTCGCTGAAAGCGCGCGGTATGGGGAGGGGCAGGCTGTCAGTCCTATGGCCTCCTATGGCATCCCCTGCGCCCCCTGCGCCCCCTGCGCCCCCGGCGGGGCGCCCCGTGCTGGGTCAGCGCGGTGGGGCGCTCACCTGTGTCACGCCCGCTGTTGCTTCCTGGAGCCACCTGTTGTGGCTCGCCGCAGCCCCCCGAGGAGTGATGACTCGTCCTCTTATACCATCGGTCAGGCTCGAACTGATAGGAGAACCGATAAGAAAAACCGTGTGCCAAAGATGTCGGTGTGTCATGCCAACTAGGGCAATTTTTTTTTTCAATTTGTTTTTAAGAAAGATTGGACGCGGTACTATGTGGTGGGATACTGCATCAGTAGCATGCAACGCCCCCCTCCCCCACCTCCGCGCATCTCGTGGTGCGAACCGAGCACAGCGTCAAAGGGTACACACATAGATATGCCTGCGCACGGCGCGGTGTATTTGCCCATGGCTTACTACGGGCGACCTACTTGAGCTGCGTCTCTGCGAGGGGTCGCCCGTAAGCCCCGCCGTGCAGTGGAGTGTCTTTGAGGGGAGTTCCCTGGCCGGGCGGGGGGGAGTTACGTGATCTGTGCCTGACCTCTGGCGCCGGCCGGCAGAGGCCCGCGTCGGTGCGCCCCCCGGGCCGGAGGGTGGGAAGGCCGGTGCCCTGCCGCCAGCTGCCGCACCTCCCCGCTAACCCGTCCCGCCCACATTGTCATAGTCACCAACGACGAGGGTGGCTGGCGGCCGATCCACGACCAGTCGCCATCGCAGTGCGAGGTCGCCTTCGAGGACCTCCGGCCGAGCAGGTCTCCGCCGCCGTCGCCGCCGTCCCCTGCCGCCGTCAACCGCGACCAAGAGGCGCTCACCCCGGCCCCGGCCGACGACACCGCCAACGCCGTCGTCAACGGCATCAGCAACATGCCCATCAAGGAGAAGATCGGGCGCCGGCAGGCCATCCCCATCCTCTACACCCGGGGCACCCACTACGAAGTGGGCTTCGATGTGGTGAGTGCCCCCGAAAATACCCACGGAAATCTGCCCGTTTCACCGGTGCTTGAACCCGCGTCCTCACTCTCGGCTGTCGGCGTCTCACAGGGCAGGACGTTCAGCGGCATCATCAACAGCTTCCTCGTGCAGTCGGGGCCCCTCAACGACGAGTTCCTGCCGCTGTACGAGACGGAGGCGGGCCGGCGCGCCTATGAGGACACCCTGGCCGCCGTCAAGCAGCACTACCCGCAGTACGTGCAGGAGCTGCAGGGCACCGCGGACGGCGCCAAGGTGCCGTTCCACAAGGTGAGGCCCAGGGGAGGGAAAGAGAGGCAGAGAAGGAGAGAGAGAGAGTGTGTGTGTGTGTTTCTACTAGAGAGAGAGAGAGAGAGAGAGAGCAAGAGAGAGAGAGAGAGAGCGGCGTGTTGACGGTCCGGCTCTGTTTTGCGCAGCTGTTCCTCCTGCACATGGATGAGATCACCCCCAACGTGGCGGGGAGGCCGGCCAACCAGGGCACCAACGGCTGCTCCACCATCTGCGTCAATCACCCCGGCCAGGTGAGGGCCGCCGTGCTGCCGCCGTGGCAGCAGGGGCGTAGCCAGGGAGAGGGGTCAACCGAAACTGGAGACCGGGCTGGGCAAACTGCTTAACAAACGCCTGAATGTAGGCAATAAGCGCGGCATAGCATCCCTCGGAACTGAAGTCTGGCCACGCCCCTGCACGCAGTGCGCCGAGTGCGCGCGAGCGCGATGGGTTGCCTACCCGGCGGGCGCTCGGCAGCGTCGTCCGGCCGGGTTCTGGAGGCGAGGTGTCTCTCACTCGTCACGCAAACGCGTCGACATTTTTTCTTTAAAATTTCTCTATTGTAAAGTTCAACTTTTTAAAAATGATTTTTCGTCAAAACCGTTTTTTTCCCTATAATGTTTCCGATATATTTTTTTTTTTTTTACTTTGGTGTGTGGAGTGAAGACTCCGTGTGAGACCCGTGTTTCGTCCTGCAGGAGCTGCTGGGCCACACGGAGGACGCGCTGGCAGAGACGCTGAACCACGTCTACCTGGTGTCGGCGCACATCACCGCCCCGGAGCCCCAGGGCCGGTGGAAGGTGGCGGAGGAGAACTTCACGGCGCTGTGCTACGCCGGCCACCTGCCGGGCTTCTGCATGGGCTTCAACCACCACGGCCTCGTGTTCTCCGTCAACATCATCAAGGCCGCGAGGCTGGCCGCGGGCAAGACGCCGCGCCACTTCCTGGCGCGCGCCCTGCTGGCCGCGGACAACTTCGCGGCCGCGCAGCAGGTGCTCCGCGACGAGGGCTGCGGCTCCGGGGACGCCATCTCCATCAACATGACGTTCCTGGACCAGGAGGGCGACCGCATGTTCCACAACGCCGAGGTCGGGCCGGCGTGCGGCGGCGACTGCCGCAGCGAGCTCAGCATCCTCAGCTGCTCGCCCGGGGAGCACATCTTCCACACCAACAAGTGCGTGTCGCTGGCGGTGTCGCTCGGCCCCTGACTGCCACTGTCTGCCTCGCGATAAAAAGAAAATGAACTGACCGTTGCGGGCTTTGAACCAGGTACCTGCGGCTCAACATTGGCGAGGTCGGGGGAGCCATCGTGTCGAGCAGCGACGCCCGCCACGCCACCCAGGAGTCGCAGCCCGCCCCGACCACCATGCAGGACGTGGTCCGCCTGCTGGGCGACCAGAGCCACCCGGAGCACACCATCTTCAGGGAGGCCGGCGACGACGACTTCGTCAAGACCGTCACCGTTGGTCAGTCTCACATTTTAAAAAAATAGGAGAAAATCTTAAAATTTTGACTGTCACTTTTAAGTTTTGTTTTCTAATTGTTTTTTTTTCTCTTCCCTCTCTAAAACTGTGTCACAGGTATATTCGACTGCGTGAACCGAACGTGGAGTCTCTACACCGACAACCCGAAGACACATGACCCAATAGTGGTGCTTCCCCTGCTCGTCAAGAAGCCCTCCAAGTGAGACGGTTATGCCGTCGGAGGGGGTGAAGGGGAGGGGAGGTCAGGGGAGAGGGGGAAGGTGACCTCGCCACTCGCGAACGCAGGCCAGGCTGCTCACGGGGTCCCAAGCCGAGCGCCCTCACCCCCTTACCTGCCCCCCTCCAAGGTCCTTCTAGGGCAGGGAACGAATCGGACGGCACCACCGTGCCCCCGACTCCTCCCTGCCATGTGCCAAAGAAGAGAAAAGATGTGGGGTTACAAAGTTTTGGAAGCGATTTGTTGGCGTAGAGTTCAGCTGGTTTATTACTTGTTCCTATCTATGTGGTTTTCATCTGCCAGTGAGAGTTTTCCTGTGATGATGTTGAGTATACTTATTCTATTGTTTGTTATTTAAAAGTAAATGTAAATATAAAGTGTTGGACGTACAGATGCATCATAGGTACATCTAAAATAATAAACGGATGTAGATGATAGCATGACAGAGATTGTGATTCTCCTATTGCGTTCCACATGTTTAACACCGTGGGATAATAAATAAAAACATTTTATTTCAGAACAATGTTAAATATTTATTTTATTTATTTACAAGACTACAATTACATTATATCACATGAGAAATCAGGCTATTCAGGACAGCCAAAGCAAAAAGTTGGATTTTTTTTTCTGGTGACGGTTGGTGAGTCACAATTACCTTGAACAATCAGATGATAAAGTAGAAGATCAGAAATACAAATGGACAATTGACAAGTTGCACATTCAACAGCATAATGGAATGTTGCACTGAACACAAAAACAAAAATCAGGTACAGAATAAATGTTGAATTCTCGGTATTGCACACAGAAACAAATTTGGTAACAAATAAGTTCAAACCAGTGCATTTAACTACATTCCATTAATTAAGTAAACAGCCTCCTGAATGCCACAATTAAGGTAACCATCTCAGTTTTGAGACCCCTTAATAATTTCAAAACCCTGGTCAAAATAGCTTTTATGACGCCTTCAGAATAGAAGTTTCAGAGACACTGGTAGAATAGGCACTCCAATTTACTTAAGGAAATCAAAAGGTTCATAAAAGCGGTTCAAAGCAGGCATCACCACAAAAGATCACAAAGAGGCTTCTCACATTCTGCCGCAGCTACCACCTGGGCAACCTCCAGCATTAATTGTTCCACGGCCAAACATGTCACCAAAAGAGCGGAAGTTTCCTCGTGGCCTAGGTGGGCCTGGAGGCCTGAAAAAATCAACATGCGATTAATAAATATTTTTATAAAAATAAAGCTAATGTTGTGTCAAAAAAACATATACAATATATGAATATATTTGCTGGTACTCACCCTCGGCCATTTCCACCTCCATAACCACCACTGCCTCCACCGCCACCTCCGCCACCCCTGGGAGCTCTGTAATTTACGCTCTCACCACCTGACTCCCTCAGCCCAGGTATAAGAGTTGTAAAACTGAAAATAACAATAGTAAGATGGTTAAAATTACAAACTATGCGAGACGTATATGTGATGCAATAACAAAATATAATTCCATTTACAATAAGTAGACTATGTTCAAGAAGCCCCAGAACATGGATGTGATCTTGGAGACACCCCAGGGCATGGACTCGTGAATCGTTCCATCTGGTAAAAAGGAAAATATAACTTGTTTACATTCACAGGAACGTTCGGGAATCATCACGGCCTAGAGAGAGGTTAAGTGTCGCCTCAAATTCGCTTCCAACCGGAATTTGAAACTCCATCTTTGGAACATAAGCAGCCAGCATACCGTTGTCGATCCACGTCATTTTTTCCTCCAAACGAGATCCACTCGCACCTCAGGTGAATGGAATTAAACGGCGGTATTGAACCACGTCAGCCCTTCACAACAACTCTCCTGCTTGCTTTCTGCTGCCTTGCTTGCTTATTCGAGAGTGGGGAGGGGGAAAGGAAGGGTGGGAAGCAGTGGGGAAGGGAGGGGAGGGGGGGGGGGGGGGGGGAGCGGGGAAAGCCACGCCAGAAACATGGAGTATCGACGCAAACCGCCCATACAATGCAAGAAATTTGTGAAGGAAGTCAATGAAAATAGTTGATTGACTCCTCCAAAGCGAAATTTGTGCTATACCTTGATCGATGTTTCATACCAGCGTGACCCATGACAGTGTACGTATGTGTGACACAAGTGGTGGCAGAATGTCAGATCTGGACAGATGCAAGGTGTAGGACAGATGGTTCCTTTGATGTCCATGTCCGGTGGAGTACGGGCATTTTCTGAGCCGTCCACTAATAGTTGATCATTGGGCTGAATTGAAAACAGTCAGCCCAAAGAATGCCTTCACCGTCGGAGCACTGAGTCATGGCAGAACAATGAAGTCGAAAGACCGAAGGTCGCAGGACGGTGTGGTGGGGGCGTTGGCGGAGGACACGGAATCATTCCCTGCCCCGAAACGACAACTCCAGAGGTCTGGGTATGCGCAGGAGCTCGTCACGGGCTGCCCTTTAACTGGCCTGCATATTCCGCCCAGTAAACACGTCTGTCGCCACAGGAGATAGACGAAAACATTTCGGCAGGGAGTGCCGTGCAATGTGCATGTCAGCGTCGCGTTTGTAATTCCCGCGTCACCCAACTAGAGCAAAACGCGGCGCTGCCAGCCGCGGGGCACGGAAGCGAGACGTTTTCGGGACGAAATAAACCATCGGTTGGCGTTCCCTGGGGTGATATCCACATCGGCACATCTGCGATGAATTCGAGAGACGCCTGCAGCGGGAGAGAAGCTCTGCCCACGTCTGCGACTTTCGGCAGTCCGCTAAGAAAGTACATGGATGTGGGCGTCCTAGCGGAACCCCTGCGCGCCGTTGGAGTGCGTTCGAATCCTCTGTGGCTGTCTCTCACCACACTGGGCTGAGGATGCGGGGCAGAGCGAACGAGGACAAAGCTTTGGATATTCGGACGCAGCTCTGGTGCAGTGTGTATCCCACCACTGCGCATGTGCGCCATGTTCTGATACGTGAGAATGAAAACATCCATGAAAAACATTCAGCCCCGTCCGTCTTTGATTGTTTCCTAGGTAAATATGCAGGATGACCTGTCCGATTTCCGAGCCTCGAGCGTGACTAGAGGGTGTCAACCGTGCTGAAATTGTGGCGCAGGGCGTCTGCAAGCTGTTTGCCGTGCACATTTCGACGAGGACAAGGCGATCGAAATCGAGAACAGCTGATCGTTAGGCTTGGCCCTCTGTGTCGCCTGCTTTCTCGAAAGGTCAGTGCAAAACAAACAAACTTGGCAAGTTCTTGCATTTGCAGACGATAAGCCGTCGCCAAATGTGGAGAGGCGCGCGAAAGGGAGCGCTTCTTTCAAGGATTACCTCACGTTTGTGCTGTAATGCTGCCTTGTTTATTGTCTTGGAGTGGTTCTTCCATGGTGGTGGGGAAAACTCATTGTTATTATGGTGATGTCTCAATGTCTAGCAGAACATATGAAATCGAATCCAGCCCGATTTGGGCACTTTTAATGCTACTTCTGGTATAAAATATCAAATTTTTAAGTGTTACTGGCGAAGTATATACAAATTTTGCTTTTAAAATGTTTGTTTATATCAGTGGTACAGGTTATTTAATGACATGTTGACATTGCACAAGGGGAATCTGCTTTGAATTTTAGTTTACCCTAATCTTCTGTTCTTGCAGTTTTATTGTCATGCTTTGTCATTTTCAGATTTCTACAGATGTGAGATAAAAACAAGAACAAAACAATGATGCAGGCTCTGCTGTCATTGTGGTCACAATCCCCACCCCAGCTCAAGTCGATTTGCCTCAAATACATTGCTGACAATGTAGACATTTTGAAGAGGAAAGATGTTCAGTTGCCTATTGAAGTATGGGAGGCTTTCATTGATATGTACCAGAGTTTGGGCTACATAGTTGATGATCACTTGTTGGCTCTATCCAATTGCCACATCAAACGTCTGCATCTTCGCAATGCCGAAGTAACAGATGCTGGCCTTATTGCCGTCCTATCTCAACAGTTAGTTGAACTAGACCTCCGGAACTGTAACAGACTCACACCTAATCTGATCCAATACTTGAATCAGTATGGTGGAGATTCATTGCAGTCTTTGACTTTGGCAAACAATGGAAGCCTATTGTCAGGTGTCCCAAATGGAAGCAGGTAATTCATTTTATATTTTCATCCTCAAATCCACTTGAACATGTAGCATTTTGCAAGTTTCTCACCAATGTTTTCAAAATTCTTTTTCAGTGTTAGTTATGACATCAATCTTCGTAACCTGAAAAGATTGATAATAAATGACTTTGTTGGACATGAGAACAGACTTTCATCTTTAATTTCGCCAGTGAAGAACCTTACTCACCTGGACTTATCAAACTGCTCAAATCTGGGTGACTTGGAATGTGTTACTGCACTGAAAAATCTCACTTCCCTTATATTATACAATGTGAAGGAAATGCATTTCACAATTTTATCTATTTGTAGACTAAAAAATTTGAGGTAAGCTATTTGCATTAAGGAGGCAATGCAATCAGTTGTGTGACCTTTGAGAAAATATCTTACCTTGTGTTGTTTTACAGGCATTTAGATCTGTCTCAGCCAGTTACAAAAGAAAATCCAAGAATGTATAAACGTCCTGATTATTATCTGGACCTTATTGTCTGTTCTCTTCCTCATCTTGTCTCGCTTGATATATCTGGCTCAAACCTGGCAGGGAAAGGTATGGTTGCTCTTCTTTTGAATAATTTATCATCAACCATGGCGGATCAATTCGACTGATGTTTTTCATTTATCTTACGTTTTGTTAAGGCCCTGTTGCTATGGCTAAGGAGGGAATCTCAGATATACCTGGTCTGATCACAAGAGCTAATAGTCCTCTTCATTTTCTGGGCTTATTCTACACTAGTCATGCTGCTAGTACTAGACACCACATACCGGCCAAAGTGGTAATATCTTGATTCTAAGCCAATCTATCTATACGCCCTGTCGTCAGTGCTGAATTTTTGTTAAAACCATTTTTCTTTCAAAATAATTTTACTCAGGTGTCTGGTGATGCAAATGAAACACAGCTTTTGGTTGCTGCTTCTGCGTACATGGATCGCCCACCAATGTTAAAAAATGTGTTGCATGAAATTTTCTTCATTCTACGCAATGAAATGTTCAATGACTGGAAAGCTTGCCTGAACACTGTAATTCAAATAATGGATCGTCATCTTAATGATGAAAGCATTCAGACTACTGGCAGGTAGGAATCATCAAAGGACTTTGAAGAACAGTTCTGATATTTGTTTTGTGTAACGAGTCGAAGCAATTTGTGTGACTTACATTATGATTGCAGTGCATCCCTTTATTATTTGATGAAGCACCTGCGTAGAGGACAGCACACCCAAACTAAACAGAGGCTAATGTGGACTCTTCTGAATGGATTGGAAGCACATGCTACAGCTACCATGATGAAGAACTGCTGTCTAATACTCACACTTATTCTTCGCTTCACACCTCATGAGGTAAAAATATTGTCTACGGACTATTTTTTAAAATGTTTTCATGTTTTTTGGTGCCTTTTAGGCATCTGTTTTACGCTTTAAAATACTGTTGCAGTTATTCTACTTTGAGCGCATTGTGAAGTTGACAATAATGAGAGTGGAGACTGGTGAAGGTCCAATTCGGAGGAATGGTATCACTTTGCTCAATTCTATTGCTGTCACAGTGGACAGCAAGGACAAAGAGTTGATGGGTGACTACGGAACCATTCATGTATGTTCAATATTATCACCCTGTGAAACTTTTAATCTGGAATGGAAAGGTATTTTATCCATGTATCTATTTACAGAGAATGCTTGCAGTAATAGAATCTCACCTCAGAAATAAATTGGGTGGTGAAGTTCTGGACACTGCATGGTCTACCATGTGGAATGCTACTGATGAAACTCCACAGAACTGTCAAAGATTTTTGGATGGCAATGGCATGGAATTATTCTTGCGTTGCTTACGAGTATGTTTCTTTATTTCAATTTATTAACTTATTAATCTTGAACATGCCTTGTAAACTCTTTTTTTAAATACATTTTTAAAAACATTTTCAGGCTTTTCCAAAGAAGGAGGAAATGATTCGAAATATGTTAGGGCTTTTAGGAAATGTTGCGGAAGTCAGTTGGCTTCGACCTCAACTCATGAACAGTCGATTTGTTCAAGAAATTACAAAGCTTTTGGATTACGACGGTATTGAGGTAAGTAAAACTTAGACACAATGATCCGTCTATTTGTTTTGAAAGAAGTCAAAGAGAAAATTAACCACTCATTTTTGTTGGTGTTCAGGTGAGCTATAATGCTGCTGGAGTCCTTTCAAACATGGCTTCTGATGGTGAAGAGTACTGGACTATAGATGACCCATCAAGAGTGGAGGCCTTGAGAAGAATGGTCTTTGCGATTGAGTGCTGGGACTTAAGCACCCAGAGATTTATACACTACCGTTCCTTTGAGCCTATACTTGGGTTATTGAGGAAGTCTCACACCCCTGAGTGTCAACACTGGGCAGCCTGGGCTCTTGCAAACCTCACCAGGGTCTATCGTGAGTACACCGGCTAAATCTTGAAGCATACCTTAACTGTTCTTTGTACTACCTGGTAAAAATTAACTTTTGTTATTTTTTTTTTTTTTTTTGTATACAGCTGACAAGTATTGCCCATTGTTGGAATCCGAGAATGGTATACCTCTTCTCAGGCAGCTGTTGGAGACGGAAGTAAATGAGCGAGTGAAGCAGCTTTGCCAGATGGTCATCGACCAATGTCAACACCTAGGGAAAGGCTACATCCCAATGGAAGTTGAAGAATATGTTGAAGAGGATGACAATGGAGATGAGGATGGCGATGATAATGATGATGGTGATATGCAGCTGGATGGATGAACTCAACTAAGAATTAAACAATTTTCTACTAGAAGTGTAACAAGAGTAGAAAGCCTTTTGCCCCCTTGCTGTATGAGATTTGAGTTGTCAATGCAGCATTCACTCACCATGGGCTTCATTCTCAGGACTAACTCAACCAAATTTTCCTCAAGAGAACGTGTTGACGGTTTTTGGAACCCTTTGTATTATTTGTTTTCCTTAGAATGCATAGCTTCAACCTCACAAACATATGTTAGTCTACTTATGTGATACAGAAGAACTGTCAGTCAACGCTGACTTTTCAATTATCGATTAGTACTGATTTAAGTTCCCATTCCCCAGCTTACTGTTTGCTTACCCCTTTTATCAAACTATTTATGTCGTGAACAAAAGGTTTAACAGGTAATGTTATTGTTTTCAATGCTGGCATGCCTTTTGTATACCACGCAGTTTGTTTGTCTTTGTATTTTTCTTTTTCTCGCTGGAGTCTGGAAGTTATGACAAAATGATGTTATCCCCTAAAATTGAAATTTATGAAGATAGTTTAAGCATACATTTAATTAAATTTTATATGTTTATTTAGAAATGTGTATTGGCATTTATTTAACTAGTATTTATTGTTTCATTGTCGATTTCCTTCATATATTGTTTTGTGTAATGTTATTTTTCTAAACCTCATATTTATATAATTTTTACCTCATTAAATGAAAGACGAACAAATCATTTTCTATAGAGGACATAGTTCTGGGATGTTAAAATTGTAAGATGTAGTGAATAGTTGGTTAGATGGGCGGATCTTCCTTTTCCTTGACTTCTTACTGTGCATCGGTCATTATGTGCCTCTTTTTAGGGCTTCCTGCTGCTTTGATTTGATACATTTAAGTTCTTTAGTGTACCCCCAGTAATGTGAAAAACAAAAAGCAGTATGGAACTGCCCATAAAGAATGGCAGAATTCAGAAAACTCTGAGCACTAGAAAGATGCTTTGGACAAAATTAAAAAAACTTGGGATGACCGAAGAAGTAATTGGGAGTTATGGTGACATGTTACTTTGCCTGCTGATGCAAATTTATTTATGTATTCCTCTATGTCCTCTGTGTTACAATATTATTTTTTGTTGCTTTTTTTGTTGTGTGTTGTATATTTGAGAACTTACTTATTCTATAACCTTGAGTCTTTATTTTTCTGGAATGTTTATTGTGGGATTTCATTTCTCATGTTTTGTGATTTTCTTGTCAATGTCAAAGCTATGGCAATAATTAATGCTTTGCATTATGTCTTATTTTGTATACAATCACAGAATGTTCTCTTTCATATCTGAGTAGTTAGCTTGTACTAATTAATTTTATCCTGTACTCTAGTTGTCAAGTTTGTGAATTACTACTGTAGAGGCGGCAAATCCATGGATGCAGACTTGCTTTGGTCATAATGCGTATAGTGTATGTTGTGCTGTGATTTCTGGTTTTGAATCTTTGCATTGATTCCAGGATGGTATGTTTCATTGTAGATAACCCATATTGGGATCATGTACATTGATGTAAAAAAGAGTATTTGTATGTAATTTTAATAATGTCCCTAATAACCAGAAGCAGTGTATGTGTTCATCCTTCAATCTTATGAATGAAGTGGAGCTGCCTCTCTTTATTTTCCTGTTGACTTTAGTCCGTCTGCTTGTATTTAAAATTCACTTGCCTCGGCTTGCCTTTTTCAGTGTAGTTATGTTGTACATTGTTACATACTCGGTATATTCTAAAATACAATGTGATTTTCTGCATAGCTTGAGAATCTCACTGTTTGTAAAAGGCACATGTTTATTACAGTTGTTCATTCGAAAGAGAGCCGGTTAGAAGATGTACGGTCCAGTTTTCTGTAGCAATCACAAACAAAAGAATTGCTGTCACTGTGAAGAACGTCATTAGACAGGCATGTTTTGGTATTTGAAAGTTTTGTGTTGGAAGGATTTAAGCAAGTTAGATTTGGAGATTTATGGATGTTTCAATCCAAAATTGTCTGTTGGTCATAGCCTGGTCCTTCCCCCCTTTTCTTTTTTAAAATGAATCTTCCTAAGCTTTGTAGTTTTGTCATAGACCTCATTGCTTTTATTTGATTTCAATTAAAAACAAAAAATTTCTTAGATTTGCTGTCAATTAATGTGATAAAATCAGAAAATTTAGGACCACATAAAAGGTTGTTTATATTCGTAGAGTTTTTCCTTTACTGCTTAAAAGTTTTTACTGTAAGCATGTATAATCTTTCTAGTTTGGTTGGTTTGAACACAGTAGGTGTAGAAATGGATAAACATTACAGCTTTATAGAAAAGAAATTTTAAAAAATTCTTAAGGCCAACCTCTCAGATCCGTCAAGATGTAATTTTGCATACAATGTGTTTTTGTGTTGTTAATTTCTGTGATAAGCTTCAAGTACATAGGTCTTCATATGTAGTTTCTCGGATGTCAATTTCTTTTCCTTTTTCCCTCTTTCTTGTGACTTCCGTTTGCCGCACACTAATTTTTTCCTTGGCAGTGGAGTTTCGTTTTTTTTTTCCTTCCAGAAAAGCTTTAATAAAGAGTAATATACCTATGTTTCAGTACGGACTTGTGTTTTCTTACCGCCGCCTCCCCCCTCCACCCTTTGCACACCCTCTCCGGCTCGGGCCGTCCGGGGGGGCCTTTAGTTTGAGAACATAACCGTTCGTCATCAGGGACGGTGCACAAATCAAACCGCACCCGAGGAGAGGCTCTCCCACACCTCATCTCCTCTGGCTGCCTCTGGCCTGACGCGGAACCCGATTTATGTCCTGCGGAGCCATTACTCGGACCTCTCCCTTGCTCTCTTATGGAGCGACCCGCGGGTGAGACGGAGACAGTGCTGCGAAGGCAGTGTTCGGAATCAACCGGCCGGCTGTTGCGCGCATACTGGCCGACTGGCAATGGCTCTTTGGGACACAAAGGCGTCTCCGAACGGTCCCACTTCTCGGCCCCGTGTTCCGGCAACGGCCAGACCCGAAGCGAAGCGAGGCGCGTGGGGGTGTCGCCCAGGAAATGAGAGGGTTGCCCAGTGCGCTGGACAGCACACAGCACCCTGCCCAGACCCGGGTAGAGCCGGGCAGGACACGCCTGCCCTGCACCCAGCAGCCGCTGATTTAGAGACTAGAGGGCAGCTCTGGGGGGCAGTCACGAACCACGTAACGAGGGGTAGCGGCGGACGCCCCCAGTCGGGGGGTATAGCCCACTCCTCACGGGGGAAAAGACTGGCGCTCGCGCGCTACGCAAATTGTGAGCAGCAAGCCGCCCACCCCGCACCCCCTCAACCGCCTGGAAAGAAATGCGTCGATACTCCGTGCCGGAGTTCCCCCGCGCGGCGCGGGCACGTTTGCTGCTTCCCGGACGCGGGGGTATCGCCGGAATTCCGTCCAGCCCTCCACTTCCCCTTTTCTTTTCGGCCCGCTGCTGCTGGTACTGTTCACTCCACGTGAAGACACGCATAGATTTCTTCCTCAGGGCCTCACACCAGAAACCTGCGTCCGAAACCTACGGAAGCCTGTAGCTCTCTCCGTTACCACCCCCACCCCACCCCTCTGTCTGTCTGCCTCTGCCTCTCAGTCTGTCCGTCTGTCTGTTTCTCCCACAGAGACGCGCCGCGCCGCGCCGCGCCGCGCCGCCCCGCCCGCCTCCTTGCCCCTTGTGCAGTCGGTATCCACACCGGAAGCGCTGCCGCTGTGAGGGGAGCTACAGTCGCCATCCTCCCGTTCCCTCCCCCACCACCCCCTGCCAACCCCTTCTGCGCGCACCGCGGCCCTCCCCGGCCAGAGCAGCCAGTGGCCCCGCCGCCGCCGCCGCCGCCGCCGCCGCCCGCCGCCGCCCACCACCCGGCCCCCAGCCTCCACCGCACTGGATCGGATTCAGTTATCATTTTCGCTCAATTTGAGGCGCCCCGTGGCCATTACAGGGAGCCGGCGCGGCACGGCGCGGCAGGGCAGGGCAGGTCAACGCGGCCGGGTCCGGCCAAAAGCACCAGCTCCGGTGTGGAAAGGGCAGAGCGGGGCAGAGTACACTACAAAGTGTTCGAGCTGAGGCCTGAGGTGCCCGCCCCTGTCCCTCGCTCTCTGCCCCTCTGTTTCTATCTCTGTCTTTCTCTCTCATAGCCCCTTTCTAGTCTTTTTCCAGAAAAAGCTCAAGTCCAATATGCCCTCTACCCGCTCTCTCTCTCTCTCTCTCTCTCACACACACTCCCTCCATCTCTCTCTTTCTCTCTCCCGCGTCTTGGCCGAGAGGGGCGTAGAGAAGGACAGAGCCAGGATGAGGGAGACAAATCGTTCTGGTCCAAAAAGAACCGCAGCCAGCCCGCCAGCAGACCGACACACGACGCCAAGGCCGTGGCGGATGCAGGTGGAGACCCGCCATACATCATCGGGGCCTCCACGAGGTCCCCGACGACCCGGGGACGTCTCGGACGACGTTCCCGACGACGTCCACGACGTGCCCGGTGACGTCCCCGACGACGCATCCCCGATCCAGGTCCCCGACGTCCCCGGCGGGGGCGTCGCCCGGGTGGCCACGGCGCTACCGGGAGGCCGGCCGCGCTGGATAATTTTTGTTCTCCGAGAATCGGGGGAAGGCAAATGGAAGAGGGGGAGGGGGGGGAGGAGATGGAGGGAAGGGGGCGGGGACAGGAGGAGGGGGAGAGGAGAGGGGCTGTGACCCCGACAGCCAGCGCAGCCAACGGCGCGCAGTTGTTGTTCGCAAGTTGGCGCGATTGCTATCTGTACGGCAACTAGCGCTCCAAGCACCTGCTAGAGGAGTGCCAGGGGCGGGAGGCGGGGGTGGAACAGCGAGGGGGCGCGGCAGCGCGGCAGGGCAGGCACACACAAAACAAAAGGACACAAACCTATTTTTTATTTTTTTTGAAGGTTTCATTTTGTGATAATGGCTGTAAGTGGTGCAGCTCAGCATTAGCGCCCGTGCACCGCGGCGCTTGGTATTCATGACGCGGCACCGTGTTCTTCTTGGCGGCCGCCGGTCAAAGGGACGCCCTGAAGGGCTCTGATTCCTATGGCACTTGTCTCTGTCTCTCTCGCACCCCTCAAGGGCGCCCCACGAGTGCGACAGAGACAGAGCGACGAAACGTCCCTCCGCGGAATCCAAGCCTTGCAGGTCGGGTGGCACGGCACCCCGTGCGCGCGGCCGGCGGCAAAAAGGGGGCGGAAGGGACGACCGACGTGCCAAGTCTGCCGCGCGCACGACGCGGGTTCGAATACCAGCGGCGCTGTCGGGGGGCTCGCTCTTTTTCTTTAGTTTTGCTGTGCATTGGCCCTATCTTGCATTTTTTTTTCGTTGCTTTATTTATCGTCTAGTGGCGGTGGGCGTTGCGGGGGGTCGCCGCCTCTGCCCTGGGCGGCTCGCCCGGCACGCGCGCCGCCCATAAAACAGGCGTCCCCAATCAAAGCGATGCCCACTATAGCCGTCCTTGTCGGCAGCGCCGCGCCCTGCCGGCGCCGCCGCGAGCGCGAGCGAGAGGGAGCATAAGGCGCGTGGCGGGGCGGCGCGTGGCGCGGCGCTGGTGTTGCACGCCGCCGCCGCGGCCGCCGCCCGGGGGAGGGACAGAGAGCGCGCGGACTTCGTCGTCGCGGCCGCCTCGCCGGGAGGGAGCGAGAGGGAGAACAGTAGGCAGGCGCGTGTGTCGCGAAGGAGGGGCGCGCGGCAGAAAGTGCTCATTGTTCGGAAAGTGGGTGGGCGTGGGTAAAAGTTTTGGAAAAAGAGAGAGAAAAGGGGAGAGAGGGAGACAGAGATAGAGACAGAAAGTGGGAGAGAGAGAGAGAGAGACCAGGGCGGAGCGGCTGAGATGTGAGCAGCGAGGAGGGCGAGCTGTTAATAATACCAAACATTGTTACAAGCAGCAGCGGGCGAGCAGCCCCATTCGACGGCGCTCGCTATTACGAGGTTTCTTTTGGCGTCCGTGTTCTACTTATGCAAAGGCGCGAGTCAGGCGAGTCGTTCTGCCGACTTCACCGTTCGCACACAAACGCACATGTACACATGCCCGTGTGTGTGTGTGTGTGTGTGTGTGTGTGTTCATGTGTTACCTGCGGCAGCCGTCATGGTGCTCTCGGTGATACAAGCGTTCCGACCGGACCGGAGATTAATCGTGCCTTTCCCTCCCCTTGTCTGACTGTCTCTCTCCCCTCTCTTTCTCTCTCTCTCTCTCTCTCTCTCTCTCTCTCTCTCTCTCTCTCTTCTTCTTCCCTTGGCCGTCTGCAGACACACGATTCTAAACACACACACACACACACACCTTCCTCGGATTCGGGCACGGAATGTTTTTGATTGATTTCATTTTCCCGCCAGAACAGAGGCTGCACGCGGCACTCGAGTGCGTGACGCCGTGACGTCATACCTGTCCGGATCGACGAAGACGAATGATGGCGCCGCAGTCATCCCTTTGTTTAGCCGTAAAAACAAAACAATCAGATGCTTGCATATGTTGATGGTTCGTGATGACTCGCTGCTGGTTGGCCGCAAACTGGATACTGTGCGAAAGCTTCCAGGTGTCAGCGGTGTCCGCAAATTGCATCCCCCCCCCCACCTCCTCCTCTAACCCTTCTTCCTACCACCCCTTCCCCGCACCGAACCTCGCGTTGCTAACGACATTCCGCACGGACTAATTTCGCGAGCATGTGTGTGTGTGTCTCTCTCTGTCACTGTCGCACCCGATGTGTGTGTTGAAGCGAGAATACTAATGCACGAGGACGCGGGGAGCCGCCGGCCGCCGCCGCCCGGCAGGCGCCACGGCGGCCGCCGACAAGGAAATGTCTTACTTGCACCAGGCGGGGGCGGGGGCCTGCTGTGTTCTTTGCGCTGTTTGTGCACCCAAGATGTCGCCGCCGGCGGGACATCTTGGATGCACAACTTCTTTTCCTTTCCAGGTCACGTATTGCTCTCTGACTTGCGGCCCCGCCGCGCCCCGAGGGGTCAGCTGCCGGCGGCTGCCGCTGTTTGCGCAGTGCACGTCGGTCGTTACACCCGCCTTCAACAAGTCCTTAAAGTCTCCCTCGCCCCGCTACTGCTTTGCTTTTCACCTCCACCCCCCTCCCTTCACGCACACACACACACACACACACACACGCAGCACACCCCTCATCCTCATGTGTGTGTGTGCGTGTGTGTGAGGATCGCGTTGTGCTTCCCCATTTTTCATTGTTTTGCTACCGCGCCAGCAGCAGAAGCGATGCCCTCACGCAAGTGACCGACCACTACCACCGCCGCAGCACGTGCGTATATGTGTACATGTGTATGTGTGTGTGTGTACAAAAGGGATAAGTAGTGACCCCTGTGTCCGCCTGACTGCGTATACGGGTGCGAGCCGAAACCTCATCAACAACTACAGCAAGTCAAAACCGCTGCATATACCTCCCACCTGCGAGCACACACGCACGCGAGCAGCGCCAACGCATGCGGACACACACATGGACACGCACACACACACACAAAGGGCCTCTGCATTCAATCACGCTTTGCCGCCATAAACACTGTCGCCGTAGGAGACTAATAGGAGAGCCACGGGAACAGCGGCGGCGGCGGCGGCGGCGGCGGCGGCGGCGGCGGGCAGCTCCACTTCCTGACCTCATGACGGTCAGCCGCTGCAGCGCTTCCCAGAAGGCGGCCGATCACCTCTGCCTGGAAGCGACACGGGACCATTTATCATCCGATTGTACACCTTCCACCGCCGACTTTACTAGAGAGAGAGAGAGAGAAAAGTGAGAGAGACAGAGTGAGAGAGTGAGAGAGAGTTGGCGTGCCAGAAAGAAAGTGCCCACTTTTCCTATTTTTCTCGGACCATACTCTTCATTGCGACGAAATATTGCCGGGATTTTGATGTCGGAAACTTCTTACCGTCGTCTTAGACTCATTTTAGAAAACGTTAACTTATTTTAATTCTTGAACTGGTGAACTGGTGTAGCCGCGCGGTCTGAGATGCCGGGTCGGCGTGCCGCGAGTCCCTGGTTCCAATACCGAATATTTTTATGTTTACAGAGTAATTGAAAACTGTTCTTTTCTGTTATCGAGGGCGACTCAGTGCTGCAGGCGCTGGAATTTTTTGTTGTTGTTGTAATCTTCCAAGTACTATGAATTTTGAATTTTATGTACCTAAAATCAAGGAAAATAAATAAGAAAAGGAGCGTAGCAGAATCTTGTATCCCACGAAAGTAAGCTCAAGTAGTCTCTCTCTCGCTATCTCTACTGACCACACCCTCCCGCTACCGGCGTTACGTATCTTGTGAATGGTCCCTCAATTATTATGTAGGCTAGTGCGCCCCCCCCCCCCTCCTTGCCCCGCGCATCCCCCTCAAGCCATTCCCGTTTTTATGGCAGGTAATCTGTTTTACTAGCCGCGAGGTCGTCATGGGAGGGGAGGGGGATGATGGAGCACAGGGGAGGAAGGGGGGGGGGGGGGCAGCCACCTGGGCGAGCGATACCAACTCCGACCCTATCGCCCCGATGGCTTTTACTCACCTCAGCGGCGGGGCAGCGCCGTGCGGGATGCACACACAGGAGCCAGTAAGTGCATCCTGTGCCGCTCCCCGCCTCACCTTGTGACGCGGGCTTTGGGTTGTTGCGCGGACTGCGCGGGCGGGTAGCGCCTGCCACCGGGCGGGTAGGCCGGCCCGCGGTGCCGTAGGGTCGTGCGGGTCGACCTACCCCGCACGGGGTCCGGCAGGGAGCCCCGCCGAGCGCCTGCCACCGGGCGGGTAGGCCGGCCCGCGGTGCCGTAGGGTCGTGCGGGTCGACCTACCCCGCACGGGGTCCGGCAGGGAGCCCCGCCGAGCGCCTGCCACCGGGCGGGTAGGCCGGCCCGCGGTGCCGTAGGGTCGTGCGGGTCGGCCTACCCCGCACGGGGGCCGCACTCACACGGGCTCGTAGAGATGAACTTGGGAGGCACGGATAATGATGGGAGTTGTCAAGGCGAATGGTTCGCACAGATGGCTGGGGAGCGTACGGAGCAGCGTATGCCGCCGCCGCCGCCGCTCGCTCTTCTTGTCGGCATTGCTCCTTGCTTCCGTTTGCCGAAGCGTCTTCTCTCTCTCCTCCTCCTCCTCTCCCTCCACGTCTTTGTCGGTCTGCCCGTCTGCCTGCACGCCCGCCCGTCCGCCTGCTACCCCCTCCAGCGCGCGCACCGGCACCACAATAGTGGATCCTTCCTTCCTTCCACCCTATCTCTGGCTTCCTTCCTCGGCCGCCCCCGCCGCCCCCGCCGCCCCCCGGAGGCGGGCGCGGCCGCCAATGGGCGCCCGGCTCGGCCAGGGCTGGCGGACCGCCGCCCCCACCCCCCGGCGCCCCAGACCCAATCAGAGGGCGAGCACGGCCCGCACAGCCGCCGCCGCCGCCACCCCCACGGCCGGCCCAGGCTCTGGCGGGCACGGACCGCGGCGCGGACCACCCGGGACCACCGCGACGAGCCGCGGGCCTCAAGTTGTTGAACATGTCACCGTCCGTCCGCGCGGCCCCCGCCATCCCCGTCTCTCTCCCTCCCGCCATCCCCGTCTCTCTCTCTCCCGCCATCCCCGTCTCTCTCCCTCCCGCCATCCCCGTCTCTCTCCCTCTCGCTCGCCGCCCGCCCGCCAGCGCCCCTCCTGTGGGACCCTCTTATTCTTTTCCTACGAATATAAGTTTCACGGCCTCCATCCGTAGGAATTCCCAGACCCTAGCCATTATTCGTAGGAATATTCCTACGAATAGACACAACCCTCCCGAGTCCCTGACGAGGAGCTCGCAGGCCAGGTGAGAGGAGCCGCCGGACAGATTCGTCACATCGGCCTCCCAACCCTTCCGCGGCAAATATTAGGGGAGGGGAGGGCAGGTGGAGGTGGAGGTTCTCAGAGGGGCGGGAGGGGGAGAAAATTATTTACCTGCATTATGCCGGACCGGGCAGGACAACGCGACACAGATAGATAGATAGATAGATAGATAGATAGATAGATAGATAGATAGATAGATAGATAGATAGATAGATAGATAGATAGATAGATAGATAGATAGATAGATAGATAGACAGATGCTGTTGCATCGTTTTCACGTCCCCCTTTCACTTTCTCTCTCTCTCTCTCTCTCTCTCTCTCTCTCTCTCTCTCTTTCTCGCTCTCTCTCCCTGGCGCGCCGCGCACACGACTTTTATGTAATGGTGACAAAATTACTTTTCCGCTTTTGCGCCTTTATCGGAGGCATCGGAAGGCTGCCGCCTGGGGGACGTCTGTGTACACTCCGCCCGTGCCGCCGTGCCGCCGTGCGGCGCCTGGGAGGCGGATCGGGACGTGTCTCAGGCGGGGCGACTCACACAAATTTACTCCTCCTCTTTCGACCTCATTTTCATCACTTAATTTCAGGAATTCTGTTTTTTTTTTGTGTTCTGAAATTGTCGGTATTGGCGCGGACGGCCTGGCTTGTGAAGCGGCCCTTGAGTACTGTAGCCCCGTCTGGCTGTAGCTCTGCAGCGGAGGCCCCTCTGATGCTGAACAAGTCCTTGGCCTCCACCGCACTCTTCTTCTCACTCGCTCTCACTCTGCCCCTCACCTGTCGCTGTCAGAGTGCACGCGTCCTTCGTCACCCGCCCCCCTCCCTCCCCCTCCGCAGGCCGGCGCCGCGCTCCCTCCCCCTCCCCCTCCGCGGGGGGTGTGGCTGCGATGGGGTGGGCGGGGTGGGTCGGGGCGGCGGCGGCGGCAGCGGCGGTATGGCGATCCCCCAGTGTGTTGTCGTGCCGTGCTGACGGCGGAGTGTCTGGCCGCCGTGGACGCCCTCGCCGCCGCCCCGCGAGAAGCAACACCGCCGTCGCGCACCTCCCCGCCGTGCGGCCGCGCCCCCCTCGCCGTCGTCGACAGGGCGTCCTCGGCAACGACACCGACCGCGAGTGCGCCCCCGTGCCGGGCGGAGCCCTGAAGCCACAACGAGGCGAGAGAAAAAGGCAAGGCCCGCTCGCCGCCGGCCGGAGTCGAACCGCCGGCCCGCCATGGCGGCCGCAGCGCCTTAGGCCCCGCCGGCGGACGTGACAGCGATGCCAGCTCTCTGAACGACAGCTCCTCCCAGCAAAACAACGCCAGGTGGGTCGTCTTCAACGAGCAGCATCACAGAAACGCACGACGGTCGCTTGGCTCGGTGGCTCAGTGGGCTAGCGCCGGTGGACTGAACGAAAACGCGGAGGTTCGAATACCGTCGGGTGCGTTCGCTATTTTTCTCCTGGCACGGCTCGACGCGGGACAGTGGCTGAAGATTTACTTCCGAAACTGACGCCGGTGCCGATGTGCACACCGAAATGACCGTGTGGACGACAAAGATCACCGATTTTGGCGGGCGCCCCACGGAAGGCAGGGACCCCGGGGTGGGAAACCCTCACCAGGACCGGGAGGGGAGGGTATCTTTTCCAGTCTCTTTGGTTCACTCCCCGCTTGTGTGAATGGTCGTGTGATGGTTGGGCGGTACCCAACCCGCGCGCTCAGTGAGTCGTCACACCAGCTCGGGTAGAGGTACTAGCCAGGGCCGGCAGCGCAGCGCGCTAAACGCTTTCGCAAAACGCGCCCTTGTTTATGATTCATGGCCTTTCTCTCTGTTTATGCCTTATTTTATTACTTCGACTGCCTCGAGGAGCGTTTTCCACGAGGAGAGGGGCGCGGGTGGCGCGGGGGGAGAGGGGGGGGGGCGGACCCGCGGAGGGGAGGGGTGGGGGTGGGGGAGGGCGACCCCCGCGAGGTCCCGGGGCACGGCGCCAACAGAAAGCCTCCGAAAAGGAAGCAGTCACTTATACTTTTTTGCGAAACTAGCAGCGCAAGTCCGCTTAGGCTGGCAAACCGGCGCGCTGATGTGCGCCGTATACCCTCTCGCTGGTAACTGCATTTGGGGGTCCGCCTCTTCTGATGGCCGCTGCCTTCACCCTCAAAATTGTATATGCTTGAATCAAGAATTTGTCCCCGATGTTGAAATGCCGGCCTCTCGGGGCCCCCAGGCGCCCCCAGGCCCCCGAGGCCCCCAAGGCGGGCCCGACCCCAGGGTGTGGCTGGCGCTGGCGCACTCTGGCGACTGCGGGAACATCGATTTATTGTCTGCCTTGTGTTCTTTTGTTTGCTCCGAGCGAGCCCTCCGCTGCCGCTGATTGGTCCGTCAGAAAGTATAAAGCGCTTCGTCTTGTGTCCCTCTTCCTCCCCCGCGTTCCTCCGCGGCGCTCCTTGTCTCACCGCCCCCTTTACGACGCGCGGGAATCAGGTCGGGTCGGGTCGGCGTGGACCGTCAGCGCGTCAATAGGAAGGAGTGCCAACTTAACGGGGCGACAACAGAGCAAACCTCCGCGGGGGGCGGGCAGAGGTGGCTTCCTGTGAAGGTGGCAACCGTGATAGCATCTCGCTCTGCTCGAGAGAGAGAGAGAGAGACACAGAGGGAGAGAGAGAGCGAGAGAGATAGAGAGCTCTTTGACCAGCGAGGCCCCCGCGGCCCCAAAGGGGTTCCCTCCGGGGTCATCGCCAGCCAACCCTCAGATAGCATTTTACGGCCATAACCAGCTATTGTTATGGCGTTACGGTCAGAGAGGGTGGGGCGCATACAATCGCAACATCACATTTTTTTCCATCTTCTTTTTTTTTGCAATCCTCTTTCTCTTTTTTTCCTTTTCTCTCTCTCTCTCTTTTGCGTTTAGGGGGTGGGCGGGGGCGGGGGCCACCTCCAAAGAGATCGCTTAGCCGGCACATTTCTCATCGCCGACTGGCCTCTGCTCCGGCGAGGACCCAACCCCTACGCCCCTCCACCCCCGCGGGGGCCGCGGGGGCCACACGGGTCGGGCGTAGAGGTGAGATACGGAGGGGCTGCTTGCGAGAGGGGCGCCGTCCCTTTTCTTAGCCATCGCTACTACAGCAAAAAAAAAAAAAGATAGAGAGTTAAAGGAGAAAAACTCCGTTTTAGTTTTTTGGACACGACGGAAAAATTGATGGCTATAATTTATTCATCACAACATTCAAACTTTCAATTACTACTCGTTAAACTAAGGAAGAAAAGAAAAATACCCAATTTAAAAAAAAAATAAAAAGTATTTTGTTGGATGGATCCCTTTTCTAGAGTTGTCGGTCCCCCTTGCCGGCAGGATGTACGAGAGCTCGTGCTCCTACCAGTCGGCGCTGGAGCGCCTGGCGTGCCCGTCCATGATCAAGAGCGAGGACTGCGGGGGCGTGGCGGCCGGCGTGCCGAGCGTGGCCAGCGTGGCGGGCGTGGCGCCGGGCGCGGACTGGTACCGCCTCGCCTGCAACACCTCCACGTTCGAGCAGCTCAAGCAGTCCGTGGAGAAGGCCAAGGCGGCGCTGCAGGACCGCGCCGGCTACCTGTCGCCCGCCACCTTCACGGAGCACCTCGCCGAGCACCTGGCGCCCTCGTCGGCCGTGTCCCCGGCCGCGCACCCGCAGGGCGCCCAGGGCGCGCCGTCACACACCTCCCTCCAGCCGCCGTCCGCGGCCACCCCGCAGACCAGCGCGGCCAACGGCCACAGCAACGCCGCCGCCGCAGCCCAGGACCACAAGCGCTCCAGCAACACCCACGGTAAGTCAACTCCTTACTGGAGTTTCGAAATTTACCAAACTACTTTTTGAGGCTTTCCGATAGCATTCCCATTGAAGGATTCGAGAATTTCCCCCCGAAAAAATTCCTAGACTTTCCCTTGGAAACTCGGACTCATTATTCTAAAATTCGGAAACTTTATTTTGGTGGATTTCTGCGACTTTCGATCCCGAGTCCGTTTGGAGACTTTAATGCTGGTTGTGGCTCGGTGCAGCTGCCGGTGGCTCGGAAACGTTTCGCCGCAGAGTTGCTTATGACGACGCATTCAGATAATAACTTTTGCCCCCCCCCCCCCGTTTTCTCTCTCTCTCTCTCTCTCTCTCTCTCTCTCTCTCTCTCTCATCCCCGTTCCACCATCGACCCCCCTCCTTTCCACGACACGCGGATCGCAGTGCCGAGTATAGGGCATTCCAGCGAACCCGCTGAAAGGCGGAAGGGGCAGAATGCGAAGCGTGACTGCCAATAAGCGCGCGCACCTCGCGCGTAACGATTATTGGCAGATAATTGGTGACGTGAAGGCGCTTGGCTTTGACAGCACCCAGAGAGCGTCAGCAGTAAGACAAACGCACGCCGTTAATCCTGGCGGGGCGGAGGCGCGGCCAGCTGGGCTGGGGCAGGCAGTGCGTGCGACAGAGACGCGGCGTGATGGAAAGTTACGCCTCTCTCCCTCACTCCCACAGCGGCGGGCCGGGCCGGTCCCGGTGGCTGTGGGAGCGGCAGAGCGGGGCAGAGCGGGGCAGAGCAGCGCCAGAGAGTTGACTCGCAGCGCCCCATAAATAACTTTGTCGCAACAATGGCTGTCAGATAATGGAGTTGTTGGTTGCCTAGACATGAGGCGATGCCAGCCTCCCCCCCACTTGCCACCCTCTGCTCTTTGTGATGCGCGGCAGCGGCGGCAGCAGCGGCGGCGGCGGCAGCAGCAGCAGCAGCAGCGGCGCGGGACCTTGGGCCGGACCGGGCGGGGCGGGCGCCTCCTGCCGCGAGGAGCTGCAACAGCAGCATAGGCACGCCCGGAAAAAAAAAACATAATTGAAAGTGACAAAAACACGACAGGTTTTTTTACAATTTTTTAAAAAATGATGAGTGCAATTTTTTGCACAGGTAACTGGCGCAAAAAGAGAAAAAAAAACTTTAAATAGGTATAGTTCCGTCAGAAGGGGCTCAGAAAAAACTCATTACACACATGCATGTAGATAAACCGCCATGAGTACACAGTGTTCTCAGAAAATCATAGCAGGGCGGGTTGTCATTGCTGTTTAACGAGATGCGTGAGAGAGCGAGAGCGCGCCTCCAGAGTGGCGGCACACACACACACAGATACACGCAGGCACACGCACACACGCACAGCCCTGCCGATCAGGACAATATGTTTCTTCTACCCTCCCGCGTGCCCGCGCCGCCGCGGCACAGGACTCCAGTGTGGGACTCCCAACAACAACAACACACACACACGCACACAAACACACACATCTCCCTTGTGGCGCTCCGCGGCGTGCCGTGGCTCGTGCCGTGGCGTGTGGCGCACACGGCCGAGTTAAATGACTCGCGTGATTCGTGACGGCCCGCCCTGACGTGTGTGTGTGTGTGTGTTTGTGTGAGTGAGTTTCTCTCTTCTAGCTTTCCTCTCTCCGCCTTCTCTCCTTCGTGTCACTCAGCAAGGAGCTGCGCGTGGTGGTGGGGGGGGGGGGGGGGGGCTACAGGGTGAAGCCTATCTGTCAGGGGCAGACCAAAAACAATCGTAAGCCCCCTCCTACACAAAAAATTATAATAATAATAAAAAGGATGCACGAAGAAATTGACATTTTTCCAGTAACACCTTTAAAGAGGACCACAAATAAAACGATTGGGCATAGGGGCTACAATTTTTTGGGGGATATTCAACTGCCCTGAAGACGTGCTGTTCCCATGTTTATCTACCGTGTCGTGTTCGAGAGCTCGTATCGAATGGACTGGAGAGCAGCTATCTGTAGCGGCTACTGGAGCTGCTGCTGGAGCCGTGACTGGAGCGCGCTCTGTAATCCTATCGCGGCCACTCCTGTCCGCCCGATTAAGAAATTACGGGGCAAACGCCGTCCAGCGACACCCCTCTCTCTCTCTCTCTGCTACCCACCCTCTCTCCCTCCCTCCCTCCCTCCCTGATTCCGCTGACGGTATTCAAAGCAACAGAAAAGTGTGTCGCGTCCACCAACGGCGGCGGTGGGGGAGGCCGCAGCAGGGGGATGTGCGCGGGAAAACTACCCCGAATAACCCGAGAAAAAAAAATCCAGAAGCGGCGGGGGAAAGATATTGTGAGCCAGCAGCTTATCACTGCTTGGGTGTCCTAATTGAGGCCCTCAGCCGCATTCGGTGCGGAGGGGACTCGAAGGGACCGCGCGCCCATCCGACACGGTGTGGTGGTGGTGGTGGTGGTGGTGGCGGCGGGGACCCAAGCCACCCGCCTGGGAACCGGCCCCACTCCCCCCCCCCCACCCCCCACCCCGTTCCAACACTTAACTCCTCTGGGTCTCGTGAAGAGTGCACCTTAAATAAATCACGCCGCGCGGAGGGGCTGAGAACAGTCAGATACCGATAGAAACAAAGACACAAAATAAACAAAATATCACCACACCACTTCGCTATGTTTATATTTCTTTTTCAAAGTTAAGTTTTTACATGTGGTTATATTTTTTTGTCTTTATTTTTGATCGCAGTCTCTCTCTCTCTCTCTCTCTCTCTCTCTCTCTCTCTCTCTCTCTCTCTCTCTCTCCCGTACCGTCCGCGAAAGGGCTGGTTACTTAGTAGTTATCTCGTCGTCGGCATGCAAATGAGCCGAAGCGGTGGCGGCGGCGCGGCGGCGCGTCGGTCTGGTTAACAAGAGCAAGAAAGACGGGGGAAGGGTTCAGTTCTGTCGTACTGTCTCTCTCGCTCTCACGGCGGCCGCCCCCATGTTCTGAACCCCCGCGCGCACTCTGCGGAGTACCGTTCCACTGTACGAAAAGTGCGAACTCGGCAGCGGCTGTGCGTACAGTGGTGACGATCAACACAAGAGAAAAGACTGCGATGAAAGTCCGAAGAGAGAGAGAGAGAGAGAGAGAGAGAGAGAGAGAGTGAGTGTGTGAGAGAGTGTATGTGTGAGAGAGAGAGAGACAGAGACAGAGCGGGTGAGAGCGAGAGGGAGAGGGAGGGAGAGGGAGAGATTTATACAGCGGCCTCATCCTATTCACTATTCAATAGGCGGTCACGCGGCGTCACGCTCCGTCACGCGGAGGTCGTGCAGGCCGTCACGGTCCGTGACATGAGGGGGGCGGCGCGTGCGTGCGTGGGAGAGAGAGAGAGGACAAAAGGGAAGGAGGAAGAAGACGGAGAAGGAGGAGGAGGAGGAGGAGGAGAAGAAGAAGAAGAAAGACGAAGTAAATAGAAGAAGAAGCTGATGACGTCGTGTTCGATGTCGTCACGTCCCGCTGGTCACTGCACGGTCGCGCACACCCCATCCCCTGGCGTCCAGTGCAAAGCGATCTTCCTCTCTCTCTCTCTCTCTCTCTCTCTCTCTCTCTCTCTCTCTCTCTCTCTTTCTCTCTCTCTCTCTCTCTCTCTCTCTCTCTCTCTCTCCGCCCAGCCAGAGCAGCAGCGTCCGACGGTTTTTGCCGTGATGGCCATTTCTCAGTGCCAAGGTTTTGCGCGCGCTGCAACGCCATACCGTCTTAACGGACACACACACACACGTGGGCCGTTCTTCATGCCAGAGCATCAACCTTTTCCCTTTGGTTTTTGCGGCGCCTCTCGGAATTCTTCTTTCTTTTCTCGTTCGGTATTAGGGCTGAGTTTGCGCCCTGCGCCGCACCGCGCTCCTTACCACCGTGCGAAAAACACATAAAAGGCCGTCGATTCGCACACACACACTCACACACACACACATGCACAGGCCATTAGATCTGGCAATGGACTGCATCCGGCCAGAGCGGCCCGGGCGGGCGCACGCCGCGCAGCCTGCCCGCCCGCAGTCAGGGCTGCCACCCTCGGCGGGCTGCCAACTCTATTAACAGCGCGTTGCCAACAATGAGATATTCAAATAGAGCACTTGTCAGAGGAGAAACAAACAACTTTCCCATAATCCTAACCCTCGCGACCCCCCCCCCCCCTCTACTTTCCTCACTCCCACCGACCCAAATAATAACTATTAATAATGATACCGTTGCGCGCGTTAACGATGATGGCAGTATTGTTTCGCGTAGTCGCATGCAGTTGCGTGATGCAAAATTTCCCATCACCAAAGTCAAAACTGACGAGGAAAGATCATTGGGGGGGGGGGGGGGGGGGGGTCCGTCACATGGCAGTACTGAAACCTCTCGTTTAAAGCTACACTGCCAAAAAAATCATCTCGTTTAAAAACGGTTTCAATATGTGGGAACTCTGCAATGCCTTCGTTTGTAAACGAATATTTTTAACGAAGATGAACGAAAAATATGAGTACTTTGCTCGTCGCTTTTGCAGTGAAGAGGGGAAATGACATTCGACACGATATTTTTTTTAAAAATCTCATCCACATATGACGAAGTCAATTTGGCTGCACACCCTGGCAGCTAGTTACCACAATATGGAAAAGTTTAGTTATTTAACAAAGTTTTCTTGATTGCAAAACAAAAATATCGTTTGAAAACGACAGTCTTGTACAGTGTACAGTTCCATATCCAGCTGTGCCCGAGGCGCTCCGCAGTCCCCTCCCCCTCCGTGGTGTAGTACTCGCTGGCGGACACTTCATTATTTGCGCTTCATCGTGCTGCGCCGACAACACGCTCTCTCTCTCTCTCTCTCTCTCTCTCTCTCTCTCTCTCTCTATCTCACACACACATACACACAAGCACCACCCCTCGCATGCCGCGGTCACTTCCGGTCCTCGACTCCGTGTTTCAAATCTGTGGCCGCCACCGGCAGCCTATTATACATCTGTTTGTTCTTTGTTTCGATATCGAGACTTTTTGTATTTCACTCAATGCGCCGCCCTCTCTAATATGTCATTCCGGATCGTTCAGATCTGAGTGGGCGGTGTGTGTGTGTGTGCGTGTGTGTGTGTGTGAGTAAGAAAAGTCGTGTGCCTTCTGCATATCTGTTCTATAGGGGGAGAAACGTATCAATGAAAGTAGTCGGTTATTTATTGTGCGTGTGTGTGTGTGTGTGTTTTCGCTGTCCAGACAGTCATTATGATGTGCGGGGGAATGTATGTCAAGCGTCCGTTCCGAATCTTTCAGACGCCCGTAATTGTAAATGTGGCCGCACCGTGGTGACCCAGCGCAGTCCACCTCGGTCTGATGAAATTTTTAAAAATACATCCCTCGCGGTAGCCTTGTCTTCGTTGTCGATGCAATTTTCTTCGGCACAGCACTCAAATCAGTTCGGATGACATTGTACTTGTGTCCTGATCTCCCCCCCCCCCCTGTAATCCCCCGCGTGGCGTGCGTCGCGCGAATAAAGGAAAAGGAAGCTGACGACAGAACGGCGGCGGCCGTAAGCCCCTTGCTGCCAGACTTAACTTGTTGAAACGCCCCGCCGGCCGCCGCCCGTGTATTTTCTAACTGACTGAATCCCGCGGCACCAACTGATAGGGCTAGTCTGTGTGTGTGTGGCAGGGGTCCCGGCCTTGTCCACAACCCACAGTCATGCACACACACACACACACACACACAGAGCATGGGGGAGGGCGTGCGGCGGTGGCACAAGATTGTATCAGATAATAGAATTAGCAGCGGCACCCCCTCCCGCCTCCTACCTCCGATACCGCCGCCGGCCGCCGCCGGCCCGACAGGCCTCGGCCGTCAACGAGGGCTCATACTGTCACTGATTACAAACTTGGCCCGCAACGCCGCGCGCGCGCGCGCGCTCTGTTGACTACCCTCATGGAAATACACAAGCAGTGCAGTCGAATGGGGGTAAAGGTCGTGGCGGCGGCGTCGAATGGGGCTGTGGAGACGCAGTCAAATGGGGCTCCCGAGGTCGTAAAAAAAAGGCAGCGGGTTGAAATCATGAGTTTACATACACACACACACTCTGTCAAGTCACATTTTCTTTTGTCAGTTATGTTGAAGTCTGCTGCAACGGTCACAGTTACTAGAGTTTTAAAAAAAAATAAAAAGCGGAAGGCGTTACAGATGCAGGTCATTCATGTCCTCAGACGATGACCTCATCTGACAGGAGGGACCCCCCCTCTATCGATGCGTGCCGAACTCCCTCTCCTATTCACCCTTCACGTGACCTATGAATGTGTGCCCGGAACGTGTGCATCGGACGATAAGGATAGGGCCATCCATCGGGAGGACAGGTCGTGTGTGTGTGTGTGTGGTGAGAATGTGTTGGTGGAGTGATTTGGTCTTGGTAATTAGTGGCGATGACGTTCACTGCGTTGACACGATGCAATGGTGATAGCGGCCATGGTTAATGTGTGTTAGCGCTGTTGTGCGTGGTGGCTGGTGGCGCGCGCTTGTGTGTGTTTGTATGTGTGTGAGAGAGAGAGAGAGCGGGGACGGGAGGGAGAGAGACAGCATCGTTGCAGGGATTGTTCCCGCCTAACGATATGCTGACATGATTTGCATGCTCTGCCGTGCTCTGCAGTGCTCTGCTGTGCTCCGCCGTGCTCTGCCCTACCCGCTCGTCGGTTTGCCCGCGCCAACCCTTCACTTTTGAACTGTATGAGAATGTTACATTCATAAACACCGCATCGAAACGCATGTAGACTTAGGGGAACAAAACAAAAATCAAAATTAAGTCAGCGAAAGACAGACAGTGAAAGCGAGAGAGGCTGTCAGGCGCCAGCATAGACTTCCCACACACCACAAACACCCCCCCGCTCCCCGAACACACACACACACACACACACACACACACACATACATGCCCACTGACACACACATACAGTCCATACGTGTGCTCACGTAGCCGGCGTATATGCAGGGTCGACACAACACAAGAATAATGGCTCTCTCTGGGGCGTGTGTGTGTGTGTGTGTGTGCGTGTGTGTCTGCGTGTGCCAAACCCTTCCCTGCCACCCCTCCCCACCGCCACGCGCCACCAAGCAGCGGTTACTCTATCAGCTTGTGGCGGCTGCGGGAGCGAGAGAGGGAGAGAGGCAGAGTGAGAGAGGGGGAGGGGGGTGAAAGGCCCACGCCCTACCCGTCGTCGTGCCTCCCCACACCGAAATATGTAAAACATGGGCGAAAATAACAACCATAGGAGAATACGGCCTGTCATTCCGACAGTGTGTGAGTGTGTGTGTGTGAGTGACTCATTCGAAATGAAGCCATATTTCTCTGCCCTTTCGATTTGTTTGACTCTTTCTACCGTGACAGATATTGCGACGTACTCTGAATTTCAATGATGCCAGCGGGCAGCACACACACACACACACACACACAGTACGGCGGGGCCGCCCTGCTCCAGCTATCGCAATGGCGCCGGGTGGCGTGGCGTGGCGCAGCGATGGCTCCCGGGGGTGACCCACTGTTTGAGAGCCCCGGCGTCGACATTAAAAACACGTCCCCGCGTGAAGCCGAGACACCCTGGACTGTGCCTACTATGTCGCGGGTGCCTCGGCAAGTTGCTGAAAAACTCAGATATTGCCAGGACATGCCAAAGCGGTTGGAAAATTTTTAAAAAAATGAGATATGAAAACGAGGGTTATGCGGAAGCTGAAGAGAGTAAATGGTAAAGATGCATAGGTTAGGTTTTATTTGTAGCAGTGCAGACCGTTAGCGGATTTCGGAACGCGTTTTTCAGCTGGATATTTCTAGCTGCAGCAGCCCCAGCGGGTGTCTGTAACGAGCCTCGACGGCCCCCACCAGTCCCCCCTCCCCTCTCCCCACCCCCTCCCCTTCCCCTCGGCCCGCTAAAAAGACGCCCGCGGTCGCATTAATAGGGGAAGACGCGCTAATGACCGCCACCCTTACACCGCTCTCACTCCCTCCCCCTCGGCGGCGGCGCCCTCCGCCCTCGCTCTCTCTTCGTCTCACTTACGGGGCGCCGCAAGTAAGCACACCACGCCGCCGCACGGGGCCCCTATTTCCCACTCAATCACTCCCGCAGCGCGGCGGCCGCCAACACCGCCGGCGCCGGCCGCCACGCCCCGCCACGCCGCGCTACGCCGCGCCACGCCCCGCCACGCCACGCCGCGCCACCGGGACACCTCCCGCAGATGGAGCCAATCACCGTCTAGCACTGACGATGGAAGAGTCGGCAGGAACAGGATCATGCGAAGAGGCCGGTAAAGAGAAAAACAAACAAAACAAACCATAAGGCAAACAAACCAGAGTAAACAAACGAATTGGACTGCAATGTTTCTGACAGAGCACTCGGGGGGATGCGAGTGTTGCCGCGCGCGGCCTCTCAGGTTTCTGTGTGACTGCGGGGGTCTTCCAGGGGGCTCTGCAGGGGGCAGCACCCCTCGGACCACTTAGGGCCATAATCTGGCGCCCCTAAATCACGCCGTCTCTCCTCTCTCTCTCACTCACACACACACACTCTCTCTCTCTCTCTGCCTCCCTGGCCGTGCGCAGATCTTGGAGATGCTCCAGAGGCGCCGTACATCAAAATACTATTCTATCTCGCAGTCGTTAATTTTTTGCTCTCAGATTTCTTTTCCGCCCCCCAACTTTCTTTTCGCCCTTTTCTTTTCTCCCCCAGAGAAATGAGAGCCAAGTAGTGGTGGAGGGGTTGGTGGGAAGAGGAAGGAGATGGGGGGGGGGGGGGAGCCGACGACTGGGAGGGGCGCAGCGGGACCTGCCTCGTCGGGCAGGCGAGCCCAGGCGAGCCCGTAGTTAACTTTGGCCCCGACTTATACGGCTTTTATTTTTAGCTTTCATTTCCGCACCACTTATACTAACTGCTCCACGGGATGCTGGGTTGGCTCTGGCCTGGCCAATCCGAAGCCGCCGCTCTCGCAGTTTGGCGTTTTTGGGCTCTTTACAAGGAAAAATAGAAGGCTCTGCTCTCTCTCTCTCACCCCCTTCTCTCTCTCTCTCTCTCTCTCTCTCTCTCTAACGCATACATTTTACATGTACGTAAAAGGTTCATCATTTCGAATGGAACTTTATCGTCAGGAGCACCCGCACGTTTTCGGGTAAATGTCTTTGCACGGAATCGTATAATTTTCAACTCGCCAATGTTTGGCGATTTGCTTGTACAGCTACGCGTACAGTACCTCCTTCCCAACTTGCAAGCTATTCCTCAGAGGGCACCTGTCGAGACAACCAAGCTGCACCCGCGCAGCGGCCCCCTCCCAGTACCAGCAACAGCGCCGTGTATATATTTCACCCTACCTTGCTGCTCTCGGGAAGCAGTATCTTTTCTCCCTATCGGCATCGCAATGCTCGTAAACGTTCAGCCCGTCTCGATTGGGGCATCCTGTTCGGCAGACGGGGGAGGAGGGCTCCTTCAGGATATCACAATGGCAACCAACGACTCAGCTCACCAACATTTTTTTTCCCCTCGCATTCTACTCTTTCGCTCCCCCCTTTTTTTTATCGTGTTCCATTTCAAGGCGTAATTTACGGTGGCGAATTTTCTGTTGGAGTTCTCCATCTTTTTGCCGTCCCTCTTAACATTATTCGCCTTCATATTCATTCTTTGCTGCTTACGGTACCCTTATCGGACCACCTATATTCATCCCGTCATTCTTGTCCGGTCGACCCCGTTCCTATCGATTCAACCACTGCCCTGCGTCTCTACGTTCGCTCATGCTCATATTATGCACCGTATGAGCAGAGAAATCAGTCAGCTACCAGAAATCTAAGAGTGCAGACCGATGATTAAACCAATATCACCGTTGGTCCAGATAGTCAGAAGATCAAACCAAAAGTAAGATCACAAAATAACACAGTCCTCACGACAACGCCATTCTCAGTCTCCTTCTGGTAGAGGACGACCATCTCGGGTTTGTGAGTTTTAACGGTGCATCCACGGAGCCTGCGTCTATCCTTCCCTCCGCTGCCATGGCAACGGGCCGGGACCAATGGGGCGGCGAGGTGGGTCGTGGCGGTGCGGGGCGCACAACGGGTGATGGGGGAGGCGCAGGAGGGCTGAGCGGGGCCGCCAGCGGGGCCTAGGGGAGGCCGCAGCACACGACTCCAGCTCCGTCTCCACCAAGAAAAGCACAGAGCTGGGCCACCATTTTCGCAGACGATTCGCAAAGGACCTGTCGACTCCGGGATTTGAGAAAGAGGTCAATCATGCATTTCCTTAGGTAGTCTGAACTCGGCAGAAAGTCGAGTAAGGACGTCCCAGCCTGCTGTTCGAGGAACGAGCCAACACGAAGCTGTACCTGGGATTCACGCACGACGAACGTTTTGTGGACACAGTCCCAGGACGGCGAGGGAACGAAGCGAAATGCTGCATCTCCCACAGGGCACCCATGATCCCACGTGCTAGCGGCCCCACACGTGCCTTGCTGGAGGAGGCTGCCGGAGGAGGCTGCTGAGGGCCCCCTATCGCCCTGTCCGATCTCGGGGGACGAGCCGAGTCCCATACATTCGCCCCACGTGAGACGCCAGTACACAGTAAGCTAGACACGGCCACTTTCCTCCACAGCCTCGTCGGCAGGTCCTGGAATGGGCTGGTTGGTGGAACCCTCGCGCTCACAAGGCCCACGCCCGCGCGCCCGCAGGCGTGGAGGTGCTCCAAAGCTCGACCTTTTCTTCGCCGGACCTCGGCGGCGCTCGTTCCTTCGAGCCGTTTCTGACCGAGTGCCGCGGGCAGAGGGCGAGCAGAGGGCAGAGCGCAGGGCTGCGTTTGGATGTAGATACAAAACAATGCGGAGAGAGTGAGAGAGAATGCGTGGGAGTGTGTGGGTGCTTAGGAGAGCGAGCGAGACAGAGGCAAGGAGGGTGGGGGGCAGCCAGAGGCACCCGTGGAAGCGTCCGCTCTGGGTTGCGACGGAGCCACACTGTTTATGACCTCATTTGTTCTTGTGAGGGGAGCGAGAAGGAAAGGGGTGAGGGTGCAGAGAGAGAGAGAGAGAGAGAGAGAGAGAGAGAAGATTGGAGAAGGGGAAGGGGAGAGGTAGGCGCGGTGCTGCAGCCCGGCAAGAGAAAGGAGGAGGGCCTGTATCCAAGATTAGGACCGAGACCTCTCGTAGATGATTTAGGACACGTTTGGTTTGCATTATAATCTCTTCTGTTTTATATTCATGTTCTGCTTGTGGTCTCGCGGCCGGGGGAAGGGACTTGTGTACAGAGGAAAATAATAACGTTTCGGGGTCCCAAGAAAGAGTTCTTTTTTAAAATGCGAAAGTGCTCGCGAATCCCTTTTTACCAACAACGCTCGTGTTTCCGGTCCAGGTATGGGAGGGATCCGGTTTTTTTACATCGTCTCCTGCGTTCAGGTTACTGGAACCGATACACTAGGGAGAGACTTCAGAACACAGGAGAATCAAACGAAATTCAAATTATTCGAAGTTATTCCGGTCTTCCCTCAGTAATTCTCCTCATTTACTTCTGGCGATGCGGGAAAATATACCAGCGGGGAATAAGCTGCACAATAAAAGGAAAATACCAGTCATAGAACCTCAAAGGCAGCGAGGAACATGCAGATGTGAAAAATCTTTTCGCCTCGAGACACCACCCCGCCTTTGGCTCGTCGATAAATCACGCACATAATGCGTGCTGGAATAAAAATAGGGGTGGCGTCGGCCGAGGCGGCCCTGCTCTAACACCTCCACCGGCAGAGCAGCGGTTGCTGGCGTGGGAGGGCCGCTGACGTGGCGTGTTGTTCATCCCCCGCAGGTGCTAATTACCCGACGGGGGGCGAGTGAGGTGAGGGGGGCGAGGTGAGGTGAGGGGGTGTTGTGTGGTTAGGGAGGGTGCGGCGGGGACCGGCAAGGGCCAGAAGGCACAGGGAAGCTCGGCCAAACCTCAGCGAGCAAAAAGAATCGCATTAGAAAAGTCGCTGTTTTCGTCGGTTTCTTTCACCCGCACGTGAAAAGTGAAATATCACAGAAGGAAAGGGTGGAAACATGTTATCCACAAGACAGTTTTATTTCGGCTAGCAAATTCCTTCCACAAGTTTCGAGGCATACACGAACATTTGAGATTCAATGTGTACGGAATGTCATTTAGTTCGTCTTCCATTCCCAACTTCGACATCATCAGGAAAGACACAAGACACGCAAGCTGCCTGCGAACGTGGATATAGCCTATCGTGTTGGCACACACACAGTGCTGTGTTTCATTTATCTTTATTTGTCCATCAGGTGTGGTGATGGCTCTGCTCCAGGGGCACGGGGGGAGAGGGGGGGGGGGAAGGGGGAAGAGGGGAGGACTCAGTCCCTGCAACCTTTTACAGCTGATTTGATTCGACCATCAATTCTAATGAGCACGGCGGGGCGTTTGTCTGTTGCAGTGACCAGTAGCAAGAGTTACCACTCGTCCGACAGCATCCGAGTCAAAAGCGGTAAGTACTCACTCTGTCATGAACTGCTGGAATTGATGGTGAGAGAGAAGGCTGTGTGACAAGGCCCTTGAGCCTTGTGAAAATGGAGGAGCGTTTGAAATCGGCAGTTTCTGAGCTGTTCCATGTTTGGTATTCGACCCCGCGGCGCGGCGGCGGCCATGACTCGACATACGAACCACGGTTTGCATGTCTGTCTCTGCGCTCCTTTCGGGTGATGGAGGGCGTGCTTGTGAGTGACTGACTGTTGTACAATGAGGAGGCACTGCAACAACTGTCAGCATGCGATACAAGCGGAGGGGAAGTGACTCGCCGAACAGAAGAGTTCGTTCGTGAAGAGGCGCGTGCAGAATCCCCCAGAAGAACGAGTGGGTGACGCGGGACTTGCGGGCGAAGAGCCGTCACGGCCGAAAACTGATATTTGAAACAACAAAAGCGATCAAAACCGTCGTTTTGCTGAGAACGATATGTATACTGTTCTACAGAATGTTTCAGCAGTTTGCTTGAAGGCAAAGCCTATAAGGTGCGCTCGCCTATGCGTGTGTGGAGGCCCACACACCCATAACTTGCAATCAATGTCCCGAAAGTCTCCCCCAGCCCTCCCCTCCCCCCTCCCCCTCCCTCCACCTCACCCCAACCCGTGCGCTGCCTTGTTTGCCACTTCAATTAACACGTAATGAAATAATGGATGTTGTGTGGTGCAGGGTGTGGCGTTCACTAATCGCTCATCAAATACCTGAATGTGTAGCCGCAGACGCGGCAGCAATGGAAAGTCAATAAATGTCAATAAATTCGTGCACAAATTTGGATTCGAAATTTTGTAGGCTGAGAATCATTGCGCTGGTTCCTGCCGCATATCTTTGGATACAGGCCTGTGCAGCAGAGGCGAAGACAGAGGGGGGTCATTTGGGGGTCATCCCCTCCCCCGAAACCGGCAGTGGCGTAAGAAAGGAGGGGGTGGGGGTTCCCCCCCCCCCCCCCCCCGTCACCGGAGACCGGGCTAGGCATCCCGCTTAACAAACGCCTGGATGTAGACAAAAAGCGCGACATATCCCCCCGCCCCCCCCCCTCCCAAAAAAAACAGTCTTTCGACGCCACTGGAAACCGGCTACCGTGTCAGGCAGCACGCTTAACAAACACCTAAATGCAGGCAATAAGGGTGACATATCATCCACCGAAACCAAAATCTGGCTACGCCCCTGCCGGGCAGCGGTGCCGGTGTGCCAGCCGAGGAGCTCGGAGCTGGTCCGGGCCGCGGCAGCTCCGGGATGGAGCCACGAGCCACGGCGGCGGGCCGCGCGAAATCGCGTGCCGGAGCCGCCCGCGCCCTCTGTGGGCGTCTGCGGGCGCCCGCCGCCCGCTCACCCCCCGGCTCGCAGTTCCCCGCTAGCGCCGCCAGGCGGCGCCACCGGTCCGGCACCGGGGCCCGCGGCGTGTGTCGGCTCGTGTCGGGGTCGGCATCGATTCTGCGGCGGCGCGCGCGTCGGGTTCGGCCACCCTCCGCTAGAGGGCGCCGCCGGTGCGGAGGGTGAGCGAGAGGCGGCCGGGCGCAGTCGGGCGGGCCGCGGGGGGCGGCGAGTGGAGCGGCCGCCTCGGGACGGCCGCAGTCCGCAGCGCGCACTCTGCTCTTGCGTCCAAGTCCCTCGCGGGGCCACGCGGTGCCCCGCCATGCCTACTTGCGACAAGAAAAATGACTCCAAGAAAACTCCTATTCTTGCCGCAAGATATCATTTTTGTGAGTGTCTGTTGCGCGACGTGCCACCTGAGAAAAAAAAATCTTGATTTCTTCTCTCCTTTCTAACGCGGCAGCTAAAAAGAATTTACCGAAATTACCGGAAATTACCGAAAATGATCGGCAAGGTGGATCGGTAACGACGTTCGATGCCAGATTTTTTCAAAAATGAAAACCGTATCCTGATACTACAATAGAATGTCGAGTTTTGAAGCGGTGTAGTTGGCGAGCATGACGGCGGCGGGGCGGGAACAGTGGTGGCGGCAGGGCCCGGCAGGGCCCGGCAGGGGCGCCAACACCGCGAATACGCGTGTCACTGAAGCGCAAGGCAGATATACTTGGAGGAGCATAATTGCGCGCATTGAGTACAAAAGGCTCCGAGTGGGCGCCGGGGGGGGGGGGGGGGGGGGGGGGGGGGGGACTTTGGAAGGGACAGCATGTCCCCCCCCCCCCCCCCCCCCCCCCGGCCTCACAACCCCCTAGACCCGCGGGGGGCGCTGCTGCCACCCCGTCTGTTGGGGAGACGCTGTGTGCTCGCAGAGAAAGGGCTGCGCGAGTGAAGGAGAGGGGCACAACCCTACGCCACACGCCTTGCCGCTCTCCCCTGCTGGCCTACTCCCCCCCCCCTCTCTCTCCATACCTCTCTCTCTATCTCTCTCTCCTCTCGCTCTCTCTCCCTCTCTCTCTCCACGGCGCTTGTGCCATCTATATAACCGACCACCTCGCAAAATACTCAATAAGAGAAACAGAACATGGGAAGTGTATTTTCAAAAACAAAAAATATTTCGCCACACCACAGCATATGTAAGCAGAGGGAATTCTTGTGCAAAGGATATAAAAACGTAAACTGTCAGAAATTGCGCGCGTGCGGAACAAAAAAAATCGTACACTAAAATGAAGACTGTTGTCCGTTCACGTGCTTTTCTCGACCAGCGCGGCCCTGGTCGGCCCCGCTCTGTACTATGCATAGAATAGTCGAACCCGTTTCTTTTTTCTCCCCTTTCTCTTTCGATATAAAACGAGCGAATCGTTTGAAAGGGCCATTACCCGTCCCCCTCCCTCTCCTCCCTGCACTGCTCAGAGGCAAAGAAGAGCACTCGAGAATCGCTACTTGAATGGTGAATATAAACGAGGGCGGAGAGACAGAGAGGGCGGGAGCGAAGGGCAAGGGAGAGCGAGAGAAGCGAAAGAGCGAGAGAGAGAGAGAGAGAGAGAGAAGGGTAGTGAATGAGTGGAGGAAGGAAGGGGGAAGGAAGGGGGAAGGAAGGAGGAAGGAAGGAGGAAGGAAGGTGGCGAGTAAAGAGGCGTCGTCACCAGGAAGGGAGAGGAGGCCGCGCTGTAACGTACGGTGCGGGAGGGAGGGGAGGGGGAGGAAGGAGGAAGGGGGTGGGGGTGGGGTGGGGGGTGGGGGGGGGGGGAGAAAGGCCAAAAGGGAAAGGAAGGGCAGCCAATAGCATGCCGGCGTGTCGGCCGGCGGCCGGAAACAACGCAATGAGATTCAATTTCCACGTCCAGCAACTCGTCGGCCCTTGCGCCCTTCGCCCCCCACCCGCGCCCCCCGCGGGGCTCGGCGGGTCCGGGCGGGGCTCGGCGGGCCCCCCGCGGGGCCCCTTCCCGCCAAAGCATCCGCACGGCATCCGCACGGCATCCGCCGGCCGCATCCGCCGCGCATCCGCAGCCGCCGACCGCACCGCGCACCGCGTGGTCCGCGGCGTGGCGCCGCGTGGCGCCGCGTGCGCGCGTGCCTGCCGCTGCCGGCGCCCCAACGCCGTGCTCAGCGGTATTTGTTGCGTCTTTTTTCTAACCATTATTTTGGTCGTGCAGTAGAGAAGCGGCGACGACACCCAGTGGCACACAGTGTCAGCTCTTGCTGTCATGGGAGTCTGCTGTCATTAAAGTAGTTCTGCCACGAAGGGCTGTCACCCGCTGCCACGGCCAGGAGCGGACGCGCCGGTCACGATGCACGGCACGCCGCGGTCCCATGCAGACTGCGCGGCGCCAGTGCCGTGTCTCCAAGTGTCTCACTCGCGCACCCGCGAATTTCAAAACTGAGACAAGTTTGTTTTCGTTTCTATTTTTTTTTCCCCGCGCACTACCTCACATTCCCCAGGCCACACCACAACACCAGCGCGCCCTACGCGCCCTACGCCCTGCATATCCACCTGGAAGACCATGGCGTTCGTCCGCCCTGCTCCCCGTCCTCAAATCGTATTCCCGCTGATGACGATCCCTCTCGTCCCGAATACCAAATCTCGGCGCCATAGCTCCTCATTCTCGCCTTATTTTTTTTCTGCTCGCGCCTCTCCCCCCCCCCCCTTTCTCTCTCTCTCTCTCTCTCTCTCTCTCTCTCTCTCTCTCTCTCTTCTCGCCCGGCGCCGCCGGATAGCGCCCTCAACTCGGGCCCCCGCTCCGCACAGATACGGGGTCCTGTGCCTGCACACTCGTCAACCCCATCCTCTGTCTCCCTCCCTCCCCATGCCCTGCTATGGCATGTAGTGCTCCGCCTTCTCGCCCCTCATCATGACACCAGCTGCTGATAAATCAGCCCCTCCCCCTCCCGCCCTGCCAGGTCCCGCCCCTGCCGCTGATAACATCAGCGTGCCTCCGCATCCCTTATCAGCGCCACCCCCTCCGCCTCGGCCGACTCTGACGCCCCTCTCTGTCTCTGCCTCTCTCTCTCTTTCTCTCTCTGTCTCTCTCTGTTCTCTTCTTTCGTTCTGGTTCAGGGCAGAGATTCGCTTTCTCGTGCGCAGGCTCGCGCGATGCGAAAAATGCAGACACAGAGGCAGAAAAAAATAAAAAGAGGAGAGAGAGAGAGAGAGAGAGAGAGAGAGAGAGAGAGAGAGAGAGAGAGAGAGAGAGAGAGAGAGAGATCCTGCGGATTTTTCCTCCGCCCCCTTTGTTGCGATTTTCTGGCAAAACGTGCGCCGCATGATATCCAGAGGAGCGAGCGAGCGAGAGAGAGAGAGAGAGAGAGAGAGAGAGAGAGAGAGAGAGAGAGAGCTTGGGGGAGGGCGGAGGCAGCCTGAGCCGGGCCGTGGCGCCAGCTCGCTGGATGCTGCTGGATAGTCTGCTGGAGCTGGAAACGGACCCGACTACAGTTTTGGAGTACTTTCAATGTACACACAGCAAAATTATATATCATTTAAAAAAACCTTAGTAAAACGTTGATTTAAAAAAAATTCTTGTCAGACTGACATACGCTATAGGGATGGATCTGTCGCCGCGTCGACCTCGGACGAAAACCGCACCGAAAATAGCTGGGTAGCATTGTGAGGGGAGAGGACGCGCCGCCTTGTGCGAGGCAGCCCGCCCCGCCCCGCCCCGCCCCGCCCCGCCCCGCCACCACCCTGCCACTCTCTGCCACCGTTCTTTTCCTATCGCTCGGCCCCATCTCTTGCTCGGACATGTTCCACACGATTGGAGCGACGCTAAAAGGCCGCGCGAGCGGCGGCGGCGAGCGGCGGCGGAAGCGACGGGAATTAGAGCGCAGCACGGCCCCGCTGCACCGCCTCGCTGCACCGCGGCCGTCAACGCGCGCTCTATAAAGCGATGCCGGCAGATACGGCGCAGCAGGGCGGTGGGATGAGCCGGCTGGGCACGGCTAATTAGTGCCAGGGCCTGCAACATCAATGGAAAAAAATGACGGAAGGGAAAAAAAGAACGTGAGAGCTACAACTAAAGGGTGATGCCATCTTGAGTTTTTTTTTTCTAAAGGGGAGGAATAAAAATCTTTGCATCGCTTGGCTCGGGCTCGGAAGGGGCGGATGTGGTGGGAGCAGAGACCTCGAACTGGCCTGCAGCGGAGCACGGCGCCTGGCGAGTCGAGGGTAGGCCGTCCCGCCGAGCACCCGCGTCCCCGCGTTGCCTACCTGGCGCGGGGCTGACGGGCCCACACTCCTGTCAGTGGCTCGCGGAACGGGAACGAATAACAACTGTGTGTGTGTGTGTGTGTGTGTGTGTGTGTGTGTGTGTGTGGCTACGGCGGCCTTAAGGCAGTGTGAGGCGCGAGGAAAAGCGTCTTATTTGCCTTTTGAGGCCACGACTTGCCCCCGCCTCAGCCGCCAACACCACTCCCATAACCCCCCCCCCCTCTCTCTCTACATCTCTCTCTTTCTCGCTCTGTGCAGAGAACGCCGAAAGCCCTTTTGCCTCTGCTTTCAGAATCTGTCTCTCTCTCTCTCTCTCTCTCTTGCTGCTCCTCCTCTCACGATCTCTCGCCCCTTCTCTCTCTCGCTCTCTCTCTCTCTCTCTCTCTCTCTGTCCGGGGGCGGCGGGCTGAGCAGCCGGGGCGAAGCAGGCGGGTCTTCCCTGTTCTCATTTCCTGTGGCAGCTCCGCTTCCCTCGCCTCCGACGCCGCCGCCGACGCCGCTGCCGCCGCAGCGCCAGCAGCAGTGCCGTTATTAATATGAAATTATACGGCGCGGGCTGAGTGAGTGAGAGAGCAGGAGGAGGATGGATGTGAGTGAGAGTGAGAGAGCGGGGCTGAGCGGGAGTGGAGAGAGCGAGAGAGAGAGTGAGAGAGTGAGAGATATGAAGAGCGAGAGAGGGAGGGAGAGGGCAGAGGAACAGAGAGAAGCAGAGTTTGAGAGAGACACAGAGCGACACAGAGCGACAGAGAGAGAGAGAGAGAGAGAGAGAGAGAGAGAGAGAGAGGGCAGCACGGGATGAGTCCTGGTTCATTTCGACGGGCTCCAGCTCGGCTGTGCTCGGCTCTGCGCCGCTGTGCTCCGCTCCGAGGAGGGTCTTGGTGGAATTGGTTTGCAGCCCGGCGGCGGCCCGGCGGCCCTCCCCGGGGCGTGTTCCATCCTCTCTCTACGCCAGGTGCGAAAGGAGCGCTGCGTCCGAAAAGGCCCGCCCCCCGGCCTCCGCGTGCGGCGGCGAACAGCAGAGAGCGTCGAAGGTCTTCCGGACGCAGTCCCCGCCGCCCCCGCGGAGTCCCCGGCGAGGACCGGCTCCGGCAGCCGGGCCGGGTGTGCCCCCGGCGCTGCAGGCGCACACCTCTGCGCGCCGAAAGTAAGGTAAACACGAAAAGTAGTTAGGGTCCTCGGCGCCCCCGCCGCCCCCGCCGCCCCCGCCGCCCTCCCGGGAGAGGCAATGCAAACAACCTCCCCGGGCAGCCACAGGACCCGCAGCCACCGGCAGCCACCGGCAGCAGGCGGCCGCGGCACAAGTTGGAGTGGAAAGTTTTGACTCGCAGCGGCGGCGGGGCGGGCCGACGACGCCAAAGACGACGCGCGGGTGCCGAGGTCACCGCTGTCCTAAGGTCTGCCGGTTCACCTTGCGCAGCTGAAAATTAATAATAATAAAATATTAATAAATAATAATAATAATAACTCCTAATAGTCTCGCATACACGGCGAATGCAGAAAGAGCTGTTATTATTTTCACTTCTGGAATGTTTATTCATTTGTTTATTTAATTTTTTGCGGGGGGGGGGGGGGAGGGGTCACGGTTTTTTTTTTGTCAGCGCTTGGTGTCGGCACGTTGGCTGACGAGCGTCGCGATCAGGTCAGATCTGTATCGTGGTCTCCCTTCCGGGGCAGAGTGAGAAAAAGAGAGGACAGAGAGAGGGAAAGAAAGAGCTGAACAAATCCGCATTGCGTTCCTTCTCCCACATATCGCGTTTGCGCGACTGCTCACTTGGCCGTCCACCGCCGCCTCCGCTGTCGCCCCAACAACAGCTTCATCCGTGCTCCTCGCGCCGATTTCAATTCACTCATACAAATACACTGCGTGACCGTCCGCCACCGACCCCGCCGCGCGCGCGCGCCACTCCACCCCTCTTGTTTTCTCACGGGTGGGAAAACACGTGGGGAGGGGAGAGAGAGAGAGAGAGAGAGAGGAGACAGTCAGAGAGAGAGAGAGAGAGAGAGAGACGGAGAGGACCACCGCGGGAGCACCGGAGACGGGAAGAGCAGATCAGAGGCTTACCCCGCTGGGACAATAGGACGATTACGGCGCCCAGAGTCAGTGCGTGTGTGTGTGTGTGTGTGTGTGACTGCGCTGTGCCGTTCCGGTCCGGTCACCACACGCGTCTCTCTCTCTCTCTCTCTCTCTCTCTCTCTCTCTCTCTCTCTCTCTCTCTCTCTCTCTCCCACTTCTTCCCCCTGACTCGGCCCACCCCCGCACCGCCGCACACCGTCTCCGTCGCTCCTTCGGCGCCGCGCCGCCCCCGCCGGGTCCCGCTTCGCTTCTTGTCCTTGTCTTCCCCCCACACACGCGCACGCAGCGGGCCGTGGCGCGCCGGACTGCCGCCGCTGCAGCCGCGCCCGCCGGCCGTGCGGACGCGGAACAGACTGTATCTCTATGTAACCCGGGCCGCGAGCCGCCCGCCCCCACGCACACACATACACACACACGCGCGTGCGCGAAGTCCTAGTGCGATTTATTTCAGCGTGTGTGTGTGTGTGTGTGTGCGTCGCGCTTTTCACAAGTCATAAAGCACCCCTCACTCGCGTTACGGTGAGGAGCCCCGCTCTCTCTCTCTCTCTCTCTCTCTCTCTCTCTCTCTCTCTCTCTCTCTCTCTCTCTCTCTCTCGCTCTCCCTTGCGCTACGCACGGCCGCTCTGCCGCCGTTCGCCCCGACTACTACTTTCCCAGGCACTTTTTGATGAGATGTTTTGATTGCTGTTCATTGCCGGCCATTGAGACCGAAATCCATAAATCTCGCGCCAGAACAGGCCGCTGGCTGTCTGTCGGAGAGGGGAGGGAGGGGCAGGGTGGTGCGGAGGGGGAGGGCGGCGCGGAGGTGTTGATGTTGTTGTAGCCCGTTATTGGCAGCGAGAGGCCCCCGCGCGCACTCCGGTCTGGGAGGAGGGCGAGAGCATAGCGGCCTCGTCCGTGCCGCGCTGCTGTGTTGGCAGAAACAAATTCATAAACTCTGCTGACTTGTGGGTTCGAATCGGCGCGGCGGCGGCGGCGGCAGCGGCGGCCGGGGGGTGACTGGCTGTGGGAGTTTGGGGGTGGGGGAGCGTGGGAGACGCGAGGGTGGAGGGGAGGGTGGAGGGGAGGGCGGGGGGCGCAGCGGTCACGGCCGGACGCGGAGCAGACGGTGGCGTCGAGTCCCTCGGGGCCCCGCACCACCGCTGACCCCTGACGACGCGACCCCCCGGGGACCAGACCCCCAGCGGACCCGCGAGGCGCCACCGCGATACGGCACTCCCCAGAGGACGCCGCGCTAATGTGGGAACCGATAGCACTGCCGCACCAGAAACGATCAAGTTTGTAACTTAAAATTATGATGAATACATTATTATATTATTAATTTTTTTTGTGTGTTTAATCTGCTTAGTTCAAATTTCCAAGTCATTGCCTCTTTCACTCATCGATCTGCATTCCGATTTGTTTGGAATGAATGATCGGCGCAGTGCGGGAGGGTCGGCTCGCAATCAAAAATGTTCACTCATTACTATTATTGGTCCAGCAAAAGGACGCGACGGTTTAGTGATTTAGAAAATCCGGCATTAATAGACTGACCGTTGTGTGAGAGTGAGTGTGTGAGTGTGTGTGTGTGTGTGTTTTAATTTGCAGTTAAAAATTTCGGTTTGCCCTCTCGCCGTCTCTCTCGCTCCCCCTCGTGCCGCGCACACTCCGCGCGTTATGGGTTAATGTTCGGAGTGGTGCCCACGCGCGCCGCCGGCCGCGTGTGTCGCGTGTCGAGAGAGCGAGAGAGAGGGGGGAGGGGGAGGAGGGGTGCGTGGAAGGGAGAGGGGAGAGGGAGGGGGGGGGGGTTGGAGGCGATCAGACCAGTTATTGTCGCATATCCCTTGTTTATTCATGCGCTGTAATGAATATCTGACAGGCAAAGGGTTGTGATTCTCACTCTATTAACACACTCAGCCTGTGCTTCACGGTGGCCTCTCCGCCTCTCTCTCTCTCTCTCTCTCTCTCTCTCTCTCTCTCTCTCTCTCTCTCTCTCTCTCTCTCCCTGTCCTCTCTTGCTCCCTCTATTGTACCGCCTGATATGGACACTCATTTTTATTCTCTGGTGGCTTGGTATGCATGGTGACATTTTCCCAGAGAAGTCAGCGTGGGTATGGTCAGTGTGCGCACAGAGAGAAATCACAGGGCCGGGATTTAAATCTGCAAATACCGCAGCGTAGCCTTTTTTTTTTTGCTTTCATAATTTCTTTTTACACTTTTTCCAAATTCTCACAATCAAATTAATTCTATTTTTGGGGCGCAAAAAAAAGAAGGAACGCGTTTCACGTACATTTATAATCGTGGTACTGTCACGTACTTTTACTATCGCTGTGTGTGTATAATGCACGCTCCTCTTAAATCCAGTCGAGTCGGCCGCCCACTCTATTGTGACACGTCATCTTCTGTGATAGGGACTCGATGTCAAACGGTGTCGGCCGCCCTCACCTGACACCCCCCCCCCCCCTTCTTCTTCTTCTCTCTCTCTCTCTCTCTAATCACTGCCCGTATCCCTCGCATGACGCGGCAGCCGTGCCCGTGCCATGTCGGTGGCCACTCGATAAATCAGCTGGTACAACAAAGTGCAATCAGGCAATCGGGGGGTGCAACCGGAGGGGGGGGGGGGACAGCAATCACAACAAGCTATTGCTTCGCCGCCACCACCGTGGGACCACCAAAGCGAGCGAGCAAGAGCGAGAGAGAGAGAGAGAGAGAGTGGCTGCGTGCCAGGGTAGACGCGAGACGGAAATTTTTTTGTATCTATCTCTGTCTGTCTCATGCACGCACATCGGGTGCAGAATGCAAGTCAGAGAGAGAGAGAGAGAGAGGGAGGGGCGAGAGGTGACCCCAGAGCCGGCGGCACGCACCACCCTGACACCCCGCCGCCCCCGCCCTCCCCTCGCCCCCAGACTTCACACGCTGCTCACTCGCCCACGACCACCCCCTCCGCCGCACCCCGCCACTGGCCCCCCTCTCTCTCCCTCTCCCTCTCTCCCCTCTTTTCTCTCAGACGCTCCATGTACTCTATTGTACGCTAACTGGCGCTGTTTTGGGGGACTCGTCGCCTCGCGGCGCATTCAGAACGCGCGCGAACGGCGCCACTCATTTTCGCTACTCTCTGTCTGTCTCTCTCCCTCACTTTCTCTCTCTCTCTCTCTCTCTCTCTCTCTCTCTCTCTCTCTCTGTGCGCGTAGTCGCGGAGACTTTTACCATACAGCAGTACCCACTTCTGAAAAAAAAAACCAATGAGAATTTCCCATACGGACGCCGATGGGGTTTGCAATTTAGAAGCTCATGACAAATATTCGCCGCATCATGTGCATTACTAATTTGTCCAGTTTTTTTCCTCAGTTTTTTTTTCTTCAATATTTCTGCAGCGGTTTTTTTTTCTTTGGACTTTTCTTGTTTTGTACGAAAATCGACGAGAAAAAAAAATGGGAAACGCGCGTCGCTTGAACACGCAGGTCGTCTAGTATGAATATTCTCCTTAACCGTGTTGTTTCACCCCTCTCCGGCCGCGCCGCGCCGCGCCGCGCCGCCGTGGGTGGTCGTGAGTGCTGGCTGCAGCAAAGAGCAGCGCCGCCTCGCGGCCCTCGCGGCCCTCGCGGCCTTTGCTGGCGGCGGCGCGCTGCCTCAGCGTACTTGAGGGGCAATTGCCCGTGTCGGATCGCGGTGATGGCAGCCATTGGTCACGCCCCTCCCCCCTCATCCCTGAGCCGCGCCCACGGCTCCGCGGCGGCTCCAGCGGCTCCAGCGGGGTCCCACTACGGGTCCCACGGGGCGGCTGGAGCCACTGGAGCCACTGGAGGCTGCGGAGGCACAGCGGCGTGGCGGGGAGCAACGCGGCACAGCGCAGCACACGCCAGAGGCTTCCTTCCGCAGAAAGAAAAGCGATGCCCCTAATCGTTTTAATTGGCTGAGCATGCTGGAGGAGGACGGACAACGGTGGCGGGACGGAGCGAGCGAGCGAGGAGATACACGGGGATATAGGGGCGAGTGAGACAGAGAGAGACAGACGGCGTTATTAGGCGTCAGGAGGGAGCAGTGTCATCAGAGCAATCATGAAGACGATATCAACCCCCGGTCCCCCCCCCCCCCCCAAAAAAAAAATGTTTCCACTGTAATATTTTTAGATGTTTTTTCTCCTTTTTGAGGGGGAAAAAATTTAGCGCATTGCCGTGTCGCCTCCTAAAATTCTGTGGCTGCTTGCGAAAGGAGAGGAGAGAGAGAGAGAGAGAGAGAGAGAGAGAGAGAGAGAGAGACGTAGGAAGGGGAGGTAGAAGGGGTGAGAACGGTAACCTGACACCGCCGAGCCGCAGTCTGCGCAGCTCTCTTGATGAGATTAAAGTTTGCGGGCGCGAGGCGATGACTCCCGCTCTGCTATTGATATTCTCTCTCTCTCTCTCTCTCTCTGAGCGCGCAGCGGCAGCTCCCACGGCCGCGACAGAGGGGCACAGAGGAGAGAAAGGCAAAACTTGCGCCGCGGAGGACAACTTCCACAGAACAGCGGGACCGCAGCACGGCGCCCGGCCGCCACGGACTTTGTCGTCGTGGCCCCGCTCCCCGCCTCACAGAGACAGAGACCGCATCCACCTAACCACGTAACGCTTTTGCGCGGCATATCGCCCTGTCTCTGTCCTTGTCGTGAGGCGCGCGGGACGCCTGTGTGAGTGCGAGAGAGACGCCGCATGCCGTCGTCGTCGTCGTCGTGTGCGGCTTTTACAGAAAATGATTCAATTTCGCGATAGCGCGGATGACTTATCAGACATGGCGTCATCGCCGTGGTCCTGCAGGGTGGCCGCGGAGCTGCCGCCGCCGCTGCCGCTGCCGCTATCGCGATGCCCGCGTGCCGGGCGCGTGGCGGCATATGGCAGGCGGCGCGGACGCGGCACGCGACAGCCACGCGACAGCCACGCGACAGCCACGCGACAGCCACGCGACAGGCGCGCGCCGAGCCACGTGACGCGACGGGCCACTTCATTGTCACAGTGACGCCCCCCCTGCTGCTGCTGCTGCTGCCGCTCCGCCCCCTACCCCCTGACCTGTGCACTCCGCGCGGCACCCAAAAAATTTGTGTGTGTGTGTGTGTGTGAGTGAGAGAGAGAGGAGAGAGAGAGTGAGAGAGAGGGGGAATAAGGACAGTAACATCACATCGTGCAGGTATACAAAGTGATACCACACCATCATGACCTCAAAATATATTGTTGAACTCTGAATAATCCAATTTTAAAATAAAAAATAAAAACTTGGTATCCTACCCGAGGACAATCGGATTATGATTCCTCCGTCGTCCTACTGCCCAGCGCCCCGAGGCGCCCCGGCCTCACCCTGGCCTCGCCCCGGCCTCACTCTGGCCTCACTCCGGCCTCACTCCGGCCTCACCCTGGCCTCGCCCCGGCCTCACTCCGGCCTCACACTGGCCTCACTCCGGCCTCACCCTGGCCTCACACTGGCCTCACTCCGGCCTCACCCTGGCCTCGCCCCGGCCTCACTCCGGCCTCACTCTGGCCTCACTCCGGCCTCACTCCGGCCTCACCCTGGCCTCACCCTGGGCCTCACTCCGGCCTCACTCTGGCCTCACTCCGGCCTCACTCCGGCCTCACTCCGGCCTCACTCCGGCCTCACTCCGGCCTCACTCCGGCCTCACTCCGGCCTCACTCCGGCCTCACTCCGGCCTCACTCCGGCCTCACTCCGGCCTCACCCTGTCCGCACCCCGGCCTCGCCCCGGCCTTGCTCGGCCTCGCCCCGGCCTCGCCCTGCTCCCCTCCCAGATTGGTGTCATCATTGTCCTCTCACAGCGACGGCGCGGCGGTTTGGCCGCGCCACGCCGCGCCACACCCCGCGGCTCTGATCGGGAGATCAAAGTGCTCAAAGTGCCAGAACGAGCCGGCAAGAGGACGCTGGCTGGGGACGAGGGTGGGAGGGGATGGGAGGGGAGGGGAGTGGGGAGAGGAGGGCAGAGGGGGAGTAGGAGGGGGGAGGGAGGGGATGAGCAAAACCGCATCCGTCCACCGCTGCCGCCGCCGCTGTGTTGTCTGATCCTCCTCCCCTCCACAATACGGCCCCCCGTCAGAGTGTGTGTGTGTGTGCGTGTGTCTGTGTGGGTGTGTGCGTGTGTCTGTGTGTGTGACGTCGGTCCGGCCGGCTGCCTGGTCTCGCTCCGGCCTCAAGTGGATTACGCCGATGCGACACACACTCGTGTCGCGTGACGAGAGGTTTTCAATCGGGCGCGTGCCTCGTCGTCAGTGACCCCGGAGGAGGGACCGGGAGGGGGGGGGGGGCGTGAGGAGAGGAGAGAGAGAAATAGAGAGGAGAGAGAGAGAGGGGGGGGGGCGTCCAGCCCGCGCAAAACAAATCCGTGCCAGAGACACAGCTACTCCGCGCGGTCAACCATCACAAAAAAAAAAAAGTTGAAGGACACTTGGCACGTATACTAATATTCACAGAGGCAAAGCAAAATATTTTGTATCAAATAATATTTAAATGGAACACTCCGAGCGGAGCGCGGAGCCCTTTGTCGCCGCCTTCGCGCACGCAACCGAACTATTGTTACAATACTCTGTGATTGTTGCCTTCGCTTCCTAGTTTGGCACCACGCCCCGGCGGTTTGGAAGGAAGTGGCTAATGTATAGGAAGCGCGCTGCTGCCTTCATCGGGACGTGGTGGCCGCGTGGATAGAGGGGCCACTCGCCGAGCGCCGGGTCGTAGGGTCGACTCTTTGTCGGTTCTCGAATTTTTCTGACCGTATGTAGCTCGGAGAGGCAGTGGCTGAAGTATAGTAAGCGCGCAGCGTCTGTCATTGTGGGGCGGTGGCCGCGTGGGTTACGAGGCAAACCGGCGATCGGATGGTCGTGGGTTCGACTCTTGCCATGCGCCCTTCTTTTTCACGTGCCTCGGCTTGGAGAACGGAAGGTAAAATAGACTTCCGAACGCGGCGTCGGTATGGCTGTCCAAGCGGCCGTGCGTGCTGCGTCACTGAGAGATGCTTGCGCACGGTCGGGCTGACCCCCGGTCCTGGGTTCTAGGGTTCGATTGGCTTCGAGTTCCCTAGATTCCCAGGGTCCCGCCCGGGGGGGCTGTGTGTCTGCAGGCTACGGCCTCGTAGGGGAGACTCGGGGGGAAGCTACAGAAGTCCTAGGGTTCGGATTTCTGTTTTCCCCCCCTCGGAATCTGGCACGTGCGGACACGCCACTACTCGAGCGGCCACCAGGTCTATCTTGTAGAGTACAGCGGCTTCGGTCGTGTACGCCAGGGAACCTATATCCCCCAAATCTTCGCGGGGGCGGATCTTCAGGTCCGAACCGTTCCACGGTCTAGGAGACTACAGTATGATGGAGTTCTCCAAAGGCCGTGGTTGGGCGGAGGGGGCCTCGTGCGGAGCACGGGCTAGGGGTCGCCGGGGGGTCCGTCCGCGGGCTCTCGTGCTGTGCCCCGGGGCCAACTAGCAGCCGTCAGCGCCGGTTCCCGTGAGATCACCGAAGCAGCAGGCAAGGGTCCTGGCGGAAGCCGGGGCGATATAGGTTTTGTCCTTCGTGGCCAAAGTCTCATAAGGCCCGTTTTTAGATAAAATTTGTTTTAGAGCAAGATATGTTCAAAGTAGAAAAAATGTGGGAACACCGTGGGAACAGCGTCACTGAGAGATGCTCGCATATCAACCTGAAGACCCATTTTCCGGACCCCGCAAGGGCCAATCAGCGATACTGCGGCGCTGGCATTTTTTTTTTATTTACGCGGTTTCCAGAGGCGAGAGTCCGCGGTGAGAGGCGCGGGATCCTCGTACAAAAGCCCCCCGCGGCCACCCCCCGAACCCCCCCCCCCCCCCCCCCCCCCGCGGCCCCGCGGCTGCCGTGGCCGAGGCCGCCGGGACACGTCGGAGAGACATTCCGGCCACCGTTCCGTTCGGCCCGCGATAGGCTTGCCTCTCCCTGCCTGGTCGGAAATTGTTGCCGGTTGCGGCGTTGGCGGTCTCCTCTCTCCTCCGCCGCCGCCGCCGCCGCTGCCATCCCGGGCCGGCAGTGCCCATCCCCCTGTTCCTTCCCTTTACAGACCCCGAACATCGAGGGGCGGTCGGGCCACAGAGAGAGAGAGAGAGAGGGAGAGAGAGAGAGAGAGAGAGAGGGAGAGAGAGAGAGAGAGAGAGAGGCCGGGGCGGGGAGGGGGTGGGGGCAGGAAGAAAAGGTGGAGGGGGCGGAGGGAAATGTGGGTGGGGACTGTGCGCCACAGAGAGAGAGAGAGAGAGAGAGAGAGAGAGAGAGAGAGAGGCCACAAGGGCTCTAGAGAGGACTTCTCCCTGCACCTGTTAGCAAAGCGTGCGGCCCAAAAGGGGCATTCTGGCTTTCGGCTTCCCCGAGTTCCGTCCGCCCCCGACGGCCCCCGTCGGCCTCTGTCTGTCTGTCCGCCTGCCGCCTGTCCGCCCGCCCCGCCGCTGCTCTGCCGTTTGGTTAGTGTTTGCTCAGCCCCGAGCACTTCGCCCGCACCCCGCGCCGGCCGCAGCAGCGCCCTCTACATCTACATTTTGACGCCCCGCGTCCCCGGCGCCGCCAGGCTGATAGACACAGCTAAAGAGTATCAACAGTCGGGAGGCCCGCTGAAATATTTTCCCGCTACCTCGATAAACACGGCACGATGGCTGGCTTCGCGTCGTCGGGGTCTTAGTGTCTGACACTATGTTTAGCTTCCTCTGGCGGCGCTATGAAATATCTTTTTGTACTATTTATTCCAAATAAAATGCGTGTGCATTCTGATCTTAAGTCCCGCGGGGCGCGGCAGTGCGTGCGTGCAGCGGCGCGGATCGCAAGTGTAAATGCTCGCGTCGGGCGCTGAGGGAGCAGTCGCACGGGCAGGCGCCGCACCGCGCCGCGGCCCGCGCCCCTCTCGCCCCTTACGGCCCCCCCCCTGCGCGCGGCGGCCGGGCCGCGGGGCGGGGGTAGCCTCGCCCTCTGATTGGTGGCATTGATCGCAGGCGCCTCCCCTCCCCGGGCGCCTCCCCTCCAATCGGGCGGGGGGGAGGGGGCGGCCGCCGGGGGAGGGGAGGCCGGGGCAGCCGGGGGTGGCCGCCGGGGGTGGGCCGGAGGCGGGCCGCCACCCCGTCCGCCCGGCTCCCGGGGCGGCCTTTGGAGCGAGGAAAGCTTTTTGGCGTCAATACTTCCGGTGAGGCGGCGGCGAGCGGTCGTGTCTGCTCTGCGTGCGGTGCGGTGCGGTGCGAGTGCTGTGCGCGGTGTGTGCGGTGAGCGGTGTGCGGCGCGTGACCAGGAGAGCAGAGCGGCGCGGCGCGGGAGTGGCAGCTGAGGCCGGCGTCGGCATGGCCTGCAGCGCCTGCAGGGCGCGCGCCGTGCGAGGCCTAGCGGAGCTGCCGCCGCTCGCGGGCTCCGGCCGCACGGGCTGAGGCCCCCCGGGCTCGTCGCCTCCCTCCGGCCGCCTCCGGCCCCCCCGGACCCCTCCGCCCCTCCCCCCGCTCAGGGGCCACCATGCTGGACATCAAAACGTCGGCGGCCGCCGACTACCTGAGCAGATCCGCCTCGTTTACCACCAGCTTCTCCATGCTGTTCGGTAAGTCCGGAGCTCCGTGGTCCACCCTGCTGCCGTCTCTCTCTCTCTCTCTCTCTCTCTCTCTCTCTCTCTCTTTCTCTCTCTATGTCTTTCCCTCTCGCTCCCTTTCTGTCTCCCTCCCTCTCCCTCTGCCGCCTCGCAGGTGCGCTCCTCCGCCTGAGAGTGTCGTTCAGTACGGAGTTCGGGACGCGGGTCCATGCTCTGGTTCATGTGGATACGCGGTAGTGACAGTGGTTTGACAGTGGCACCAACGTCACACCATTTAGGTGGCAAACGAGTATAGACCGGCGGCACCAACATCCTTCATAGATTAGAACTGACAATCTTATAGTTTAGTCGATTCAACCCAAAAAGTACAATTCTTTTACAAATTGATGAAATGTTTTTTCTGGCTGATGTGCCGTGCGTTCAAGTCAGTGCGGCATCCTGAACGGCGTAATCCGGAATACGTTAATATTTTTGCATGAATATTTATACTGATTTTTATTCTGCGAATAGCTTCTAGATTTCTTTTCACTGTTTGTGGACGTTCCGGTACGTCTCGTCTCGCTCGCACTCTCTGTGAGTGCCGCTGCAGTCCTTGTCCCGCAGCAGTAGCTGCGCGGCACGACTTCCCCCTGGGATGTCTCACCTCTCCCGCGACGGGGCGCGCGTTTAGGTCCCTGGGTAGCTCTCTATCGCGAAGCGGGCCCTTCGCCTCGTATGTAAGCGTGCGTCGGCAAAACGCTGTCGGAGATAGCAAACCATTGGAAACACTGACCAAGCCATTTCCTTTTTCGACCCAATTTAAAAAAAAAGAGAGAGGAAACACCGATGAAACTTATTCGTTGCGTTAATCTGAGAATTTAATATGATAAGGCAGTGGTGGTCAAAATTGAGATTGAGATCAAAGGCAACGTGGCCATGTTATTTATTGTTAAGACGCTTTGCATAATGCGCCATATTCCCAAAATAAGCCCCAATTTCTTTTATCTAATTTTTGGGTTTGCGGATTGTGGTACGGTCGTTTGGGTATCGTTTCTCGCCGCTGCTTGTGCTTCATGAGCAGCCTGGGGCGGGGGTGGGGGTGAAGGGTGAAATGCCACAGGGTGGGACGGGCCGGGGGGCCTAGCTGCCCGGCCGGCCCCCCGCCGCCCCCGGGAGGCCAGACCGGTCGATAGCCTCTCTGAGGTGCGGCGCTATTAAAGTTGAAAAAGTTGTTATTGGGTGCGGCGAGGCGAGCCGTCACTTTGGGAGTTGGCTGGCGATGTTGTTGTTGGTGGTGTTGTTGTTGGTGTCGGCCGTGTACGTCAGCCTGCATGCGTTGTTGTTGGTAACGGCTGTTGGTATTCACCGTGTACCGCTACGCACGCATCCCCAGAGACGTGGCCACACGGTCGGGGAGGCCGGCGAGGTTCATGTGGGAAACACCCTCAAAACTAGTGTATGCCTCAATCAAGAACTTGTCCCCGAGAATGTCGAATTCTTCGTTACTTCAACTTGTAGAACTCGATTTTATTTATATAAAACGCAATGCTGTTTACTAACTTGCCTTTTTTTTTTTGCTTCCGTCCGTTTGTTTCAGACACGTCCTATAAAGGATCGTGGGGTGGACACGCCGCCAGCCAGACCCCAGGTAAGGACAGAAATAATTATACTCTCCCGCGTGCGGCGACCCAATCAGGCTTCACCATCGTCATCACCATTTGCCGCTTGACTCGTTCTTGACGCGCGGCGGACGTCCACGGGAAAGGACATGAATGCGGTGACCCGCGCTGTCATTCCTGTGGCCGTTATCGCGGCCCGGGACCCGCGGCGCGGCGTGGAAGGTCGCTGATCTCGTGCCGAGACGCCCATGGCTGCCGCTGCCATGGTGGAGCCCACCGCGGACCTTTTGACTTGCAAATCAGCCGAGAGCCGCGCGCATCTTTGGCGCGCTGAATGCGAAGACTCGAGGCCCTCGGCTCGCCTCTCACTTAAATCATGACCCCAAAACTCTCTGCAGAGGCCGCGGGGGCTGCGGGGGGCCGCGTCGGGGGAGGGGGCCGGGCTGGGCTGGCTGGGCGCGGCGTCAAAACTTCCTCCGGCGGGCCGCCGTCTAGGCCGTGCCGCGGGCCGGATAGCTAGGCCCGACTTGGACTCCCCCTGCCACCCCCACCACCCTCTCCCTCCCTCCCCTCGCCACCTCCACAAACGCCCTTCACCATAGGCGTCGTTCTACCAAGGACTTCTGTGTGAAGTCGATATAAAACTCCCCATCGCATTCCCCCCGACACCGCCACACTCTTATATTTGGGCGGGAAACAGTTGAAGGAGCGCGGATCTCGGCGGCACTGACATTCGGGTATGAGAAATCACGCAGGCCGACGCGACTTCCAAATCAGATATATAGTTCACGAGAGTCTGCGCCGATGTAAGCTTCCGCCGGTGGCGACTCGCACGGTTCGCGCGCTCGCCGTCGGGGGCGCTGCGGTCGCGCGTGGTGACGCACGACAGCGGCGTCGGCGCGTCGCCTCGCTCAGCGCAAACACAGTGAAATGGGGCGCGACGATGATCAAGCGGGCGCCGGGTCAGTTTCATCGGGGAATCTCCTGGGATCAGATTATCGGGCGGCGGCTCGGGTTCCGGTCGGGGGACCGGCCGGAAACTACGAGAGGCCGCTGCTGGACCGTCCCCCGCGACCCGCAATCATTTTTTTTCCTAATTAAGAAAAAAATTGGAACGATAATAACAGATTATTTGTCGGGCTTCTCCCACGTGGATTACGTCTGACCTTGAGGAAGGTCGCGGCCGTCATGATTACATGGGGGGTTCATGCCGGGCCGGGCCACCCCCTCCATAACCAGGCCGCCCTGCAGGACGCGAGGCTAGACGGCGACGCCTCGTGAATGTGATCCGTTATTTGTTTGGTTTTCCCCCGCTTTGCCAATAAAACGAAAATGTCCGACGCGCGCCACGGGAAGGGAGGCACAAATAGGCTGCGTAAAAAAAATGTGGGCCCGGCGCGGCGCCGGTGGGGGCGGCGAGTGCGTGAAGTAAATATCAACAGATCAGAGGGCTCCGGTGGCGACTCGGTTGCTTTGGCCGCTGAATCTCCTAATTGGCCTGACAATCAGTGAGCGAGTCTCGCCCCCTCGGCATCCCCTCCGCTCTGTCCCTCATTACAATTGCTAAATGAGTCGGAGCGGCGGCGTGCAGAGAGTGCGGGGCCGGGGGTCAGGCCGGGGGTCAGGCGGACCGAAGGCAGCGGAGGCGTCGGGCCGTCAGGGGCGCCCCTCTTATTTCGTCGTCGTCACAGACACCCCTCACCCAGAAAAGTCTATCATTTTTTTTTTAAATAAAAAGAAAGGTCTTGGACTGAAGGATCTCCATAAGGACCTTGAAGGACCTTGTAGGTCCTTGTACAACCTTGTAGGACCTTATAGAATCTTGTAGATAGGGCATCCCAAGGACCAATCAAATCAAAAATCTCTCTCTCACGCAGAAAATACAACAAATCAATTCTCTCGCTCTCTCGCTCTCTTTCTCCTTCTCTCTGTCTCTCTCTGTCTGCCTCTCTCTCTCTCTCTCTCTCTCTCTCTCTCTCTCTCTCTCTCTCTCAAGGCGCACACGTGCGGGCCGGGCTGCCGCCGCCGGTCTCCCGATTCGAAACGCCTCCACATAAAACAACGGCACAATGTATGTATCCGGCACTAATTATTCTGCGAGACGGCCGGCGGGGCGAGGCGGGGGCCAACCGACATGGCTATGAACCGAGACGCCCTCATGAATACGCAGTCCATGAACGTGGGAGGGGGAGGGGCGCGCCAAGGAGATAGGGGTGTGTTCAGAGTGGTTTGAGCCGCGTGGCTGGAACACAGTCACTGTCGGCTTAATAACGATTCTGAAAAAAAAAAAAAAAAAAATGCGTGGCGTTGCAGGGTATTTGAAGCGGCCGCTCGTGTATCATTGTGTTTCGGAGGACAGGCAGTACACACACACACACACACACGCTCGCACCCTACTGGTCGTGCAGAGGACTGAGATGTGATACATGTGATTGGCACTTGAGATACTGAAAGGGTGACAACACACAGCGCGGGGTTGTCTCTCTCTCTCTCTCTCTCTCTCTCTCCTGTATGTGAGAGGGATAAATGTATGTACTGCTGTCGGTGACGGACAGCACCCTTGTGAAACACGCTACAACATATTATCGCATCACGAGCAGTGATGAAAGTAATGTATATGTTTGGTAGAAGGAATAAAGCGTCCGTTCCGCAATGTGGTGTTTCTGGTGAGACGCGATGGAGACCTTGAACCGCAATGTGGTGTTTGTCTGCGACGTCATGACCACGACCACCAGCAGTGTGTGCCGGGCCGCGCCGCTGCGCGATCCGGCCGCGGAGATAGCGGCCGAACGCGGTGACGGGGGTGTTGTAGGCGGCCGAGATTTGTATGCAGCAGGGCTGCGCGCCCGCCCGGCGCGCCCGCCCGCACATGCCATGCGCCAGAGATAAAGGAAAAGGAAAAAGAGTAAAGGAAAAGGGAAAAGGGAAAAAAGTGTGTGCGCGGACACGGTTCGAATACGGCCGGCTGTATTCCGTCGTATGTTCGCGTTAAGCCTTAGTGTTTGGCAGCAGGTGCTCCGAAATGACAAGTCTAACTTCGTTTCTAGATCGATTTTGACACCCACCGATGTCGGTCATGTTGCCGTCTAGAGCTCCTCGATTTGAATTCAAAGATATTCTCGAAATGAAAGTAACAAGAGGTGACGAAGTGTCAGTGTTGTTGTGTTGGTACGCCGCGCGTGCGGTCAGCAGGCTGCGGCTCGCCGCGCGCTGGATGTTTCGGGGCTGAAAGGTTTGACTTGCTCTTCAGCCAACCCCTTCGGGCTCGCCGTGGCCGCCCCGCACGACTTTAGCGCCACCACCGACACCCCGCGCCACGCCCCGCCACGCCCCGCCACGCCCCGCCACGCCCCGCACAGCAGTAGCTCAGTTGGCAGGAGCATCGATCTACCAGGACGCCGTCGGGGCGTCGCTGGGGGCCGCGGGGGCCGCGGGGGCTGCGGGGGCCGCGGGGGCGCGGGGGGGGGGGGGGGGGGCGCCGGGGCGGAGCACCAGGGTGGGGCCCACTCAGCGTGTGCCATTGGCCGACCCGGCCTGCCAAGGCGACGCCCCAACATCAGCCCTCAGGAGAGGGGAAGCGGCTAGAGGCAATCCGTGCATCCCCTCCTGTTTGCCCTGCATCTCTCTCGCGCCCTCTGTCTCTCTCTCTATCCCTCTCTCTCTCCCACTATCACTCTGTCTCTGTCCGCCTGCCTGACTGCGAGTCCGTCTCGCTCGCTCACTCCCCCGCTCAGATCGAACAATCCCTCGTTATGGCGTTCATGTAACCATTATTCCCGTCATACGGCACGGTTCACTGATTGGCGGAGGATTTCTCTCTCTCTCTCGCTCACTCTCACATGCAGACATACGCACATAGACACACGCGCACTCTCTCACACACACCAAAAGTGACATAATTCTCCCGTTGATTGCTTCCCCATCATCGTTAGCGCTGTCTAGTGGTCCAGTCGATATAGACGATCCGCCTTTGTCTCTGTCTGGCACTGGGATATCTCGCCCTCCCCCCCCCCTCTCTCTCTCTCTCTCTCTCTCTCTCTCTCTCTCTCTCGTACCAAAAGCGAAAAGTAAATGAAATAAATCTTGGAATAGCGGCGCGACCCGCAGCAAGGCGAGCTCAGCAACGATTCCGCCTGCGAACGGGAGGGTAGGCAACGCGGCAAGCAGTGCAGCAGGAGGGCTGCCTACCCACACGGGGCCCCGAGGGCACTCAGGCCACCCAGGGCCACTCTCACACTCTCGCTCTGCCTCTCCTTCTATCTATATCCCCCCCTCTCTCCCCTCTCTCTCTCTCTCTCTCCCTCTTGCTCTTCCCGCTCTCTCTCTCTCTCTCTCTCTCTCTCTCTCGCTTCCCGCTCCCTCTCTCTCTCGCTCTCATTCTGTCTCTCTCCCTCGGCGAGCGTTTGGAGGTGTTCTGGTGTTGGTTCTGCGCGTGTTTGTTGTCCCCGCGGGGCGTTTTGGAAACAAGTGTGCGGAGAGGAGAGGAGAGGAGGGGAGGGGGAGGGGAGGGGAGGGGGGGGGGGGAGGGGAGGGGGGGGAGGCTTGCTCCTCTCTGCTATCCGCTCTGTGCTCCGGCTCACGGCCCAGTAGACTTCACGCGCCGGCGCCCCGCTTCAAGAGAACCTTTGCTCTGGCCACACGCCCCGCCACGCCGCGCCACGCCGCGCCACGCCGCGCCACGCCGCGCCACGCCGCGCCACGCCGCGCCACCTCTGTCCCGTCCTGCCCCGCGGCGCCGGCTCTCTTTAAACCCGTCCCCAGCGCGCGGGGCGCCACGCCAACGCTCCCCAGCCGCCGCTGCTGCTGGTGACAGCGGCGGCGGCGGCAGCCGGCAGAAGCGCCACTCGGGGCCGCTAATTCAAACACCATCCGTGCCGTGATTGTGTGGCTGAGGGTCGGCCGCAAAAGTGTGTGTGTGTGTGTGTGTGTGTGTGTGTGTGTGTGTGACGGAGACAGACAGACAGCTCGCGGCCCTTTTTCCTCTGGCTTATACGTTGTCAGTTCGCACGCCGTCGCGGAGGATGAGATTTCTTCAGCTTCGTCTTCCCTGCGACGCACTTTACCTCCGTTGTCTCCCCACCTTTCTCCTTGCCAGGGGGCGGATCCAGGAGCGGCTTAAAAGGGGGGGAGGGGCAGTGCGCCGCTTTTTGCCTATATTATTCAAAAAGGGTTGGCCCAAAGGGGTGGGGGGCAATTGTCCTTTTGTCCCCCCTCCCCCTTGGCTCTGCACCTGCCACCCGCTCCCATCTCCTCTCTCTCTCTCTCTCTCTCTCTCTCTCTCTCTCTCTATCCTCCCCCTCGTCTCCACCTCTCCTAGAGAGCAGCCCCATGTGTGTGAAGGCCGAGGGGACGGCCGTCGGGAGGCCTCGTCTTTCCTATCGGCGATGTTTTCCTTCACACTCGTTTGCTCCTCGGCTGCCGTTTTGAAAGGGGGCGTGTGTCTGGTGGGTCCGGCGGGCAGCCAGTCGAGGGTGTTTACCAGGGTAATGCAAGCGCGCGGGGCTCCGTCCCGCGGCTGTTGCCGGCCGCATGTGGCACTCGCAGGCAATATGCCGCGCGGCACGGCCTCAAGGCAGGCTGCGGGGGGGAGGAGAAGAAGACGGGGAGCTGACTGGTCAGAAACGCCTTCACGGTTTTGTAAACTCACTGATATGGAACACGTTCACGGTTTTGGTTTGGAAACTAACTGATGAGAAACGCATTCACCCGGTTTTGGAGAAAAAAAAATGTAAAACCTGAAAATAATCATTTACTTGATTTTTTCATTCTTTTTTTCGTCGCCGCCGCAAAGAGCTGTGTCTGCGGTACACCGACTCGCTCACCTTCTGACGGGGGCAGTGAATTGATCGCACCTTTAGAACAAAAGGAGGAACAGCGATGAGGAAGGAGAGTGACAGAGAGAGAGAGAGAGAGAGAGAGAGCAGATAGGCGGGTGTCAGAGAGGGGTGATAGAGTGGAAGCGAGAGGGAAGCGTCTGTTTTCTGCGGCCCCACTTCCCCGATAACTCGGCCGCGACGGCGAAGGGCGCGCCGGCTGGAAAACAAATGAAAGCGCGACGGCCGATAAACAACGCTGCCGGGTCACAGTGTCACAAGGAGAGCCCCGCGGGGCCGCTCCCTTCGACCTCCGCTAATTTATGACGTGCTTTCTTTTGTTTCTTTCGTGTCTTTTAGAAGACCGTGCGTTCAATAATATGTAATTCAGGGTTCCAGATTTTTTTAAAAAAATTCTACAAAGCTTGTGTCTGGTGACATTTGGTGAACATTCCGAAGTTAAAACCTCCCGTAAACGCAAGGGCGGGTATGGGAGTAGGTACGCCTGTGCGTCATTGTCACATATATTGTCTTCGCGAACTCCGAGTTCACACTCTGCTCCTGAATGTGTGCGTGCGAGAGAGACAGAACGGTAGCGAGCGAGACAGAGAGGGAGAGAGAGGGGGGGGGGAGAGGGATGGCATGTGTGTGGGCCGCACCCCGCCGCCCCTGTTTGCAGTGCTCATTGACGCGGCTGCGATACATGACATGGCTTTCCTCCAGGGCCCCGGCGGCCGCCCCGACCGCCTCGGCCGCCACCCCTCGCCGCCCCCTCTCACGGCTACTACCCCTGTATAAAGCCACTCCGGGCCCGTCTTTTCCAGCGGCTGGAGGCCAATTCAAGAATTTCTAAAGCGGCGCAAAGCGTCCCCAGATAGGAGGACTAAGCTAATTTCCACTCCGGCCGAACCGCTCTCCCCTCCTTGTCTTTCAGGCGGCGGTGCGGTGGCGCGGGATCCGCGTAAAGCGCACCACTTTGCCGCCCTTTGTTTCTGGCCGCGTGGGCGTGGCGGGGGAGCGGCGGGGGAGTGGCGGGGGCGGGGCGGGGGCGTGGCGGGGGCGGGGCGGGGGCGTGGCGGGGGCGCGGCCGGGGCAGCCGTCATGATCGGACCACAACACGGGGATCACCCGGGCCCAGAAAATATTCAGAAAATATTGACAGTGTTCCGTTTTTGTGGCTTCCAGGTTACAGTACAAATGCCCTCTCAACAATGTCAAAGTCATCCCTGGACCCCCACAGTCACCTTAGACAACCAGGTAAGAAGCCAACGTTATTTTATTTTTTTTTCCCAAGATCGTCAACCGACTGCAACCCCCACATTTTCGCGTGATTTTTTTTCTCGGCCTTTTTAATACTCTCTACCGACACTGTTCTTGCCGGACACGTATCCGCGAGACACTGCGCGCCTCGCCGCCCTACGGCTTTTCCAGGCGGCCGCACCGCACCGGACCTGTCAGTCAGTGCGAAGAACAACAACAAAAAAAATCAAACTCGCATCGGCTGTCTGTGTGTCTTTTTTTTTTGTCATTCTCTCCGGCAACGCCTTTGCGCTTTTATCGCTCGTGTGCAAAAGCCAAATTGTGAGAGGGCGGTGATCGTTGGTCGTGACGGTGACAAGCGGACGGCCGGACCGGGGCTGCCGGGCCGCTGTTTGCAGTCGGCTCGGCTTACGGCGGCCGCCGACGCCGCCCTGACGGCGTCCTGGCGGCGGACCGCGGCTGACCGGAGCGCCCCCCCCCCTCCCCGCCGACCGACTCCCCTCCGAGCAATCAAGGCCTGCGGGGCCGGCCGCCGCCGCCGCCGCCGCCGCCGCCGCCGTGGGGGGTGCCGGGTGCCGGGGCTGGCCGAGGCGGCGGCCGGCGCCCGAGGGACGGGATCTCCACGGCGAAACACACCGGGGGACTACACATTAACTGTAGTTTTTGTACGGAAAACGACAGTTTCGTAGAAGAAAACGTTCTTAGATAAACTGCAGTTTTCCGCGTGCAACTGAAATGAAGCTTATGGTGTTGAAGGTATGGAACTGTAGTTTCGCGATACATCCCTTCGTCCCGGACGGGCTGGCCGGCGCTGCCGCCCGCTCCCCGACCTCAAATAACTGCCCTGAAATATTTAAGAAAAAAAAAGCGAAAGAGGACTGCTGTGTCAGATACATGAAAAAAAGCCCCGACGGCGGCCTCCGCGCGTTCAATCCCATAACAAAACCTTCTTACTAAAACAAAAACCTCAATAAATCATGTTTCGGGAGGCGAAAGAAAAAAAAACGCCGACCGCTTTAGGGAGCTATTTTTGTGCGTGCCGCCGTGCGCGGCGGGCCGTGGAGGTCGAGACGGGTCGGTCAAGCGGCGTGTTATCCGAGTCAATCAGCACCCCTGCCCCCCCCCCCCCCCCCGCTCACCCCCAACCCTCCCACCCCCCACGGCTCCCACCCGCACCCGCACGCTGTTCTCCGTCGAGCACGGTTATCACTGCCGTCGGTGCGTAATACCTATCGTCTTGCCTCGCAGACTATGATGTTTTTTTTTTACGTTCAGTAGTCTCACCTTGCATCAAACGCACTCTGAACATTTTTGTCGCGTCGAATCAAAACTATGGTGACCAATATGACTGCATATTTCAACCACACGACCGTTGGCCAAAAAAAATGCCTGTCAATGAGTAAGTTTGTACGGGTTATTTTTCGTCTCTCGGTTTTGTTCGCGTTCTGCACTCTGCGCTCTGGTTTGCGCCCTCGTGTGTCCCTGCGGTGCGACAAGGACGGCCGCTGCTTTGGCGATTGTCCCGCTCACACCTTCACGACGGCGCGCCGCTAACCTCTGCTGCGCCCCTACCCCCCCCCCCCCCCTCCCTCACGTCGCGTGCCGGGCGCGTGGTCACGCCTGGTCACGTGGGTGCGACGAGACGGTCGACTTCCACCCCCCCCCCCCTCCCCTTCTTCCCTCCCTCTCTCCCTCCCTTCCCTCCGCCTCACCTTGGCGTACGCTGACCACACCGTTACGGTCCGCGGGGGAAGGGGGGGGGGGGGGTCTTTCTTACCCTCGCGTGTCCGCAAGCACTTTGAACAGCAACGGAGCAGACAGGCAGACAGACAGAGACAGGCAGACAGACAGAGACAGGCAGACAGACAGAGACAGGCAGACAGACAGAGACAGGCAGACAGACAGAGACAGGCAGACAGACTGCATCTCGAGTCTCCTCCTCCTGGTCGGCGCGGGACTCCGCCTGCGAACCAGAGGATAGGCAACGCGCTGAACACCGACGCCACGCCGCTGCCTACCTACCTGCTGGGGCTCTTCCGAGCCCGTCCTCCCGCCGCCCCGACCACGTCCCTATCTCTCTATCTCTCTGCCTCCCTCTCTCTCTCTCTCTCTCTCTCTCTCTCTCTCTCTCTCTCTCTCCCTCTCTGTCTCTTCATCTATCTACCTATCCGTCTATCTCTCTATCTTTCTTTCGCTATCTCCCCCTCCCACTCTATCTCTATCTCTTGCACACACCGTCCTGTTTTCTACTGTTTCTGGAGGTGCTTTCTCTCTTGTTCTGCCCTGTCGTCCTCTCTCTCTACCACCCTCCGTCATCTACCCTCCTATCTCTCTCCCTCTCTCTGTCTCTCTCTTTCTCTTTCTCTCTGTCTCTCTCTCTCTCTCTCTCTCTTGCTCTTTCTCTCCCGCCTCGCCTCTTGATGGTAGCGAATACAAGTATATTCCACTGCTCCGCGCGTTGTCGAGTGACACCGCGGCCGCGCGCACACCGCAGAAGCCACGTAACTGCGATGAAGGGGTGCGGGCGGGGGATGGTGGTGGTGGCGGGGGGAGGGGGAGGGGAGGAGGGAGAGGAGGGAGGGAGGGAGAGGAGGGGGAGGGGGGGCTCGGCCCCCGCGAGGCCACGCTCGGCTGCACTCGAGTGCTCCAGTGTGGGCTGCGGCCGCGGCACCGCACCCACCGCTGCTGCTGCTGCTCAACGACCCCATCATAGCGCCACAAAGCGCGATACACAATGATACACTGCTCGCCACGCCCGCCCACTCCTCCTCCTCCTCCTCCTCCTCCTCCTCCTCCGCGAGCCGTCCTCCAGACCACAAAGAGCACAGCGCCTGTGTGAGTGTGAGACTGTATGTGTGTGTGTGTGCGTGTGAGGGTGTGAGTGTGCGGCTGAGATTCTCATACTACTATATACCACTACTCGGCCCGCCGCCGGCCGTGCATTATGACGAAGTACACTGCGTACAGAACTGCGGGGAAGTTTGCGTACAGCGACCGCGGAAAATTTCGTCTCACCCAACCTCAAATAAATACATCCCGTACGTATAAAGGATCCAAATCATTGATAAAGGCGTCGTTATTCGGAACCCAGCAGGTGCTCCAGGGTTTTTTTTTCGCGTATGTTTTTCGCGCTCTTACTCCAGCAAATGCGTGTGTGTATGTGTCAGTGTATGTGTGTGACTGTGAGTGTGTGTGTGTGTGTCTGTGCTGCACACTGGGCTCATCGCGGGGGGCAAGTGTGCCGCGACCGTGTGTCGCTACGTGTAGTCCGACGACTGCTACACGCACACACACACACACACACTCACAGCGCACGGGGCGCCATCCTCCTGCCAGGACATCTGTCACGCTCTCTCTCTATCCCCCCCCCCCCCCCTCTCTCTCTCTCTCTCTCTCTCTCTCTCTCTCTCTCTCTCTCTCTCTCTCTCCGGAGGGCTGTTTGTCTGTCGCGCTGGCCCCATACAGTGCAATTACACTCGCTATTTGGCCCGGCTGATGCCAAATTGATTCCGTTCGCCGCCGCCGTCTGGTGGGTGCCCAGAGGCCGGAGGCCCAGAGCAGCCCCAGAGCGGACGGGGGCCGAGGCCGGTCCGGCCGATGTCACCGACCATGGAAAAAACTAGGCCTCTGTCAAGGGGGCTTGGTCATAGGGAATTTTTAGAAATACACATAGAAAAAGAAATTGCCGTTAGTTTGTTTCGGAGGCCTTTGGAAACCAAAATTTTTGCTGTCCCTAACAACAATTTTCCAAATGAAACATTTCCCTAAATTCTTCGTTTGGGAATGTAGCTTTTTGGACATCAGCCCAGAGAGCCTTGTCAGAGGAGAGGCCAAACATCAGCGGATATACACTATTCGAGTTTCCCACGCTGCTGCGTGGACTTTGCGTGTTCTTACCTTCGCCCCGCCCCCCTCCCCCTCCTTCCTCTCTCTCTCTCTCTCTCACTCTGTCTCTGTCTCTCTCCTTGCCTTAGACGCCCCCTCCCCTTCCAGGTGGCGGTCGGGTGTCTTTCGCGTGATAATCATCGCCCGCCACGCGTGCGCCTTGATTACCTTTCCGATCTTATGCATGGCGGTGCGGTGAAGCAGACTGCATATTTACGTGTGTGTCTGTGTGCGTGTGCCTCGACATGACCCACTTAGTGTGTGTGTGTGTGTGTGTGTGTGTGTGTGGCGACCGGCCGCGTAGTACTGGTATCAGGGAAATCAATTTTAATTCTTCTCTCCCACCTCCTGCCTGTCTGTCTGTCTGTCTCCCTCCGCCCCCCCCCCCCCTCTCTCTCTCTCTCTCTCTCTCTCTCTCTCTCTCTCTCTCATGCTCCCCCCCCCCCCACCTCTCTCCTCGCGCGTTGCATTTTCCTTCAGCTCTGCGGGTATGGCAGCATAGCACCCAGACAAAAGGCTTCTGTCAAACTATACAGTTTTCTATCTCGCTTTATCTCCCACTAACTCTCTCAATATCGCTGTGTATATCTCTTTATATATCCACATGTCTATATCGGTTGCGGAAAGCGAAAAATTGGAGCGCGCGAGTATCTGCGATAATTTGTATGATTTGGTGTGCGCGACGCAGTACTGCAGAGATGAATGAATGTTAATAGCGGTGCCGCTGCCGGCGCTGCCGGGGCTGCCGGGGCCAGGTCCGGAGTGTCCCCGCAATCAATATGCATCCCTAACGCTCCGCAACGACCCGGCGGCCACAATGGTCCCACCCCGTCCCCCTCCTCCACCCCGCAGCCGGGCGAGAACAAGGCGAGCGCAAGAGTGGGGAAAATTAAGACAAAATGGGAGAGGAATTAAAAGGAACGGGGAGACGGCGGCGGGAGAGAGCAAGAGAGAGAGAGAGAGAGAGGGGGAGGGAGCGAGCTGAGGGGGAGGCGAGGGCGAAAGGCTCTTAATGCTCGTGGTGTTGGGGACGAGGAGAGAGCGAGAGAGAGAGAGAGAGAGAGAGAGAGAGAGAGAGAGAGAGAGAGAGAGTCGCCACTGTGATAATTTTCTAGACTTTTCATCTAGACACTTAGAATTGAATTAAATGTTTATTTTCAAAATCTTGATACTAATAACTACTAATAACTGACAGTATGTAACTGAAAATGAAAAGGCTGTTGAACAGAAGACTGCTGCGCCGGTGGCCTGAGGTGAGCCGCGCCTCGGTTGCGGTGGGGCGCCCTCGGCGGGGAGGTGGAGGCCGGGGTCGGTTCTGGACCCTGTGGACCCTGCCCGCATCACACCCTCCCTCTCCTCTGCGGGGGCGGTGCGGGGGTGTGTGGCCCGGGGGCGGGCCGGGGGCGGGCCGGGGGCGGGCCGGGGGCGGGCCGGGGGCGGACCTACGACGTCCCCGCACGTGGCCCTGCCCGATAGAGCGCCACACATTTCTTTTGATTTCTGGGCCGAATGCGAGGAAAATGAAATGAAAGTGAGTCCCCCTCGGTCCCCTCCGCCGACCGTGCGGGTGGGAGGGAGACGGACGATTCGATAAATCCAACGGAGAAAGGAGGATGATTTGTCGGAACGACTTTCGGCTCTGATTCGTCTCGCTGACCGCACCATCCCCTTCTGCGCCACGGAGGTCACAGGAAGAGCATCGTTGTCAGGGTCACCGCAAGGTCACAGCGAGGTCACGACAAGGTCACGGCAAGGTCACGGCAAGGTCACGATATCATCCGCGACCGACGCGATAATGAATGTCGGAGCGGGCGAGAACCGCCATGCCATGCCGATGACACCGCACGTAGTTACAAAACGGAATCTTGAAAGGTACAGCAGGGTCGTTTTGCGGTTACTCTATAGTCAGGTGGGAAGGGGGTGAAGGGGGGGGGGGCAAGAGGAGGGGGAGAGGGGCAGGGGGAGACGGGAGGGGGTGCTGGAGGGCAATTAAGCGGTCGTAGGTCGTGCCAATAAGTAAGACTAGGGGTGGGCGCGGCGCCGGGGGGCAGAGAGAGATAGAGAGAGAGAGAGAGAAAGAGAGGACATTCGCGCGACGACAGATGAAAGCCGCGGGGGATGATGGGTGTAAACCGCACCAGTGTCATCACCGCCGCCTTAACAGGACAGCAGTCCGCGCCACGCCCCGCCACGCCCCGCCACGCCCCCGCGGAGAGTGGCGCCCGGCAAAGCCCGGCAAAGCAAAGCCAGGCAAAGCCTCCCCGCTAAACTGTTCGCTAATGGGATTCTAAACCCCGCAGCGCCACGCGGCGCCACGCGGCGCCTACCGCTGACCCCTGCCGACCCCGCGGCCGGCCCCACCCACCCCGCCGGGGCCCCGCCCCTCCACCCCCTGCCACCCCCCCTCGCGCCGCACCGCGCGCCGCTCCCCGCTGCGCAATAAAACGCGAGAAACAGCATGTTTATGAGGTGGTGGCCGCGCCATGGTGGCTGCCGGTGAGTAAACAGTTTACACAAACGCGGCGGCGGCGGCGCGGCGGCGGCACGCCGACCCTGACTGAACGGCGGCGGCGTGGCGCCGACGTCCTGACGCACCCTCCGATCCCTCAGCGCGCTCCCGAAAACACACACATTGAAATTGGGATTCCGGCCGGCGGCGGGCTCCGCGATCTCCTTCGTTTGCGTTTCAAGCTCACTGTTCACACGCTTCGCGGAATATTTACCGGGAAATTTAAAAAATATTAATTTAAAATCATTCAAAATCAAAATATTGCTTTGTATTTTACGACAAGACGTCCAGGGAAAAATATGCTATGGTGAAACACGGAGAGAGAGAGAGAGAGAGAGAGAGAGAGAGAGAGAGAGAGAGAGAGAGAGAGAGAGGCGAGACATGAGATGGACAGAGTGAGAGAGAGGGAGAGAGCGGGTGACGATTCGAATGCCCGAGGAACCCCACAGGGTTTGCCCTGGGGGAGACGCGGGAGCCCACGGCCCGGTCCGAGCGCCGCTCTAAAAGTAAACACTTTGCGCGGCGGCGCCCCGGCGGCCGGCTCTGTGCGCTGCTCAGCCGTGACGTGACGTGACGTGACACAACGTGACGCGGGGACAATCACACCAAGCTGTAACGAAACACGAGGCTGCTGGGGGTCCGCGCCCCGTCAACCTCACGCTCCAAAGTGTCCCAGAAACAAACTGTAAATATTTATTTTTAAATCTACCTGTTATCAATTTTTTTTCAGTTTTATTTTTTTCCGGTCGTGAAAATCATAGTGCTTCCCATTCGGACCGACCGCCCCTCCCGCCGACGCCCCCGCCCTTGTTTGTCCAGCAGAAGGCGATGAAGCGCGTCCTCCTCACCAGCGCGGCCCGTCCCCCGGCAGGCACCCCCGGCAGGCACCCCACGGCGAGAGCCGCGAGCCGGCGGCGAGCCTTTTAGGGAGCGAGCAGCAGCGGTGGGCGCACTGCCAGACATATTTGCACACTGGTCTCTCGCACGGAGCAGACTGCAGAAGAGCGCTAAGTAGCAGCTATTGGGAGTGAAAACGAACGGCCACTGTCCTTTTATTCTTGCTCGAAAAAAAAAATTGTTAAAACGTTATTCACGTGTGGCTGAAATCGCACTTCCTAAATCATCGACACCCCGGCTCAAGTCCGTCACTAAGAGAGGGGGGGGGGGAGAGAGAGTGTGTGTGTGTGAGAGAGAGAGAGAGAGAGAGAGAGAGATAGAGATAGAGATAGAGAGAGAGAGAGAGAGAGAGAGAGAGTCCAGCCCACTATTGTCTGCGATGTTCTTGTTGTTATTGCTGTTACCCTTCTTGCTGAGTTTGCGGTTAAGGGGTGGTGTTGTTGTTGCTGGCCGTTGCCGATGCCATTTCGCGAGGAAAGTTGTAGTAGCAGTACATATACGCACATCGAGGAGAAGACAGAGGGGAGGGGTGGTGGTACGGTCCCTTCACTGCAACAGCCCCCGAAGTTAACGACCATCTCACTGCCGCATTAAAGGGCCGCGCCACAGTGCACAAAGGGAGAGGCGGCCCGGCGGCCGTAGTGCTTTCAAATCGTATAACCTCGCACCGCTGACAGCCTCGACCAGACAAAAGGTTGGCTGCGCGCACCCGACGCCGGGGGCTGCTGCAAGTCCAACTCAAGCGGAATGTTGAGGAAGTCCTGTTTTGATTTCTGTTTCAGATCCCTATCAGATGTTTGGACCCACGAGTAGTCGCCTTGCAAGTTCAGGTGAGGAATAGCCAGGGGATTTGTTAGGCTGTGTGGAAGTGCTGGGATGACCATGGTCACCCGATCGTGTCGAATGTTTGTGATTGACAACTTTGTTCCGCGCTGACCAGGCTCGGGCCAGATCCAGCTGTGGCAGTTCCTGCTGGAGTTGCTGTCGGACTGCAACAACGCGGGCTGCATCACGTGGGAGGGCACGCAGGGCGAGTTCAAGCTGACGGACCCCGACGAGGTGGCCAGGCGGTGGGGCGAGCGCAAGAGCAAGCCCAACATGAACTACGACAAGCTGAGCAGGGCCCTCAGGTAACGTCCCCTTTCCACAGTTCTGTCCGTGGCTAGTGACGCGTCTACAGGCTAGTAACAAAGTTGTGCCTCCGGACAGACAACATTGCCACTACCGTATGAACAAATATAGAAACTTGGTCAGTGGCAGGTAACAAAAATGTTTACCTGCACTCGTCAGTAGCCCTGGACAAAACTGTCCCTAAGACTCTTCCAGTGAGTTCCGAACAGACCCCTAGACGGTAGGCGCACCTCCTCAACGACACGTCCCCACGTTGCAGGTACTACTACGACAAGAACATCATGACCAAGGTGCACGGCAAGCGCTACGCGTACAAGTTCGACTTCCAGGGCCTGGCCGCGGCCACGCAGCCCGCCGCCGCCGACCCCGCCGCCTACAAGTACCAGTCAGACCTGTTCTACCACCATTCGGCCAAGCTCAACTTCATGTCGCCCCACGCGGGCATGCCCTCCTCCTCCGGTGAGTACCAGACAGGCAACACCGGGGCCTGCCGAGAGCAAAGTGCAGCACGGGGATGGGGGATCATGCACAGTTATTTTCCGACTACGCGCGCAGTTCATCTTTTCTTTTACAAGTCAGTTAAAATTCCATTTAAAAAAAAAAACTTCGTACAGTCGTGTTTGGGACGGCAGGAACCGAGCGGGAATAAGGCTGCGGGGACGATATGAGATCGAATGGTTCGGGAAGCGCGGCGGAAGATTTGATTGTAGGAAGTAAATAACGGGACAAACAGGATAAAGTGTCGTGTTTACTGCGAGTGGGAGAGTCCATCTTTTCACCCTGCCATCATTCCTCTCTCTTCCTCCGCTGTGCAATGTGCTTTCTGCACCCCCACCCTCTCCCTCCCACATATTTCCACGCAGCATCCTACCGTAATGTCGGGGGCGTACCGTGGCAGCGTCCCCCTTTTCATCTTTAAATAGTTTGCAGTCGAAGCAGAAAACCATAGTTTGTCCCAATTATCTCGCAATTTCTCTCCAGTTGAATTTCAATTGACTGTTCGAAAGCTGGGGAGTAGCCGGAGTTTTGTTGTACAAAAACTAAAATGTAGCTGTAGTTTTCTGTTCATAAACGATGTAACCGTACTTTTATGGACGGAAACTACCGTGCAACTGTAGTTGCTTGGTGTATGTAGTTCACACTGGAGATCCTTTCTCGCGGGCGGAGCCGGGCGCTGCTCCGTCCGCCGCGGTCCTCAATAGCAAACTGGCACGTCGCGGACAATGGGGGAGGGGAAAAGGGTAAATGGGGTGGAAACGAAGAATATCTGTAATTTGTCTTGGAGTGAATTGGATGATTCGAGTGAGGCGTCGCGCCGTGGCGGAGGCCGTGACAGAGGCCGTGTGGCCTTCGTGCCCCCCCCCCCTCCCAGACACGCACAATAGGCCTCTAATGTGCAGATTAGCCGTGATGTCGCCGCCGTGGGCGGGATGGAGTGGATGGCGGGGGCGGCGGGGGGCGGCGTGGGGCGGCGTTGGAAACACCATCGCTCATCACATCTAGTCGGGGGCGCGCCCCCGCCACGCCCCGCCACGCCCCGCCACGCGCCCCGCTGCTGGGGAGTGTGACGCGACACAAGTGCTCTGGAATGCCCCTCCGACTTTAGTTTTCGGCTGATGCCGCGCAGAACTGCTCTCTCTCTCTCCCCTCTCTCTCTCTCTCTCTCTCTCTCTCCCTCTCTCTCTCTCTCTCTCCCTCCTCTCTCTCTCTCTCTAATGCGTCCTCCTTCACACGTACTGCTGTGCTCTAGCGGGCGCAGGGGGCGGAACAGGGACAGAGGGGGGGGGGGGGGGCTCACGGCGGAAAATTAAAAACTCTCCGAAACGACATTGGGGCGTTCGCTGTGCGGGGCTGCTTCCGGCCCTGGGGAAGAGAGAGAGAGAGAGAGAGAGAGAGAGAGAGAGAGAGAGAGAGAGAGGGGGGGGGGGGGGGGAGTACGTCAGGCCGGTGGGACAGGCTGCTCCGGGCAGTAATTCCGTTTCACATCGATTTGTGACGGGCGTGTCGGGGGAGAGCGGGAGGGGGCCTCTGGGGGAGGGCGGGGCCGGCGGGGGCCTCCCAGATGGCGGGTACGGCAGGCGCCGGGGCCGCGCCGGGGCCGCGCCGCAATACGAGCCGAGCCCCACAACGTGCGCCATATTAACTGAATTGACGATGAATTCGGCGGCCGGAATGCGATTACTGGCGCTTCAATCTCTGCCGGGGCGCGCCGGGCCGCCGCCCGCGGGGCCCGGGGTAGGCAACGCGGCGGCACGGCGGCGCCGCCCGACCCGCGGCCGGGTCAAGGCACGGCGCCCCTCGCGCCGCGAAAAACACGCGACGCCACAAACAGGGGAAAAAGAAAAAAAGGGAAATAAACAGAATTTGATTCCGATTGAGAGGTGACGTCTCGAGGGGGCCGGGGGTGGACGCGTCAGGAACAGGCTGTGGGAATTTTAGCCTTCTTATGTCAAAGATCGTAAATAAAGTCAAAGATCGTGAAGAAAAGTCAAAGATCGAAAATAAAGTCAAAGATCGTAAAAAAAAAACGTTTTGTTTTAATTTACTGTATTAATGCGCTCTGATTTACTTCTGTTGTCGTTGTGCGAAGCTCACGTTTTTGTTCTTTGTTGTCCGCAGCCTCCATCTTCCCGTCGCCGTCCTCGTACTGGAGCAACCCCAGCGCCAACCTGTACTCCAACATCGCCAGCAGCCACGGCATGGCGCACGCGCCCCACCACGTCGCCGGCCACCTGCCCAGCTACCCGCACTACGCGTGACACACTGACGTCGCCTGGGCGTGACGCGCGCGCGACGAGGACGTCACGTTCATGTGACGTGACGTGACGGCGTGACGACGCGTGACCGCGGCGCGTGCGCGCGTGCGTGCCTCTCTCGGTGACGTTTATTCGGACGGGTGTTTAGTGGTGAGGTGTGCGGTGGCGCGCAGTGCGACGACGGACCGTGCCAAACAGACGGCGACTCGACGGGTGGGAGAGTGTCTCCGTGACTCAGTGATCAGGACGCAGTGAACACTGCCCGGGCGGTGGAGGGGTGCTGATCACGTGGTGATCACGTGGTGATCACGTAGTGATGGTGGCGGAGCCCCGACCGCCGTCCGCCACCGGTCTTCCTTGTGATTCTCATAACTTAACCTTTAGGCCGTAAGATATTCCTTTGTACCGTTACCTAGAACTGTTTGGTAGGCGCTGAGGACTCCCTCCTGCGTCGCGTTTCTTCCACCCGATTATGTTTCATCCTTTTTTTTCCTCCTTTTTTTTAGATTCTGTTTTTGTTATGGATTGATAATCTTACGGGGGGGGGGGGGGGGAGGGAGTATAAATATATGTGAATGTGATGAAAGCGCTGGTGGACTTGTTTATTTGCCAATTGATATTTTTTGAAGGACACGATGTGAAGGGAGTTGTGCTTCAGGGATAGATGAGTCACATTCTAGTCAGAGTTTAAATGTGTACCGAGTGTGAGAGGCGTGAAGGCGTGTCGATGTGTGGTGGACGGTCTTAAACTAGTCCGCATTTTATAATAGGCAAAGATGATGGATGTGTTTTGTGATGAATCTTAGTGGGCCTTCTAGGGCTTTACTCTAGATCTCCAGATAGCTTTGCTAGTCATTAATGTTGGTGTTATGTTGTTGTGTTTTGTTGGTTATAATTTCCTATATTTGCTTACCTGCCCAGACCCCAGGAACCATGCAGGTGTGCAATCCCATGTTGAAAACGAACTCCCACTTATAGTGTGGTGTATCCAAGCTGTCGTAACAGTAGAATTGGACGTGTCATGTTAGCCACGTGTTTTACAGAAATCTGAAATCGTTGTTTTAATTGGAGAAGTTAAGAATCACCAAAGTCTTGTTTTCAGTTGATGCAAATTATACTTTCATCGTAGCCAAAAATAAATTGTTTTACTCGTTTGCATTGAATGGACTATTCACCCCTGCATATTATGATTATGAACTTTTTAAGAAGCCGTTGACGACATGCGTGAAAAGAAATGCATTATCGGCCATCCCAACTACTGCCTGTGACATATCCTTCTGCTCCGATTTCGTGTCGCGTTTTTCATTTTGCGCTTTAAAAATTCGCGAAAAGATATCTATTTAGCGTTGCTGGCACTGAACGAACGGCAGTTGCGTTGAAGTTCCATCCCCTCTATTTTCGGCAGGACTGAACTGAATGAACTGTTGCGAGGGTGTATGTCTTGTCCTTACTAGTCTCTGTGGTTTTGTTCTCGCGGATTTGTTTAAATAAGTTATCTATTTATTTACATAACTATAATTTCTTGTATCATGCCGTTTGCCATGTGTTTCTCTAGTCTGGCATACATCTGGCGGTTGAACTGTTGCTGTGTACATACTTATTTATTACCTTGTTGTATACTGAAATGTACAGAATTATAACAAGCATAAACACTATCCTAGTATTTAGTTAATAAAACTACTTGAAATCCATTCGATGGCTTCATTTATCCCCTCCCCTCCCCCAGAAAGGGATTCCTTCCTACACATATCTTTTTTGTTGAAAAAGCGACTGCCTGTCCCAGGCATCCCAGGCCTCCGTCTGCCCTGCCCCTAATGGGAGCGCCTCTCGGAGGCACTGCACGCACGCTGGTGCCCATGTTTTGGTCGCACCGGCCTAGCAGCCATACCGACGCCACGTTCGCGAGGAAGGTATGATGCCGCAGTCGGACCACGGAGCGCCCCTCGCGCAGAACAAGCCACACCGTGCCACCCGTGGCGCCATCTGTCGGACGTCCCCGGCGGGCAGGCAGCGCGCACCGCACCCGAGTGTTGGTATTGCCTACCTCCCAGGCGGGCAGGCGCGCCTAGGGTGGTGCGGTAAACCACCGAGGGATAGCGCCACGGTTCAAACGGCGCCCAGTTTTGCGCGCGGTGCGCTCCGTCCGACCGGGGGACGACTACCCGTCACTACGATCCACGATGGTCGACGATGCGACGAGCGGTTGCTCGGCAAATGACTGACGGCTCCGGCTTACTCGGCGAGCAAAGCGTGAGGATTTTAACATAGGAGCGCCTGTGAAGGCGTGGCGGCGCTCTCTCTTTCTCTCTCTCTCCCTCTCTCTCCCTCTCTGCATCTCTCTCTGTGTCCCGCCGCGCCCCGCTCCACACTGTGCTTAGCATTCTGGCCAGGTCTGCAGCGAGCTCCGCGCTCCTGCCCACCATTAGCAACCCCCTCCCCCCTCCCCTCACCCCTCTCTCACTCTCCTCTGGTGGCAGTGGCAGCCATCCAAAGTCGCCCTCTCTGTCGCACAGCGTGTTCTCTGCACAAGAGCGATAGAGAGGTAACGCCTGGTAACGCCCCAGTTCCAGACGCACCCACGATCTCGCGCCACCCAAAACACCGTAGTGAATAACTAACTAGCTTCCATTTCCACATCGGCCGCCCTTAATAGATGCAATTATATTCCAGAGCATTTTTTATTCCCCCCCGTTGATTTTAATTGAAAAAGTTGCCGTCCCCGGCGGGCAGGCAGCGCAAGCACCGCACCCGAGTGTTGGTATTGCCTACCTCCCAGGCGGGCAGGCGCGCCTAGGGTGGTGCGGTAAACCACCGAGGGATAGCGCCACGGTTCAAACGGCGCCCAGTTTTGCGCGCGGTGCGCTCCGTCCGACCGGGGGACGACTACCCGTCACTACGATCCACGATGGTCGACGATGCGACGAGCGGTTGCTCGGCAAATGACTGACGGCTCCGGCTTACTCGGCGAGCAAAGCGTGAGGATTTTAACATAGGAGCGCCTGTGAAGGCGTGGCGGCGCTCTCTCTTTCTCTCTCTCTCCCTCTCTCTCCCTCTCTGCATCTCTCTCTGTGTCCCGCCGCGCCCCGCTCCACACTGTGCTTAGCATTCTGGCCAGGTCTGCAGCGAGCTCCGCGCTCCTGCCCACCATTAGCAACCCCCTCCCCCCTCCCCTCACCCCTCTCTCACTCTCCTCTGGTGGCAGTGGCAGCCATCCAAAGTCGCCCTCTCTGTCGCACAGCGTGTTCTCTGCACAAGAGCGATAGAGAGGTAACGCCTGGTAACGCCCCAGTTCCAGACGCACCCACGATCTCGCGCCACCCAAAACACCGTAGTGAATAACTAACTAGCTTCCATTTCCACATCGGCCGCCCTTAATAGATGCAATTATATTCCAGAGCATTTTTTATTCCCCCCCGTTGATTTTAATTGAAAAAGTATTCCCTGACAAAATGCGGTGTTTTCTGTTCAGTGCAGCTCCTTTCTATGGTGTCCATGTGACAGGTGAGGAATAAAGACAAAAAAATTTGGGCAGTGAAAAATTTATTCATTCCCTTGAGAATATTTTTGAAAGTGAATAACATTTTGTCAACATCTCTGATAATAATGTACAAGGTACTTCATAGATTTCTATCATTTTACATTTCAAAATTGATCTAACAGGTAGTTTGAAATTTATTTTTTATACATATCACTTGTTAACAATTTACAACAGAACATGATAAAGGAACACATTAAAATTCACAATCTTCATGATTTGTGAAACAAGAAACAAAGTCAACAGAAAGATAAAGACCATTTTCACTTTTTTTCAGTTTGATACAAACACAGTAATGGGGTATTTTCGATAAACGAAGACATGGTGAGGACACGGCTGTCAGAAGTGGGCAGATACTCAAACTGCAGAATTCTCGCCAATCTACTGTGGGTTTGAAGCCCTACCCAAACCCATCATCCTGGTTCAATAAGTCTTCCTCCTTCAAAAACACCCCACTAGTAAATAACCAGTGATAAAACGAGAAATATCAATTAAAAATAAAGTATTTAAAAACAACAGTATACATATGTACACCACTAAAACTGTACAAAAAAAGAAACATACAGTACAATCATACAAATCTCCTTTAAAAAGAAAAGTAAAAACAGGTTTTAAAACTCTCTCACTACAAACAACATATTGACTATTTACTATTTACTTCATTTATTATTCCACTTCTCAATAAAAAAAAGGGAATTCTTACACGGGCACACACAAGGACAAGAGAAGCAGAGAGCTGACGTGACTACACACACCTCTTTTCTCCATTATAAATATATGTTTTAAATATATTATCTCAGATTTTTGGTCAGTGGCGAAGGGAACGGGTCGTAACATGACTGTCACAGCCAGGGCGGTCGCTGCATCGAGTCGTAGGGCGGCCGCAGCCCGAGCGCGGGGTGGTAGCCGGGCGGGTAGAGGCCGGGGTGCAGCAGGTACTGCTGGTAGGCGGCGGCGGCGGGGTCCACCCGCGGGTCCACCAGGGCCTGCGCCAGGCCGTGCGGGTAGGCCGCCGAAGCGGCCGCCGCAGCCCGCTGCGCCTGGTGGGCCTGGTGCGGCTGGTGGCCCAGGAAGGGGAAGGCGGCCGAGGGCGGCACCGACACGTCCGCGCCGACCCCCACGCCGTCGGCGGCCGCCCGGTGGCCGTAGTACCCCGCCGCGGCCGCGGCCGCCGACGGGTACGCCGAGTACGCGTCCTTGTCGGGGTAGAGTCCGAGCCCCGGCGCCAAGCCCGACGTGGGGCCGAAGTTGAAGGCGCTGCCCGGGAGCACGCTCGGCACCTTGGGCACCTCCGCCTGGCCGTGGCCCTTCAGCGAGTAGTGCTGGAAGGCCGTGCTTCCCGGTGCGCCGTCCGCCGCAGCCGCCGCCGCTGCGGCCGCCGCGGCCGTCTCCGCGGCCTGCTTCGCCTTCTGGCGGCTCTTGGCGTCTTGCTTGGGCGTTGGAGCCACCGCGGGCGGCGGCGGCGTGGCGGCGGCTGCTGCAGCGGCGGCGGCCGCCGCCGCCATCTGACCCTTGGTGGGGTAGACGGGGGTGGCGGGCACGGCCGGCGACGCCGCCGTCGGCTGGCTCTCCCGGAAGGCGGACCCCGGCCGGCTGAACAGCGGGTTCGCGGCGGCGCTCGTCGGGTAGAAGGGCGACGAGTGCCGCGGGTACACGTCCATCATGTGGGACAGCTGCTGGTGCAGCGACGCGGCCGCCGTCGTGGCCGTCACGGGCGCGAAGGGGCTGCGCGCGCCGGCCGCGCCGCGGGCCACGGGCGCCGTCACCGCCGACGAGGTCGACGCCGACGCCGTCGCGGGGGTGGCGGTCGCGGCCGGCGGCGGCGTGGGGGTGACCACGGTGGACGGCGCGGGGAAGCTGGTGGCCGCGAACGCAGCCGCCTCTGCGTAGTGCCTCTTCTTCACGGGGAACGACGAGACTGGGGTGCGACTCCTGGCCAACTGCTGCTGTTGCTGCTGAGCAAGCATCTGCTGCTGCTGCTGTTGTTGTTGCTGCTGATGGTGTTGTTGCTGTTGTTGCTGCTGCTGTTGTTGATGTGCCAAATACTGCTGGTGCTGTTGCTGCGCAAGGAGATGGTGCTGTAGTTGTTCTTGTTGCATCTGGTGCTGTCGCTGGAGGTACATTTGGTGTTGCTGGGTCTGTGGTTGTTGCTGCGTTTGCTGTTGTTGCTTTTCTTGTTCCAGCTTCTGCATCATGAGCTGTTGTTGTTGCTGCTGCTGCTGTTTCTCCTGTTGCATCTTCTGCATCATGAGCTGCTGCTGCTGTTGCAGAATTTGTTGCTCCTTCTGCTGTTGCAAAATGGCCTGCTCCTTCTGCTGCTGAATCAACTGCTGCTCCTTCTGCTGCTGCAACAACTGTTGTTCCTTCTGCTGCTGCAACAGTTGTTGTTCCTTCTGCTGCTGCAACAGTTGTTGTTCCTTCTGCTGCTGCAGCAGCTGTTGCTCCTTCTCCTGCTGCTGCTTGATGAGCGTCTGCTGGAGCAGGTGCTTGTGGTGAAGCGGGTGCGGGTACGCATGAGCCGGGTTGGTGTGGGCGTTGAGGGTGTTGTGCGTGGTGTGGGCGACGTGGGCGGTGTGGGCGTTGTGGGCGTTGTGGGCGTTGTGGGCGTGTGTGGGCGTTGTGGGCGTGTGGGCGTGTGGGCGTTGTGGGCGGTGTGGGCGTGTGTGTGTGGGCTGTGTGGGCTGTGTGGGCTGTGTGGGCTGTGTGGGCGGTGTGGGCGTGCGGGGTGGGCCGGTAGGGCGCTGTCCGGTAAGGGTCGGGGTACTGCTGGGGGTGCGGCTGGTGCGGCTGGTGCGGCTGGTGTGTCTGCATCGGCTGCATGGGCTGTTGTTGGTGGTGCTGGCTCTGCTGGGGGTGGACATGTTGCTGCTGTTGCTGATGGAGGTGGTGATGGTAGAGGTGAGCCTCCTTCGGCGAGCCGGCGGCCATGGCGTGCTGCGTGTGCTGCGGGTGCTGAGGGTGCTGAGGGTGCTGAGGGTGCTGAGCGTGCTGAGGGTGCACGGCGGGCAGGGGCGAGCCCATGGCGGGGGTGGGCGAGCCGACGGCGGGCGACCGCGACGGTGACCGCGTGTCGATCTGGAGCCGCTGGTCGACCGGTGACCGCGAGTCCATGGGCGACCTGGCGTCCATGGGCGAGCCCGCGTGCATGGGCGAGCCGGTGTGCATGGGCGAGCGGGTGTCGATGTGCAGGCGCGGCTCGTGCGGCGAGGCCCCACCGGGGTGCATCGGCGACCGCGAGTCCGCGGCCATGCGGTGCTCGGCCGGGGACTGCGAGTGCATGGGCGAGCCCGCGTGCAGGTGCGGGTCCATGGGCGAGCGCGCGTGGCTGTCCATGGGCGAGCGGGCGTCGATCTGCAGCCGCGGCGACTCGGCCTCCATGGGCGAGCACGAGCCGGCGTGCATGGGCGACCGGGTGTCGATGTGCAGCGGCACGGGCGAGCGCTGCGCGTGCGCGTCCGCCGGGGACTCGGCGTGCATCGGCGTGCGCGGGGACTGCGAGTGCAGGTCGATCTGCAGGTGCGACGGCGACCTGGCGTCCGGGTGCGGGGACGCGCCCGCGGCGCCGGCCGGCGACGGCGAGGCGGAGGGGGCCGCGGGGGAGTGCGGCGACGGCGACGGCTGCTGGTGGAGGTGCTGGTGGTGCGCGAGGTGCGGGTCCTGCTTGGCCATCTCCGACGGCGCGTACGGCGCGGGCGAGAAGGGCGGGTACAGCGGCTGGTAGCCGGGGGCGGCCTGCGGCTGCGAGGCCGACGCCGAGGCCGGGCTCGTGTGCGGCCGCGTGTACGTGTGGCCGAGGCCGTGGCCCTCGGCGCCGTGGCCGTGGCCGTCTCGCGGGCTGTCGCTGCTGCTCTTGTCGGGGCTCTTGTACGTGGTATCCTGCGGGGAAAAACACATCCCGGTCAGACCGTTGACATTCCAGAAACCACAGGGGGGGGGGGGGGGGGCACTCCACAGTATCGTAAACACACTCAACGAGAAAAAAATGTCATCATTTTTTAAAGACATTTTTCCCCCATCCCCCCCAAAAAAACTAAGCTTGATTTTGAATAACCACGGTACACTTGAATACCCGTCGGAAGACGCAACGTACATTATTTCCTGGTTTTCAAAAAAAAAAAAATAGGTAGACGAACCTGGTAGAAGCCGACCCGGATGGTGCTCTCGGTCGGGGCGTTGGTCGGGTATGCCGGCAGGTGCGTCTGCACCGGGGACCGGTGCAGCGGGGACGGGAAGGGCGCGGGGTAGCTCGGCGACGAGCCGTCATGCTGCTCCTGGCTGAAGGACGACCTCTCGGACACGCTGCTCCCCGTGCTGAGGCGGCGCTGCCGCTTGCCCAGAGGCGTCATGGGCACGTCGTCCAGTTCCTCGCGCCGGTAGGGGGTGTCGCCGCCCAGGCTGTCTGCTCGGAGAGGAAAGTCAGGGCATGAGAGCGGGCCGGCATGAGCTGGGCGGAGCTGGAAGACACGGCACGGCCGTGCCAACTGACCTTGAGCAGGAGACGACATCCGGGAGATGTCCAGGGTGGCCGACAGCTCGGGCTTTCTTCTGGCGGCGGGCGCGGGCTGAGATTTCGGAGCACCGAACGCCTTGAACCAGGCACTCAAGTTGGGAGTCGGGTTTGGCTTCTTTTTGGGTTTATATTCCTGTTCCTCCTCATACTCCTCCTCCTTTATTTTCTTCAACTCTTCTTCCTCCTCCTCTTCCAGTCTCCTCCTCCTCTCCCTTTCCCTCTCCTCCTCTTCCTCTTTCCTAGCTCTTGCTTCGGCTTCTTCTTTCTCTCGTTTGAGAGTTGCTTCGAGCAAAGCTTTCTTTTGGGCGGCCAAATAAGCTTTCTCTTTGTCTTCATCAACCTCTTGGTCATTGGGAGAAGACCCACCATCCTTTAAATTTAGAAAAAGGATAAAAATAGTCAACAACGCTAAAAATATGAGAAGGAATGATAAACTCAGCTCAGCATACCTTGGGAGTAGATTCTGCAGAATTATCACTGAAATTATGCCGTTTCACAAGCCCTACACCGACACCAAATCCACTTGTGAGTACAGTACCCAGACTCAACTTCGGGGCAGTCAATTTATTCCATTCCTGGATAACAAAAATAAAGAAATAAATAAGGGAGTTTAGATTTTTTAAAAAGACTAACTTTAAAATCAACTATTTCAACCTATTTGGTTGACTGCAAGAAATGAAACGTACAGTAGCTGCATTAACCTCCTTTGTTGCAGCAGTCTCTCCTTGAATGGTTGAGATAAGATTGCCTTTACTCTTGCCGGGTTGCAGTCTCTCAGTTGTTCTTCGCTTGGGTGCCAAAGCACTAGATTTTTCAGATTCCTTACCAGCTTCTTTCCCTTCTTTAGGTTTACTTGAGGACCCTGATTTCCGCTTAGCAATAGCATCCTAGAGATTTTAAAAAATGGAATCAGTTCAGTGTTCTACTTACATCACACAGCAGGAATCCAATCAATTAAGTATCCATACCTTCCCCTTCTCATCAGGCTTTGTGATAGTTGATTTTTGGCTGTCCTGGTCGTCTCCCAGGATTTGAGAGGGGGAACTACTTGCAGATGAAAACTCAGAGCATCGTGGGGCATCATCCAACCACATGTTTATATCCTTGAAAAGTTAAAGAAAATTTAGAGTCTATTGTGATACATCTTTTAAACAGCAGAAGCTAAGCAATGAAACCTGTGAACTAGATCATACCTTTAGAGTTTCCTCAGTTGCTATCGACAAAGCTTGATGTATGGCAGGGTTTTTCAGCACACCCGCTCCTTTCTTAACCTGAGGTGGACCAGACAATTTAGAACCAAGTTTATCATCAGCATTGTTTGCATTTTGTTCTGACTCAAGTCTTTCTTGATGTTTCCTTCTAAAAGTCTCATTGTTGCTCATTTCCCGTTCTAGCGCGGTGAAAGGATCGGTGTCAACAACCTTCAGATCATCATGAAGAGTCTCTTTTTCCTCAAACCACCTGTCTTCTTCTTCCTGACTCATTCTCTTCATGCGCTTATTTTCACTAATCTTCTCAGGTTTTTTCTGTTGTAAATTTTTTTCACGCTTCCATTCTTTTAAACCCTGTTTGAGGCCTTCCCAGCCTGCATCATCCAGGTCTAAATCAAAAATATCTTTCTTTTCTTCTACATCGTCCTCAAAACCCTTGTCACCAGCTCCCACAAGTTCAGACCAGGCCCGATCTCTTTTCTGCTGTTCCTCTTTAGATAGGGGTCCTTTATTTTTTGAGCTGCCATCCTTGTTGCGTTCATTTCGAGATGCCCCTTTCTTATCCCCAGACTTCTCTGAGAACTTGTCAGAATCTTTGGTCTCAATATCGCTTCTTCTCTTCTTTTGTGCAAGAGCTCTTCGGATGTCATCTTTCCTGAATTTGCCTAGTCTAATGCTGGAGGAGCTGCTGTCCCTACTCCTGCTGAAAAATTTAAAGTAAGCATATCAACTTAACAATCAAAAAGAAAAAAGGACTGAAAATAATTGTAGTGACAACAGAGGAGGAATGTACAAACCTATGATCAGAGAAGTCTTCATCTTTAGAATCATGATCATTTTCAATGCTACTATCATTTAGGTTGTCCAATCTGTCATTTTCGTTCTTGTATTTGCGGTGTTTATCTTTATCACTAATGCGTGCAAATATTTGGCTTTTCTTGCTAGTGGATTTTAATCTATGATCTCTGCTTTGGTCCCAATCAGAATCATTTCGGGTTAGATGTGAACTATTGTCATCATCATCATCTTCCTCGTCGTCATCCGCAAATGTACGTTTCCTTTTGTCAGGCTCTTTTTTCCTTTCTTTACTACGATGTTTGCTTTGGTCTCTACTACTGTCACTTGGACTGCTGTGGTGACTATGGTTACTGTGCCTGCGATGTTCTCGTCGATGTCTGTGCTTTTTACGGCGCCGTTCTCCTGGTGCTTGGTCTAATGCTCCATCTTCATCAGATGAAAAGGCACTACCCACATACCGATCCATACACTTCTCAAATCTTTCCAGTAAGTTCATGGCCATTTCAGTGTACTCTGTAAAAGCATTTACAAACAGGTTAGAAAGACAGACAGTATTAGAGGCTTAATTAGGTAGGATTGGAACAGTATCCCTACCACTCCCATCTCCATTGTAAACTCTGCAATTATCAATAATGCGCATAAAATCCGCGCGAAAATGTGAAACAGATGTATAGGATCCATCATCTAGTTTATCACACATCCGATTCAGATCCATAGGCTTCCTTATAACACTGTAATACCGAGGAGCATAATCCTCTGACACTTCGTCCAGAAATGGCCACGCATCCTCATGATTCTTTAGCTGTTCCAAAACTTTAAACATGCCAGTTTTGACGTCTTCTTTGGATGTTTTAAAACTGGGGGAAAAAGGAGAGAATATAAGTAATGTTTTCAACTAAGAACAAATGTAAATGACTGAAAATTTTATTAAGATAAACAACAAAAACTCAGTCAACATTTACAAGGCCCACATACACCAGCAATGCAATTGCACTGCAATAGTATACATGTTACAATAAGAAACACATGGCTTAAAATGGACCACCCAAGCAAAACATTCATTTCATACATTAAAAATTAAAAACATGCATACAAAAAAAGCATTTATGACACGAGTATGCTTGTGTAGTAATATTGTAACAAAGTGACATATGTTTTAGTTGCAAAAAAAAAAAAAAAAAAAACACTTACTCTTGAGAAGCCCGCATTTTGTCTTTAGAAGATGAAATGTGGATTTTCCCAGTTGCAGAAGACAGAGAATTATTTGTCTGACGTCCAAGAGGCTTTACTGATGCTGGCTCCTCCTCGGATTCTGACCGGCTGGAGCAACTCCGAGAGCTGAGTCGGGTGGTACCATGAAATGTACGACCTTCTGCTCTTTCTTTTAAAATTTGCTCTTCCAATTGTCTATTACAGAAAAAAAAACAACCATGGATAAAATATTATAATAAAATAAAAATTGATGTATAAAAAAATATTTTTTTTTGAAGAGTAAGGGTATCTGATCACACAAAATATTAGTGTTTTGAATGGTACCTTTGACGCCTTTCTCGCTCTTCCGCCTCTTTCACTTTCCGCTCCTCTTCTTCTTTAGCTAATATTCTTGCATTTTCTTCCTTTTCTTTAGCTAATTTTTCAATCCGTGAAGATTGACGTCTCGGCATGAATTCTTGCATGCGTTTTCTGAAAAATTGCACCAAAGAGTTAAGAAAAATCTATTTGAAGATATTAAATCAAAATACTTTTAAAATACCTTTGAAGCTTTTCTTTCTCAGCAAACAGGCGAGGAATTTCAGGAAGAAAATCTTCTATTAACACACGGTATAGAGCTTTCTCTTCTTTTCCAGTTGAACCTTTGAACTGAGTAGCCAATTTTGCCCAATCTTCTTCGGTGTAACAAATAACCTGCCATGTGCCTCCTCCTTCTCCTGGTTCCGGAGGATCCTCATGGTCCGACTCCTCATCTTCATCACCATTATCACCAGCTTTAGATGACTTTTTCTCTTTTGCAGAGGGTCTACCTCGTTTTTTCTTAACTTTTTCTTGCTTAAGTTTACGCCCCTTTACTTTCCCTCGGTTCTAAAAAATGAAAGAGCATTCAATCAATATAGGAAAGGAAATCTTGGTATTTGCTGGAGGGAGCAGTAGGGTACACAAACCAACCTTGTTAGCTGTTTTAGGCAGATCTTCTCGGTACAGACGTGTCCCATAAAAATAATAGTATGCCGATGAGTTTGCATCATGGCCCAGGGGGTCCACCCGTAGACTGTCTGATTCTAAGTTCTGGATAGGTAAGAAAGAATGAAATCTGTATTAACAATCTTCATTGACTTTTTCCACAACAGACTACACACATACAAGAAAATACACACCTTCAATACATCTTGCACATCATCGGCATCTAATCTGAAGTCGCAAAGTGCATGAATAATTTGGACTTTGGTTCTTAACGGGAGAAACTGAAAATCAATGTCAGTGTTGAATGGATTGTCTCTCATTTGTTCCTGAAACAGAAAAATGTGGTTAAAACCGCTCAGCCTTCAGAGATTATCAAATGGGAAATGTAATAAAAGGCAACTACCTGACACTTTTGTCTAAGAAAGCGGCGCAGGAACATTTGATAGTTAAATGGAGAGATGTCAGTGTTGTTGGGCGAGTGGCCCAGGCATCCGGCAAGCAGGCGAACAATTAAATCCTGCAGCAGACAGCTGCCCGTGTCATCCGCACCATCAGTTAAAAGTGCCTCTTCTAGATCCTTTAAATGATTAAGACATACATACATAAGACACACATATGCAATTAGAAGAACATGCATACTTTCATAATAATACCATCCATACCTCAATATCAAAGTCCAACAAGTTAAAAGCAGCTCGGAAAAGAGAACAAAAGTGAGCGATGCTCGGTACTTCCCACCATGACTGCACGTCTGCAAAATAATGATTAAGAAATAGAGAATACTGCACAAATGTGGATGGATAACATGTTAAAAACATGCGCATACACCTCAATAGAAAACAACGTAACCATGTATTAAACAGCTATGGAGCCAGTATTTCTTTATAACTCTGTGGCAGAGAGTTTACATTGATTTTCGTATAGATAAGTAACGATATTCAGATCCGACGGACAACTTAGGTTAGAACTAGGTTATGGTATTTGTTTTTGTGATTCGGTTGCCATTTGAGGACTGGAAATACGATAGCAAATGAGTATCTGCGTCAATAGAGTGGAGGCAGGTTCAAAACAGTTTATTTTAATACTCGAATGTTGCATTAAGATCTTTTCAGACCTTGCCCGCCAAATTAGGCTTGAGTTTGTAAACTCTTGCGCAGTGGAGAGTTTTCTCAAATGGAACGAATGAAACCAAAGCATTGGCGGGTGATAGCCAAAATTTTGAGAAAGCCGTCTTCCCCACTTACCGTCCATTATGATACGTTTTGTCAAATTATCTGAATTAAGTCTGTCTACAGATATCTTCTACACTGAGCAAAAAAATAACAACAACACTGTACTCCATCTTGCTTGCTAGTTTTAGAGATTTAGAATTCAGCCGGAAATGCTTTCGGGGGGGGGGGGGGTCAGCTACGAGGCAGAGAAGGCTGCAGAGTTAATGTCGGAACTTTTGATTTGATTAAGGTTGATAGACCGCGGGCCATAAACCGCAGCTTAAGGAAAAACACCAAGTGTCGTTGTGGTTTCGATATTTTTATTAATGTCTGATCAACGGATTTACCGCGTTCTTTGTGTTCTTTATTGTACTGCGTGCGCTCGGGTGAAAAGGCCATCTAGCTAGGTTGACGCTGACGCCGTTGTACGCCTGTTGGATTCTTTAGCTTTGTAGACAAAAGTGAAGCGGAAAGTAAGAATCCGGAGGGCGCACGGCGTCAGTGTCATGCGAGACTAACTAAACTCACCTTAGCGGACGACAATCGCGTTTGGACAAAGTCCGGCGGATTCGAAGCATTTTCAAACTGGCTAAAATTTGTGTCCGGACCGGGGAAGGTAAAGGCTTTTACCTCCCCTGTCAGGACTATGTCTCGATCAAGAGACACCTTAAGTCCGCTTGTTTGTACCGGAAAATTTCACCAACTTTCGTGTTTTGTCGACCGTTAAGGACGAATCTCTTTCATAGAAAATGATTTTTCATCAAATGTAGAGGATAAATGGAGGAGGATGGCATAATGAGAACTCGTAAATAGAAAGAGCAGTATGAAAAATATCTATTCATCTTCAACAATTGTACAGAATCAACTGACAAAAAAATAACAAATTATAATTTTACAAAATGCACTTTTGAAATGCACAATATCATAAATACATTTCCTTTTTTCACATCTACAATTTGAAATACAGCATTGTGGATTTCAGAATTTTATCTCACTGGCTCCTGTTAAGTATCATATAGATAGGTCATCTAATTTATTTTATCAACTCAAGTACAGTTTGTTCCTTGTATGGAAATTAGTGTGCTTGTGATTATGGTAAATACAGGAAAATAATGGCATATAGTAGTGTTTGAGCATTCGCTGAAAGTTAATTGAATCAGACAAACATACAGTGTTTTGTGCATGACAATGACTTCCATAACAAGCAACAAACTGGAATGCCACCTTTGATGACCCCAATCTTGCCCCATCACTTCCATGACTATTAGAGCAATGGGCAACTGGTCACAGTGCTTATTTACTTTATGTACAACATAAAATATGAAATTATAAAAACTACTTAATTCTAATCAAGTTCTGAGCAGCAATCGGGTGATTCCTCCCTGGTATATCACTTGATGAGTTGCACCAAAGAAGACTGTGAGTCTACGAGACAGTCATTATGCCTGATTTATATCCTCTGCACATTTCCAACGAAATTAATTTCTAGTTTAATATTGATTCTTCTAATATCTCTACACTCTACATTACCCACACTTTGTCAGTCTTTTCTCCAAATATATTATACGGGCATTAACAAAGAAAAGTAAAAATGGTATCAGAACAGCGTAAAGGCAATCATTTTAACTATCCAACCAGAAAGCCTAACACAGGCATGACTTTGATTAAAAATATGTTTGATCAAAAAGTTACCATAACAATCACACAGCAACAACTATACACACTACTCAAAATCATATGATACAATCAAACGCACAGCATTCGCTCCAAGTAATGGAAACATGTTGATTTATATACAGCTCACTTAACATTTAGCAAGGACTAATAACTAGCTTCCATACATGACAATAAAGAACATAATGGTACAAAATATATGAATGGTATCACATGAGAATTCTCATTTTTGTTTCCTTTCCAAACAAAGAGTTCGTTAAATTAAGCTTGAATGTGACTCACAACAACTTTCTGACAACTAATCAGCATAACAATAACAAGCCTGAACACAACCACTTTTTGACACAACCTTTATGACACAATGCAAATTGGCACACAAAGAGGCAGACTGGATCGTACAAAATGGTTGGACGGAAAACATCAAACCTCAGTGAGGCAGAATGACTTCTGTAGAATCAGTCAATAAGGAAAATTAAGTAACATGCTTACTGTAAAATTTCCACAGTGGGGAAAAAAATGGACAGGAACAAGGTCAATACTGGCTTAAGGAATACTTCTTGTTGCTACCTATGGCAGTCTACACCTCATATGAGCTCTGCAACAAAATGTGGCTGACTATGATGGTGATGATGGTTCACTCGTACACTTCCTGCCGCTGAACCAGGCAGGGGGGGAAGAGCTGGAAGTTGATCAGGAACTTGGAATGTTGAACCTTGGAAACCTAAAGCTGCTTCATACATCTGCAAATTGAATTTAAAAAGCAAAGGAAATATAAGAAGATTGCAAAAAAAAAAAATATGGCAAAGAAAAATTTAATCAAAAAATGGTCATTTACATCTCTGTGATTTCCATGGTTGTCAGTTCCTCTTAATGTAGCATAGTTCCCTCCATCATCAGCAGCATCATGTGATCCTCTTCTATTGGGATGTTGGATTGTTGCATAGGTATTGTCCACCTACAAAGTCATCAACAATGTAAAAGAATGTAAATGAGAAATTTACATTTATCCAGCCGGAAAATTAATACATAAAGCCAAATGGATTAGAAGAATGGAACATACATGTGAAAAATCAGCACTATCTCTACATTCTGCATCTGCACTATGATCGGGTTCACAAAAGACTTGCATTGTTAGTTCTTGTTCTTCATACAATTTCAATTTCCTGAAAAACAAAAACGTTTGTTATGAAATTTTAAAAATTTCCCAATAATTTAGAACCAACTACAGAATAATCTACTTACTGTTCAATCCATAGTGGATTTTCTGTTGTGTTTAAGTCATCGATGATGGCCTTCTTAATGAGAGCATCTTTTTTCTTCATGTCTGATGGCTGTGACACAATCCTGATAAGAGATGGAACATATGGAATAGCAATTACCTAAAACTGTAAATTTAATCAGTAAAATTCATTTTACAAGCAATCAGCAACAGTATCCCCTTACCAGTGTCTGAAACAGCAGCAGACAACCAAAACTGTTACACAACCAACAAAAAGCACAATAAGCAAAGCTATAAGAGCAGCAAGTGCTGAATCTATGGTTTCCTCCTTTGGTGTAACATATGCAGGCTGAAATAAAAAACAATGTTGGTTAACAAGACTTCTCTTCTAGTCATACAAGTATCCCAAAGGCCTTGGAGCTTACCACAACATTTTCAATGGCAAAGCCAGCATAATAGTCCTTTAGAAAATCATATTTGGCATCAATGACCTTAAGCACTTCAGGAATGGCTGCAATTGTGTTTGAAGGAGTATCCACCACATGAAGGTACATATCACTCCTGATGAATAAAATAAATAGTCAGTTAAAAGAGATTACTGAGCACAGAGAACAATGTTCTTATTTATGGTGCTTTTGGAATTATCCTACTCACCAATCAGGTCGCGGACGGCCCTGACTGTTCACATGGGGCCCTATTCCATCAACAACAACCAAGCGCTGAGTGGCATTTGAAAGCTCAGCCACAATTTCAGCTTGCTGTGCATTTACTTCACTTGGTGGGCGAGACAAAATGACACGAACAAGCTGTGATGGCTCATATAGCCAAACCTAAATATGGAGAGAAAAAAATTACCTCTAAGGATACAGAATAGCAATGTTGAAATTTTTTTAAAGGTATGAATGACACACTTACATGAACCTTAGTTCTTGTTTCTCTTTCTGGAGGAGATTGCTCTCTGGCTACTACATCAATAATAAATCGATCTTGGTTATATTCAGCCATGTAATTTGATGTGCGCAACTGACCAGTTTGGGTGATATTGAATGGGCTAGGCACAATTGATCCAGATGATCTATTTGACCCATACCTGATGCACATAAGAACAGATCATTAGCAATCCACAACCGAATAAAACCAAATCAGAAAGGCAACATTTTTTCTATTACATACTTGTAAAGATTTGATGCTGCAATGTAATATATAATGGAACCATTGGATCCCAAGTCAGGGTCCTTGGCTGTCAACTGAATAACAAGCTCATCAACATTGGCCATCGCATTGACACCTGAAAAATGAAGGGTATGATAAACACTGCAGGAGAAGTAAGAGAGTCAAATAGAGTTTTTTTTGTAACATACCAGCATAATAATTTAAGTGCTCAAACTGAGGAGGGTTATCATTTTCATCCAAGACTTTTACTACAACATGGGCAATAGATGGATCTTGTTGTAACTCACTTTCACTCATGGCATTCATTTCATCCTGAAAAGATTATTTTGGTTAGCCCCTACTTGACAGAATACAGTTAAACAATGAACAAATTTAAGAACATACCTTTGGCATAAAAAAGTCAGGGTCATTGCTAGCTTTGATGTACAGCTCATAGGAATCTTCTTTCTCACGATCCAAAGTTGCATTAGTATACAGGGTTCCATCTGTCCTTTCAATGGAGAATAAACCAGGACCGCTGTTGCGAATGAGATAATAATAAATACGTGCATATAGCCCCTCATCAGGGTCTTGAGCTTCAACTCGCCCTGTAAATGAAAAAAATAAAGCACATTAATAAATTGAATTAACTTACAACACAACAATTTTTTTAGAAATCAGTCAATAGCAAGCTTAGAAACAAACAATCTTACCAATTTTCACATTGGGAGGAGCATTCTCTGGTGCACTGAAATGATACGGCATGGTCGATGGACCTCGTGGGAACTCAGGGTTGTTATCATTTGCATCGATCACATTAATAGAAAGCACTCGCAGTGTCTCATAGCTAGTTGGAGAGCCATGATCACGAGCAACAAGAACCAACTGGAATAAGATAGAAGAAAAAAACTTAAGTAAATGTGTCTGAAGTTTTCTTAAATGCACTCAATTTTTCTAATGGAATGTACTCACCTCATATTTCTCCTTAACTTCTCGATCTAAAAGCACCTTCGTAACTATTTCCCCTGTTTCTTCGTTGATTAGGAATTCCTCTGTTTCTTGCACATTCTTGTTATCAACTTTAAAATGGTATGTAACATGACCATTTTCTCCACCATCCCCATCAATTGCCTTAACCACCATCACAGAATATCCGGCCTCAGCATTACTCTAAAACAACAAACATTAAGTATTATTTCAGATAAGAGATAGGTTGTGATCCAATGCCAGTGAAAACAAAAATGTGTAGCACTTACTTCTGGTATGCCAATAGAGGCATTTGTTGAACCGGGCTGGGTGAAAACAGGTTTGTTGTGATTTACATCAAGAACAGTGATGTTCACGTCAGCTCTGTCCATAAAATGCCCATCACTCGCTTCCACAAGGAGATGGAAGTGTCGCTCCGCTCCAACTAAAGATGAAGCAGCAAACAGTACTCCTGTTTCTGGATCTACAGCAAAGGATCCTGAAATTTGAAGAATTGTTAGACCTGCTATGTTGTAATAATTTATGAATACAGTGGGATGATGAGACCAGGATATTAATTGTTGAGCAATAATGAATCACACTGACCTCCACTATTTCCAGATACTATTGAATATCGCACATGAGCATTTTCGCCTTGGTCAGGATCCTCTGCTCGTAACTGTACTAAAGGTGAATTAAGAGCCACAGTTTCTTCCACAGTGGCTCTATAGCTATGCTGGGTCAGAACAGGTGGGTTGTCATTCACATCTAAGATGCGTATAGTTACCTGTAAATCAAGTTGAAGTGAGTAAAGACAGTTCAATTATACAATTGTTTTGCTTTCAAAAAGTTCACTTGTACATACTGGAACAGCCGCAGTTCGGCGAGTGTCAGGAGGAGCTCCGTCACTAGCCATCACTTGTATGACGATCTCAGGAGTTGCCTCTCGATCCAGCACTCGAGGATGTGCAACAGTAATTTCTCCACTATCACGATCAATCAGGAAGTCATTGCTATGCTCTCCGATAAGCTGGTAAGTGACAACACCGAATATGCCATCATCCTTATCAGTGGCTTTCACTTTGACGACAACGGTTCCAGCTGGGGCATTTTCTTTCACAGCCGCCTCATATTTAGACTGCAATAGAACAAAATTGTAAATCTGATTTGTCAACCAGAATGTGGGATAAAACTGCAAATTAGTTCCCCCTTAGTATTTACCTGAGCAAAAACAGGGTCCATATCATTAATATTGATAACATTCACAGTTACATCGGCAGTTGAAGAAAGAGGGGGAGCTCCTGAATCATACGCAACTACTGTGAAGTTTAGCGTGTTATTTTCCTCAAAGTCAATTCTTCTAGTAGTACGGACCACACCTGCATCAAATTTCATTATGAAAAAATTTGTTGTAAATTTATTTTCAACACATGTGTTTCAACAGTGATTGTAGTAAAATTTGCAGCACTTACCAGTTACATTATTTATTTCAAAGTAAGCAGATGGTGGAACAATGGCATAGCCTTGAATGTTCGAATCTTCATCCGTTGCAGTGAAAGTACCAACTATGGTGCCTACTGGTTGCTCCTCGATAAGATCTGCTTTGTACCGAGGATCCTCTCGTGTCCAGGGTTTAGAGAACATTGGAGGGAAATCATTTACATCAATTATATTTACCACCAAGGTACCTAAATAGCGGAAAAAGAGAAAAAAATGTCATTAAAAGTTTATTTTGAACCAAAAATGTCAGGATTTCATTTAAACATACCTTTGCCTTGTTGTATGTTTGGTGCAGTAATATCCGTCACAACAACAGTAATTCTAACAACAGCAGCTACATCACGCTGAAGAGGTTTAGCAACAGACACCTCACCAGTTGAGCTGTCAATGCTAAAGAACTCCTGTGCATAACAAAAGGGAAGAAAGGATAGATATATGCGAGAAAACTATGATGTTCATGAACCAAAGTATCTGCATACCTTGAAATCTTCTGTATCATTCACAGGTTTGCCGTGTTTGTCAATAGCAGTGATAGGGTCAGATACTGAAAAACTGAGTGCTTCAGAGCTGTTTACATCTAAGTCAGTTGCATTAAGGGTGTAAAATATTGTGCCTGGTACCGTGTCCTCAGTAACCTAGAGAAAGTTTTAAGAAAATTTAAAATGTGATTTTAAAATTGAGCCCTTATTTTTTATTAATTTTTAAAAGAATAAAATATGAAAAAGAATTAATGTGACCACCAGTAACTTACAGCAGTGTTTTGAGTAGCTGGCACAAAGAATGGAGCTTTATCATTAGTATTGAGAACATTGACCATAAGTGTTGTGGTACCACTTAGCATAGGGATCCCTGCAAAGTAAAAGAATTTTCACCTGATTAATGTGCATACTTATGAGAATAACAATTTTGTGGTACTGTGCAAATGCAAAGTACACATGCATACAACATTTTGACAAGGACAACGAACCTCCATCGACAGCAATGACTTCGATATTATACAAGCGCCTGCGGTCAAAATCCAAATGATTTGCCACTTTTACAACTCCTGACTCAGGTTCTATAGAAAAATCGTCAAATGCTCCTTTTTGAATTTTGTATTTTATTTGGGCATTGACTCCAGCATCAGCATCAACCGCTGTCACAGTATCCACAGTTGTACCTGCATTTTCAAATAAATTATGTTAAATGATGACAATGATGAAAGTGATTTTAAACAAAACGCCTTTTTTCTTCTTTTTTTTTGTGTGTCTAATTCTAATATCTTACCAATTGGAATATCCTCAGGGAGGGAGGCTAGGTAAGTTTCTTGCTCAAATTCGGGGTGATTATTGTTCACATCTAAAACAGTTATATGTACAATACATTGAGAACTGAACTTTCCATCAGAGGCCTGTAATAGAGAACACATTCAATAAGTCGTCTTGTCACTCAAGAGAAGTTTCGTAGTGTTCAACACTTTCAAAAAACTGTAATGGCACCACTGTCAAATTTTCCCACCTGTACAGTTAAGTCTATTGTGTCAGTAGGGACATTGGTCATATCCAGACCAGCAGGGTTTGAGACTTTGACTTCTCCTGTGTGCGAGTCAATGGCAAAAAGGTTTTGGATGTTTCCTTGCTTGATGGAATACATGACTTCTGAAGTTTTATCGGCATCTCGAGCCTGCAATTCAGTCATATTTTGTTATTCCACTTCTGCACTTTATCCAGTAACATGTGTTCTATAAGAAGCAAAAAATACACACCTCCACAACAAGAGGAGGCTCAAAGTTTGTGGCTCCTTCATCAATAACAGCACTGTAGTTTTGGCTTGTAAAGATTGGAGTGTTGTCATTAGAATCAAGGAGAGAGATTTTCAAAGGCACAACAGCTGATAATCCCGAGGATGATCCCTCATCATCAGTGACCTAAAAAAATAAACACATCATTAATAGGCATATGCAACCTCCACACATGAAAAAGTTGAGTTAAAAAGAGATTTAAAAATGTTTACATACCTTATAATTCAGGAAATAGACAGCCTTTGTTTCATAATCCAAACAGGAACTTGACCCTGGATTCTCACAAGGTGCCACCAAAATCACCCCGGTCTTTTTGTTAACTAGGAACCTGATAAGGTTAAGATGTTTTTAAAGCGTTAGAAAATAAAGCAAACCAAATACTAGTACAGCAAGTTGAAAATTGTGAACTGTTCCTTACTTTTCTGCACCATCACCAATAAGTTGGTAGACAAAACCATCTTCACCAAAATGCCCGCTGTCCCTATCATGTGCAGTGATTGTGGCAATCACAGTTCCTGGAGATGCATTCTCATGGACACTGGCTGAATATGCCTCCAAATCAAACACTGGAGCATTGTCGTTCTCATCAGTCACAGTCACAGTCACCGTCGCAGTGGAAGATAGACGAGGTTCTGTGTGAAGTTCCTCAGCAACAACCTACAAGAAAAAGAAGAATTTTTAAAGACAAACCTCAAAAGCTGGATAAAGCTGAAGGTTTTTTAAAAATTTAATTTATGATCCTTACAAGAATAATGAATTTACGATGGTTAGGGTTCTCATAGTCCATGGATCCATTAGAAACTCTAATGCTGACAGATGTTGAGCCAATTGCTTTACTTGGTTCAACTGCAAATGCGCCAGATACATCTTCAAGATGCAGAGAAAACTCAGAATTGGTGCCCTAGAAAAAAAATTAAATTATGTATTGTTGCACAGAGAATGTCCAGGACTGATGAATAGCTTTAGTTAACTTACAATATCTGAATCTGTTACAGTCATATCAAGATGGGGTAACGGTGTTCCAGCAGCAGCATTTTCAGGGATGGACACACTGTACTCCTTCCTGTCAAAAGTTGGTGGCTCGTCATTAACATCACGAATGGTCACAGTAGCTTCAGCAGTGCTGCTTGTCAATGGGTCATCACTTGGAAATCCGTCAATTAATTCCCTGGCCTGGAACCAGAAAAAAAAAGAAGAAAGGCATATGAAAAAATTGACAGACATGTGAACGGAATATGAAAATTAGGGAGATAAAACATACCCTGATTTTCACTTTCAATACACCAGTGGTGTCTTCCAGGGCTTCTCTGTCGAGAGGACGGGCAGTGCGCAGCTCTCCTGTGCTTGAGTCCAGCAAAAAGTACTCCAGCGGATCTGTGACGAAGTCATATTAATAACAGTGCATTAGATTCAAGAAACACATGAAAGCTTCATATCACTCAATATCAAATAACAGTTTTCACTCACTATTAACAAGCTCATAGTAAATTTGTCTGGGTTGGCCCCTGTCACCATCCCTGGCTTGTGCCTTGAGAACCAGAGTGCCAATAGGGTCATTTTCCTCTAGGACCCCTGTTAGCGATCCCTGGAATACTGGTGGGGAGTTTTGTACATCATCTACTTTCACTTCAACACTTGTTGTGGAGTTGAATGTTCCATCCTAAAAGAAAGGTGTAATTCAGTGTAATTTGAAAGGACTTATATGATTAGTTGGCAAAAGTTTTCCAAATTAAATTACAACTTACAGTTGCCACAAGAGTGAACTGATAGAACTGACGTTCATTGTAGTCCAGCTCCTGTTCCAAGATAATGTCCCCTGAAAAGTGGCTGGCATTGGCAGAGACAACAGATATTGAGAACTTGTCACAGGCTCCTGGGAACTGTAAAAAATAAAATGTGTGAAGTAAAACACAGGAGGATATTTTCTAAAAACCCAGACAAGTCTCTAAAAGATCAAATTAAATTTGAAAATATACCTGAGGTTCTTCAACACAGGCCACTTCAAGTGTCTCTCCGGTGAGATCTGGATCCTGCAACTGTATACCTCTGAACACAACGCTCTTGGGTTTTGTGTCTTCAGGTACAAGAACCTCATATGGAGTCTAGAAAAATAACATATGAGTTAAGAGATGCGCCGAAAACCAGATCCAAACCCCAAACAACAATTGCGAGACTCACCCCCAGAAAAACAGGTGGGTTGTCATTGACATCAGCAATGATGACAGACACTTCCACTTGGACCAGGTTGTTCTTCCCACTGTGGATGACGTTGTCATCACCAAGTTCATCTTCCAGGGTGACGTAAAACCGGAGGGTGTCATTGATCTGGAGAGAAGGGGAGCAGTGAGGTGAGACAGCTCTTAACGTTCCACGAGAATGCAACACCAAAGCACGGTATAACAATCGGAGTTTGGGGGGGGAGGGGGGGGGGGCGATCAGCTGTTGGGGAAGCGCCGGGCGCTCGCAGCGCCCCGTAGCGGCCGCGGCATTAACCAGGTCGGCAGTCCGGCGCGGCGTCGAATAGGTTGCCTACTTCACGGCGCTCCGTCCCACCCCACTCAGCTCAGCCAGGTCAGCTAATGAAGCCCGTGCGGTTGTTGGAAACATAAATGCCGACCACCGACGATCAAAATAAACTACAGTCCAATTTGATATTTTTTTTTATTTTTGAAGATCGAAAATTAAAGTTTATATCTCGTTTAAAAATCGAGTAGCAACGGTATTCGAAATCAGTAAACTATTTTTAGGCCGGCACTGATTTTGGCACCTTTTCGTTCTCTTTAATCCACAGTACTCACCTCTCTATCCAGGGGCCTCACGACGCGGACCTGCCCGGAGGAGCGGTCCACCTCGAAGCGGTCGGTGCCCACGATGCCGTACCTCAGCGGGGAGCCCTCGGGGTCCTCGCCCTTGAGCGTGTACACCACGTCGCCGACGGCCGCGTCCTCGAACAGCACCAGGCCCTGCATGTCGGCCAGGAACGACGGCGGCCGGTTGCAGACCGCATCTGCGCCGGGGGCAGAAGGGCAGTTTCGTAAGCGAAGCCTCCTGACTTCGGATCATCTCTCGCGTTTCGGCTCGGCCGGCTTCGTCCACACGCCAGAAGCGATTTCAGAAACGCCGCGCGTTCTCTGGGGATAGGCAATCCCGCAACGCACCATCTCTGTCTCTCTGTGGCTCTGCTGCCGCTGGGCGCGCGAGACAGAAAGAGATGGAGCCAGAGGTTTTGCGGGCTTGCCTAACGTTGAGAATGCGGAATCACCTCTCGCCTCTGTCCCGCCCACGCTCGTCCCATAAAGTGTGACAAGGGCAGAGGGGCGACGCGAAAAGCGTCACGTGATTTGTGGACGGGCCCTTACCTTGGCAGAGGAGCAGCAGGGCGGCCACCAGTGTCAGCCAGGCGGTCCGCGGCGGCGCCACGGTGCGGCAGGGCATGGCGGCGGCGGCGGCGGCGGCGGCCCTGAAGCAGACACGGACAGCAATGATAATAAAGTGAGAACGACCGGCTCGTTTTCATAATCGAATCAGCGAACCCATGGAGCGGAGCGCGGGGCCGCGGCGGGGAGGGGCGAGGCGTCGCCGACCTCAGCAGCCCTTTGCCCCCCTCCCCCCCCCCCTCCGAGCTGCATAGGTTATTCCAGCAGCGCGAGTACGGCAGAGAGCAGAGTCGGCTGCCTCTCCAACCCTTCCCGCCTGTTTCATCGACGGAAGGCTTCTCGTGCGGCTGGTTGGTGGCCCGTGTTTGTGCGTGTGCCTGTGTGAGTGCGTGTATTTGTGTGTCCGCCTCACGCACACATACACTCCCACACTGACCGCTCGGACGCAAACGGCGCACGCTTTAGCGCGGCGGCGGCAGGAGCCTAAAAGGCCGGCCAGTCGGCCCAGGCCCAGCCGGCCCAGGCCCGGGCAGTGGCCGTGTGACCGACAGAGACGGCAGCAGGCGCGGCGGCGCACGCCCGCGTGGGAGGGAGTGAGCCAGAGCGCAAGAGGCCACCATAACGTAACGGCCACGGCCCCCCGCACTCTCACACACCGATTCACACACACACACACACACACTTATACAAACACACAGACAAACCGCACAACTGCGCGGGGGAGGGAGGGCAGTCAAAGTGAAAACGTTCACACGAACGTGTTGCGTTCCAACGGCGCGCGCGCGGCGGCAGGCGGCGGGCGGCGGCGGCGGCGGCGGCGGTGGTAGTGGTGGTGGTAGAGGTGGTAGAGGAGGAGGTTGTGGTGGTGGTGGTGGAGGTCTCGAGGTATGGTCTGGGTGTTCGCGAAACGACAACTATGAGGCTGCACATGGCCACAGAGCGCGCAACGCCGGCTCGGGAGAACACGACGCAATGCAGCTGTCTGGTATCGGTGCACGGCCCGGTGTCTGGCGGTGGCCCCCGAGGCCGTCACCCTGCCCAGCCCACCACAACACGCAGGGAGCTGCCAGGTGGCGGCCAAAAGCGATACAGCACATAAAGGTGGTGGCAGCCGACGACGCGAGGACCACGCCGCGTCGCGTCGCGTCTCACTCGCACCCGCGGGCCGCGCCGCTCGCCCACTTCCTGCATCCTTGTCGCACTCGCGCGACGGCCCGGCGACGCTCCACTACGCCGCGGCACGCCCCGCGCGCGCGTCCCGTTAGCGGGCGAAGGAAGACGCCATGCCGGGCTGGTGACGCTCGCCCCGGGGGGATTGGAAGTGGGAGGGGGGCGGTCGGTGCTAAAGGCTTTGCCATCCTGGAAAAGGAACGCATGACTGCGCCTAGCCGCGGCCCCCGGCGGCCCCTGGCGGCCCCCGCAGCCCCCGGGCCGCCGCCGCCGCCGCCGTGGCAGCACGGGTTAGCGGGACGAGATGCGGCGACGGCAGGAAACGCACGGCGCCGCGCTCAGCGAAAGCACTAAAGGGTTCGAGACAAACAACTCGTCTGGTCATTTCAAGTTCGTCATGCACCGCCGCAGAGCAGACGGGCTGGCGGGCAGAGAGGGAGAGAGAGAGACACGGCGACGGGTGAGAGAGAGAGAGAGAGAGACGGTCACTCAGGAGAGAGATGAAAACAAAAACGAGGGCAGAGAAATTAAAAATTATCAAAATTACATAACAGGAGAATTACATGCGGGTCGGCGGGACTCGAACCCGTGACCCCGCAAGAGCGCAGAGTGAATACTTGTCGTCGAGTGTCGGTCGCTGACGTGAAGACGGCCCGCATGGCCTGTACTCCCGGCTGCAGTAAGTATTGGAGTCTTGCCGCCGTGAGATGACAGGATATGATACGGGTTCGTAGGCGCGGCGGCGGCGGCGGTGGCTGCCTCTGCTTCCGGGCAGAACGTTATTCACGTTCGCCGGCGGGCACGATCCCAGATTCAGGTTCGCATTCGCACGCAGGATGACAGCTTGGCGGCAGCGAGCAGCGCCCCGTTTGGGCGGCCGTTTCCTGGCTCGGCGCCCTCCACGGCTTCAGCACGGCGCGAGTGTAATCAACCTTCCGCCCCCTCGAGCAGTGGCGGCGGCGGCGGACAGTTTCCGGAATACACCCCTCTACTTCCGGACCACTTCCGAGACGCGCCCTCGGTACCGGAGTACTCGGGAGTTCCCCATCTCCAGACGCCCGGCCTATTTCCCCCAAAACACATCTATACTTCCACTGTCTTGTTCGACGCCGGGGTCTTCCCGGCGAAAGTCTATCGGCGGGGGCGTCCTGTGGGGTGCGGCGGCCGGCAGCCCATGAGCTGCGGCCGCTGCAGCCACTGCAGCCGCCGGCTCCGGCCTGTTTCACTTTCATTGCACGGCGAGCGGTCATGTTTGTCGGCGGCATGCGATATAATAACAACAACAACAACGATGAAAGCTCATGGGAGCCGCGTAGACGAGAGGCTGCTGCTGCTGGCATGGAGGCGGCCATGGAGGCAGAGCAGGCAGAGGCGCTGCGCCGCTCATGACGGCGTTCGGTTCCTTTCTCTCGCAGGAAGCCCAAGCAGGCGGCGCCACACACCTGGGCGCGCTCTCTACCCATCTCTCTCTTTCTACCTCTTCTCTCTCTCTCTCTCTCGCTCAATGTCTCTCTCACTGTTTCTCTCGCTCACTGTTACTCTCTCTCACACACTCTCTCTCTTTTTCTCTCTCTCTTTAAAAAAATCATCCCCTGGACTGAATTGTTAATATCATGTAATATGTAAAAAAAAAATATTCCCCAATACAACAAGCAAAAAAAAAAAAAAAATATCTCTCTTCCTAACTGAAAAACGCTCTCTCTCTCTCTCTTCCTCCTTCCTCTCTTTCTCTCCCCGCCCCCCCCCTCTCTCTCTCTCTCTGTCTCTCAAACTAAAACTCTCTTATCTCTCTCCAAACTAAAACTCTCTCTCTCTCTCTCGCTGCCTAGGAGGCGCCGCTGCATACGCACGCACGCCGCAAATCAATCACCTTATTAGGGGTAGGCCCATCACGGCACGGAGGTGGCGGGCGGCGCACTTTGATGATGTACGGCCGGGGGCCGGGGGCCGGGGCTCCACCCGTGTGGCCCCGCCGCCTGGCTGCCCGTGGCTGTTGCTGCCGCCGGCCCCGCGCGGCCCCGCGCTGCGCGGCGCTGCGGGTGATTACCGGGCCGATTAAAGACGCGAGGCGTCCCAGATAGTCACGTAAGTGCGACGGAATACACAACAGCCGGCGGAGGAGGAGGTGTCAAGGAAAGTAACGGGCGCGAGTTAAGTAGAGGGCGGCAGTGCCGCTGCGAGGGCCACCAAACGTACCCACTAGTGATCCCTCTCTGTCTCCCCCTCTGTCTCTCTCTCTCTCTCTCTCTCTCGCTCTACCTGCGTTTGAGGTACTTTCACGCCCAGTCAGATGGCTCCCGATAGCCCGGCACCCCCTCCGGGGCCCTCTGCGGGGGTCGCTATCCCGTCGCCCTCCGCCGCTGACAGGGACTTGTCGAAGCGATATACATAACATCGAGACAGGGGAGTGGTGCCGCCCCCTGTCATGACACGTCATGTTGGCGGGGTGCGACGCGCGCGCGATTTCTCCTCGCTCCGGTCACACGGACCTCCGGCCGGGGGGCTCTGGGACGCCCGCCGCCGCCATTTCCCGCCCGCGGACAAAAAGTGGAAACTAAACAAAAACAAAACTGAAGCGAGAAACCGGCGAGGACGATCAGGCCGACGCGGTCCCCCCCGCAATAACCTCTGCACTGCAGCGTAAAAGGCCCCGGTGTGAAAATGTCTGCGTCCGTAGAGAGGCCGGGCCGGCGCTCCTCGTTAGAGAGGCGGCGAGGCGCTGTAATCCCAGCCCCGGTATCCAGGATTTCCAGCCGTTTCTCCAGCTGGAGAGAATGATGATGATGACGATGATTGGGTGACGGGAATTTTTCGCCGGCAGGGTAGTGCGGTCGGGTGTTAGCGGCTGCTAGTCCGGCTGCCGCCGCCGCCGCCGCCGCTCCGTGTCCGTCCGGTCCACTGGACAGCGCTTTCTGAGCTCCGGGCGGCTCCGGCGGCAGCTATCTGGAAGGCGCCGCGCTCTGGAGCCGCGCTCTGGAGCCGCGCTCTGGAGCCGCGCTCTGGAGCCGCTCTCTGGAGGAGCATGACGGAGTTAAGAGTCGGCCCGCGGAGTCATTCACCCGCGGCACAAGTCGTGCAGCCCCGCCGGCTCCGCGCCCCGCGCTCCGCGGGCCCCGCAGACTTGACTTTAAGCCGCACGGCGGGCGGGCACAGGCGCGGCGGACAGGCGCGGCGGACAGCCTCGCGGCCCAAAGTCTATCCGACGCCCCCATCGGCTCCGCAGATCACATCGGGCGTATCAGGCGGTTACGTGCCGTCCCGCCGTTTCATAATTGCAATTCCGAGACGTGGGTGATAAGCATCCTTGTGGGACGTTAATTCTTTTGCGACGAGCAAAAAAAAAAAATATCGCGAAGTGCATACAGGAGAAATTCGGCTACATAGGCGAGCCCGCACGGCGTGCCCAGTGTGCGTCAGTCCACCGAACGGGGCAGTTTGTACACCTTCGCGGCAGTCCGGTCCACTAGTCCACCCGCCGGGGAAGTCCGGTCCACTAGTCCACCAGCCGGGTCGTCCACCTTCCAGGACAGTCCACCCACACGGGCAGTCTTGTCCACCCTCCGGGCAAGTCCGCTCTACCCAATGCGGCAGTCCAGTCCACCCGCCCAACGGGGCAATGTCCACCCGGTAGAGGCGACGGCGCTCTCCGAGCGCCTGCCAGGTCCCAGGTAGGCAGGCCCGCAGCGCACCGCTGCTCGGCGGCACTGCCTACCTGGCAGGCGGCCTGCCACCGGCGGCCTCGGCTTATGCTTACGCAGCCACCGTAATGTCCTCAGAAAGAAGTTGAGCGGCATGAAATGTGTGTGTGTGTGTGTGTGTGTGTGTGTGTGTGATCGGACCGGGCGAGTTAAAGGGCAGTGGGCGCAGCATCACGTGACTCCGGGCTGCTCCGGGCTGCTCCGGGCATGGGAACGCTTGTCGTGCTCCGCCCCGGCCCGGCTCCACTGGCTCCCACCCCGCATGCAAAGGTCAGCTCCCCTCCCACACACACACACACACACACACACACACACACACACACACACACACACACACACACACACACACACACACACACACACGCCCTACGTCCTCGCGCTGCCCGCGGCCGGGACTGAGACGTCGGAGCGGCGGCAGAGGATGTGCAGAACAGGCACCGACATTATTAGGAGCGAGTGAGGGGCGGATCCAGGATCGGCGGCTCGAGGGGGGGGGGGGAGTTATGGGGAAGCTATGGAGTACTACACGACAAGCATTTAGTGTGAACGTCCCGGGCGGAACGGAAGGCTTGTTTTTGCTTTCTGCACGGTCCTCTCTGCAGTGGCGGTGCTACGCGAATAGGGCTCTGCCTCTCAGTCAGGAAGACGGGGGCGCGGTGCGGTGCGGCCAAGTCGAGGCGTGGCGTGGCGTGGCGGGGGGGCCGCGGTGTAAATGTAAGCCTGGCCGCGGCCGTGCGGCCGGGGGACAGCAGCAGCAGGAGGCCGCTGCGCTGGGTGGTGTCGGTGTCGTTGTGGCCGATGCAGATGCGATCGGACAGCCCCGCCGCCCCGCCGCCCCGCCGCCCCGCCGCCCCGCCGCCCCGCCGCCCCGCCGCCCCGCCGCGCCACACATGGCGGGGCGCGGCCGGGTCCGGCTCGGCGACGTCGCCTGGGGATCGCCGGCCGCGGCACCGTTATGCCCGCACCGACCGGCATAGAGCTGACCGGAGCCCCGGACTCTGCTGGCCGCAGCTGCCGCAGCTGCCGCCCGCCAGGCCCGCCCGCCAGGCCCGCCGTGTTGCCGAATTCGCCACGCACGGCCCGGCCAGGCGGTACCCGCCAGCCGGCGCGAACCGCGGACCACGGGTGGGTCATCTCTCTCTCTCTCTCTCTCTCTCTCTCTCTCTCTCTCTCTCTCTCTCTCTCTCTCTCTCTCTCTCTCTCTCTCTCCCCCCCCCTCCTCTCTCTCACACACACACACAAGTCTGGGACCAGAGCACACAGAGCCAGCTACGAGGACGCACAATAATGACTTCAGCAAGGCGGTGATGCCCCTTATCGATGGCCGAGGACGTCGACGGCTGATCGGCCCGGTGCCGCCGCCGGGTCCTCAGGGCGTCCCCCAGGGCCCCGAGCAGCGGCTACTGCCTCCTCCTCCTCCTCCTCCTCCGCCGCCGCCGCCGCTGCTGCTGCTGTGGGGTCCCGTTTTAACGTCGTATGTTGCGGCGCGGTGGTGGGGTCGCCCTAGTTGAACTTTAGCTCGGTCCGCGGGGGGGCCGCCGGGGCCCGGCCCTTGCGGGCTGCAGCGGGCTGCAGCGGGCTGCGCCGCGGGGGGAGGGGGGGGGGGATATCGTGGCCCAGAGCCGCGCACGGGGCCCACAGACTACCCCCCTCACTGACGCGGAGACCTCACAGGACACCGCCCCCCTCACGGAGAGGGTCCCGTTTGTTGTAGATGTTGCAATGCCGCCGGGAAGGCGCAGCGGCACAGGGCACAGGCAGGCAGCAGAGGGAGAGGGACAGCGGCTGACCCGACCGGGCTGTGAGACAGAGACGACAACGTTTGTGTCGCCGCGTTGGGACGTATGATTGGGTGGTGGTGGTGGTGGTGGTTGACGGAGGAGGTGGGCGTGTCTTTGGAAATTTAAATGGAAAACAGTACATAGTGGAACGTTCTTCGTTGTTATAAACAGGCCAGGTTAGGTGAGGCCCTCCAATGAATCACTGCGTCACTCACTCGGCTCCGCTCGGCCACCGCGTCGTGACGCCCCCCCCCCCCCCTCCCCCTCCCGCACCTTCCCGGGCGAGGGTTTGGTTAGGCACTCCGCCGGGTCGGGTTCCCGCGTCTCGCTCCCAAGCTCGCGCAAAGCGAGCGAGTGGGAGAGAGAGGTAGAGAGGCGGAGAGAGAGAGATGAAAAGTTATGCAACGTCTAAAATGGTCTTCGCGTAGGCGGGCGGGCAGGCGCAGCGCGCAGCCCTGGAACACGCACACTTTTTGCCCTCGAACGCTACTTGGGATAGACGTGCGCCGCGGGGCCGCCGGGGCTGCGGGGGTAACGCAAGAGCCCGGCCCGGAACACGAGCCGGAGGGCAGAAGAAGGAAGAATACGCGGCGCTTCACTGTCTTTCATTCCGCACCCTTTCATCAAGTCGGTAATTTTTTTTTGTGGTGGGAGGGGAGTTTTGAAAAGCATCACAGTCGGAAGCTGAGGCCTCTCAAACTCTCTAAAACAATTTTTTTCTTCAAAAATCGTGTATAAAGTAAGTTGATCCCACATCGGCCAGCATTTTTTTTTAAATCGAGGAGACAATCATTCGTGAACTCCTGGGATTTTATTGAATGAAATTCCACTGCAGCAGTCATAGATATGCAACCAATTCCACGTCCTTTTGCCGGACTTAGGTTAAGCATTCTACGCTCTGTCATTCGGCCAAAAACGGCCGTGCAAGTTCAAAGTTTTGTAACAAATATAGCTATCGGCGTCTTGGAATATCCCTTAAAAATCCTGAACTCGGTGCGTACAAGTATTGATCGAGCAATTCCGCCCTCGAAAAACAAATCCTCCAGTGCAGGCGACTGCGGCCGGAGACCGCTGGAGACCTTTTCCTGCGCACGGCGTGCGGCGATCACATCACGCGACATCGGCCGACCGGAATCTGGGCCCGGCTGCTACGGGACCGGCGACTCCAGCCGCACAGAGCCACTCGGGAAGGGGGCGGGGCGGGGCGGGGCGGGCCATAGGCTAGACTATAATGGTCGTCCTGATGATGGAGGGGTCACGGGAAAATGACGGCAGTGGACGACTATGCCATGCGGGGGGGCTTCGGACCGGAGGGGGCCAGAGGGGGCGAGGGGGGCGCCGACGCAACGCACGCCGACTTATCGAGTCGGGATGGATGGATGGATGGATGTCCCCGCGAACAGAACAAGGGGGTTACGCGAGCGCGGCACGACGGTCCTCTACATCAAAGCGGTCATTATGGTTGCCGGGTCGGAGCCGGGCCGAGAGATGATAGGAAGGGGGTGGCAAAAAGCAGGCCAAACACAACGCAGGAGTAAGGAGTATGCCTGCCTGCCAGAGAGCGCGCGCGCGCGAGGGAGACAGAGAGAGCGAGCGAGAGAGAGAGAGAGAGAGAGAGAGAGAGAGAGAGAGAGGGGGGGGGGGGGGGAAGGTCCGAAACGGCAGAGTATTCGGAGTACATCTGCTGGCAGGCAGGCGGAGGTAGGTAAAGTATCTACACCTGTGCGTGTTTGGGCCGCACCGTTCTGGTACGGGAACGCTTGCGGCCGGGTTGCCAGAGCGCCTGCGAGCCCGTGGGTAGGCAGGCCCGCCCGGCAGGGGTGTTCGGCGGGACCGCCGGGCCGGGCGCTCCGACCCGTCGTCCCGGCGACGCTATAGGAAACGCAACGCCTTCCGCGGCTGGAGCGAAAGGCCGGGCACGGCCCGCGCATTAGCTCCAATACCGCGGCCCCGGTGCCCGTTTTTTTTTCTCTCTCCCCCGGCCGTCCGGCGCGAGCAAGTCTTTTCCGGGGTCATCTCTCGCCTGCAGTCGGGGAGGAAGGAAAAGGGGGCAGGGCTTGTAGGCCATTCATTCGCTGCTTCGGGAAGAGGCGGGCCGGGCCGGGCCGCGCTGGCAGCCGCAACAGCGGCAGCGGGGGCCGGAGGGGGGGGGGGGGGGGCTACTTTGCACTCCTTTGGCCCGTGAAAGTGTACTGTACATACACATCAATCAAAACGGGAGGGAAACAGCGGGCGGAGCACCTCATGCGGGGGCCGCCGCCGCCGCCGCCGCCGCCGCTGCCGCCGCCGCCGCTGCCGCCGCCGCCGCCCGGCCCATTTCTCCAGGCGGTAGCCTCCCGCTGGAACGCCGCTGGAGCGGCGTCCGGCGCGCGGCAGCATTCGGCAATGATTTTCCCATGTCGGTGCCCATGATGCATATCAGAGCGTGACCGCGCTCGGCCCGGCCGATGAGATGGGCGGCTACCGACGCTAGGCTCCGGCGGACCTCTCCAGCGGACCTCTCCAGCGGACCTCTCCAGCGGACCTCTCCAGCGGACCTCTCCAGCGGACCTCTCCAGCGGACCTCTCCAGCGGACCTCTCCAGCGGACCTCTCCAGCGGACCTCCCCGGCCGACTCCTCCTCCTCCTCCTCCGGCTCCTAGAATCGGAACGGCCAGGACGGACCCTGTGTAGTGGGAGACGTGGACCCGCAGCGGCATGCAGCGCCACAACGGGGTTGGGCAGGCTGGGCACCGGTTGGCGGGGTCGGCGAGGGTCGGCGGTCGGCGCCGCGCGCCTCGTCGCATAGCACGGCGTCCTCGGCGCCGGCTCGGATCTAGCTTTGGGACAATGAGCCGAGCCGAGCACAGCCGCGCCTCGCGGCGCCGGTCCCGGTGCGCCGAGCCGAGCCGGGGCGCCCGCTGCAGCCGCGCGGGGCCCGCAGGGGGACCGATGCCTCCCCGGCCGCTTCCTTTAGGCGCCGCTTTTGGTCAGCGCACGTCGCGGACACCGTTAGCGCGGTCCCACACCGCCTGGCGTGCCCGCGGAGGGGCTCATTCCATACCGCGCCGAGCCGTGCAGTGGCGGGCCGGGCGGGGCGGCGCCGGCAGCAGCTCCGACTCCAAAGGGAGGCCGCACTGCCAGGCCGGTCAGCACAACACAAAACCACTCTCCTTGTCGGTCTGCCCGCACCGCCTCGGCTGCGCTCCGGCCGCTCTGCGCTCGGCTCCCCGGCCCGACCACGCCGGCTAAAGTGCAACGGCGGCATTACGGGGCAACGCTTTCTGGCTGATTGTGGAAACTAATTAAGACGGATGGGACGAGACGTGCGGCGCGGAGGCAGCCGGCCGGCAACGAGTTACCCGGCGCCGACCCCGCGGCCGCGACCTCCACCCGTTCTCCAGCCGACTCCAGCAGGGGGGGAACGCGAGTTCCAGCGAGACCAGCGCCTCCAGTCCAGCAGCAGAGGCTCGCATGCTGCTGGAGTCTCGATTAAAAGCCTCGAGATAAGTCTATCCCGTAAGCTAATCCTCCAGGTAAGACTCTAAGAAAGCTTAAAAATGACCCCTCCAAGGCTAAGCCTCTTGAAATCTCCGGTAAGCCTCCAGGTAAGCCTCCAGGTAAGTCCCTAGGCAAGCCTCCAAGTAAGGTTATCCTTCAGGTACGCATCCTGCAATCCTCTAAGTGAGCCTTCAGGCAAGCTTCCAGGCACGCCCCCACAGGTCTGCGTCAGCCTCAGAGTGAGCCTTCGAAGGAAAGCCCCTGGGTCGGCCCCCAGACGAGCCTCCGGGTAAGCCTCCAAGGTGAGCCTCCAGGTGCGCAGCGCCGCCTCGCCTGCCTGACTTTATAATGCTTTCACTCGTCCGTTCGAACAGGCGGTGCCGGCGGAGCCCCGCCGCTGCGGCGCCCCTTTTTGCGGCCGTTATTCTTTTTGCTCGGCGCGCGTCCGTGTGTATGCAGGAGTACACTGGAAAGCACCGGCGGCGCGCGACCCGTCCCGCCCCACCCCGGCCACTCTGGGGACAGTTTCTCTTGTGTCTGCTGCACCAAAAATTTTCAAAAAATACACAAGATTTTTTTTTCTCCGGGTGATGTATAACTTAAGTATTTACACTGTCCTTGCCGAATAAAATCGTGACTTTGTTTATTTAGAAATAAAATGTAAAATAAAACAAATGAATTTGGAACCTGGAAAAACACTTGAGGGGGCTGAGTGAGTGGGCTGGAGGCTCCGTAGAGTCCCCGGCGGCGAGTGCATGCAACATGACGTGCCGGACTCGCTGCTGGCCGCGGCCTGCCGAGTGTGGCGTCGCTGTGCAGCGGCCTGCCGGCAATTACCATACATGCACCGCGGCCAGCCGCGCAGCCAGCCACGCAGCCAGCCATACAGCCAGCCTAGAAAGCCCTCCCGGGAGGGTCTCTAAGCCAGCCATACAGTCAGCCACGCAGCCAGCCATACAGCCAGCCACGTAGCTGGCCACTCGCAGCCGGTGATTCCAAACACTGAACCCGTACCTCTCTCTCTCTCTCTCTCTCTCTCTCTCTCTCTCTCTCTCTCTCGTCCACCCGAATCACCCCACGACGACGACGACTTAACTGTCACTTTTCGGTTTTCCAGATTTCGTTCGCCACAGCAGCATTGTCGTAAAAGCGGCGATAGACATTTTTAAACGCGGTGGATAGGGTGAGGGTACTTGTCTGTGTGGGAAGTTTGCCCGGATAGGAGTTGGCGCAGCGGGGCATCGAGACAAAAGCGAGCAGCAGGCGAGGAGAGCGACCGCAGCGCCACGTGACGTCTCCGACATCGACCGGCCGGCCGGGCGGCCGCCTCGCTCTCGATACCCCATCCGTCCGGAGACCGCAGGACCCGCAGGCTCCGCAAGGCGATCTGGCACTTCTCGGCCAGACCGCAATATAAATCTGAGTCAGTGAAAACGCAAATATACACGGTCCCTTTTTTGCTGTGCGCGGCCCCCGTGGATGTGTGCAGTGCAGCGCGGCGGGGGCGCGGGAGCGCGGCTGAGGCCGGCTGAGGCGGCTCAGAGGTGAGGCGAGATTCCGCGTTATCCATGAGAATTTCTCCAGCAGCCTTCCCTCCCTCCCCCACAGCATATAGCCTCGCAGGCACTGCGGGCTGCAACACTTTCTTCAATTCTTTCAGGCGGCGGTGCACCCTGTCAGAGTCCGCACTTGGACCGAGCTCCCAAAAAATGTCTCTTGAAATGAATGAATGAAACGCATTGAGGGGACAACGAGAACCTGGTGGAAGCCCCTGCGAACCTCAGACTAGGCCGACCCGCAGAACTCAGCTGTGTTGCACGGACACCGGTGGCCTACCAGGCAGGCGCCAAACCGGCGGGTTTACGACACGAAAAGCCTTTTGCCTCGTTCTTCCAAACCTCGCTACGCTATACGTATCTTTTTTTCTGTTTTTAATCTAGAAAGAATGCATGACTGCTATCATTTCACACACGCCGGCAGTGAACACACACGCACGCACGGGTTACTGGTGCAGGGGAACTAGGCCGCCGCGGTGGCGTGGCCCTGGCCAAAACCACGCCCGTCTTAAAAGCGATCCGCCCGCTGCTCGACAGTATTTTCTTCGGTACAGTCGCGTGCATTTCGGTGACGGTGCGGTCGTATCACTAATGGCGCTGGTCACTGTGCCGCCCGCCCGGCCGCGTCACTGTACTCAGTGGAACACACCCGGCCGCCGCCGGGGCAGCCGGTGTCGGTCGTGACGGTTTTAGGTGCTGCTTCGTTTTATTCCCTCTCTCCTTTCATGGGCCCAGCTCGATGTCAAGTCAATTTATTCCCGTGTGCGCCGTCAGAAGCGGCGGACAGACAGAGACCGGGGGGATGGAGAGATCTCGATACAAACAAAGCCGTTCGAGATATCGAGGAATACGTGTCGGATCGACAATCGGATTGTCCCGTGCGGTGCTACTTGCCGACGACGGCCGGGCAGCCTGGTGTATCGCCGACGGGATCTCGCTGGGGGTATGGAAATAATAGGAGTGGTGGACGGCCAACGGCTAGGGTCAGTCAGGCAAGGCTGTGAGTCTGGCTCGTGAACCAACGGTGCCGAAGTGGATGTTCTCAAATTACGTCACACGGTGGTTTCCGAACGACCCTTGCACCTTGAAAATACCTATTCACTAAAAAAAAAGATGTGTTGGAAATAATTTTTTTAACGACACAATTGTGGTTTTTTAAAGTTTTTTTTTTGTTGGTGTGGGCGTGGCCTGGCGTGGCCGGCACGGCCGGCTGCGCGTAAGGGAATGCCACCGACTGGCGTGGGTTCGGCTCGGCTTGACAGGTCGGCCGGCTGACGCGAGAGGCCGTCCCCGCCGCGCCACGCCACGCCACGCCGCGCCACGCCACGCCCAGCATCGCCTTCCTTAATTAGAGGGACCCCGTCCGGCCGTCCCGCCCGGATAGAGGGGCCCTCCTCGTGTCACGGCTCAATTACAAAACTGTCGCTTTTATGATGCCCTTATCCCACGCCCTTCGCCAGGATTTGAACCCGCGCGCGGCGTCTGAGTGTGTGTGTGTGTGTGTGTGTGTGTGTCACTCGGACTCGGAACGCGTTTCTGCAAAAAAACCCAGTTTGGTCAACCGAGTCAGTCGGTAACGAACCAGATGAGTGGGGGGCGGGGGAGTAGTGGTGGTTACCCAGGCTCACACACACACACACACACACACACACACACTGTCCCAGTTCCTGGTCGTACAGTACAAGGCCGTAACGGTAACCGCCTGGGCTGCGCCGGCAGGGCCGGGATCTTGGGCCTCGCCGTCAGCATTCGCATCGGAGAGGGGAGGGGGGGGGGGGGGGAGTGGGAGTGGTGGGGGCGGGTAGCCGCGGGTACCTATGGAGTACACACCACATGGGAAGAGAGGCCTGGCGGCGGCGGCGGCGGCGCCGGTGACGAAACAAAAGAGTAACGCCCGCCTCTCAAACTCCGGCCGCGGACTCGGCCGACCCCCGCGGAGTTATACGCCACAAAGCATGCAGCGAGGAGTACGGCACGGCGCCTAGCCGCTCTCATGGACACGGAGGCGCGGCTAGCGGCGACCAGGGGGTACCTTAGAGTCTGGCCGCCTTGCCTCAACTTGTCCCACCTCTCTCTCTCTCTCTCTCTCTCTCCCTTACTGTCTCTCTCTCCTCCCTCTCCCGTCTCTCTCCCACTCTCCCACTCTGTCTCTCTCCCCCACTCTGTCTCTCTCCCTCACTCTGTCTCTCTCGCTCCTCTCTCTGTGTGTGTGTGTGTGTGTGTGTGTGTGTGTGTGTGTGTAGGATGCGCGGCAACGCTGCTGCAGCTCTCGCTCCGCATTCCCCGGCCGATATGCTGGTATTGCTACAGGTGTGGCTGGGCGGGACGGTCCGGCGGACGCCTTGAGGCCGCGCCACGCCCCGCCACGCCGGACCTTCCCCGTGCGTCCCCGCAGCAGCAGAGGCAGCAGCAGCAGCGGGTCTCCAGCGGCGTGGGCCGAGCCCCCGCCTCCCCGGGCCGGTCGCGGCGGTACCAGGGCAGAGTCGGTATTCACGCGCGGACGAAAGTGGTCCGCCGTGGCGCCCGCCCACTCGCGGCACAGGCGCCGTGTCGGGTAGGCAGCCGCGGGCCGCGGCACGCACAGGCGCCGCGCGGGCCGGCCTACCCCGGCACCCGCAGGCGCTCCGCCCCGCCCGCTCAGCAGCTCGTCCCGACGCGACGTGTCTCCGTCTCACTCCCTCACCATCCGTTCGCATATAGCTCCATCTCCGTCTAGACCCGTTGCAGAGCTCTGGCGCTCAGGCCCCGCCCCCCGGCTCCAGCCTGACGTGACTCATTCGTCGCGGTGTGTCCCCGCATTCTACCAGATGAGACAATTACCATAAATCTGGAGAGAGAGAGAGAGAGAGAGAGAGAGAGAGAGAGAGAGAGAGAGAGAGAACCCGAGAGTTGATGTTGTTTTTCTGCCCCGTTTAGGCCCCGGCCGCGGGCTGGCGCTGGCTGCCGCCGCTCCGCCTGCACTGTACGTAGCCCGCGGGCGCGGTGCGGTCATACTTATTTTAATTGCCCGCGTCCTCCCGGATTTCTCCCCGAGCCCCGCGGCAGTCCGTGTCCGTGCCTCCCAGTGAACCGCCGTCGTGAAAACGATTTGAATCAAACCGACGGGCGATGCGTTTTGTGTTGAGATGCCATATCGTTCGGGGATACGGTGCGTCTCGCCCGCTCACCGCGGCCGCGGCCCAATCTCAGCCCGCGCAGATGAAAAGAAAAATACGCGAAATGTCAAAAAGTAACCCGCGCGTGACTGGCGGGCGGTGCACCAGCAGCGGCGCCAGTCTGTCTGGCCCGTTTCACCGTCACTCGCGCAGCCTCCCGATCGGATCCAGATCATCACCAGCAGACGACGCGGCGCAGCAGACGACGGGCGATGCAGGCGCAGATTTGGACGACGGCGGCGCGTCTCTCCTCACGCCGCCGCTGCTGCCGCTGCCGCCGCCGCTGCTGCCGCCGCGCCGAACCCGACGAGGCCCCACCACGAATCTGCAAAATCGCAGCCACCGAATCAACCGGATTCGACTGCGACAGGCGCCACCTGGCGGCCGGTAACGGAACCCAGCCGCGTCCGGTCCGCTCCGGCGGTCCCGAGGGGGCCTCCGGCGGGCGCGTGCCTCCCAGAAATGCTTTCTTCTGGTCGCCGTCTTGTCTCCGCCGATCATCTCTCTCTCTCTCTCTCTCTCTCTCTCTCTCTCTCTCTCTCTCTCTCTCTCTCTCTCTCTCTCTCTCTCTCCCTCTCTCTCCGTTCCATGACAAACGACGGGCACGGCGCGCTACAACGCCTTGGAGACCCGCGGCCTACATCCTACAACCAACGTTTGGTCGGCACGGGGCCGGCCGGCGGCGTGCGGCGGTGCGTCGCGGCGCCGGCGTGGCGTGGCGTGGCGTGGCGTGGCGTGGCGTGAGGCCCCGGCAGCAGCACGGCGCCAGCAACAAAAGGGGGCTGAGCAGATGCGCGAGAACGGCGAGCCGTCAACAGGAGGTACGGAGGACGGCCGCCGTAAAAAAATAAGTTCGAAGACAGTCGCACGCAATCAGAAAATAGTATGAAATATTTTAGGGGAACAACAACGTTTTTAGATTCTTAAAATTTTCAGAAGAAAAAAAAACAGAATTATTCTTGAGAGTTTGGAAATTTTTAGGATGCAGAAAATATTTCCGTGGTACCGGCGGGGGCATCCCTCTTCTCTCCAACAGCACCCTCAAAAAAATCTGTTTGAATTTAGCGTATTTGAGATTCTTGCCGTCAGTTTCTTGAATACAGCTTACGCATTTAACTCGATGCTTGATTCAAGCATCGAGGATCCGATCGTTGGATCGGGCCTCGAGCGTTGCGGTGGTTACGGGGCCGTGTCGCCACTGCCGCGCCGCGCTCGGCATTGTCTCGCCGTGGTCACAGTCAAAGTCAAGGCGAAGGGCCCGGAGGGCTCCGGGGGGGGGGGGGCGTAGGGACCCGGAGGGCCGCCGGCCGGATCCGGTCCCGTCTCACACTGATAACGAAATCCGCCTGCCGATTCCGGTCGGGGGAGACAATGGCGAGGCGGCGGCAGGTGGCAGGGGCTCGAGGGGTCGGTTCAGTTGAGCCGCGACCGGCGTAGCTGAGCCGTGCGCGCCTCAAAGAAAGGGGGCGTCTAGTTAGCGGCCGCCGCCGCCGCTTCGCGTCCCCGCAGGACTCGCGGGTCCCGGTGGTATCCGTGTGCCTGGCGCTCGCGCGGCCTCAGCGGCCGGTGCGGATAGAGGCGGATAGAGGAAGGAGCGGGTTGGCGGGGATAGAGAGGGGGAGTGAGTGACCCGTCCGCCGGCCGGCCGGCCTGGCGACCGCCGCCGCCGCCGCCGCGGTTAGAGTCGGAGGATTCGGGGAGTCAATGACACCTCGCGCGGCTCACCTCTTGCACCTCTAACTCCAGCGCACGGTGCGGTCACGCCGCTGCCATGAGAGAGAGAGAGAGAGAGAGAGAGAGAGAGAGAGAGAGAGAGAGAGAGAGAGAGAGAGAGAGAGAGAGAGAGAAGATGTTGGAGTGCCGCAGGACTTGCAGCCAGTAAGCCGCTGCCTCTGGCCGCTCCTCCCCCCGCGGGTTGTACCTTCGGGTACCTACGGGTACCTACGTACTCCACACGGGCGCGGCGCGGCGCGCGGTGTGCGGTGCGGTGCGCGGTGCAGCGCGGGGCCCTGCCGCGCCTCCGCCGGCCCCGGGCCGCACATCCACCACCGTCCCGGCTTGCGCAACGCCGCCGCCGCCGCCGCCGCCGCACCGCCGCGTTACCACACCTGCATCGACAGGCCGACCGGACGGACCCGCGGGCCGGAGCCGGACGGACGGCGTGGCGTCAAGGGCCAATAAGGGCCCCGGCGGGCCCCCAGAGGCAAGCGGGCGAGGCCCCACGCAGCGCCGCGGGGGGCCGCGGGGGTACTAACACAGACCCAGCAGTCGTTACCTGAGCCCGGCCTCCCCACGGCACACGCCCCGCCCCCCCAGGGTAGAGGAGGATAATCATATGTGACCGCTATGTAACTTCTAAACTTTAAAAAAATGTAATTTTAGAAAGAAAAACATGAGATGCGATACGCTATACAAACGAGGCTAGCTGCACTGATCGCGCTTGGGCGGTATTTGAACCCGCGGACAATCCGATCCCGATACGTACAACGGGAGCCGCTGACAGCGCGCGGAGCAGCAGGGGCGCAGCAGCGGGGGGGGGGGGGCAGCGGGGGCCCTCGCCGTGCACGCTGTTTATCACCGCCGTGATCTCGCCGCAGAAGTCGGCGTGGCGGCAGAGTGACGGCGCGCTCGCCTCGCCACGGCTGGATGACCCGCCAGCGCAGCTAGGCCCCTCGGACCGATTCGTTTTTGTTAGAAACTAAAGGGAGGGGGGGGGGGAGAAGGGGCGCCTTAATTGGCGAATCACGAGTTGCGTTTTAACAGATGGACGAAGGGATGACGGGGCAAACGCTGGAAGAATAAGCGACAGACACACCGCGGCTCCAGCGACGCTCCAGCAGGCGCCATGACGCCGGAAATAAAACAGATGAAGAACGAGTTCCGAGTACCAGCCAGGCTGCGTCTGCCCCAGGCTCTATTTCTACTGAAGCAGCGGCGCGCTGGAATTCGATTTGTATTTACTTTTCGAAATTTATTTTTCCGCGCCGCTGCAGCTTTAAACGCGTCGGGAGGGCGTGTCGGCGCGTCGCCGTCGTCGGGGGCCTTGGAAGCGCCGACTCACGCCGCCGTCGGCCGCGGCGCCGCGCGGACTGTGCCGGCTGCTGCTGCCGCCGCAGCTGCCGGCTGTGTTTCCATTTCAAGTCGTGTCGGGCTGCTTAGAGCCGCGACTGAGACTGACCCCCAAAACAGAGCCGCCCCCGGCCTCCGGGCCTCCGGGCCTCCGGGGTGCGGGGCTGCGGGCCTCCCCGGAGCACAGCTGGCAGCAGCCGGACGCCCTCCGCCCCCCTGCCCCTCACCCTTCACCCTTCACCCGCCGCGCTTCGCCCTCCGCCCTCACCCTTTCACCCTGCCGCGCTCGCTGCAACTCCATCATCTGCCCCGGTTTATTTGCCTCCGCGTTTCGCTCCAATCGTGATCGCCCTGCCGCCGGTATCGTCATACAGTCCCTTCACTCTGGGAGCCCGCGGCCCGCGGATGGCGGCGGCGGCGGCGGGGCACTTTGGGGCTGGGCTTATCTCATCGCGGCCCTTTCACCGTGGCCGTCGTCCGCCCCGGTCCGCCCCGGTGCGCGGCGGCGGCGGCGGCGGCGGCGGCGGCGGCGGCGGCGGCGGCGGCGGCGGCGGCCGGCGGCGGCGCCGGCCGCCGAGAGCCGCGCCGCCAAAAGCCTCGTAGTCGTGCGGGGCGTGCGCCGCACTTGCGGCCGGACTCCAGCCGCCCTGCCTTCACCTTCTCCAGCAGCGGCTCCAGCGCCGCAGCCCTCCACGCGGGCTCCCCAGGGTCACGCCAGTCTCCAGCGCAGTTCCCGTATCGACAACAACGACGACGACCTTCCCCCCGGCCGTCCCCGAGAGCAGCGCGGGTGCTCCATAGGAATTAAAAATTGGCCAGCAAGATTTACATGTATATGCCGAACGGCCGGTGTTGTACAGTAATTTAAGACAATCACACACACACACACACATTCGCGACAGGGAAGGGACGTTTCGTCGCCTCGTCCCTCTCGCACTCCAAAGGGACGCCTCACGGGTGCGACAGAGACAGAGCGCCGAAACTTCTCTTCGGAAGCATCCCGCGCTGCGTGTCCGTCCGCCCTGTCCCGTCCCAGCGGTCCCAGGCACTCCCTATGCGGCCCCGGTCGCCGCCGGCCTCCTGTGTTTAGTGGACGGGCGCCGCGCCCCGCACACGATGGAAAGCATGCGGGCGGCGGGCCACGGCGGCTCAGCTATTCAGAACAGAACCCGTTTCTCTCCCTGCTTCTTTTCCCCCCCAGACGTGCATAAGTACGCATTACGGACCGTGCGAATCTTCCGTTTCGCCTCGCAACGAGGAGATTCCGGCGTTACGCCGTGTGTGTATATGCATGTGTGTGTGTGTGTATGTGTGTGTGTGTGTGTGTGTGTGTGTGTGTGTGTGTGTGTGTGTGTGTGGTCTGGAGTCGCGACGGTGGCGCCGCACGACGCGGCCCTTGGCTTGGCGGGCCGCTACCTGGCCGCTACACCCCGCCGGAACTGGTTCGTGCGGCGGATCCGAGATCCGACGGACCAGGGCCACAGGACAGGACTACAGGACCCCGCCGTCATCCACATGCTAATTGCTTCATCAGAGGCGTCAACGTCCGGCCGCGAGGCGCACACGGGGGAAAATAATTAGTGCGTGACAAAAGAACCCGTTCGTTGAGGAGTTTTGCACCCACTACACCAAGTGCACTTGTGAGAGCTGCGATTTAGTTGACTAGTTTTAGTTGGGTCGACGAAGAGCTATTTGCATCAGACGAAAGTTTAGTGCAGTGCAGCAGACAAAATTTCAGTTTTTAATTTTTTACGTTTTGCTGGTTTGACTTCTGTTATCTCAATCAAACCTCAGTTCCTAGAACAGTACGGCAACGAAAAAAATCGTAGAGTTTTCTTTTTCTGCGTGTGTAGCCAGCAGCGGCGGCAGCACGCAGGGAGGAGAGGCAAAGAAAAGGGGGATCGGGGTGAGAAATGGAAAAAGAAACAGAGGATTACGTAGCCATGAGATTCTCATCCGAGTGGGTGAGCGGGGTGTGTGTTCGAAGCTGCGGCCGCCCGCGCGCGAGCGGCGTCAGCGATCCCGCGGTCATAATTAAGGCCGCAATGGCGAAAGCAAGCCCTCCGCTGCACCGTCCTCTTTTTGCTTCTAAGTACTAAGTGTTCGATTTTTTTTCTCTTATTGCTGCTTTTTTTAAAAGTGCTTTATTTTTAGTTTTTCTTCGGAGCCCGCGCGGGGGGCGGCGGCGGCGGCGGGGCAGAAGGGTGTAGGAGGAGGAGGGGGCCGCCTGCTGAGCGATCATCTTCTACCTGCGCTGGAGTCACGCTGCACTGCGGAGCTTCCCCCCCCCCTCCTCCCCCTCTCACCTTCAGCTGTTCGCACCCCCCCCCCCCTCCCCCATTCAGTCTGCTGCCGGCTGCTCTGCCCCGGTGCGTTACAGTGCAAACACTGGCCGCGCAAACATGTAACGCACTGCGGCGGTCGCAGTTCCGTCGTGGCCGCGGACCTTTAATTTTGACAGTGCGCCGCCACTGCAGAGGTCCTACGCACGACTAAAGTATATAACTGTGGTTTGTGCGGCGCGGTCAGCCTGTCTAGGAAACGGCGCCTTTTTTACAACGCGGGCAGATAAAAGTGTCCGCCGGCCGCGGTCATGTAAGTCGTGCGATGTTGCGGCCGAGGAATTCCGGTCTGGGTTTATCGTGCGCTATGACGCGAGATCTCGGCGCTGGGCTGGGTTTATTCTCACGTGTGTGTGTTGGTGTGTGCGTGTGTGCTAGTGCGTGTGTGTGTGTGTGTGCGGTGCGACTTGGGCAATAAATGCCAGCAGCCTCCTTGCTCATGCAGAGCATGCAGAGCTCGCGCGGCTTGCAACGGAGCGCGGCTGCGATGTAGGCTGGAGCGGGCTGGAGCGGGCTGGAGCGGGCTGGAGCGGCGCGGCGGAAGGAGAAGGAGATCTCAGACAGACAAAGTGTGAGCGCTCTTTGGCAGCGCAGGCCGCAGGCAGCGCGAGCCGTGGCTGCGCGCGCGCCGTCCGGTGCTAAACGGATGGGCTGGCCGCCGCGGCGTGCTGGCCGGCCCCGGTGCGTGCATGCAGCGCGGCGCGGCGTGGCACTGAAGAAAAGTGCTCCATAAGCCGCACAGAGCCGCACAGAGCTGCACGGAGCCGGGCGGGGTGTTGTCTCTGTCTGACTAAGAGAGAGTCGCGGACTGTCACTCTCGTAAGACATTTTTATTGAGTGGGAGTAGGGGGGAGGGCGGTTTAAAAGCTAGAAAACCCTCGCAAGCCAAACTATTAGCTGCCCTTGTAAGGGCTACGTTTTACGAGGTACGATTGTTTGGAGATGAATCATAGCGTGACTGGGCTGGAATTCATGCTAAAAACACGAACCGAAACGAATCGTATCTACTGGAAACTAAACAATGCCACATAGAGCACGTTTTGTTTCTCAAATTGTAGGTCGACCTGTACCAGGTTTCATCCAAATCTGGGAGTGACACCTCTTGACATCCCCGCGCCTGTCTTGCCGAGCTCTCCGGCCGGCAGGTGTCTGGACGCCTTTGAATGGTGCCCTTTTGCTGGACCGCCGTCGCCGGGTGGGCGGCCCCGGGGGGACGGCCCTGGGCCCCGTCGTCGGGGGGGCTGCCGGGGGGGCTGTCGTCGCGGTGCTCGCGGTCTCGGACGCGTCGCGTGTCCGTCGGCCCGCGGTCGCGGCCGCGCACGGCAGAGCCGGCCCGGGCGCGGGCCGGGCACATTCCTCCAGCAGGTGAGGCTGACGGCCCAGCCGGACTTACCCGTTATTCCAGCGGGTGCCGGCTCCGCCTGCTCTGCCGGGCTGGGCGCGGACGGCGCGGGCCGGGGCGGCCGGAGGGCCGGCGGCACACGGGCTGGCGCTGGCGCTGGAGCTGGCGCACGGCTCGGCTCGCTAGCCGCTCCTCCTCTCCGCGCTCCAGCGGCCCCAGCGGCTCCGGCGGGCGGCCCCCACCGGCTCAGGCCGGACTCCAGCGGCCCCGGGGACTCCAGGAGGTACTCCAGCGCGCTGAGGCAGTAATCCTTTCCGCGGTCATCGGCGGTCACCTGCCGCGGCACTGGGCACTTGTCACACTCTGGGCTTCCATTGACACTCGCGAATCGGGGCCGATTCCACACCGACACTCACACACACACACGCACACACACTCGCGGGCACTCCGGGGAACGCAGTGCCGTCCGCACTCCGCCGGGGGGTGCACGCTGGACTGGGCCTGGCCTCCGCGGCCAGGATCCTGGACGGTGTCCTGGACGGTGTCCTGGACGGGACGCGGCCTCGGCGTCGCGGGCCGGTCTGACGGGACGGGCACGGGACGGGTCTGCCTCGCGGGGTCGTCGCCAGGGAACTGAGTAGCGGAGGTGAGGTAAAGTAGTGAGTGGAAATGGGTAAGTCGCTGCCGCGGCTGGGCTCGGCTCGGCTGGGGGCTCGGCCGTGCCGTCTCGGGGCTGCAGCCGGGTACTCCTACTCCTCCTCCTCCTCCTCTCCGCCGCTCGGGCGCGGAGGGGGGCATCGGTGGGGGGCAGCGGGGGCCGCCGCTGCTGCCGCCGCCGCCGCAGCAGCAGCAGCAGCACCGCAGCACGACAGCGCGAGCTCGGCCGCAACAAGAAATGCCTGCCCGCCGACCGCCGCCGGCACCGCCGGCACAGCTGTTTCGAAGAGGTTCGCCGTCTCGCCGACAGAGCGCCCCACCCGTCAGAGGAGGCGAGACGCGGCGACCGCGAAGCCGCGGGCGCGGCGGGAACGCCGCGGTGTCGTGACGGGGCGATGGGTGCACCGCTGTGCGCTGCACTGCCGGGGCGCACTTGGTGCTGTACATGCACTTTAGCGAGAGGCGAGGCGTTGGCGGGCGGGGTGCGGGGGGTAGGGCGCGGGGAGAAGAGGGGAGGGGCTGCCCGTAAAGCGGCTGCGCGCGCGGGGGTTGTGTTAGCCAGCGCGGCCGGCTGCGGGATGTGCCGGGCTCCTCCCCCGCCGCCACCACCCCTTGCGGCTTAGGGGCGGTCCCTGAGGGGTGCCGGGGGGAGGGAGGGAGGCCGAGGCCGGCGCCCGTATTCGTAGCTGATTTCACTTTCATTCATCCTTTTAAACAGCCGGCCAAAAAGAGGCGCGGATCGCCATCCCGGCCGCCCCGGCGGCATCGGCGCGCTCGGAATTTCCCAGCATTAGCGGCGATGTCACTCAAAAAATTTCACCGAGGAAAATCGGGGGACATTTCCCGTGTGAGCCGCATTCCGGGAAAGTACCCGAGGCTCGTGGTGGTGTCGGGATTTTCGGCTTTTGAAAGTGGGTTCTCTTGAGTTTGCTGGCGGGCATACGCAGCGTATTTGTTCTTCGGTCTCTTTTAAAATTCGAAAATTAATTTGGATACGGGGACAGCAGTGAAAGGTGCCAACGTAAAGTCGGCAGCCGCATCGCAGGAACAAATATGTATGGACAATTTCCAGAAAAAAAATCTAAACTAAGCACATGCAAACGGACATGAAAACCTTTTTTTCGGCGGTAGGCAGGGTTTAAGAACGCAGGGACGTGGTGTACAACGTGCCACGCACACGTCAAGCGCAGGTTTTCTGTCTTACCGGTTTCCAGTCCAGGACCCTCCTTTTGGCGCCCTTCGCCGCTTTAACCCGCCGCCCTTCCCGCCAAAAGGGGAAAGGGCAGCGCGCCACTCTCCCTCCAGCCTTCCAACCGACCATCTTTAAAACGACAGTTTCGCGCGTCGTCCGCCAGGGGGCGCTGCGTCGGGAAGCCCAGGCGCGCTGCGATTGGTCGAGGCGCGCCACGTGACCCGAGCGAGCTTCGGCGCCTTCGGCGTTGTCGGCCGTCCGTTACTCTCTTGTCGCCACATTTGGCGGGTGCTGTACGCCGTACGCTTAGCGTTGCTTGGTTCTTCGTTATCTCGACCGTTTCACAATGGTGCGTTATCCGGTATTTGTGGCCGTCGTATTGGCCATCGGTTGAGAATTTTTGCGGATTCGGATCCGCCGTGTTTTTCTGCGTGTGCTGGCGAAGTTTGGATGTGGTAGCGTTGAAATTAAGCGATATTTCCTTGTGTTTTGTAGGCTGGCGGAAAGGCTGGTAAAGACTCCGGGAAGGCTAAGGCCAAAGCCGTCTCTCGCTCTGCGCGGGCGGGTCTTCAGGTAAGCCTATTTAATTTCCTCGGGCGTTGGCTCGTCGTGTTTTTCGGTTTCTGCGGGACTTGAGTCGCTCTAGTCACCAAATCCAATTTGTTTTCCTGCGATACGGGAAACTTAATTTCCGAATTAATTCGCGGCTGGTTCGGGAGGTAGGCAATGAAATCGTTCAGTAGTCTAGCCGGTACTACGTTAATTAAATTTGTTGAGTTGATGTCGCCTGGAATTGAGCTCCGCCGCGTTTGTTATCGTTATTTGGGTCAGCCGCGGCCGTTACCGGGCTAGAATGATCGCAACTTGCACCGAAATACGCCTGGCATTATTGCCTAGACTTCGGCTGACCTCAGCCTAAATTCTTGGCGCCTTTTGATTTCCCCCACAATTTCTCAGCTGATGTCGGCATTTGTGTTTACTTTCCAGTGGAGCGTAGGCAACGGCCGCAGGCGGTTCTTGCTCCTATTGTTGGCTCTCTCTGGTTTTGTGGCATTTGGTTGTAAACAAAGCTAACCTCCCGGGCCCCGACGTTTCCCTCCATTTTTATTTTTTTCCCACCTTGGCGGGCGGTTGCCTCTGCCGCCGGGAAAACAGTGACGGGGCTTGACTGTTTGCTTGATTTGTCCCCAGTTCCCCGTCGGACGTATCCACAGGCATCTGAAGAACCGGACCACAAGCCACGGCCGTGTCGGGGCCACTGCTGCTGTCTACAGCGCGGCCATCCTCGAGTACCTGACCGCTGAGGTTTGTTTGCATACAATCGCCGTCTTGTTTCGTGTCGTCCCTCAGCACGGCGTGCTGGCTTGCTTCCGTGGGCTTCCTTCCTGATCGGTCCCTCTTGTTTGGTTTCCAGGTTCTGGAATTGGCGGGCAATGCTTCCAAGGATTTGAAGGTGAAGCGTATCACACCCAGGCATTTGCAGCTCGCCATCAGAGGAGACGAAGAATTGGATTCACTTATCAAAGCGACCATTGCTGGTGGTGGTGAGTATTGCGTCCTGGTCTCTTCTTTCTCATGTCGCTTATGTTCTTCTAATCGCTTGACTTTCCTATTTTAGGTGTCATCCCTCACATCCACAAGAGTCTTATTGGCAAGAAGGGATCTCAGAAGCCAGCTTAATAATTTTTCGGTACCTTTGGAAGACAAGTCACCAGTGTTTTTTCCCTTTCCCCTTTCCAAGCTGTCAGCGGTTTTCTAGACTTCAGGTGCGACTGGAAGCTGACCAAATTGTGTGTGGGATCAAAGACCTAGCAGTATGCTGGTATATTTACTTGGAAAGGAGTTCATGTATGGAAAGTGTTCTATTGAGGATGTGTAAAGAATAACTTAATCTAATCCTCTACATAGTGTTTTATAATTCTTATTCAGTGTGTCTGAATGTTTAAGTTAAATTTATTTTGAAGAGTCATATGTAAGTGAGGTGTGTTTGTGCTTTATTAAAGCAGTTATGTACTGCTATGTTCTTACGCTGCATTCTGCAGTTAGTACTTGTGTGTGTGAGGTGTGAGTGACGCGTGATGTCATTTATCATTTGTCTATTTTCATAATTGCATCTGTTCTAAGCTTTTACTCAAGCTTCATGTAGATTTTGTTCTCATGAGACGCGGACTTGCATAGCAATTGTTTTTAAACAAAATTTCCCGTATTAACATGAAGCTCGGGTCTTGTCTGCTCTGTACTACTTCGATCTCATTCATATCCACCAAATTTAGAGCGACATTAATGGATTTGGAATAAACCATTTTTTTTATTTACAACTTTGTGTTATTTTTCCCTTGCCTTTCGTCTGCTGTTTGAGGGGCAAATGACGCACACTGGTCAGTTGATGGCTTTTTATTGGAAGTTACAGTTAGTCAAAGAACATTGAATAAATTAATGGCAGTGAACATTTGTCCTTGACACTAGTACGTTAGGTGATGTTCGTATAGTTGATGGCCGGCGATTGTCAGCCCTTTCATTGGCACTTATAGTAAAGGAATGCGGCTCGAATTAGGAACCTTCTGCTTTTACTCCTCTTCCCCCCTGACCTCTTCACATCTCTCATCCAAGTCGTCCTGGGGGACAAAACAAATGGACATTAGAAGTTTGTTATGGGATTGTAAGCGGTCCATGTTAGAAAAATGGTGCTGACCTCTTGCAGTTCGAGGCACTTGCCCCACTCCTTCAGAGTGATCATGTGGTCGTCGTCCACATCACACCTGTTCAGGAAAGGAGCGATGCAGTGCTCCAAAGCCATGAGGGGTGCACGGATGGGGAACAACTCGTGACGAGAGACAGACCTAAAGGACATTGAAGTAGTTGATGTTGCACATTGTCACATTTCTCCGAACTTGGGGTTTCATTTAGTTCAGCATGTTATCCCACCTGTCATGTGGGTGGCCATCAAGATCACACCACTTCCAAATGGCAGCATTGGTCCAGCGACGGGTCAAATTAGTTTCAGCCTCACGCTCCAGCTTGAGGAAGTAGGGGGAGAGCTCTTCACGGTCAGCCAGGTCTCTCATGACGTTGAAAAGCCAATCCCTCATACGACGAGGGAAGTCAGCCATCTCGTCTTCAGAGCACTCCCTCATCTCCCTGCACACACCGTAGTACTCAATGTGCACATGTTTATACTTGTCGCCACGGCACATGTCACTGCCATGATCACACATGCAGCGCATCTGGTAGACTTCACAATCTGATCCCCATGTCTCATTGTGGTTTGAGCACACCTAAACCAAGGAAAGCAGAGGGCCATTCATTAGCAGAGTGAGCAAGAAATATAATCCACTTGAACAGTACAAAGCAGAAAATTTAAAAATAATAAGAAATTTAACAAAGTTGTTTACCTTCCTTCTTGGGTCCACTTCCTGTGGGCATGTTGGAATGCAAACACATTCGGCCTCACCATTGGCAGCAACCTGGCAGACCTTGCCAGCACCACAATACTTCTCAGCACAAGCGTCTGGAACTACCCACATCAGACAGTAATTTATTAGCTACTTTAAAAATAAAAAAAAAAACAACTGGAGCTGATACAAAAATAGACAGGAACTGCTCTCGAAATCAATGTAGCCCTATCATGAAATCATGTAGGGAAGCCCCTGCAACAGTCACCCTTCTCTACCACAGCCAAGGATAAAGCTTCATCACATTTGTTGGATGTCGTCCTATGGTATAGCTTACATAAAGTCAAATAATAGTGGGAAAAAATTCAAAAGATATATTTGATCAGGCTTGGTGGTCGAAGCCGCCGGGTCAGTCTGCCGGGCCGAACGCAGCGAGGCACGTTGGGCTGCCTACCTCCCGGGCGATCCCGCCCACCTCCAATTCAAATCAAAGAGAGTCCTGCGGTTCCCGCGCATCCTCTGAGTATGAAAAACTTGGCCACGCACCTGCGGCGGGTACGATCTCGTTGGCGCGCACGTCCTCCTCCCTCTCCTTCTCCTTCTCCTCCTCCTTCTCGTCCTCGGCCAGGATGTTCATGACGTCCTGCTCGGCCTCCGCGGCCACGGCCACCTCGGAGGCGGGAGTCGTGGTGCTCACGCGGTGCTTGCGCTTCCTGTGCTTCTTCATCTGCAAACACGCCAATTAAAAAATGTTACCCCGTATTTGAACCCGTGGATTTTGAGATTGGAAAGAGCCGGAATTGACGAGTACGCACGGTTTTCTCGGCAGTTCCGAGATCCACCATCAGCAGAGCCACGAGGGCGACTGCCAACACGAGTTTCAGCTTCATGGTGCTCCTGAAACAGAAAAAAGAGATTTAAAATGTCAATAACGAAAAGAAAAATCGTAGTATAGTACAGCGTCAAGCCTGCCCATAGCGTCCCTTCCCGGAACCAGAAGTTCCGCCCGTCCCCGCCCCCCTCGCCCTGTCCTGTCTATCGCTTCTCGCCCTTTCTTTTCCGACGCATTTTTTTTTTTCAGAAACCCTCCGCACTGGCATATTGGGGAGGAGGCATACAGGAGGATGCTTTACAGAAAATCCCCTCAAGTCGGCTCCCCGGCACGAACAGAGGCCGTCGGACTTGGGGAGCGGGCCGGGATAATCCGCGCGTCCCTTCTCCCGCCGCGGGGGGGAAGGAGCGTTACGTGGTTTCTGGACGGCCCCCGTCTCCAGGAAGACCGTCACCGAGGAGGCGGACTAGTTGGCGGCGGCCGGGAGCGGCAGCTACCATCAGCCTTATTTTGCCGACAAGCCTATCATATCGGCCGGCCGGCCGGCCGATCAAACTCATCGGCTGGCCGTTATTCTATGCTGCCTCTCCCCCCCCCCCCTTCCCCTCCCTTTCCCTTCTCGTCGTTGCGTTTTGCCGCTTGTGATTGGCTTGATTGACCACAGTAAAGAAGAAGGAGGAGAAGGAGGACAAATATAGAACCACGTATAAGACGCTGCTCACAAATGACGTCGCGCTCTTACAGGGGCGGGGGGGGGGGGGCGAGGTTCGCGTGACAGCCCTATCTCGAATGCATTGGAAGGTTTGGTTACCCCTGTGACAATAAGGGAGGGGGAGGGGGGGGGGGAATTGGCCTTAAAACCGTGACGTCATTTATGAACAGCCCTTACGCTTCATGCGGGGGCCTCCGCGAGGGGCGCATCCATAATGTGCCCACAGATCTAGGGATTTTGAGGGACTTCCCCGGACTGCGCCTCGTGCCCCCGTCGGTATCGTTTCTAGGTCCGAAAGCCCTCGCCGGGTGAACGGCTCGCGGGGGGGTTACGGGTAGAGAGACTCGGAGGACTCTCCAGTTACAGACCACCCGGGGGGGGGGGGGGGGGGGGGGGGGGGGGGGGGGGGGGGGGGGGGGGGGGGGGGGCTCGGTAGCCAGGCGTGCGGGCTGCGCCTGAGCAGCCTTGAGTCTGTGTGCCACGGCAGCTGATCGATACCTCGGAACCAGGGGGCCACAGCACTCGAGGCTCGGCCCCCGTGCTCCCCGACTCCTCCCCTGGGCCCGCCCCTGCCGTGCTAATAACCACGATACTGCAGGGGGAGGACGACAGAGAGGACATCAACCCTCCCCCCCCCCCCCCCCCCCTCCCTCCAAATCAAAGAGCGACATGTGTTTCGTATTTCCGGATTCAGCAGCGGCGTCTTCATCGTGCACAGGCGGCGCGGGGTGCCCCGCACAGGAGGGGGGAGGGGGCAATAGAGATCATTTGATGGCCGCAACAGCCGGCCGCGGTCGCACAGCCCGTGGCGCTGCGTGGCGCTGCGTGGCGCTGCGTGGCGCTGCGTGGCGCGGCCGGCTCGCGGCACACACGCCGCCGACGCCGCTTATCTGTCCCTCCGCGCGGCCGAATTTCGCCGCTTTCGGCCTCCGCCTCGCGGTCCTCAGAGCCGCGGCGGTCAACACTGATTTCGGAGCCCTTCGTGACCTCCCCCCCCCCCCCCCCCCCCTCTCTTCTCCGACGTCGCCTTGCCCTGCTTTTCTCAGCTTTTCCCCGCTCTCATTACCGCCCGTATAACACAGATGGCACAAAACAATAAAACCAATATCAGACCGGTTTTTCCCCACATTTTTAGAGCTTTGTATTTTATAGGAGAAATTTTCAGAGTGTTCATAAGCAAAATTTTCAGTTTGAAAATAAAATCTTTAATTTTTTTTTGCGAGTTAAGCCTATGCAAATTTTCGGATTTTAATCGGATTTGCTTAGAGAGCGCGATTTGATGGGCGCATCAGTTGTCTGCTCGCCCCTCCCTCCCTCACGAGGAGTTCCACAGGTGGGCCCCGCGGCCCGGCCCGGCCCGCTGAGTTCGCAGCCACATTCGCGAACACTGCCGAAATCCATATGACATAAATATCAACACAGCACGCGTCTGCGTTTCCGCCCCGCGCCCGCGAATATCTGAATCTGCGCCGCGCCGGCCCGGTGTCGGGTTTCAAACGGGCGGTCCGGTTCCCGCCAAGTGTTCACAAAAACTGTTGTTTATCTTAATCGGTTCCATTCACTATACGTGGGCCACCGACACGACGGCCACTTCCGGAAGAGAAATATCCACGTGAAAAAGCGAAAGCGAAATTAGGCCAGTTCGCAAACGCACTAGCTCCGTCTATTTCCTTCGCAGGCGTCTGCCCGAGCCAGAGAGAGAGAGGGGGGGGGGAGAGAGAGAGAGTTTTTAGTTTTAAGCATGTTTTTATTAGAGAGAGAGAGAGAGAGAGAGAGATAGAGATATAAAAGAGAGAGAGTGCCTTGCGGGATTGCCTACGCCTAGAGAATGCACGGCGCGGTTCTGGATCGCCTCTGGTATTGCTTCCATGCTCCACGGTTCCTGGGCAGATCCCACAGGGTGCACCGGTATCTGATGGACCCGTTTCGAGGTTGTGTGCGGGTGCGCGTGGCGTGCCTTATCCGCTTCCCCTTCGCGGCGCGGCGCGCCACGCTCAGGGCGCAGGCATATGCGAGGCACGGTTATCGCCCGGAAGCGGCCACGCCACGCCACGCCTTGCCATGGACCACAGCGCTGCCCCCTCTACCAGCGGTGTGCCTCCAAGACCCCCGAGGAGAAGGGGAGGCACATGTGGGCACATGGCAGCAGCAGCAGCGGCGGCAGCGGCGGCGGGAAACCGCCGTATCGCTTTTTATTCTCACTATTTCGAGAAACGCCGCCCGCTTCCTTCCCTTCGCTCCACTTGATACTCCTTCCCCCGCACTATAATGTCCTTGGCGGCGGCGGCGGCGGCGGCGGCGGCGGCGGCGGCGGTGGCAGCTGACCCGGCCCCGGCGGACCCCCCGCAGTTACGGGGTTGTGTCCTGTCCAGTGTCGCCCACCGCGGGCCGTCGGTCGCACTAGAAATAGCTAGAACTGGGGAAACGCGGCGGAGGGAGCGACGAAATCAAGGACTTAGGTAGGTGTTTGTCGCGTCAGGAGTGGATAGGTGGGGTGGACTCCCAGTACGGCGAGGAGAGCGGGGCCGGAATATGATGTGACACGACGGCGCTTCGAGGGGGGTCGCCTCGCCGGCTACACCGCGGCGTGTAGCGGACATCAGTTGGGGGGATAGGCACCGGGGGATGATGCAGAAATAGAATGAAAAGTAAACAAGCGGGAGCTTAGGCCGGGCTCCGCTCCGCGGCCCGCGGGCCTCTGCTCCTCCACCCAAACAGCCCCGACCCGACCCGACAGCGCAATGATCCTGTGTATCGGGTGCAGGCGCTGGCACCGCGGGCACACGCCCCCCGCGTGCCGGCGCTCCGCTCCCCGCTGGCGCTGCGGGGGGCAGGCGCCGGATCATTCGCCCAATCAACTCATTCGTTCATTCATCGTTTGACCTGGTTTGACGCTGACGTTAAGACGCGCATGGAATGCGTTTCCAGAGGGGGGGGGGGTCAGAAACGCGGCACGCGACTCCGGAGTAGGCAACCACGCAGCGCACCAGCTCTCTCCGTCCCACACGTCCGCGGCCGAGGCTCAGGGGGCCCACAGCAGAAACTATCAGCGTGTATACACGATTGATCAAAATCAAATGCAATCATCGATTAAAAATAGAGAAACCTTTTTCTCTTCGCCCTCGCCAGGTCACAAACGTCCGTAAAACACCATTCTTTGACTTGCACTTCAGATTTTCTGAACAATGGCTGAAAGAACCGGCACAGGCAGTGCACGCTCCGGGTGCTCCCGAGCAAGAGACATCGCCTAGCCTCCTGGGTATCACTCCGCGAGGACTGCCCCAACCCCCCGGGGACAGGCAGCGACGCCGCGGGGGGGCCTCCGGACAACGCCGCCGCCGCCGTCAACCAGTCCGCGTCGTAAAAGACGATCCGAAAGCGCACGCGGGTCGCGCGGGTGCACTCACCAGTCAGTGGGCACGGCTCAAGGCCCGCGGGTGCACTCACCAATCAGTGGGCACGGCTCAAAGCCCCGCGCGCCAGAAGAATGTAACGTCCCGGCCGAGTCCCGGAGCAGTTGCGCCGCCGTCGACGACCCGCGGTGCTCTGACTATAGGGGGGCTGCGGCCGCACAGCACCACGCGTTGTGATTCCCTTTGCAGCCGGCTGCCGGTGCCCCCTCTGGCCCTCCGCCCTCCCCGCCCCTCTCCTCCTCGACGCTTCTTGACTGCGGCCGGGGCCCCCAGGGCCCCCAGAGCGGGGGCAGGTCCGAGCGGGGCGGCGTCGACGGGTACGCCATGCCGGCCGAGGCCCCGCGCGGTGCCGTGGTCGGCGAGTGCGTGCGTGCGTGCGTGTGTGGCGTCGGCTGCCGCGCCCTCCCCTCCCGTCCCCACCCACCCCGGCGGCACCAGCCAGCCCTGCCGGCAGTGTCGGCCCTGCCCTGCCGCAGCTGCGTTCCTGCAGGCAAAGCGATGGCAAAGCAAAGCAGAAGGCCTGCGGCTGCTGGGCTCGGCACCGTCCAGAACACGGTAACTGGCAGCGCCCAGCGGGGCACGTACGCGAGGCGGCGGAGGTCCAGGACGAGGGGGGCGTCAACGCCAGCCCCGCCGCAGCCATCTTCATGCAGCTTCCCTTCTCTCTCTTACTGGCGGCACGACACGACATCCACACAGAGGCAGGCGGCCCCCGATGGATGGGGCCCTTGCGACCACGCCCCTTCTCCCTGCAGCCACCGCCCGCCCCTGCCCAGCGCCGCGACATGCAAGACCCCCCTCCGGCCAGGCCATAAGCAACCGCAGGCCAGCATCGCAGGACGATCCGCATACACCGTGCCACTGAGTGTTTTTCCATCCCCCCCCCCCTATGCTCCCTCTCTGTCTATCTTAGGTCTAGGGGACCGTCCTTTACGAACGTCCACGATCCTGTACCTCTCGTGTGCGCGGGTCGTGCCTAGCCTGACACCCGCAGGTGATCTCCGAGCCCGAGGCCTCTCCTGTGCAGACATTCTTCCACACGGAAGTCACCGGTTCAACATGTGTAACAAAGTACACAAGATTCCTTCAGGCAGAGCAAATGACTCTTAGAGAAAGGGTGGCCGAATATCAAATAAAATTCATTTACAAAAAGGGAAACATTTTTTATTTCTTTCATCTAATTATCACAGGGAAATTAAAAAAAAATCAACTACAATAACATGATAGACTGGGAAAGGCATTAAATAATGACCGAGGCAATAGCAGTATTAGATAGGACACTGAAGAACTGAGGTGTTAATCCAACAACAGTGCAGCTCACTTCGGCTAGTACAACCAAAGAGAAAGAAAAATAACGGGAACTAAATTTTGAAGTATGGTGATACAGATAGCTAAGAGGGAGCTGCACTAGTAAACAAAGTTGTTACATTATTTGTTCAATAGAACAGAACTGATATGGAATTATTGACCCTAAGAACACACTCAACTTAAATGTCAAACTAAAGCAAGTGAACTCCAACAGTTACTAAAGAAATATCAGATTCCCTTTACATAACCACTTACACACCAATCTATCAAGAATTCAAGATCATTCACAAATTTTTCACTGATAGGCCAAAAGAGAATAGATCGATTACATTACATTGCATTTAAAAAAATTGAATACCAACAGTACTTTGATACCTTGACATGAAAATTAAACATAAAAACAGAATGAAACGTAAATATTTCAATCATTATGCAAGACCCACAGATGTATACGTTAGACCTTTAAAACAAAACAATAGCATTTCATTTCCATTTTAAAAAAAGCATGAAACAATGCCGAACAGCCTTCATAAATATATTTTAGAGTGTATAACAAAAAGGAAATCAACCCCAGACAACCACAGATCCAGTCGTTCAGCACCATTACTCGTACAGGTCGCCTCCACAACTGCTTCTCAAACTCACCTTTGTAAGGTAGAAACACTGATCTAATGAAGACTTCATCTGTTTTACTTGTTTTAAATTAAAACAATAACTTAACAAAATTCTTACACTACAGTCACAGTTGTAGAAGTCGTCAATAAATCAACATCATTACCCCAACTACCCTGTTGACACTCCACTGCCTAGCAACTCATTCACACATACAAAAATACCATATAAAACATGCAAGAGGCCCATTGTACAACTCAAGGGAGGAGGGAAGATAATGTCACGTTAACATGGAATGCCAACAGGGTAATAAAATGGTTTGAGGCTGGGGCAGCCCGCCCAGAAGATGGTCCACTTAGCCTCCCCCATCAACCTTTCAGTTCATTATGGAACTGAAACAGTATTTTTTTCCTTGACGACAATAAATAAATTTGTAACTTTGTTACTCTTTTCATACCTTTTTAAGCAACAATGATGGAATGTGAGGATTGGTTGCAACAGACTACAGTTCAAATTTGGTCCATGACCACACTAAAATATTTGTCAAATATTTTACTTTTAAATTCAAGGTAAGGATATGACTCTTGAAAAGGCATTCTATGGTAACAAATACTGAGACAATATCCAAAGTACCATCTGTCCGTCACTTAGTGGAGAATACCGATAAAAAAATACCATTGCAGTCCCAAATTACGTGCACATGGATGGCACAACAGTATAAACGAGTATAGTTATCTTTAATTTTCTTTTTGAGACCCATGGCTGCCAACTGCTCCAAGCAGCCCAAGAATTTCCCTCCTGGACGAAACCTCCAAACAGGAACTCAGACTAGGTCAGCCACGCAAACCTTAATACCTTTGGCACTCACTAAGTACATTATTTCCGACAAAACAGCAATAGGCATCACCAGGAGTGATTGGAGCCTTTTCCTTTTGTACCGCTATCAGTCTAACAGGTAATACTGCTCTTGAGCACAGCTAGAGTTAAGTCATTTCTGGTTCAAGAGACAGCAACAGGCAACAAAATGAAGTAGTTACCATAGTTATGTGTAATCGAATCATGCAAGTGTGATGAACTCACTGCGGCATGAGTTGGTGCCAATAAATTGCTAGCAAGTCACGGTCACCAAAGCAAGAAAAACAAGGATCAAGACACATTAAAAATAATATCTTACTTCAAATGAAATGAATCCATCACTTAAAAATAGATCAGCTACGATTTCTTCCATTAAAACAGGTTTCAGCTCAGAGAACATGTCCAAATTCAGTAACTTGGGAGTTTCAGGAGAGGACGCCCCACAACTGAGCAGGTCTAGGTGCTCATCGTCCTCCATAAACGACTAGAGTTACTAACACTTGTGCAAACTCTCATCGATGCAGTCTTGATTTTATTCGGCGCCTACGAGTCTGCTCGTAACAGTACGCGAAACGAAAAAAAAAAAAGGAAAGAAGTCGGTTGAAGATAGCAGTGATTCCGCCAGAACAGCCGTGCCGGCGCTTACTGGCGGCGAGGAGCGTAGCCGCCGGAGTTTCCGCGGTTGCTTCCGTTCATGTTGCCACGACCGCCGGGCCCTCCCTGTCCGCCGGGACCGCCCTCGCTGCGGTTGAAGCTGCCGCCTCCGCGGCCGCCGCGCATGCCCGCGCCGCCACCGCCGCGGGGGGCGGACCCCATCTGGCCGCCCACCCTGCCGCCCTGGCCGGCCGGGTTGCCCATGGAGTTGTTCGGCCGGCCCTGGCCGCCCATGCCGCCCTCGCCGCCAGGCCCGGAGCGGGGACCGCTGCCCGTGTCGTTGCGGCTGCGGGGCTTCTTCTCCTCCACATTCAGTTTCAGGTGGGCATCAAACATGATGGGCTGTGGGGTACAAAATTACATCAGTGATGACGTCAACAAAGCTTACAGCAAAGTTTCCCCAAAATACAAGGATCACATACCCTCTTCTCGAGCACATTTTTGACCGAAGCGGCATCATCAAAAGTGATAAATCCATAATTGGGTACTTTGTTGCCTGGGGGGGCTCCTTTCAGGTTGTTGGCGTTGTTCTTGCTGTGGATGCGCAGGTCAGCCACGGTACCATATTGTGAGAACAGTTTCTGTGGGAGGAAAGCCGGTAAGTGAGCAAGTCTCTTTTTCACCTTTTTAAAATGAAGGAATTGAAAGAACAAGTTACCTTTAATTCCTCTTCGGTGGCATGGAGAGGGAGATTACCAAGGAATAGCTGATTTGAATCTGGGTAGTTTGCAACCGAGTTGCTAGGCCCAGAACGGCGACGTTCCCCTTCTAAAAACAAACAACACAGTTACAAATGTATCGTAAAATGATAACTCTGATCAAACCCTCAGGCCTCTTATATACCAGAGTCATCGCCGAATGGGGGGCGACCAGCCTGTCTTCCATCCATGGACGGGCGGCCCATTCCCCGAACACTAGTACCACCACGAATCGGACGAGCATTTCCAGGGCGGTGACCTGGAGGTCCAGATACCATGGAGCTCTGATCTGAACGCTGAGCAGGAGGCTGAAACAAGATAGGAAGACTCAAAACTTGCTCTTGTAGTCTGAACAAGGAAGCTTGACAATACAGTGTTACACAGGAAAACAAGACAAATGTACCGGTGACGTTGGGGATGCCTTTGTTGTAACACCAGAGAAAGTGGAGCCAGAGGATTGACCGAGACCCTTGAGGAGTGTAGCATACGTCTTCGGCTCATTTTGAACTGAAATCAAACTCACATTAGAATAATAAGACAGACATACACTGCCCCGGACAAATATTCAACGAACCTGCTTCACTTGGTGGTTCCTCAAAGGACTCGTTCAGTGTTTCCACTTTCTCATCCTGACCGGAAGACAAGACTTCAGGTTCTTCATTATCGTCTACATGGGACTCTGAACGATCAGCAGCAGTCTCAGGAGATTCTTCCGATGCACTCAAGGTCTCCTCAACTGGAACCGGGGCAGGTTGAGCAAGAGGGACTGCCATGACGGGTGCCTGAGCCGCTGGCTGAACGACGGGAGCCGGTGCCTGAGGCTGAGGGATGGACTGGGGTGCGACAGGGGGCAGGCTGGACATTTCATCCATGTGAACCAATCCGTTAACAGTCGGTTGAACGATTTGAGGTTGACCGCCAATCAGCTAGAGAAAACAACAAACGCCAAAAGTAAAACATCTGCTTAGCATTCCACCACAGTAAAATATGAGAGAAAATTCATTACCTGCTGAGGATGAGGTTGCTGGTAGTATGCCTGTGTTTGAGATGGTGGTTGCTGAGGAGGCTGCGAGACTGATAGATCCCCCTGCTCAACATCCTCCTCAGTTTCAGATCGTCCAGAGTCATGGTCAAGGTCCTCATCGCTCACAAGCATATCCTGGTAGCGGAAGATGTCATTGTGGACGTAGTACTTCTTTGGTGATTGGGCAGCCAACACAAATGTCTGAGTAAAGCGCCTCATAGGCTGACCACCATTAGAAAGTTCGCCAGTGACCTACAATGAATAAATTTCTTGTAGATGAATAGATTGCAAAACATTTAAATACTTCAGATCCCCAAAGGTTTTAGTAAGCATACCTGAACCACGACACCATCTCCGAGAGTAGCCTGGGAGTCGACCTGACTTATCTTAGCATGGCAGTCGCGGAAGTTCAGTCTCTGAATCATTTGATGAATCTGTCGCTGTCCAACCATGGGCTTAGTTTCACGGTTGGGTGGGTCCAACCCACCGTGAACGAAGGAAGAGTTGTTGTTGTAGAACCTTGAAATTTAAATTCGACAAACTCGAATAGTGTATTGAACACAAAGGAATACAGCAAGGGAATCAGACGGAAAAAATACCTGTGTAGATGTGCTGGAGCTTTGTTCAGCAGCGTGTAGTACTGACGAACAAACTCCCGTCCCACACACTGTGGGGTTGGTGGGGCCTCCATGACCATTTCCTGAAGTTTACGTTGGAAACGTGGGAATCAATAAAGATATAGAGCCTTGGGGCGAGGAGACTGATAACAGTCTCTGTAACAGAACGAGTGACAAGTCGAAGGCCGTTAGAAACAAATTCAACGAGTTGAATGAATTGGTTAAGACTATAGGCCTATGAGGTGCTGAATGGCCGCTCCCAACACAAACACGGGACCCGGCAGCACCGAAAAACACTATCAAAATCCCCAATCGCGAAGAGATTCGAATCACACCAGTTAACCCAGAAAAGAGAGAGGAAAGACAGCCCATTCGGCATGGCAACGTTTAGGCCAAGGCCTGAGGGAGCGACGACCGGCGCCTCGGAACGCCATTGAGGCGTCTCGCCTGGCGTCCCTAGGACTCACTTTCCGCGCCCAACGAGCAATCCGGCTACACTTCTACACAGGGCCTAAACGGCGAGATCAAACAAGCAAACAGAGTGCGATTCGACGAGTTTAAGCGAGTGAATGAACAAAGCACAGCATGGCGGGAGCAGGATAGTCCGCCCGTCAACTTGGCGGGCAACTGGGAGCAAGCCCACGTTTCTAGGCCGCAAAATTGATGAAATTCATCAATCAAACGTGTCTGAGGCGAGTTTAACGTGCAAATATCAAACCCCAACGACCAAGGAGGGCGAAAGCGAAGAATATATAGCAGCAAACGTCTCTTAAGAGTAGCCGTAGCACCGACCGAGAACTAGGCGCTCGGAACAAGAGGTCCTTCACGGGCCAAACCCAACCCCGCACGCCAAGCGACTCGTATTTCAAGCCGAAGTACTCCACAGCCACCTACCTTCCGGATATCCAAGGGGTTGGGTGAGTGCGGGGTAGTGGAGGAAACTTACAGCTATTATCTACAGATTACAATGAGTCACAAATTTGCTACGTTTTAGGCCTACACGCAAACGAATTGAAGTGTTGGGTGCACTCTACCAGCGGGTCCGCGAGCACACTGGTGTCACCACCAACCATGTGTTTTGCGCAGGCGAGGTGCGCAGAAGATGGCGTCCGCGTCGCGTTCCGAAATGCCGACTGGATCTCTACGGTCGAGAAGATTCCGCTGCTGAGAAGTCGTATCTGCACGGGGAGCTGACCAGCTCCAAATCTACGAAATTCTTTCAAACTTAAGACCTTACAAATGTAGAGCGCGGGATGTGGAAATCGATTTAGAACTAATTTTGCTCGAAAATGCGGTCGTACTATTTTTCATGGTAGCGATGCCGGGCACAACGCCGCTCGACCCGCGAAAATTTGAATGAACTCTGGGGCGGGTCGAGGTCAAAGCAGGCACCGCACCCGAACGTGCATCTGCGCTCCGCGGCCGATTCCATGTCAGCTCACGGTTCCGGCGTGCCGTCACTACGCGGCCCACCCAGTCAGTTGCAGGGATTCGACCCTCGGGTTTTACCCATTTGCCTCCCGCCACGGCAGACAAGCCGGCCCTGGCTGGGTCAACACCCCGACTCTGTTACGATCGGAAGGCGTGATGTGTTCGTGGTTGGAATGAGGGTTTTAAGAACTTCACAACAGTTGGGGTTTATGGTAGAAATTTTTAATTTTCAAAAATTTCTACATATAATAAATGCTACTCGACCCCATCCCGGTCAAAGCGGCACAATAACATAAATTTCTGACAATGATTACAATTTCATTACTGACCGTCTCAAACCTGTTATGTGAAGAGATCAGCACAACAGCACAATTAATTGCACATCATAGAAAACCTTAAACCTAGGTGACTGCTTCAGCAGGTTGTCAGGCCACTTGCCGTAGGAAAAATACAATAAATACCATAAGTAATTTATTAAAAAGCATCTTACTTGTTTTCATTGTACATTTAATATGCCATGTGGCAAGATGGAATATGCGTGTATCTACATATACACAGACTAAAAACTTAATAAAAAAAATTCACAACTCAAAATAGAAATTGGAGTTATTCCACTTGTACACAAAAGCAATATGTCACCGTCTTGTCCTAAAAATAACACTCCGTGCCAGACTCATGGAGGCAGCCAGCTCTATATGGAATGACAATGGCGCACATGAAATGAGATGAAGATGAAACTCCCGGGATTTATGCTGCAACAGAAGAAATAGAATGTTAGAAACACAGTCAAGACGCACAAAGGAGCTCCTAGAAATCTGTACAAATATAGATAGTTTAGCCTCTAGGATGAACAGAAGCAGAATTGGGTGGACACAAGGAAACTTGACAGAAATCCAGCATTGATATGAAGTAGTGTTTCTGAAGGCATGGCAATTCTCAGTAGTTTGGTATAAATTTCGTCAATGCTTCTCAGTAGCAGAACTGAATATAGTCATCATAAGAACCAAGCACCTTCAAATTTGGACCTATTCATTCCCAAGTGCAAGACATTCTCCAGAAAGAGGCTGTTCTCTCAGTTAACTAAGTTGGTAAATTTCTTCAATACTCGTCAGTAGCAGAACTGAACCCATCACTGAAAATCAGCTCTGAAGTTGGGACTTCCAACCAAACATGGCAGGCAAATTATGAACAGCAGAGCAACCAAGGCTTTTCTCGCAGTCATCATGGAAAATAAGATTTAACGCACGTCGGTAGCAGCATGGGGTGGAACATAACATAAAAATAAGCTTTGTAATGTCTTGTACGTGCTTGTGAATTTGAAGGCAGGGCTGTTTTCTCAGTAATTTGGTATAAATATCGTCAATACTTCTCAGTAGCAGAACTGAAAATGGTCATCATTCAAAACCAGCACCTTCGAATTCAAATGAGTCTATTCCCAAGCACATGACACTGTGGTAAAAGAACTTGACAGCAAATACTAGATCTGAAGGAAGGGTTGATCTCTCAGTAATTTGGTATAAATCTCGTCAATGCTGCTCAGTAGCAGAACTGTAATTGATCATCACAACACCAGCACCTTCAAATTCGGATCTATTCATTTCCCAGTGCAAGACATCTCCAGAAAGAGGCTGTTCTCTCAGTTATCTTAGTTGGTAAATTTCTTCAATACTTGTCAGTAGCAGAACTGAACCCATCATTGAAAAACAGCTCTCTTAATTTGACTTTCAACACTACATTACAGACAAACGGTCAACAGCAGGGCAGATCTAATTAGTAACTGAATCAAAACACACCTTCTACTCAATCCTCAAGGCAAGTCTCTACGATAGGATTGTTCTCTCAAAAGCGAGATTTGAACAGCAATAGTAGCTAAACTATAGCATGAAAATCAACAGAAAAATAATTTAAATATTTCATTTGTTATTGAAAACCCCAGGAAAACATTTACACATGCTAAGTAGTAATCAAATGACAATAGGCAGATAAATAATCCATTCAAAAGCTATGACCCACCATGAGTGAATGATGAAGATTCGTCCCTTAATATGGTTGATGCCTCTGCGCAGATCGACCCCTGCCTGTTTTGCCTCCATAGCCACCACTTCCTCCTGCAACACCAACCACAAAGTCGCAATTATAGCCACAAAGCAATGTACTAGTTGCTCCACTCATCCCATCAAACGTTCAAGCAAGCACATGAAATACAGTAAACAAGAAGCTAAATCCCTCAAAATTGCGGGAGTACTCAAGGCCACATGAAAATGTACATTATGCATCTGGGAATGACCAAATTCTAACTGTGTAAATTGAAATGAATGAGGTAACTACAGCATACAACCAGGTGAGCAAATGAGTCCCCATGATATAACCCTAAGCCCTGAAATTTGACTTACCATAGCCTCCATAATTGTTGTATCCGCTGTAGTCGTATCCGCCATAACCGCCGTAGCCACCACCGTATCCGCCACCGTAATAGTCGTAACCACCTCCATAACCTGCAAGGACAAACAACATTTATGAATCGCCAGAGAATGTGCCTACGCGAGTCAGGAGGGAAAGGTTGGGGAAATCTATTAGCTCATGAGGATTGGTTAATGATCTACAGTTAACAAAATACCAACCATCATAGCCCTGGCCATAGCCATAGCCCCCGTAGCCCTGGTTTCCCCAGCCTTGGCCTCCGTAGCCTCCTAGAAAAAAAGGATCAACATTAGTTTAGGCTGAAGGCCTCTTTAAATGCTTTAAGTCTAATGATGGTCAGCATTTCTTTATAATGCAAAAACAAAATCCCCATGGCTTTCAAAACTAAAGAAAACTAAAAGTTTCTCCAAAAGCGCTATTTAAGATTTGCTTTAAACGTTCTCAAACTAAGTATTGGTGAAGTCAACAGCCCCAAGTCATTCCCACCCAATCTACACGCCGGGTCGCCCTAATGTATTACCTCGCCCACGACCTCTGCCTCCGCGTCCTCCTCGACCGCCGCGCATACCACCCATTTCATTGGGTTTAGGTGTGGCCTTCTTCACATCAACTTCTTTTCCACTGATGGATTGCTTGGGGTTCTTCAGAAGTTCCATAACTACTTGCTCTGATTCAAACGTGATGAAGCAGAAGCCTTTTCTTTGGTTCTTAGTCTTGTCGAAGGGCATCTCAACTTCAACAATCTAGCAACAGAAAACGAGCTTAATTAGAACACCACGGTGGGAGCAAAGGGAAAAGAGAAAAAACGACAGCAAGATACTTACGGCGCCGAACTGAGCGAAGTGATTCTTGATCTCGTCATCGCTGAGTTCTGGGGTAAGGCCCCCAACGAAGATTTTACCGTGCCTTGCCTTGGCCTTCTTGGGATCCACCTTCTTGTTGTTGATAATGTGGTCACCAGCTTGTAAGACCTAAACAAATAAAATTGCAGGTCAGCATTAGCTTCAGAAAACCGGGACAGCAGTTCAGTCAGTACGAGTACAGACTGTTAGACCATCAGATATGAAGATCATAATTGACATCAAGGTATGTCAGGAGAACGAAAGTTGAAAAGCATCATACAGTCTACAAAACCCAGCACAGACTGAGCAGGTGTACTTCGGCTACAAGTATTAAATTAGTGCAAGGACATCAGCAATGAAAAATATCATCAACTAAACGATCAGGAGAACGTTGCTTATCAGCATCATCACTTATCCTACTGCAAAAATCAGTAAATTTCAACCTGAACTAGACCATCAGAAATAAAGATCATGATTGACATCAAAGCATGTCAGGAGAACGAAAGTAAAATACATCACGGTCTACAAGTCCCTGTTGACTGGGACATAATACAAAAATCAAGGACATCAGCATTAAAAAGTATCATCAGTAAAATGATCAGGAGAACGTTGCTTAATAGCATCATCACTTAGTCCTTTTCTCTCTCAAACATGAGCAATATCGTACCAAACTTGAGCATCAGAAATAAAGATCATATTTGACATCAAGGCATGTCAGGAGAACGAAAGTTTACAGACACATCATATAGTCAAGGTTGACATGCTATACTAAACTAGACCGTCAGAAATGAAGATCATGATTGACATCAAAGAATGTCAGGAGAACGAAAGTTAGAAACATCATGGTCTAGAAAATTCAAAAAGACATAGGATTTGGGGGAGACCTTGTGGAAATGTGCCCTCATCACACATGGGTACTTGGGGAAACTTTACCACTAACTAGGAGAAACGTACCTTATCAATGGTTGAGGACTGTGAGAAGACAATGAATGCGAAACCTCTTGATCTTCCAGTGGTGGGGTCAGTCTTGACATTGATGCTCTCGATCTCACCATAGGTCCCGAAGTGCTCCCTCAGCTCCTCTGCAAATAAAAGAATATTAGCGAGTTCCATTACGAAGCTGGTGGGATCGCTTCAGGGTGTTCATAGGGCCCCTCCCGCCCCTCCCACTGACTTGCATTGACTACTAGAAATGTACTCACTATCTGTGGTTTCCCAGCTGAGACCTCCAACAAACAGTTTCCTGAAACCATAGATACTCTATAAGAAACGAGGTCATAGAGCTGAGACCTAAGTCTAGCCAAGGAAGCTTTACTTTAACCTGGCTTTACTGTCTTTAAATCTCCTAGAGTGTTTCAAACAAGAAAGTTACTGTACAGTCAATGCAAGAGCAATCCTTAGGAACGGCAGCAAACTGAACTTCAATGCTCAATGGAATCTGCAAGATCTCCAGTAGGAAGAAAAACATCTGCAATAGTTTCGAGAAATGATGCTGGATGACAAAATTATGGAATGACAATTAAATTGAAGACTGACAGTGATTCTGGTCAAATTGATTTAGGCGGCCCAACAAGCAAAGCAAAATGGCCCAGAACGACCAGACAAGAATTTTAGACCACAAGAAAGTAACCCAGGGATAAATACCATGGGCCAGCTCCCCGCGCTCAGCTCCCCGACTGCTGTGGTGAGGTATGTCACCTGCCGGAAAGGAAGACAGGTTAGTGAACACCGCTCCAGAACCAGAGCCTCCTTTCTTCAGGAACATTTTGTCTTGAAGACGACCAACGACGTTAGAAGAGCTTTTTGACCACCAAAAACTAAATAGTTGTTTGGGCTTTGAAGCCAAAGTTGAATATGTTGAGTGCAGGCACAGGTTGAAAGACTAGCAAAGTTAAAATCATTACTTAAAAAACATGAGTACTAATTAAACTGCCACCAAATCTTAGTGCTACACAAATTACTCTATTAATTTTGTAATGAAGTTGACCTTAATAACCTGTAATCCACAAGAGCAAAATGTAACTGAAGGAAAGGAAGTGCAGGAAAATGAAAGCTTAAAGCTAGAGCCTACAAAGTTGATTTAGAAGAACTGGAAATATCGTCAACATTCTGATAAATAGATTTGTCTGAAGATTGGATATAAAAAAGATGTTTAAAGGACGTTGAGTATATACTGCAAGGACTGTAGGAAAAATTGACGAAAAATTGATAATCTTATTTACATTTGATATAAAAAAGATATTTCAGACTAGCGATATGTGCCATAAAACGCCTCCATTATTTAAGTGTACTGGACCCAAGACAAATGAACAAAGCAAACAACCCAATAAATATGAAAATAAAAGTTCCCGATAAAAGATGAACCAAGAATGCACCAACATTAGACCTGTAATATAAACAACCACTCGAAGAATTACCAAGACCAAACTCAAATGGAGGCATTTCTTAGGCGCAAAGCACTAGGATGAAATAGAGGTTTAATGTTAATTATCAGCTGGAAAAGAAGTAGCTAAAGAATTTCACAATCTTTAAGTAGTTATTTGTATCAAGACATCATCATACAGGGACGGCTATGCAAGAAAAATTCCAAGTAAACAAGTAAGGATTTCATCGGAGAAGCTACTTCACATTACCATTTGACTAAAGAACACAAATCGCACATAAATGAACAAACTTAATATCTATACTAAATCAGAATGTAGGTTACACGAATAGAATAATAAAAAATGGCCGCCACGCCAGCGTGGAACGAAATTGAGAACCGGCGAGCAAAGTCAAACTACCAGGGCTTCTCACTTATTCAAGTTACAAAACAGCTGAAAATAGAACAAAAGATTTTCTGACAAGAGGCGAGAGCCCTACGCAGAATTATAAGAGAAAAACCGAGGCGCCCTTCTGGAAAGCCCGGGCCACAAGGAGCCTCGAACGACGCTAAAACCCAAGCGTTCTCGGATATGCCGCCATGTTGAGGAAAATGTAAAAATCGATACCAAGAGGACGGCGATGACTTATTTCATGCACAAAGAACACTTCAAGGACAAATGGTACCGAGAAAAAGCGGCAGACAATTAAAACCAAAGAGAGATACGATATCTGAACAAAACAGAGGGGGGAAAAAACATGGCACGCCCTTACGACAACACGCTTGGGTGAGAATGTGACGAAGCCATCACAGACTGAAATTAGAGCTTCCAAGACATCAGACGAGTAGACTTTAGGCCGTTTTCAACTTAATAATCAGTGAGATCAAGTCGCCGCCCTTCAGTAAATAGTAAATCGAAGTTCCAGATTCCGGCCGGCGGGTGATGACGCGGAAAAGGAGACGGCAGCAAAGTCCAAGTTTCTTACCTCTCGTCATCCTTGCCAGGGGCTTCAGCGCTACCGCTGTCCTGGGGAGCCTCGCCGCCGCCGTTCATTTGATCATCTTGCTGATATTCTTGGTCGGTAATATCTTGGTTAAAACCGTTGTTGTAATCTTGGCTGTTATCTGCCATTTTCGGCGTGTGAAGGTAAGACCTGGTGTCGAATGCCGCTCACTCGACCGTCGATGTAGGAGAGGAACAAATGAGCCAGCGTCACCAGTTGGGTCAGCAGGGCAGTGCACTCTGGGTAAACTAGACTTGCGGACAGGATGCCGAGGGCTGGCCGACCAATCACGTGGCTCCGTACTGACGCTGTGGCTGGCCGACGGGCCACTCGACATTGACCCGCAAAGTGCGCTCAGAAACAATTTTCACTCAACAAAATGACACCGATTTCGTTCATGTCAATTTATTTTCATGAGAAAGTGCTTCCCAAAATTATCAGAGAGAATTAGAAATTGTTTAGATGGAGAGTGTTAATTTTACCTGAGTTTCTCAAAGGTTTTCTGTTTAAGTGAACGAGTACTGTTCTCCGCTTGACACTCCCCCATCGACCATCTTGGACCACCTCCCTTTTCAAGCGGGCAGTTCAAACACTGGCTCAACAATGTCTCGGTCATCTCTCTAAAAAAAATTTGATCGCAAAAAAAAGATACCTAAAAAAATAATTCGGCAACCTCAATTCAAAATTCATGCGTAATCTGTGACCTACATTAGAAGCAAAATGAGGGAATGCAAGAAGGTACTTTCTTCACTTCTGTTTTTGTGCTTTATGGCATCAGTTCAACGTAATTATAGTTCTTTGATTTACAGGAGTTGACGGATGTGTGGCGTGCTCTAAATAAAATTAGAGCTGCCATTTTCCGAGTGAACCTAGACCTGTGGAGATATTTCAAGCCCCTTGATCCAGAAGGGACCAACCTCATATCTGGTAAATTTTTAAATTGATCTCAGAGACCCTTCTATTTTTTTTCTCCTCGATTTATTCTATTATGTTCCATTTTCATGTGCAGAATCCAACTTTGTCGGCGTTTTGTCTGGTGTCCTGCGTGGAGATATTGGTCTATCTGACCAGGAGATAGCAGAAATAACTGATTATTTTCGAGTTCAGGATGGACGGATATTTTATGGACAATTTTGCTCTGTAATTACTGACAATGGTATCGACATATCATTTGTCATGGTTTTCAAAAGCGTTTTTGTAATGCTCTTGATAACACTCATTTGCTCCACGGCAGTGCCCAGCTTTGCTGAGAACCAACCACTGGTCTCTGGACATGAATGGGAGGACCCCTTCCATGTTAATGCCCTTAGCATCACAGAAGAACGAAGACTCAAGATACTTCTTACAAAGATAGCAACAGCTGTTAACGCGAGGAAACTTGTGCTCCGTCCGTACTTCCAAGATTATGAGCTAGTAAGTAACGTAGATATCAAATTTACAGTACGAACCACATCTCTAAAACCCGCACTTTTGCAGCTTACCAAAAATGAGGGCGTCGTGACGGTGAGCCACTTCGCACGCATCCTGGCGCACCTGCGCCTGCTCGTGGCCGACGTGGACTTCCACCTGCTGCTCAAGAAGTTCACCAAGACCAGCTACACAGTCAACTACGTCGCGTTCCTAGAGGCCATCGACCGCATCACGCGAACGCTGACGGAGCAGCAGATGCTGGACGTCGGCGGCGACCTCCTTGCCCGCTTCCCCACGCGCGCCATCACGGCCGACCTGCCGCGGCTGCCGCGTCCGGAGGTCGGCAGCATCGCCCTGGACACGGTGTTCGGTCCGCAGGCCATCTTCCACCCCGTGTCCAGGCCGCCCCGAGACAGGGAGGCGCTGCACCGCGTGCTGCGCAGAGTCCAGCAATACGTCTGGAGACACCGGATCCGGGTGGCGGACTTCTTCCAGGTACCGCGGTCCTATCCAGGACGTCCTGGTCCCGACCTCGGCTCCAGCCGGCTCCAGCCCTGCCTCCTCCCTCCAGGACTTCGACCCCCTGCGGAGCGGCAGGGTGACGCGGGAGCAGTTCCGGCGCTGCCTTGACGCCATGGGGCTGGCCGGCACCCAGCGCCTGTACCTGGCTGAGCCCGACGTGGACGCGGTCATGACCATGTACACCGACCCCAACGACGAGCAGCGCATCATCCACACCGCCTTCACGGACGACGTCAATCATGGTGAGCGCCCCCACCACTGCCTCTCCCCCCCCCCCTCCCCCCTTGGCCTTCCCTGTATGAACGAATGCCTCAGTGTTCTCACCACGGACGTTGGAGAAGACCCCCACGTTCGATGTCGACTCCCCCGGGCAGGAGGTGCGCGACGTGGAAGCCCCCGGCAGGCTGCCCTGGCTCAAGGCCTGCGTGCGCGTCGTGGACCTGTGCGAGGACGCCGTCGAGCAGCTCAAGCACCGGGTCCGCAAGCGCCGCATCAACCTCCGGCCCATCTTCCACGACTACGATCCGTACGTCGGCAAGGGCTTGGCCGGAGAGAAAAGAAAAAACATTAAAAAACATTTTCATACAAAAAAAACTAATTTGAACGGAATGTTTCAGACTGAACAAGGGACATGTGACCAGAGCTCAGTTCCGCCAGTGCCTTGTGTTTAATTCGTTGCTGCCACCAAAGGAGCATCTGTATGCTTTAGAACAAAGGTTCAGTGATGACATGGGTATCGACTACTATAGACTTCTGAGAGAAGTGGAACCAGGAACTATAGAGGAGCCATTGGTAAAAAAAAATGAAGAAAAATGTCAATGAGTCTCTGCAATTATCAGTGCTGGCATTAAAATGCAAAACATTTTTTGCAGTATGATGACTTCTTTAAAAACAAGAAACTTGTCAACTGGAAACAATGGAATGATCATCCTGAGCGGAGGGAGAAAGATATTGTATGGGTACTTGCAAAGATCAAAGCCAAAGTAAGACATAATTCAGTGCTATTAAATTCCAAAAGACCAACAAAAACTGTGTTCTTATAGTCTTTTATGGACAGGTTGTTCGAGAAAGAGTAAGAATTAAAGATGCAATGCAGGATTACGACAACTTCAACCATTCTGTCATCTCCAGAGAGGATTTTGGAAGAGTTCTGAGTGTTCTTAATTTTGGTCTAACGACAACAGAGATAGCAACACTTTCTGAAGTGTAAGTCGTCAAACTAACAATAGTTCCATAAGCAATGACAGGGGCAAATGATGATTCACAATTATCCTTCCAGCTTTGGAGCAGTGAAACGTCCGGGATGGGTTGACTACATCCGGTTCAATGCTGTAGTGGATGAGGCTCTAACTGTAGATGAACTTCAGAGAGCACCCCTCTTGACACCACTGCAGCATGTCCCTCCCAATGAAACAAACAGGAATTTTATGAACTACGAGGAGAGAGCTCTGGCAGGACGTGCATTGGAAAAATTGGCTCGTAGACCTCATCAAAACTTGGAGGACATATTCAAGGTTTGATAATATCCCTCCACTCATCCTAAGTATTCCAATGTACATCAGCATAAATTGACAAAATTACTTCTGAATCCTAGGACTATGACCATGAGAGCATTGGGTCCGTGACACAAGAGCAGTTCACCAAAGCATTGGCCCTGAGAAACATGTTGCACATCCTCTCCATGCCAGAACTAGCAGCTGTTCAGAAGTCCTTCGGGGTTGAGAGAGGATTAAGAGATGAAGTGGACTATCGTGCATTCAAAAAGGCCCTAGACATAATTTTTGCCAACAATAAGAGGCGGCTTGTGTAACAATCCCAAACAAAGTTATTAAACAAAAACAAATGTGACGTAATAATTTTGCATCAATTTAATAAATGAATCCACAACATATGTACAGTACAATTTGCACACCTAAAATATACAATTTGTTTTAAAAGGCTAAGCACGATTGGGTGGCTCATAGTCATCTGGTGGGACACCCAACTCCTCATCAGTCCACTGAGAAGCATCAGGCCATGGAAACTCTCCCTGTAATTCAAGATGAGCATGTAGAGAACAGTATAGAGGGAACACAAAATTTAAGTGGTTCAGGTAACTCACAGTGAGATGGTCATATTTGGTGATTGTGTGGTAGCAAACCCAATACCAGAAGAGAGTGAAGGAAATGTCAGTTGCCCTCTCTATCGCTTCACTGCCTGGAGGGTCACCCATGTTACGGTAACGAAATCTGCAACAAACTTGCTCACGTAAGTAACCATAATAATAATAAACTATAAAGGAAATGGCAGTCAAGGAGAATGAGTTCAATGAAATTTTTGATATGCATGCGACACCTGAAGATGGGGTCTCTTTGGCAAAATAATAAAAATGTGACTGCAACATGCAACGGAGTTGCTGATTTAAGAGACACGAAACCCAAAGCACCCGGTTATGGGAACGGGAATTCTTAAAGTGACTGGGCACCAGTACGATCCCACATACCCATCACCACTGTTTCGCACAGAAACTTTCGGCGTTGCTGCATTTTTGGGCTTGAGCAGGGCGCTGCGGATCAGGGGCAGACTTCTGGAGAGCAGCATTTTGGGTGCTCTAAATTGTGAAACTCATCCAAACGAGAGGGTAAAGTGAACCCCTCACTACTCAAACAGCATCAGCTGAGAACTTCAGCAAAGTAGGGTTATGGTAGACGAACAGACGAAAAACAAAAGCAAAACACGGAAACAGGTGGACTTTGTCGGTTTGTCACAGGGCACTGAAGATGGCTGCCTTGTGTTAGATTTCGAATGTTGTTGTGATCATTTACGAGACTTTAAGATACTGTCAACTTTAATTGTTGTCGTTTAATACAGCAATCATGGGGAAAGACAAGACTGGGAACCGTACCAAAAACAATCTCCGGGTAAGTGTGTAGGATCTCTTTCTTATAGTTGACATTGTGATGAATGTAGGTTATGGGAGTGGTGTGACGTATGATTCGTATGGAAAGTTTAATTTCTTCGCGAAAATGCGTTTAATGTTCATCCTTTGTACAAAAAAGGATCGTGCTCGATACCATAACTTTGGGAGAGATAGACCTTATGGTTGTCAATCCGTTTAGGAGCCATGGATGCCTTTTTAAGGGAACTTCTCTGCTCTTATGTGTCAGTCTGCAATGATCCAGAACTAACTGGGGCTGTATAATATGAGGATATATATTTATACTTATGAATTTTCTTCCCAGCCCTCAAGTAGTGGCCGAAGTGCTGAAATGCTTGGCACTGCCCCTATCAACCCGTTTATGAGCTTCACCACATTGAAGGAAAGTATGGGTGTGGATGATCAAATGTCAGACTCTCATCTTGATCCAAATTTCCAAGTGGTTCTTAAGAAAATGAACAAAAAGGATGGTGTCACTAAGCTGAAGGTAATAAATGATATGTCTTCTTATTTAAGGTGTAAATATATTTTGGCTGCTTAATATTCTGCTGGTGAAGTGTAGATACAGATCCACTAAGTTGAAGTTCATAGTTCAATTTGTTCTATGATTTTCCAGGCTCTTCAGGAGTTTTCTCAGCTTTGTGCTTCATCAGAGCACGAACAAGTTGTTGCAATATTGCCCTTTTGGCCCAGATTATATTCTTTGCTCTCCCTAGATGTTGAGCATCGTGTGCGTGAAGCATCTCATGTGGCTCATCGCTCAGTTATTTTAAAAGTAAAGCGTAACATAGCCCCTTACTTGAAGCAGCTGGCTGGCCCCTGGTTTGTGGCACAGTGTGATACTTATGCTCCAGCTGCGTCTGCTGCCTCATTAGCGTTCAATGAAGCATTCCCACCTAAGAAATTAGCTGAAGCAATTGCTTTCTGTCAGGAAGAAATACTGAGTTACATATATGAAAATTTGATTGTTCACACTCCTCAGACAATGTGTAATACCAAAACCATGTCACCAGAAGAAATTGAGTCAAAATACCTAAGAACTGTGATTAGTAGTCTTCAAGGGTATGGACTTTATTTGACTCGCTTAACCAGTGACCAGCTACAGTCAGCCAAAGAATTAAATCAGAAGCTTGTTTCTGATGCAAAATTTTGGAAATTCAGCAAACATCAGTCTCCCCAAGTAAGAAGTGCTTGGTTCAGTGCCCTGGTTGCACTTTGTCAGCATGCCCAGTTTCTCATTTTAGGTGAAGAAAAGCGAGTAGGCCAGTCCGTCTTTGGGTCCTTGGATGAGAGTGAGGCCACTGTACTTCCTGTTGTCTGGGAAGCTGCTCTTGTAGCTCTTGTTGCTATGGATGGACTCCTGGAGGCCGTTTCTTTTGAAAAGCTTGTCTTGCCAAAATTGCTAAGAGTGTGTAGGGAAGGTGGTAAAGGATCTGCAGCTGTTATATTCCCATCTCTACTACCACTTCTCAGCAAATTACCAAGTGCAGTTGTAAAGGATTCTAAACAATTTCATGGAAAATTTTTTGGAAGCATACAGCAAGGGTGAGAATCCTATTATTTCTTTATGTAATTTCCATGTTCATAAATTTCCAAAGTCAGTAATTTTCTGTTGCTTTTCAGCTTTTCTCAACGGTCTGTGCACCATAGTTCTTCAGAAAGCAAAGCAGTTGCAAGTGCTTTTGTGGAATGTATTCAGTATGTGATCCAATTGAATCAAGATGATGAAACTCTGGGTGTAGAGTTATTGCAAGAGTACTTGCTCCCTTGTCTGTGCCAATCCATCCAGACTTGCAAACGTCTTTTTACGTGTGATGCACTCTATACAAGCGTGTCTAAATTACTACATTCTTGGGGCCGTTGTTCTGAAGGATCCCTTCAGAGAAAACTGTTGCACTCCTTTTGTAGAGACTTGTCTGCTGCTCTTCATTCTATTGCTTTGGGTGAAGATGTCAAATTTGTGCGTCAAGAAGGAAAAACAACTGAAAATGAGGGCCAAGAAGAAGAACACAGAGAGAGCACTGAAGAAAATACTTCCAAACTGGAGAAGCCTGCATTGAAACATGTTCTTCGATCTCAAGTGGACTTCATCACAAGTTTGTTGGAAAAGCAGAACCGTCCGATGAAAGTGAGATCCTAATTTGTTTGCAGTGATTTCAGCCATATTTTATGATGCACTGTATTATTGTGAATCAATATCGAGTTGTTTATTTTTCTTTCTCATCAATGAATAGTTGTAATCTTATTTTACAGGTAAAATTTGCTGATGTTGTGCCACAAGAAAATTCAGAAGACCACACACCTGAAGAATGCAAAATAGTTGTCAGTGAAGTTACTGAAATTGAACTTCTCAATCTAGGAAAATCCCTGTGTTGTTGTTATTTGCAAGCTGTTATAAAATCAGAATGCCTTGATTATTTGCCTCCCTTGGCATCTCTTATCAAAGTAGTAAGTGCACCTACCATTTATTCTGAATTAGCAAAGGGTGTTAATGTTTCAAGGTAAGCACCGTAGGATTTTCTCTTATTTCATGGACTATTAGTTTTTGTGTGTATATTTCTATCCTTTTACTCTTTCTCCTTATAGTGAAACAGAACTCTTCTCAAAGTATTTTATCAATTGGTTGAAACCTCAAAATACTGTATTCTGTCGTGACATTGTGTCAATCAGTGTTCCCCTTCTGGGCCAATTGCCACGTGAACATCAAGAACTTCTATTTAGTGAATTACTTAAGGTATACAGTCAGGAGTATAAATGTCTTATGTCTTATTCAATATCCAACTTTTGTATGTTGGTTTTCTACTCCTGAGGAAATGCATGTTAAGTCACTGTAAATTTGTTGCAGAATGGACTCAATGAAAAACAGTTGCTTTGGCTAGTTGAGGAAAGTGTCTCAAACAATGATGCAGCTGCAAGCTGGCTTCGAAATCCCCATCTAGCACCTGTTCTGAAAGAGAAAGCTGAAGAAGCGATTCAATGTGACAATATTAGCTCAACATGGAAGCTCCTCTCATCTGGTTGTGATTTTGCTGGTGATGGTGGTCAGTAGTATTTATACAATCTTCAAATATTTTCTATTGCAAAAAAAAATCATTTTTTTTAACATGGGTGTTTTGCTTTTTCAGATCATATTTTCTGCCACCTTGCATTGGAAAATATTATGGATTTAATTGTTGGTCACTTGAAACGCACTTGGGAGACTGCTTTTGTAGTCCCTAGGTGGACTTCTGCAGCTGCAGAGATTTTGGTGAAGCTGTACCATGAAAGGAGCCCCTTCCTTCGCTCTTTGTCCTCTCCTCAGAGAGCACTTTCCCTGGCTTTTGAGGTGATTAATAACTTAACATGGCACAGTAGTGTGTGATCAAGGTCAACAATTTTTTAACTGATATATGTGTTCTTTTCTTCAGATATGTCTCTCAGAGCCTGTCATCCCTGTTGATGAAGAGGCTCTGGAAAAGGTATGGAAAGGTGGAGTTAGAGGATTGGCCCGGATGCATGGTCATGCCAGCCAGACCGTTCTTCATCTTTGTTCATCCTTTGTTGATTCAATCTTGGAATTGCTTCTTAAAAAGTATGTTAAATTTAGCCTTGTAATTGCACTCAATTTATTATGTCCAATTTATGATATAAAATTTCTGTTCCAAAATTCCAGGCCTCTACATCCCAAAGAAGTGCTTGCCCACACTGCTTCTCAGCTGGCACAGCTGGTTGAAATTGTCACTGACTGCTTTTCAAATATAGAAGGAGAAGATCAAAGAAGAGAAGTGTGTTCACTCTTGTTATCAACACTGTTTTCTGAACACCCACATGACTCTGAAGAAGGAGGGGTTTCACAGTTGAAAGACATTCTAGCATTGCAACATTGTGGTCTGGAGTCGTTGGCTGACTGTGTTGATCCATTCCATATAGGAACTGATTCTTCTCAAAATATACCAAGAAGCTCAATGGTATTTACCCAAAGACTGTACTGAAGTTCTGAACTAAAATATTGGACAATGTTTTTATATATCATGGATCCGCTAAGAGAATAATCCTTTCTTGTTATTTGCTATTTTTATGTTCCCTTTTTTCAGACTGAATTGGTTGGAGTTGGATACTGGGGTATTATTGAGGCATTTGTATTACACCAACTATCAAGTATTCCATCGTTTGACAATTTGATTGCCTGCGATGAATCATTTTACTCATTGGATTTGTTCTTAGATATGTTCATTCTCCTAAGTGATGTAGCATATATAGCTCAACATTTTCCCTTTGTAAGTGGAAAGTCATACAACTGAAACTGTACTGTCAACATTATTTTAATCTAATGATATCAATCATTTTCACAGACCGAGCTTGGTAATGCTCTACTCCAACTGACTCAAGATTATACAAACACCTTGGCAGCTATGATATTAAATATGAGTCCCTCGAATGGACAGAAGATTCATGACCACCTTAGAGACAGGTATTCCATTTGAAATTGTTGCACAGAATTGTTAGTTCTTCTGCCACTAAAAATGTGGATGGTTCTTCCAGGGCTGTGCAAGTAGCTGCTTATAAAAGAGCTCACAGATACTGGCACACTTTTTCATCTGCCCTTCCTTCAGGTTATTATAAGTGTGTTGAAGCGGCTCTTCCTGTCTGTAGCACTAATGATCCGCTCAAAGACTTAGATTTATCTCCTCTGGATGAGTTTTCTGCAAAACTTCTTGATGAAGGCCTTATTGAAGCATTGAAAACCCAAACCATATCATGGTTAAACTTGCTTTATGATTTCCAAATGCGCCATAGTGAACGATTGTTGGGAGATGGGTAAGTACTCTTGAAGTAAAGGAAATTGTTGTCCTCAACAAATGATTTTGACACCCTCTGCTTACCTGGAAGTTTTTTTAAATAACTTTTTTTAAAAATTGCAACTGGCATTTTACTCTTTTAGCTCTATTGACACCTGCACTATTTCTATGATACAAGATACTTTGCGAATTATGAAGTTCCGGTGTGCAGTGCTGTCATGCGCTCCTGATCTATTTAGTGGTAAGATGTGGGATCAAGTCATGATTTCCATGGCTACATGGATTCATTCAGCTTATGAGAGCTTATGTGGCAAACCTGTAGAGGACACCACGGTTCGATATTCCAGAAAAGTAAGTTGGATTCCCATAAGATTTTCTTTTTTTTACTGGTAAGAACTTCTTCTTACTAACTTATCATTTTACAGTTGTGTGCCTTAACATCAGAACTCTGCAAGCTGTTTGTTTCATTTTATCAAGTCATAGCCAAACTTGAAAACGGTACAATAGATTTAGTTGACCCAGAACGAGGTTCAATGAAAGAAAGCCTTCCTCGAGAATGGCAAGATGTATTTGCAGGAGAATGTGAACATAGAGTCTTTGTGATGTGGACAGATGTTGTTGGTCAGTTTAATTAACTAATAACCAAATTTATGATAGACTTGTGAATTTCCTCTTAATATTCTTGTTCAACAATTTTGCAGAGAATTTGAAGCCATCAGAGGAATCACCCCCAATTGTGGCATTGTTAAATTATCTTGGTGGAGCCATTCAGATTTCCAGCACACGGTTTCTTCAATCGTCTCAAGATGCTGAGATTACATTTGAACCACTTTTACAGCTAGCACCACATTATCTTCTGCACAACTTGTTTTCTGTTCGGCTAACAGCATTTTACTTACTCATGAAGTACGTTGTTGCCTATTCTTGTTCTTTAGTCTGATGATACTGAGTAGTAATACAATTATTTATTTATCTATATTTATCTGTACTTTACAGAATCGTTCCTTCTTTGGTAAAACACGATGCAGCAAGCTTTGCCGATATAAGTAATGCAGGTGATGATGGGAAAAATCTCATAAATTCTGAGGAGCGGTTAAGTCTTCTGAAATTTGAAAACATTCTGAGCCAGGCACAAACTGTTGTTTCCACTATGTTGAGTGATTTAAAGTACAGTATCCACATAGTGCAAAAACACCTAATCTATACTTACTGGAAAAACTGAAGTTATCTACCATGTGTTTTCTTTTTTGTTTTTGCTCTTTTAATTTGAAGAATTGGATCGAGTTGCACTGTTCAACCACTGACCGATGCTTACACATACACAACTGGATATTTATTGATATGGTCTATCATCCTTAAAATGTGTAAAGAGGCAGAGACAGAACTCATGTGCCAGTATGCTATGTGGCTAAAAAATTCGTAAGTCAGGGCAGGGGTGGAAAGGGGTCTTTTCTTTTTTTTCTTTTTTTCCCCAGTAACCAGGTATCAAATATACAAAGAATTTATATTTGCTTTACAGGTCAGAAAATTATGCTGAAACCTTCCTGCTTAATGTCTTTCGATTATTACCCCAACAAGCTTTTGATGAAAATGTCAAGAGAACTTTGGAATTCTTTTCAAAGGACAAGGATACTGAAATTCTCTTTGGAGGTTTGTTTCTGTCCTGAGTTTGATCAAAATTGTCTTTCTTTTTAAAAAATATTTTTTTTATAATTTTCTCACTAGCCTGTTGGACAAGTGCAATAGTGGAGCACTTGGCTTGTAATGCTTTGTATGGAATACTGAGTACCTTACCTGCTTTGACTCGTCAGTGGTGGACAAATGCAGAACCAAAATCTGCCTCTCTAATTGACAAAGTTGTCTCCAAACATTTCAGTCCACACATATGTGAAGCAGAAATGTCTGCTGTAGCTAAAATGCAGGACAAGGCGGTGGAAAATATGAGCGTGAGTTGCCAAAATATTGAATGATGAAACTTCCCATAGATAAATTGTTCTTTTGGTTTTAATTTTATTTTGACCTGAATTTTGTTGTTTAGGTACGTGTTCACACCAATGTTCGTGAGGTGGTTGCTACTTACACAGTGGATGATCTGGTTATGGAATTAGTTGTTCGTCTGCCAACAAATCATCCACTCTCGCCTATGATTGTTGAGATTGGCAAGAGAAATGCAGCTGCTGCTGTTCAATGGCGCCAGTGGCTTATGCAGCTTACCATGTTCCTCACTCATCAGGTATGCTGTCACTGTTACTTTTTTCTTATCTTATATTCTCTACATTAAAATCCATTATAACCATTGCTTTTTCTTTATGCAAGAATGGCACTCTGTGGGATGGCCTAGCACTTTGGAGAAATAATGTTGTGCGCAAATATGAGGGGGTTGAAGAGTGCTACATTTGTTTCTGTGTGTTGTCTGGAGCAAACTTCCAGCTGCCCAAACTCTCCTGCCGCACGTGCCGAAAGAAGTTTCATTCAACATGTCTGGTGAGTTTAATAGACTTCTCTTTATTTCTTTTGTTCCTCTGAGATTGCAGTACTGATTCCTTTCCTTTTCCTCACAGTATAAGTGGTTCCAGACCAGCAACAAGTCCACATGCCCTATTTGTCGCAACCTTTTCTGATTCATGTTGTACTTATTTTACACTGTGTATCACTGTACATAAGACAAACTCCCTGTTGAATTTTTAATAATAAATAAATATACCATTTACATACTTAATAGAACTCTTTTTTATCCTCCCATCACACACTCATGCCGATGATAGTGGTGGATGGGGAGGAGGTATCACTCCTCCCTCACCCCTCCTTCTCCTCGTGGCAGACTCACCACGCCGTCTATGCTGAATGGGCGAAACCTGTGAAACTGCTTCGACATTCACCGTGTCGAAGCTCACCGAGTGCCACTCATCATGTCATCACAGTGTCGTGACGAGAAAAAGTTACAGCGTTGAGGGTGGTGTGTGTTGCCACCACTTGCTCAGGGAGGAAAGGTTTTGTGAATAAAGAAAAATAATTTGCGTCGTCATCAAGGGGATTTGAGAACCCAGGGACCATATAGAATCAATCCCATCTTTTGGTTTTTCGTTCTAAGATCCCATTCAATTGTTTCTCCGAAGTAAATTAATAAACAGCAGGTGTAATTCATTTGCAGTCCGCGGATCCGAAGGGAACTCCTGCGGGCTGGGTGGGGTGGGTTCGGTTGAGGGGATGCCCGTGTGTGCCAAATATTACTGCACTCACTGTGACAGACAGATAAAAAAGCACTAAAAATCGTAAAGGTATTTTTTTTATTTTTTTTTGTGGAATATCATTTGCTGGAAATGAGGAAAATGTGATGATGATGCCCTAGAATCTTGTTTGTTGGTCGTGACGTATCCAACCAGCTGATTTTGTTAGAAAGTAGTTCCCGTCGTTGTAAACATACAGTGACATTTTAAGAAAGCTTCTCAATTGCATTTCTTTCAAACAAGATTGCAACTTCGATGCTAGACTGTGTCAATGTTGTAACATTGTTTTACATTTTAAAATTTAAAGAAATGTTACACAAGGTCGATTGGTAATATTCTTGCGCGGATGTCACCGGTGGTTCGTTATCGTGTTTATTGTACCACTTCATTTATGTCAAATAATTCTTGAACCTTTTGTACGATTCTTAAGGGTAAGAACGAATCCAAGAATGGATTTTGTAATGCTTTCACTACTGCTGTGATTGCACATCGATTGTTTCAAAATGTAGTCTCCGAAAGAAGATCAAATTAACGTTTCCTCATAAGTTCTCGAGGAAACTACGACTTGTGATTTGTCGCCATTTTGTTTAGGTTATCCCGGTTATGATATTGCGAGTGAAATTTAACAATTCGAACCTTAATCACCATTGACACAATCTCTAGTAAGCGGACCGCAGAGGCCGCCTAACTTTGCAAATGGTTGCTGGTGTGCGTCGTTCTGTCCTTTAATGGTCTGAGGGCTTTGCGGTTTTTCACTTCTAGGCTAAGGATTAGGCCAAACTATTCGCATTGCGCAGGAAAGTTAGCAAAAACAGGCTATTGTTGTTGTAGTAAGTTGCATCTCTGAGATTGTCACGTAGCTTGTACAGCACCGCATACTAATGTAATCTCTTTTCGTGTGCTACAGGCAGTCATCGGTCTGCTGTGACACAAGCAGTTGACTATTGACATTGCCAAACCTTTTACATTTCGCACTCTATGCACTATTGTTTACTTAAAATTTAAATCTACACATATTCTGACGATTCTTAATGTGGGGTTTGTTTTCGGTTCTGCTCTGGGTACTCACTACAATATCCAAATCTCTCTTGTGTCTGTGCTCTCTTCTGTGAACAATAGATTTCCTCATTCATCTAGTTTCAATGACCTGGTTTTGTGCTACCTTTCTGTCAGCTAACTTTGTGATTGATCTGTCATTGTTGCCATATTATGGTCAACTATGTTGTTGCTAGTTTAGAATGGTGACACAAGGTGACAAGAATTTTAATGAAAGACAGGTTAGGTTGGGAATACCTGTGTATAACTGTTGGGTTCTTTTGGATATCTTTCAGAAAATTCACCAGCGTTTGCTGCTTGTGATAGATCTAGCAATCAAGGATTTCTTAACTCTAAATACTTGTCATTCTTTTTTGTTTTATCGGGTTTCGTCATAACGGCCCCCACAGGAGTTGTAAAAACAGTTTTCCTTCGGAGCAACTTTTTTCTTCCTGTACTGTAACTCACCATCACTCTTTTTCACATGATGTCCCGATCAATAGTGGTGTACTTTTGTGCCTGAAATGATTTTGTAAATATATTGTTATTTAATTGGCCACTGATGAATTCATGTTGCATTCCCTTTCGATTTGTGTTTGGAAAAGTAATCATGGACCAACACAACTTTTCATTGATTTCACTCAGGCTTTCTCAAACTTTGAGTTCTTCTCTCAGTTATGTTTTGTACCTAATAAATGAACTCTTATCCCATCCAGTTTGAATTTTTGTCTCATACATTTTTGAAGTAGTCATTAATTTATGCCTGTCTTTTTGCAGATAATGTAGTGTAGTTTTCAAATTGGACCCAGATAGTTCTTTAAGTAGTGCAAAAGTTTCTGACCAATCTGGGAGAACAACACAGTGACGCAGCAGCTGTGAAACATGTTTATATCGCAAAGCACTACTAAGTAAATTTTATCATGACTATTGCAACAAGAGGACAGGGTGTTCCGTCAGAGCCCAATGAGAGTGGTACACCAAGTAGCCAAGTAAGATGGTGAAGCAACTTTTGTTTTGAATTCTGCAATTTCATGAACTAAAATCAAACATTTCTGCTACAGAGTCAGTCTGTCCAGGATATGAATATGGAAGATTGCGGTATTGATGTTGAGGGTGAGGATAGTGGTGGAGAACCAGACTTTCCTCATGACTTGCTCGCAACTCTAGATGACAAGATTACCAGTCCAAGATGGGTTGTGCCTGTTCTTCCAGAGCAGGAGTTGGAGACACTCATGCAAGCTGCCATAGATTTGTCTAAGAAGGGTATGCTAATCCATTTTCTTGTGTACTGTAAAATAATCGATGGTATTCTTTGAGCACCACTCATCTACATGGCTTCTTGTCTTACCCTGCAGGGCTGGACACCCGCAGTGAGGCATGTCAGAGGTTCTTCCGAGAAGGTCTTACCATATCATTTACAAAGATTCTGACTGATGATGCAGTGAATAGCTGGAAATTTAATATTCAACACTGTATTCTTCAAAATTGTGAACGTTTGGTTGAGTTGTGTGTTGTTAAGCTAGCAGATGATTGGTTTCCTTTGTTGGAGCTTTTGGCTATGGTGTTCAACCCAAATAGCAAGTAAGTGGGCCCTATATGTACAAATACTTTAAAAATTAATGACACAACTTTCTTCAACTTCTACATGATGCACCCTTCACAGGTTTCACATGTTTAATAGTACCCACCCATCTGAGTCTGTTCCTCCTGGGTCTAACATACCTGATGAACAGATATTTGCTAGATCTCCATCAGATGCCAGGCAGCCCAGGGGATGGCTAGTGGACCTCATTAACAAGTAACCATATTTCACTACAAATGTCTTTCGATTTTAAGAATGTTGGCAAAATGAATTTTAATGTTTGTACTCTCTATTTAGGTTTGGCCATTTAGATGGTTTCCAGATTTTGTTAGATAGATTTCAAAATGGTCAAAAGCTCTCTGTCACAACAATATATGCTTTAATTAGACCATTTGGACTGTGTCATGAATACCTCACAGTCCACACCATCATGAAATACCTCATGCCCATTGTGGTAATTATTTGAAAGCTGTGAAACCATAATAGTTGTATTTCATGGCTTAATATTTTGTATGGCTACGATTCTTTTCTCCAGGAAATGGTGCCACAGATTCTGGACAATCTGACAGATGATGAACTGAAGAAGGAAGCAAAGCATGATACAAAGAATGATGCAATATCAGCAATAATTAAGGCCTGCAAGTGCTTAGTTTCTCACATACCTAATCAAGAGGAAATGATTAAAAATTTAGAAATTTTCCGGTTGAAAATAATTTTAAGGTAGGTGACTTTGTGACTGGCTTTGGGCATTTTTCTCACAAGCCTTAACACAATGTGTGACCTTAACTTACCTTTTCACAGGTTACTTCAAATTTCAACATTCAATGGGAAAATGAGTGCCTTGAATGAAGTGAATAAAGTTATTGCAAGTGTGACATATTATCCTCACAGGCACTCTGGTATAGAGGATGAAGAGTGGCTCACGGCTGAGCGCATGGCTGTAAGAATCATTTACTTGTTGTGCTCAGTTGGTAATCTTCGGTTACAGTGTTCCTTAATCTAAAACATATTTAATTTCTTCAGAGATGGATCAAAGACAATCATGTTCTGGAAATAGTGCTTCGTGATTCTATGCATCAAATTCAGTATGTTGAAAAACTAGAAAAAATTCTTCGTTTTGTCATCAAGGAGAAGGCTCTCACGCTCACTGATTTGGATAACATTTGGGCTGCTCAAAATGGAAAACATGAAGCTATAGTTAAGAATGTCCATGATCTGCTAGCTAAGCTAGCATGGGATTTTCTTCCTGAACAACTGGATCACCTCTTTGAGTGCTTCCAGGTAAGGTTATCGCTGTACTGAATTGAAATATTAAAATATTAGTATTTATGTGTGTATATTTACATTTGTATGTACAGTTTACATCAGTATTTGCTGTATTTAATTTTGTGTAAATGTTTTCAATGTCCTTGTAATCAGGCAAGCTGGAAAACAGCTGACAAAAAACAGAGAGAAAAGCTGTTAGAACTGATACGTAGATTAGCAGAAGATGATAAGGATGGAGTTATGGCCCACAAAGTTCTAACACTGTTTTGGAACTTGGCACATGATGATGATGTTCCAAATGAAATCATGGACCAGGCTTTGACAGCTCATGTGAAAATCCTTGACTACAGTTGTTCACAGGTATGATTTATAATGTGTTACTACCATAACATGATCCTGTATGATGCTCAGTTATTTACTGATCTGTGCACTGCTTTTACAGGAGCGAGATGCCCAGAAAACAGTTTGGTTGGACAAATGTGTTGAGGAGTTAAAAGCTAGTGACAAGTGGGTACTGCCAGCTTTGAAACAAATCAAAGAGATATGTTGCTTGTATGAACCTTCACCAACAATGAATCATGGTCAAAGAAGTCTTCAGACATCATATAGGTGAGACTAATGTTATGTGTTAGTCCAGTGTCCAGCAACTCCTTTTGCTGACATATCTAGGGAGTAATGGATCTGGACAAATTAGTAACACCAGTAAACAACAAATTTCATGATTTTTTTTAGGCAAGAAATTATAGAACGTCTTCAACAAAACCACATGCTAGTGATATTAGTAACCAATAGTCTAACTACATATATGGAAAAAGTGAGACAGGTAGCCAAAGGTAAGAAACCTATATCTCATTATGTCCAAGTTCTCAGTTTCTTTCAAATGTGATGTCCTCATAATGGCCATTTCTGTCATATTGCAGCAAATCCAAATTTGGATCCTAATGATTTCTATCCAGATAAAAGGTTTAACCACATAGCTCAAGTTCAAGACAGATTAAATTTTCTGCGTTTCCTTCTAAAGGTTAGTGCTTTCTTAATATTTTAATTTTGTTTACCATTAACCTCTTAACATTTCAATAACCATAGTACTTTAACTGGCAAAACCTAATCCTGCCTAATATGTTACTAAAACTATTAATACAATAATGCTGGTGATGAAGGTTGCTTTTTAACTGCATTCTTTGGCACATGGATCTTTATGGTGCAGTCTGTGTATTGTGCAGAACTCTTGTCTATATTTAATCGCAAACTAAGAGGAGTTAGGGAGTCCTATTTTATGAATAATAGTGAAAGTGGTTTTTATCCGCTTGCCCATACCCAAAGTATGGGTTGCAAAGTGAACTGCCGTAGAACCACGCCCGGTTTTACAGTACATTGTCATATGTTAAGCAGGATGGGCAGCTGTGGCTGTGTGCCGATCAAGCCAAGCAAATATGGCAAGCATTGGCAGAAGACGCTGTATTCCCATCAGACAGAGAAGCTTGCTTCAAATGGTTTTCAAAGCTCATGGGAGAGGAGCCTGATCTTGACCCTGCCATTAACAAGGATTTCTTCGAAAACAACATCTTACAGCTAGATCCCACATTGTTGACTGAAAGTGGCATGAGGTTAGCAAATGGACGATATTGAATTTTTCTGTTTGTTTACTCTCAGTTAGTTATTGTTTTGTTTGTTTGTGTGTGTGTCCATAGGTGCTTTGAAAGGTTTTTCAAAGCAGTCAATACTAAAGAAGGAAAGCTGAAAGCAAAAAGAAGATCCTTTATGATGGATGATGTAGATCTCATTGGCACTGATTATTTGTGGAGGGTGATTTTTCCAGATGTTCTTTTTTTTGCATCATTTGCCTCAATCTGTGAACGGTATACTAACTGATGGTTTCTCCATTGCTTTACAGGTGGTGACAAACAGTGCTGATGAAATTGCCAATCGTGGAATAGAACTTCTAAAAGACGTGAATACAAATCTTGGCCCTCAACTTCAATCCCAACTAGTGAAATTTCATGAAACTTATGTATCTGAGTGCCTTTGTCGCTTGCGAGCCCATTATGATACTATTACGGTGCTCAGTAGTAGCAGTGGTGATACTGATGAGGATCCAGTATTGGCCAGTAAGAGGCTACAAGCAGAGGCAGTTAAACTATGTCGGGTTATGAAAGTATTGCAAGAATATATAAGTGAATGTGATAATGACTTTAATGGGGAGAGGAAAATATTACCACTCCAAAGATCATGTAGAGGAAAGCACCTCAACCTGATAGTTAGATTTTCAACTCCTGGACGGCAGTCTGAAGATGTTGATGTCTTCACTCATAGCAATGATACACTTATCTCTCTGCGACGCCAAGTTCTTCGTCGGATTAAAGCCAGTGGTGTAAATGTAAAATTAGACCTATTTGTGAATGGCGAGCCTCTTGATCCAGCAGATGACCACAAGCTCTTGTCACAAATACCACTAAGGAATAAAGCTGTTCTAACTGCTAAATTATGTCAGGCCAATTCGAACATGCCAAGCTCACCAGATTCTAGTTCGGACAGTTCAACTGGCTCTCCCCAGCATCCATATGATGGTCCCAATTCTGAGGCAGAAAACTGCCTACCTGGAGTTGTGAGTATCCGGTCTTCACTTTGCAAAGATGTCTTGATTTTCACATTATCCTCTTCTAAAATGCATTTTTCTGCTCACAGCTTATGTCACAACAACCAATTTATGTTCAGTTCTTTTTTCAAGTAGCTGATCTTGGTTGTACACTCAAAAATGCACCTTTAAGAGATGGTGCTCGAATGTTGCTTAGTCTAGTCCCCCCTGATAATCTCACTATTCAGCGCCTAACTGCTCTTTTTAAGAATTGTGCAGTAAATGGTCTTGATGATAGTGTCTCCAGGGGAGGTGACATGACTGGGCTGGTACCATTGGCTTCACCTTTACCTCCTCCAACCATAGAAAATATGTTTTATCATTCATCCCCATCTCAAGTCCTGTACAATCTAGAGGTAACATAAATCACATAATTTTGCTGAACATTTGTCAGGGCATAGTAATATATCTTATTTTCCTTTTCTCCCCCCCCCCCCCCCCCCCCCCCACTTCTTCTTAGGTCATGTATGCATTACTCATGCCTGCCTTAGACACGGCGTCTGACAAGGCCTTGGAATTCCTCAATAGCTTTGTCAAAAGTGGGGTGGCATCAGTTATTCTCGAAATGTTGACCAAACCAAATTTCCTTCCTTCTGCTGATATTGCGACCAAAAGGTACAGCCAGTCGTTTTGTTCATTGGAGCATGTTTCGCTAGATGATCCTCTTTCATTACATCCACTTACTAACTCTTCTCTGTTTACCTTTAATTGCAGGTCTGCATATTTGACACTGCTGAAGATTTGCAAGTTACTCCTTACAGTAGTTGTGATTGTTGTTGCTCATGTCCTGGATTTCTCACATGACAAGTTTAAAGCCCTTTTGGAATCTCAATGTCACTCTAATCATATGCTCCTAGCAAACCAGAATCATGTATCAACTCAACCGGAAAAAGACACATTTGAAATTGAAAGAAAAAATGCTGACATTTCTGCTGAAAATGAAACTGAAAAAGACCAACAATACTTTGCTTTACTTAAGCAAATTATGCGGAACATACCGAATGCAACTGACACCATGCTCTGGACTGTTGGAGTACGCATTGGTTCCTCTGTTGCCAAGCAGGTCAGTGCGTTCTTTTTGTCTAAATTTGTTTTAAGTATCATAGGTATTATGTGACTGCTGATGGAATATTGTACCCATTCTTCTGTTTTTTTTTTTTTTTTTACTGTCTTAGATGGGATTAGGAAATGAGGACCATAGCAGGGCTAGACCTATGTTTGTCCAGGCCTTGACAGGAAAGTTACCTGACACATCGGCAATCCAGGCTGTGATAAATTTGGCTTGGGCTGCTAGTAGTGGTAGCATTGAGATGGCAAATAGTAGTCCCGAGCAACTGCATGCATTACATGAGGCCAGAAATGAAAAACCTCTCGAACAAGATGATATTCTAGGTATTTAACCCTTTGCACAGCTTCACGACTTACAAGAATTCAAATTTGGCTTTTAGTAGGCTGATAATGAACACTACTTTGTCTTTGTTGTGATTTCAGTTTCAAAAGAGGCCTTGGAGGTATTATCAACATCGTTAGTGTTAAACATTAAAACTTTGTATAGGTTGTCTAAAGACGAAATGTGGCATAAGTTTATTATTGACTTAGTTCTGCTGTGTAGAAATAGGTAAGTCCCATTTGCTTTCTCTGAGAAAGTAAGAACCTCTGTTAATATCAATAAGTTGCTTTATATCTAACATGATTTTTCTGTATGTTCCCCAGATCCATTAGACTCTGTGCTATTGACCAAATCCTTACCATTTTAACCTGGTGCAATGCCACTTCACAACCCTTACAAGATTTCATATCTTTGCTCTTCAGTGTGTTGCGTACAACTGTAGTGGAGAATGCAGGCAAATCACATGAATATTTCCAGGTAATTTTAATTGTTGGAATGTTTGCCAGTTTAAAACTTGCTCAAAGTCAATGGTCTAATCATTTTGATGTTTTCTAGCTTTTATGCCGTCTGATAAACTGTGCACATGTGTCAAACTGTCCATTACCAGAGGCAGAAGACCTTCTCAATGATGAAATTGCGTGGCTCAAGAAAGTCCGGGCAAGTATTCTACTTTGCTCATTCACACCACAGATCAAATACAATTTCCCTGGTTGACCTTTATTTTCTTCTATTTTAGGACAATGTGAAAACAACAGGAGAAACTCAGGTTGATGAAGCTGTATTAGAGGGTCATTTGGGAATAGCCAAAGAGTTATTGTCTTTCATGTCACCTGAAAAGAAGTATACTTTAGGCTCAGATGAGTCTAAGGGTGTTCTATTGATAAGGGTATGTTTCACTTTTGATTTGGCCCTGAGCTACATTTCTCTTCTTTGAAATTCTCTCCTACAAACTCTCCCGGGAAGTAACTACCTAATGTTAATATGCAAAGTAATGTTTGTATCTGGTTTCATTTTAGGAGTTGGTGGAGGATTTTGTTTTTCCATCCTCTCGACTGATGTTGCATCTTCAGAAGACAGGGCAGTTATCTCAAGATCAGGCTGTTCCCGTTTGCACTTCTCCCGGAACACTGACCATGGCATTTGACTTTCTCGTAGCTTTGTGTGTGAACTGTGTTCCAAACATGAGGCTTCTGGTTGAAATGTTATCGGACATGTTTTACTCAGGTAAATACTTGGGTCTACAGCTCTGCCTCTTTCACTTGTAATGTGCACAGATAGTGTGAATGTCATTGTGATCTGTTGTCAAGATCCAAGTTGCCCTAGGAAATCACCTGTAGGGGCTAAGTGTGCACATTCAATGACGTTGAACAAAACAAAGTTATCCACAATGCCTATTTTCTGGTTTGTAGAACGAGATGACCCTCTGGCTGAGTGGGACTACCTACCACCCGTTGGCCCACGACCCCTTAAAGGATTTGTAGGCCTAAAGAATGCTGGTGCAACGTGTTATATGAATTCCATCCTTCAGCAATTGTACATGGTAGAGAACATCCGAGTAGGAATCTTGGCAGCTGATGGAGCAGCCACTGACATAAATGAAGATTTCAGTGGCGAGGATCGCTTGGAGGTAGATGTAAGTTCTTATTCTCATGAGATATATTGGCAGTGTTCATTTCACATTATGCTGAATGTGTCAATATTTTCCTCTTTTAACCACAGAATAACATGGATCAAACTGACAGTGAATCTAGCGATGACAGCAAATCTGCTGAAGAAGCTCGCAAAGAGTACAATGTCGGCATTCTTAAGCAGGTTCAGGCTATTTTCGGCCATTTGGCTTACAGTAAGCTTCAGTATTACGTTCCGAGAGGCCTATGGAAACATTTCAAGTATGATTACTTCAACATTGAATCAATGTTTAAGCACCATGAGATTAAGCCTGTGAAACTGATAGCTTCAGTTACTATTAATTTTACCTCATTTCTTCTGTAGGTTACAAGGTGAACCAGTAAATCTGCGAGAGCAGCAAGATGCTGTTGAATTTTTCAATAGCCTTGTGGAGTGCGTCGATGAAGCATTGAAAGCTCTAAGTTTAGAGCAAATCATGATTAAGACGCTTGGTGGATCTTATTCAGATCAAAAGATTTGCAAAGGATGTCCTCATAGGTACTTGCCCAGTTTCTAGTTAACGTTGTGTACAGAAATTTGTTGTCATTTTCTCTGATCATCTTGTCTTTTGTAGATATTCGAGAGAAGAATCGTTCAGTGTTTTAAGTGTGGAAATTAGGAACCACCCTACGTTACTGGATTCCTTAGAACAATACGTTAAAGGGGAGCTTCTTGAAGGTGGGGACGCATATCACTGTGATAAATGTGACAAAAAGGTGAGGGCAAGGATATAGCAGACTACATTATGTAATTAGTGCAGACTTAAATGTTTATTGACAATTCACTCCTTATGGTAATAGGTTGTCACGGTCAAAAGGCTGTGTGTAAAAAAACTTCCACCCATCCTTGCCATCCAATTGAAAAGATTTGAGTATGATTATGAGAGAGTTTGTCCCATCAAATTCAACGATTATTTTGAATTTCCGCGGGATTTAGATATGGAACCCTATACAGGTTTGTGATGCTATGAACATATCAAAGATTTGTTTTTAAAAATTTATTGCTTATCAACGGTTTTTTTTTTTTTTTTTTTTTTTTTTTGCACTTTCAGTTATGGGGCTTGCAAAGCAGGAAGGGGAAATGATTGACTGTGATTATGATGAGATTTCCAAGGATGTCTGCACTAAGTACCAGCTGACCGGTATTGTTGTGCATAGTGGTCAAGCTAGCGGTGGCCATTATTATTCTTACATTTTAAATAGGTTTGTTTATGAAGCCTTATTGCTTAACACAGTTATTTTCAGTTTAAATCTTGTTCTTCATGTTTTGGGTCACTTACATTTTCAGACAAGCTGATGGAACCTCTAAGTGGTATAAATTTGATGATGGAGAAGTTACAGAATGCAAAATGGATGATGAAGAAGAGATGAAAACTCAGTGCTTTGGTGGTGACTATATGGGGGAGGTAATAAAGAATTTTCCTCAGACTTTTTGGTTGACATTCAGCGTAACTTACGGCCGAGCTAGCCCTTATGTGCGAGTTTAGCCAGAATGCTCTTTTCTGAAATTCTCATTACGCTTTGTTTTGTTTTTCTTGGAAGGTGTTTGATCACATGCTCAAGCGCATGAGTTTGAGGCGTCAGAAGAGGTGGTGGAATGCTTACATGTTGTACTATACTAGGTTGGATGTTGAAGAAAATTCCCTAATGAAGAGCCTGAATGAATTATCTCTCTGTGAGTTCATTCCCAGTTTTATAAATTTTTGGTACATATTTACTAATTTTGTCACCTACCTACTAACATCTAATGCAATATTGTTGTAGCTGATGCCAAGCTTAGCATAATGAAAATGCCACCTCCTATAGAGAGAAGTGTAAGAAAACAAAACATCAAATTTATGCACAATCGGAATCAATTCTCTCCAGAGTACTTCCACTTTGTTCGAAAGCTAGTCTCTTCTAATATTCCTAATAGACAACAACATCCGGAAAAGCATGTGAGTTTTGTAATTTATACAAGCATTTAAGGGAAGGGAAAAAAATGAATTGAATAAATGTTTATGAATGGTTTACTTTGTTCTAGAATTCTGAGGCAGAAACACTATCCATGTTAAGTGTGCAGCTGGCTGCACGGTTCTTGTTCCACACGGGATTTCATACCAAGAAAACACTTCGAGGAGCAGCTATGGATTGGTTTGATGTGCTATGCCATCATTTAAGAGCTTTCAAGAGTGTCAGATCTTGGTTTGCTACCAATATTTTGTTTCAGCACCCACATAGGTAATGAATGTTTTTGTTCTTTTACACATTCTTTTGCACATTCTTATTTGAAAATCATAAAGCTTACATAAAATTTTGCCTTTAGGTTTTGTGAATATCTTTTGGCATGTCCAAGTGCAGAAGTCCGATCAGCCTTCATGAAGATCATAGTCTTCCTAGCTCACTTTTCTCTTCAGGATGGCCCTTGCCGGCCTCCCAATTTGAATGCTCCAGGTTAGAATATACTTGTTTGCGTCATATCTACTATCAGAATTGCAGTTGTTGATACAGTATTTCTGTTTTCAGTTGTTCTGTATAAACCGAACATGACATTGAGCGACCACCTCCTTCATGCAGTTTTGCATCTACTTGACAAGGAGGTCTCGGAGCATGGACGCAATCTGACTCATTACTTCTCCCTTTTCCAAACATATGCATCGCTTGGCGTTCAGGAACGCACACAACTTCTCAATGTATGTGATTCAGCATGTTTTGGAGTTTGATCTATTTTTGACTGGTTTTTGAAGAGCTGTTTCTAATACTCCCTGTAATTTCAGTTGGATGTGCCTGTCAAATTTATTCGTGTTGCTTTGGATGAGGGCCCTGGTCCAAACATTAAGTATCAATGTCCTGAGCTCACTAAGCTACATCAAGTTGTTTCACAACTTATACGCTGTTGTGATGTCAGTATAAAGTGTCAGTCTTCACAACCTGTAAGTTCCGGGATTTTTAATTGTTTTATCATTGCTAGAAAGTGGTAGTATCCATTTTATTTTTCATTCCTCTTTATTTGTGCAGGGGCAAGCTGTTCTGCCAAACCCATATGTGGAGCCATCTTGTCAGGAGTATATCATGCCTATTCGTACTGTTGAGGCAGAATACCTTTTCAGCCGTAAACAATATGTCAAGAAGCTTATAGAAGACGCCAATCTATCAGAGGACACAGTGAAGCTCTTACACTTTTGCTGCTGGGAAAATCCTCAATTCTCTAGAACTGTCCTTAGCGAACTTCTATGGCAGATTGCCTCTGCATATTGCCATGAACTGCACCATCACATGCAGCTGCTGCTTAATATGATGTTGATGGAAGACTCTTGGCAGGTTCAACGCATCAACAATGCATTGAAAGGTAAGTTGTCTAGCTTTAACTACAGACTCATTTTGTAGATATCCTTATTTCTTTGTCTCACCACTCCTTTCTTGTTTTTACCTAAGGCATTCCTGAAGAGCAGGATGGTCTTTTCACTACTATCCAACGCAACAAATCGCAGTACCAGAAGCGATCATACCAGTGCATTAAATGTCTTGTCGTACTGTTCTCAAAATGTGAGGTTGCTATGAATGAACTGAAAAAGAGCTTGGACCTCCGGCGGAAGTGGGCTTTATCTGTGGAGTGGCTTCAGGACGAGTTAAACAGAGTAAGCTTTCAATCATCTTTCTTTTGGTGGATGTAAACTCACTATCAGCTTCAATGTATTTATATGTTTTCAGCGCCCATATGCCCCAAACACTCAGTACAGTTACAAGAATTGGTCACCACCTACACATTCAAATGAATCCACCAATGGATTCTTCCTGGAACGCTCAAACAGTGCTCGTTTGACATTGGAACGTGCTGCAGCAATATGCCCAGTAGAAGTAGGTTTATCAATCCTTAATCAAAGAATTGACATAATGAGCAAGTCACTTAAATGTGCCCTTTTTTATTTTGTCTCAGGACATTGTAGCTGAGGATCTGGTTGAAGATGATGAGAACCCTTCCCAACAACTCAGCAAAGTGCAACTACCTGTTAAGTCATGGAGGAAACAGCATCGCATAACATATGGCTCATACGACTTTACATCATCAGAATTTGATTTGTCACCCGTACGGGATGTGGCTCCCCGATCTGATGCTTCACCAGATATTGAGCCCAATATTGTGCCTATTGAAGAGATAAATCCAGGAAGCACTGAAGGGCCACACCCAGATGCTGCCCCAGTCCCTCCTGCCGCTCCAGATGTCACATCAGCACCCAACGTATCTCCCGCATCAAGTGTTGCATCTGACATACCCTCTGACGTACCTCCAGATGTGACCATGGGACTGGACAACAATGTACCTGATGTCTCATCAACAACAACTACTATCACAACTACTACTACGAATTCAACAACATCTGACATTGCCCCTGAGGGAACAACAAATATAAAGACAGAAACGGATGGTTTCATTCTGCTAGATGTTGATCTGGATAAGTGCTGACCACTAGTTCAGCCCCATCTGACAGGGAGTGATCTATCTTCACCCTCAGAATTCATCAAAGGTGAGACCTAAGAAGAAATACCAAACAAACAAGTGCATTTCAAAGATTTTTTTAAAACTGGATTGCGAATAAGAATAAATTTGATTGAAGGATTCAAGAAAGTATGAACACACTTAAATTTTAACCCTGTAAGAGGAACTTGTGCAACCTTTAGCATCTTTCTTTGAGTACTTGCATTATTCCTGTCCATTTGTTGTTAAATAAAATGAAATTTGTTTGAATGTAATTGTATTTTAATGCCGGTGCCGAATTTCACTTCACATGCTTGATGATACTTTTCCTTAAGGAGGCCACCGTTGCGGTTGAACTCTGTCAAATTGTGTTCAGTCTATGCAGCCTTTGTAAACTTTGGTATATCATAACTCTGTGATCTGTGTTGTCCTCTTCTAGTGTTGATTACAATTGCACTGAAGGTTTGGGACACAATACATTTTAGATTTCAAATTGAGTTGAATGCTTTGTTGAATGGCATACAACCATGAAAGTCTCAAACTGCAATAAAGTTTTTAGAATTGGGATTTGTATACCTTGTTCATCTCATTTACTGCTCCCTTAACGAATTAAGCATGCATTTAAGTATTTAACATCAGAAGTTGATTTCTACTGTCTGATCGAAAAATTAGTTGACTGAGTAAATTTGTGTGTGAGACTAACTATTCACTGCTTGGGCGCTGTCTCCTGGTTTCAAGATGTGAAGTGCGATGATTTCTAATGGCATGTGACCATTTTTCAGATGTCATGTAGATTTCCCATTCTCATTAATGCCGTCTCACGTAAACTTTTAGTTCTCGGTTCAATTGGAGTTACGGAATTTTGATTGTGCTCATTTTAGTTAAACTGCTTTGCTTTGTGGTTCAGTTTTTATTTCCTATGCACCCTACTACGTGTAGCATTTACCTGACTGATACAGCAAATAAGGGATCATCGTAATTGTTGGGCACTTTGGGTTTTCTTTTCTTTTTGTGGATCTAAGTAATCAAGTAGCATAAAGTTTTCCGACTTCATGTATATGATTTTTATATTATATGTACTAGGTTTTTCATATCACTACACATTAACAGAAGCATCCCCATATTTGTGTAGGTTTTAAATGTTGTGCTCATGGTTAAATGTAAATGATACATGATACTTGCCCCCCCCCCCCCCAAAAAAAAAAAAAATCTTCAATAACTTTTAAGTCATTAACTGACCAATATTCAGTGACTAGCCTCAATAAGTACTTTTTCTCTGTAATGGTGTTTTACTTGTTCTCTCATTTCTTAAATTACTGGTTTGTTTCAAGTAATGAAGTTGGTGAGCACTTCAAAAAATTAAGCATGAGCTTTGAGGACATACATTTGGTCTTCAGCAATATAAACTTTTTTCTGTCTGTACAGTTGTAAGAGTTTCACTATCTACTAACTTCTGAATGGGTTAAGTGAAACTAAAAAACAGTGTTGCGTGTGATTTCAATCGCACTTGCTTCTATTTTTCACTCTCTTTGTGTATATCTTTTGTTTTACAGATGATGAGTCATGATGGAGAAGATCCTCTGTTACAAACGGTGCTTTCGGCTCAACTGACTGAACCTTGTGTTTCAATTGTTAAGATAGTCCACTACCTATATGTGTGATATGTTTTATCTAAGATTGACGCTTTGTCCTCTTGGCCAAAACTTTCTTTTTTACATTTTTTTTTTAAATTTGATGAATGATGCCATAATTTGAACTTGTGACCCCTGTGCACTTTAAATTAGGGTATGAAATTAAAGTAATGCTTACTAGGAGGTGAGGACTGATTGAGACTTGTAGTTAAAGTAATTTAGGTGTACAGCGATCATTCGCCATGTCTGGCTCAAGACTCAACCTGTTGGTTGTTACCTCTGCCTTTGTTGAAATGACCCTGTTATTTCATTAACAAGATCGGTATAATATTTGTTAATGCTGAGGAGGGGGATTTGTTTGTTGCTCTTATTCTGAATCGTCTCTTTTTTTCTTACATTGCATTTGGGCTGTTGTGTTTATGGAATCAATGGCTTGGCTCATTATTTTTCTTTTATAATTTTATTTGTATTTGTGATTGCGTAATCTTAATGAATGATGTGCTGTGTTAATTTCTATCATCTTATTTGTACGTAGGATGTGATTGCACTTAAAGTAATGTACTGGTGTCTGCATTTGTCAGAGCAGACAGATGCCATTTTAAAGGGGAATCTTAAAATTCTTAATTTACTGTATCTATGTAAAGAAAATGTACCAAAATTATTTTTTGCCAAATTTTCATAACTTTGGGCTACAATAAATTGTTAAGGGTTTTGTGTATAAAATTTGACGTTGTAACTACAATTACAGTTTTTGCCATGATGGTGTTTAGAGAAGGGGAAGCTTGGTTATGAGGAGAAACCTAGTCTTGAGTGTTAATATAACGGTGGGGTGGAGTGTGCATTTTTTTTTACATTTTTTTTTTGTGGTCTGCATTGTGCAGCGCTGTCACACCACACCAATATTTATTGACTTGATTATAAAGATATTTATTCATTGTTTTAAGGTGTAAGTATGCAAATAAGAAGCATTTGTAAACATGTAATCATTGTCAATGATCCGTGCAAACTGTTGGTTGTATTTGAAGAGTAACAAAGCATTTGTCTATTGAAAATTTTTGTTTATTTAACCCTCGAATTTCCAAATCACAACAGTAGCAGAGAATACACATTGAGACACTCGTTGAGCCAACATTTCATTGCGAGGCCTGGACTTACATTAAGCTCGACCGTGGGAGCAGGAGGGAGGTATTTCAGAGTGACGGTTAAGCAACTACACCGATTTCGATAATATTTAGTCGCGTGAAGGTACTCATAATAAAACCGACAGGTCTGAGAGAGTACTGCACTGTCGGGTTGCCGCCCAGCCCGGGGCCAGATTTGCGACCTAACGGGCTGCCTACCACTGCAAATCCTGTCGGAAGGGGTGCCTACCCGTTCGGCGGCGGCGCAGGCGCAGTCAGCGCCCGCTGACACCGCTATGGCGCCACTGATACGTTATCGGCATCGCGAGTGGCTCTGCGGGTCTGAGCCCCCCCCCCCCCCCCCCTCCCAAGACGCCGAGCCCTGCAGCATCCACCTCCGCCGCTGCCTCTGGCCTGCTATCATCAGTGCGACGGGGCCGGACAGCCGGGCGAAAGGGACCTGCCCGCTCTCGCCGCACCATGGCGTCTCTGGTGTGCGTGGACGACTACGAAAAGGCGGCCCACAGCGCGCTGCCCCGCAACGCCCTCGACTACTACCGCAGCGGCGCGGACGAGGAGTTCACCCTCGGCCTCAACAAGGATGCCCTGAGGAGGTACGCCAAGCCCTAACGCGGGGGGAGCCGGGGCCGAGGCCGAACGAACGCCTTCGCGACCTTCTAGGCCTTCGGAGCTCTCCGGACCTGAAAGGACGGCCGATCCTTTGGTCTACGGCCGTGGCAGCCGTAAAAGTGACAGCCTTAACAGTGACAGCCTTGACAGAGAAAGCCTTGACAGTGACAGCATTGACAGTGGCAGCCTTGACAGAGACGGCCTCGACAGTGACAGCCTTGACAGTGACAGCCTTGACAGAGACAGCCTTGACAGTGACAGCATTGACAGTGGCAGCATTGACAGAGACGGCCTCGACAGTGACAGCCTTGACGGCCTTGGCGGAGGGCTGCTGTTTTGGGGAGTTGACTTGGTCGGCCCCGGATCTGCCCACACTCTACAGGGAGGGACCGGCGGCAGGCTTGTCCTGGAGTTGGTCAGCCTACAACGCGCTTCCCGAAAGGGTCCGCTTGTGACCCGCAAGGCGGCCAGGCATTCCGCAGAAAGCTATGAGCGGCTCTCCACGGCCTCGGCATCGCAACACCTCAGGCGTTCTCAAACAGGTAGAGGCGGACAAGAGGGGCGGCGAGCAGGACGCGGCGACGTGATCCGGGGCCGTTATCTATCCGCGAGAGATAAGTGGGCTGTTTACTCACACTGTGACCCGCGGCCGCCGCGCAGCACGCGGCACGCAGCACGCCCCCTCAGCTGCCCGAGCCTGGGCCCGCCCCTCCCCGCCGTCTCCACCCGAGGCGGCAGCTGTCACCGCGGCCCGGCTCGCGGTCACCCAATGCTATCTTTAAACGCGCGCTCGCACTTTTAACAGCCGCTTTGTGCGGCCGGTGCGGCCGCAGGCACCGCAGGCTCAGAGGCCGCCGGGCAACTGGCTGCAAGGACAGTAGGCAACCGGTAAACACTCAGGCTGGTGCCTAAGGCAATACCCCCCCCCCCCCCACGGCTGTTGGCGGGGGTAGGCACCCACATTTCACCTGGGTGTTTCGGCTCATTTTTGCCTACTTTTCTGGCAACACTGGTCAGCGAGTCTCGCTGTCGCCCACACTCTGAGGCACCCTAACGCACGACTATTGCTGGCTACCTCGAGTGACTCGACGCCCCAGCCTGTTTGAGACCCCTGTCGTGGCTGCCGGCCTTTCCCGTCGCTCAGATCCTACTTGCGCTTCTTCCGACAGGGATCGACCATTTCGAAATAAAAAAAAATAAGCGCCGATGGCGCCTGCTGGGTAGGCAAACATGACTCACGTGCGAGCACTCGTGTCGTGCGGGCTGGCCTACCCGACCAGTCGCAGGGGCTTCGCCGTAGAGATCCGATCCGTTATTGTATCGGAGGAGGGTATGCCGAATAGCTTCTCGGATTTTGCGAAAGCTGTAAAATGTGGTCTTCTGCGATAACTTTGGCGGTGCAATTTAAGAAAGGTTCGAATGCGTTCGCCATTCTCCCGATCGAAAAATCGTGGACAACTTTCGGGTCACACTAGCCTAGCCATTCAGTTGTTTGGTCGCTTTTCCCTGTCAAACTTTTGGCGGCGCTCTTGACTGTTGTGTTTTGTTTGGCGCAGGTTCCGCATCCGGCCCCGCATGCTCCGCGACGTGACTCGGCGGGACACGCGGACGGAGGCGCTGGGCAGCCCCGTGTCCGTCCCATTCGGCGTGTCGCCCACCGCCATGCAGAGGATGGCGCACCCCGACGGCGAGCTGGCCAACGTCAGAGGTGGCACAGCACAACCCGGAAACTACTAGCGATGCCGATGTCATTCTGGGGTTCGATACACAGCTTTCGAACGGAAAACAGAGAGAGGATTCCGTCCGCCATTTGTGGGCCAACTTGTTTATTACAATAAAATTATTTACATATGTATAAAAGTTTCCAAAGCTAGGGAAAGTTAGGAAAAAGGCGAGGGGTCATGGGTTTTCTCAGTCATGCCATGCAAGGGCTACTAGAGGTCAGTTGTGAAGCCCTGATTTTCCGGGTTTTGAGGTTTATGCTCGGGTTTATGATATCCTAGTTTCGACAGATACCGACAAAAATCTTGATTTTGAAAATTTAGCCAGAACTTCTGTCACTAGCCTTTAGGGCCTACATGCTGTATGAGACCTGGCATGTGTTCCTTCCCCTTAACTTTGAAAAAAAACTTTGACGGTCTAGAAAATAAATTGGGCGAAAATTGCACGGCATCCTTTTCCCTGAAAGCGTCCTGTCGAATCTCAAAATGACAGCGGTAATTTCCAATTTCCGCTGCCGAGTCCCTTGTGAGAGGGTGGCGCTGGGCTGATCTGATACCCGCGTTCCCGTTCGGTCCCCAGCCGTGAGCAAGGCGGGCGGTGTGTTCATCCTGAGCACCCTGTCCACGTCCAGCATCGAGGAGGTGGCGGCGGCGGCCCCCGACTGCACCCGCTGGTTCCAGCTCTACATCTACAAGGACAGGTGAGTCCGTCAGGCGGCAAAGGTGCAACTCTCTGATTGCGGTGGAGATCGCTGTACCGGGTGTCCAGGCCAATGCGGCGCAGTCCGGCGGGCTGCCCGTCGGCGCCTTCCGGACGAACGACCACAGCGCGTGCAACAGGGTCCGTGAGGCGCGGACAGGCAAACCGGCCCAACTGCGTCGCAGTGGCCTGCACGCCCGGCGTAGGTCGACTCCCTGCAGGTGGCAGAGGAAGGTGCCGACAAAACCTGCCCCGCCGTGTGGCAGGACGGTGACGGAGCAGCTGGTGCGCCGGGCCGAGGCCGCGGGCTACAAGGCCCTCGTGCTCACCGTGGACGCGCCCGTCTTCGGCCACCGGCGCGCCGACGTGCGCCACAAGTTCCAGCTGCCGTCGCACCTCCACCTCGCCAACTTCGCCGACCTGGGCGCGGACAAGGCCAGGGGCATCACCAGCGCCAAGTCCGGCTCGGGCCTCAACGAGTACACCAACAAGCTGTTCGACCAGTCCGTCAACTGGCGCGACGTGGAGTGGCTCAAGAGGTGAGGTGCGGGGGAGCCGGCCGAGCCCTCGTCCCCGTCCCCGCCCCCGTGCTCATGTCTGTCGAGTCGGTTGCAGCTTCACGTCGCTCCCCATCGTGCTCAAGGGCGTGCTCACGAGGGAGGACGCCGTCATGGGGGTCGACCTGGGCGTCGCCGCCATCTTCGTGTCCAACCACGGCGCGAGGCAGCTCGACGGAGTGCCCGCCTCGGTGAGCCATCCTCGGCGACTTTCCTTTTGCTAACGATCACATGACGAACACGTTCCCGCCCCGCCTCCTTCCAGATTGAAGCCCTGCCCGAGATCGTGGAGGCCGTGAGAGGCCGGTGTCAGGTGTTCGTCGACGGCGGCTTCTCCAACGGCGCCGACATCTTCAAGGCCCTCGCCCTCGGCGCCGACATGGTAACGTACCGTTCACAAATTGCGTAACGCCGTCCGTCTCTCTCACACTCACACACGTTCCGTAAGGTGCGTGGGCGGAAGAGAGACAGGTGATATGTGTATGTACAACGACTCCTAATCCCTCAGGTGTTCGTCGGCAGGCCCGCGCTGTGGGGTCTGAGCCACAGCGGGCAGCAGGGCGTCGAGAGCGTGCTTGGCATCCTCAGGGCGGAGTTGGACCGCACCATGGCGCTGGCAGGTACTTCCCTCCAGTGGCGTAGCCAGGGAGCTTTGCCCCCCCCCCCTCTTTCCCCCGAAACCGGAGACCGGGTTAGGCCACCCGCTTACCAAACGCCTGAATGTGGCCAATAAGGACGCCCCCCCCCCCCCCGAAACCAAAGTCTGGCTACGACCCTCTGCTTCCCTCCCGCACGCAGCCCCCCCCCCCCCCCCCCAAAAAAAAAAACTCTGACCCCTTCCTCCCCCTTCTCCCGCCGCTCTGCTCATACATGACACCACTCTGTTCGCAGGCTGCACCAGTGTCAAGGAGATCGTCAAAGACATGGTCGTCCACGAAACGTTTTACCACAAATTATGAACCTGTGGAAACGGACGTGGATGGGAAACCTCGTCGAGATTTTATTTGTACATGCTGTAAAAAAAATATATATATATACTTCTAGACGCCGTAGCCAGCTACACTCATTGGACACACCATCACACTGCAAAAATATTTATCGTCGCAGTAGCCCCCTGGATGGAAAAGTGCACCTCCCTTCAATTTGCTGAGATGTCACGATTCATTCGGCACAGAGTATGGCGTCGGATGAACGTCGTAAAGTTACGGCGTGTTCGGTCGATTGATGAATCGTCACAGTTCTTGTCGCCACATGACGAACGATTTTTACATCGAACCGTGTTCTTAATTATTTTAATCACAAACGGCAGTAGGAGCGCCGAGGTGGTGGGCAACCCAGCCGACACACGTGTGCGACGGGCTGCTGACCTGCGAGTAGTCCCCCGGACTGCCGCAGAGCTCGGCGAGGGCGCCACGCGCGCCACGTCCAGCGCGAGGTTTCAAATCACCCTGCGGCCCTGACCACCACGTCCTGAACCCCTGACCCCGACACGCACGCTTTCCGCCCTCCACTTCCGAGTTCCCTTTGCAGGCAGCAGGGTTGTCGGGGCATTCATGGGTGTTGAGGCCGTGGCGTCTCGGTCTTGGTACACATACTCGCGGATGACTAATTACCAGGCCCACCTGGCCCCCACGCCACTTTCTCACAACACTAGGCGCCGTTTCCATGGCTGCAATTGCGGTTTTGAGTTGCGTTCCTCCTTGGGACGAGACCCGCCACCATAAATAATTCACCCCATTTCTTTGTGCCGCGCTGCAGTGCGCTTAATGGCGCACTAGAATTCAGTGGTCTGCAAATCGATAACAACAACATTAGAAGTGGGGGATGACAGGCGGCCATGTTGGAACAACGAACTGGGTGGAAAGCAGTGAAAAGTTAAAGCAAACTTCGAGCCCCTTGGCGTTTAAGACACTCATCCGAAATGGATGATGAGGGCGAAGGGTTACCCGAGTATCCGCTGCATGAGTGTATTTTTCTCGATAACCCTAAGCTGCTGTGTACACTAGCCCGGAAGTTAAATGTCAACGAGCAAGACAAACATGGTACGGATACTCTTTGAAATATAACCTCATTTGTTGTCATACAGTACTGTGGCTTTCATCTTTATAACAGGTCCCGTTGACACAATTGCCACTCACTCCCGTACTTTACCTAGTATCTGGACGTCAGATCTGAGGGTTAGAAAGTTGCCAATCGAAATTTACTGTCATTATGCATTCTAGGGCTGCAGGTGTAGTCCTACTTTCAGTATCTAGGTGACAGACTTATCTCAGCCCTGTGTGAAAACACACCAGCTTTTACTATTTCACAGAATTTGAATTGTGTTGACTGCTGTGTATTTCTGAGAGATTTGTAGGAAATTAAATTTCAGACCAGCAGTTTGTTTTGTGCGTCAACCTGAACAGTCAAGATATTTAAATTGTGTTTTACAGTAAACTCATTGACATTGTGTTGCAGGCAACACACCTTTACATTTGGCGTGTATGCTTGGGAGGAAAGGTGAGTCCTTGTTTCTGCTTATTACTTGGTGTGAACAAGTTATAGCTGAGTCCGACTTATTTGTCTATGTTTCCAGAACTGGTCCACCTACTGCTCTCTCATGGATCATCACCAACTATCAGAAACTCCAGCGGTTGGAGCCCCCTGTCAGAAGCTATCAGCTACGGAGAGCGACAGACAAGTATTTAACCCATTCTTATTTCAACTTAACAAACGTTTGTATAATGGTATTAACTTATTGAAATTATTTCTAGTTTCTTCAATTTTGCGGAAAGTTAATATTTTGAGTCACAATCGCCGAGATTCTTTTATGCCTAAACTTGCCAAAGTTTTGAATGGCATGGAAGACTTTTGTGTTAATTTCAAGTGGGACTTTCAAAGCTGGGGTAAGTTTAATGCTTTCACTTGTCTTTTGGTACTGTGACTGTCAATGTTGGTTTGATGTGTGTTAACACTAGAAATGTTTACTTGCAGTCCCCCTTGTATCCAGAATCCTCCCATCTGATGTATGCCGTCTTCGTAAAATGGGCTCCAACATTCGTCTTGATACAACCCTCGTGGATTTTGATGACAAGAGATGGGTCCGTGGTGATTTAAGCATTTTCTTCTTTGGGGAACAACCTACAAGCCACTCATTGGCGATTGTTGATAACAACATGGGTGTTTTCCAATGGATACAGTACAGTGGGGTAAGTATCCTAGGAAATTTTCGCAACCCACTTTCTATTTTCCCATTAAAATGAAACCCTCTTATGTTTCCCTCAAAGGATTCAGACAAAAACCATGAAGAGGAAGTGGACTTTCTTATGAGCACTGACATTGTAAATGCTCACATATCTACCAAACATATGCTCTTCACTCGCTTGCAGAAAGGATGGGTCTTCCGGGAGGACAAAACTGTAGGTCTATGGGTTCATAAAACTTTTTATTTAATATTATCTGTTGTGCTGGTATGGGGAAGAGTAATGTTGCTTGCTCTCTCCTCAGGAAATGGTTGGAAAATACAATGCAGATTTCTATACTATCCATGGCATCACATTTAAGACCTCAAAGCGACGAGAACACCTCTCTAAAGAAGATGTTCAAAAGAATAAAATGGTCTACGACTGGTTTATGAGGGACGGGCCTGCACCTGATGAATATGGGGTTTGTTAAAGTTTGTTTAAAAAAAACTGTGATAGAGTCTTGGCATGGCTCAGCTAACAAACATTTAATTTTCTCTCTCTAGTGTCAGCCCCCTCACAGAAAGTCACTAACTCCACCTCTGAAGTCTAATGTCAGTTGGACAGAATATATTTCTGCAGAGCCTGGAAAACACCCCACTTTAGGGAGACCTGTTCTTTGTAAGGAAACGTCAAAAGCATACAGAGCCACCGTGGCAATGGTAAGTTTTGTCTTACCTTATAAAATGCTCTTCCTTTGAACTGTTTGTTTGAACACTCTTACTAATTTAATCTCATCATCAACAGAGTCCAGATTTCCCCATGTCTGTGGAAATGCTGTTGAATGTTTTACAGGCTATTGCCCCTTTAAAACATTACAGTAGGCTGCGAGAAATAATTGGTGTGAAGTTGCCTCCTGGGTTTCCTGTTCAAATCGGTGAGTCTTGTTCTGCTTAATATAATTCCAGGTACCACTTATCTGACGGTTTCATAATTAGAAAATACTATTTGCAGATGTACCGATAATTCCTACGATATCTGCAAAAGTCACATTCCTGGACTTTCAGTTCACCAATGAATTAAGAGAAGAAGACTTCAGGATTCCTGTTGGATATTTGGAAGATCGGGGAAGGTTTGTATGTTTGAATTTTAATATTTCCTAACCTTTTAGTAAACTGCATAACCAAAACTTTTTTTTTTTTTTACCGAAATCCTTTTGAATTGTTCTTTTAAAGAGAGATTCTTTTGCTCAGGTTCCCTGGACTATGACCACCCAGTTATCTTGTCATGGTTGATGAGTGTCCTTCCCTGGTCAATAACGAAGGTATCCTAAGGTGCTATTGTCCTCACAACATGTGTGGCCGCGTTTTCGACGGGCTAGCTGTCAGTTTCCTTCTTGGGCCCAGCCGTGCCACACACTGTGTGTTGCATCTTGAGAGTGATGAAAAAACAGAGTACTCATTCCATGATGTGCGTGCTGCCATAGACAGGAATGGGGCAATCAGCCATACCTGTAGTGTGTGATCTTTTCCTGAAATGTTGATGGGGTCCTAGTGGAGTTTGGATTCTACTTGATTGACCTAGTCTCTTTTGTATGTATTTCTGCCTGTGCAAACTAGTCCTATATTTCAATTTATGTTATGATGTACCTTGCTGATTTGGAGTTGCATGGTACAAACGATTGGTCATAAGAATCCCTGAATTGTATCTGTACTTTATAATTAGAATCTTTTTTGTTGAGGTGCTTTCATTCATTACTCCTGCCCTAACTTTTAGTGAACAGTGGATCAGTTAAGACAAAATAACACATCCACATAGTCACATTTTAATTGTTGCTTTACCAATCTCAAATTTAGTTCTAGAAATCGCAGATCAGTTGTCATTGTCATGTATAACCTACATCACCTGCCATAAGTTTTTAAATACTGAAAACTTTTACTGACTGTATACAATAGTAACATGATCACGAAATCCTCAATCATTGACTGTGCTGTACTATGAAGTGACCTTTCAACAAAGTTTTCATATTTTAAGAGTGTTATGTCAAGTGATATTTTTTTTTTACTTGCCTTTAGGATTTTTAAATGATAATGATTATTATTATCATTATTATTATTATTATTATTATTGTTGACTTAAGTGATATACCTGTCCTCAGGTCCGAATTGGTACTCAACAAAGTATGCTAATCAGTGATGAGTTAATCTTAAATTGTCTGTAATTTTTACAGTCTTGAATGTTGAAGTAGTTAAGAGAGAGTTATGATGTCGGCTTTGGGCCCAACCCTCAAAATTGGTTGTTTTGGTTTAGTCTTTTCAGGGTCTCCTAGTTGTGATTTTTACTGATTATCAATTACTGTATTGATATATTGGAGCAATGGATATTGCTCATTCCCTCTCCTTGTATGTTTTCTGCAACCTGTCGATTAACATCAATTTGTAGTTCAATTTCTTACAAGTAGCAATGTTAAATTACACAGTGCAAAATTCAACAAAGCTTATCTCACACTTTCTTTCAACTCTCTATGCTGTTTATTTGATTAATTTTTAATGTTCAAGTGCATTTTGGAATCTACCTGACCAGCAATACAGTGTTATAAGTATGACTGAATTCCCATTGTTATAATTTCTTATGTAAGTGGGTATCATACTTACATTAGTTTCTAGTTCCCAATCTTGTAAAGTACATCCCTTCCCAGTGTCCTATGTGGTTTTTTTTAATTATTTGCTCTTGATCACTTATGCGCACAATGGGCACAAATTACTATGATGTATTTTGGTTACTTAAATGTAATGTTTATTAGGCTCATTAGGGTTCATCAGAAGTGACATTCTTTTTGATATTTGTGCATTCCTTTTGGGGTTAACTAACCTTAGTGCAGTGGTTTTCATTATATTAGTGAACAAAGCATTTTAAAAAAATCTTCATTAAATTCCATTGTGCTTTACTCTTGTTTTGCGGGGAAGGAAAGTAAACAGTTGAATGGATGACACTTTTTGTGGCTTTTGTGGTGAAGCAATTAGAAAAAGACTGTGTTAGTAATATTTATAAGTGGTTAGTTACTTTTGAGGTGGGCTGTAGCAGAAAAGTCTTGACCACTCCCTATTAGTATGTTCCTGCTTCTCTTAATAATATTGTAGGTATTGGTTTTACTATTATTGTATCAAATCAAATCTTTGTATTAAAATGACATTGTTGTGTTGTTTTTCGTTTTGTTTTTTAAGTTTTTATTGCTCTTACTGTTCTGTTGACATTGTTAGCTCACTGGTTCTGCATTTTAAAGTGTCTGACAATGCTGCAAACACATGTTACTGCCAGTGTTCTGTACCAAATTGTGCTCACCACATGGAGAGTGGTGAGTTTTGAATGCTGTTGCTTGCTGGCATATTCTTGTTATTTATTGTGTGTGAAGCTATCAAGGATTCAAGTGCTGTAGCTTCCTTAGTTAATTCCGTGACTGCCCACTTTGGGAGACGGTGACATATTTTTCTGCTTCCTATATCATCTACATTCGACATTCATTATTTTCAGGAATATTTTCCGTATGTTACTAACAGATTGCAACAATAATGCAATTCGTTCTGGAAAATTTCACAATTTTTGATTACAGCGTACATAGCTTGTGAATTTGTTAGTTTGTTCAAAAAAGTGTCACCTTCACCTTCATTTGTTTACTTCTGCAGTGTAGTAAATCATAAGTTACTTTTGTCATGCAAAAGTGTGAGTGTGTTTGTGGTATGGTTTTGTTCTTTATGGGCTTTTAGTGTGTGTCTTTCTGTGATAAAATCATGTATGGTATTTTAATAAACTTGTGTAAAAATAGTAGCTGAAAAGTGAATGACTTAAATGTTCATTTATTGAACTTTCATTTTGTATGAAATGTTTGCACGACTAGTTGTGTGCATTTTTGACAAGCAAACGCTCTTTGAAGGTTGCAGAGGAATGCTAGTCCATCAACAAGTGTATCGGACACAGGAGGGATTCAGTGTGCTATCATCATAGAACTCTTAGTATCTTAGGGTTTTGTGTGTCTCAATTTGTGGTACAACCATGATTATAATGATCTATAACCAAGTGTTGTGTAGGTAGCTGCTTAGATTTTTACCATCATAAATTCTAGTAAAAGTAGGAGAGAAGGCTAACCTCGTTTTGTGGTGAACCACTTTCATAACTTATTGAATTTCTTGCTCAACCCTTTGACCTTGTCCTGTGTTTTAAGAATAAAAGGGCATTGATTAAATGTTGTATTGTGGGTATTAGAACTGTTGTGGAATCAATCATAAATTGATTTTTTTTTTTTTTGCGTCTGGCATGTTTTTGTGGGTTTACCAACTGGTAAATGTTTCTAGCTGTGGGGTGTTCTCATCAACATCAAACTGGAAATCACAATTAAATGTTCCTTATTTCTGTTTGCCTTCTTTCATAGACTGCAATAATTCATTTATAGATATCAAAATTTCAGAGATTGTTGTTGTGTGCTAGTCTCCATTTTCTTAAGACACTATCAAGTCGATGTATGCCCTGCCATTAGTGGATTCGTGTACCTTGCGATTTTTTTGTGGGGTGTGCTTCATGATGCTTTTCAGCAGCTCCTGTTTCTGACTTCGATTGCTTTAGATGAGAGTTAAAATAATCCACAAGGTTTGGCTAGGAAATAAAATTTGCTCTTCCTGCACTGTTTTCCAATGCAGACATATCATGTCCAGTAGTTGGAAATGTTAATGCAAATGTTTAAGGTCCCAACTTAGGATGAACTGAGAGGACCTATCTCTTAAATTGTATCAAGCAAAGTTTGGACGGCGCAGCCATTTATTGCAGGCTCACTCACATGTTTCATTTCCCGACCGACTGAGCTATCCTGCATATGTTTTGTTTTCTCTCTATCATATTCTTTCAGTTTGTGTTTCTTTGGAGATGTACAGTTTCACTCTAGAATGTCCCATTATTCACTCTTCTCAGTAAAGACATCTCCTGAATTAAGATAGTGTGGTGAAATGTTAAGTATTTTAAATGCCCAAACCAAAGTTTATGTTTTCACCTATTTTGTTGATTATTTTGTATAAGTAATGGCTCTCTTTTGTAAGAGTATTTGAGAGTCAACAAAAAGAAGTTTAAAAATAAACTTTTGAACTACTAAACATGTCTTCCCTCCTTTCCTACCCCTACTTCATTTTCTAATTAAATTTCTTTAAACTTATGTTTCGGGTATGCATTGACCTGACCAACTGGGCGCTGGGATGATGCTGGAGAGGTTTGGTTTGGGGGTGTTAAGTGAAAATGAAAGACAATAGCATTTTCAATTACCATCATCGTATTATTAATGTTACGTAATTTGCTACAAACCAAAACAAAGGTTATACCACACGACAGAATTAAATCTCATGAACACGGAAACTTCCCAAAATAAATTTTAACAGAAGCATTGGGGACAGACGAACACGAAAACAACAGATTCTTATCTCAATAAAAAGGTAACAATGTGTGAGACTGAACTTCTGAACTTGGAATCCGGGGGGGGGGGGGGGGGGGGGGGGGGGCATAGTTTTTGAAACTGACATGGCTCTTAAATTGATGGAAGTGCATTTCGTTTTTAGCTGTAAATAGGCCCAATCAAAGTTATGTCTCTCAAACAAATGATTTGAAGGCACTTTAGGTACTTTCTGATTGGGAATATTTAGGGAAGATATGATCAGTTTTTGCTGTAATGGAAAGCATTATAACTCATGATTCTGCACTTCAATCAGTTTAGGGCCATCAATTCAGGTAACATAAGGGAGTATTAGAAACTTTGCATACATACCCAGATTTTTCTTACTTAAAAAATTTCTTATTACTAGACAGTGTTTATAATTTCTTATGCAAGTAAAACAAGATTTTCCACGCTTTTTCAAAATGATTCCTTATTGCATCCAAACCAAAAGCACCAACAGAATGTTTCAATTTTGCAGAGGGTGGAAGATAACATACAGGAACATTGCATGACTGGGGGAATGACCGTTAAGGTATAATGCAGTGTCCAACAGGTAATCACTTATATGATTGTGAAATACTCACTTACAGATATTCCAGACTAGAATTGTCTCAGAGATTAGAACAACTGACATGAAACAATTACCTGTGACAACCAGACTAACGGAAACAGTAGATGTAGGTGGCTTTCTACCCTTTGAGATGAATGATACCATTGGACTATGTACGTACAGGAATATGGGAGTTGTAATCCAGGTTTTTTAAACTCATATATTGCTGTTAGTTTAAACAAGAACTATCATACCGAGGCCCGGCTCTCTTGAGCTACCTTCGAGCTAAACAACAAATAAAGCTACTGGGACAACGATCACAATCAGCAGGTCAACAATAAAGAAATGAGTTAAACAATATTGTTTCAGTTCAAACAAAACAGGCCTACCTTACCACCGTAGTCAGTAACAAGGTCCACGGTTCTGATTATGGAGTAAAAATAATGTAAAATATAAAAAAGGGGTTTAATGATGACTAAGTATCTACATATCTCGTTATTCAATGTTGGTTGCATTGTGGTCGGCTCATGGATGTGGAAGTGCACAAGGACACATGATGGCTCTCTTCGACCTTCACGAACCCGTCTTCCACTATTTCCGACCCCGGGGTACCGGATCCGTGCGTCTGCTTCGAAACTATACAATAAAGTCTTGCCGCAGCGGGTCCGGTACCTGTGGCCCCTGTGGCCCGGCCGCTTGTGTGTGGCACTACTGCGGCAAGGGGGAAGTCCAAGCCATGTGCCCTGTCCGAGAGTTAACGTGATCTGAACTGCCATGCGAGATGGTACCGACGGGGAGAAGAGAGAGGTCGAGACCGGGAATCGGTAAACTGTTCGGAACAACACGACCACCTGTTTCTACAGCTTTCTCTCTCGCGTGTACTTTTTATCGAGGTTGTTTACCAAGGAGTGTGTCTTCCATGCTCTTTGGAACTCAGGGTCAGTAAATGAAGAGTAACATATACTTTGACACCTCAACAGAAAGAAGAAATGAGGGACAAAAGAAATATACACATTTCAATTCATTTAAAGAAAATAACAAAAATGTATTTTCCAAATTTCATTTAGTAATACCTAAAACAATTTTAGCAATTGCCACGAGTTATATGGAAAGCAGCTATCAAAAGCTTTAGTGTAAAATTTAAATTTTATATATCACAAAATTAGTTTACACTGTGGTTAAACACATGAAGGCAAAATATTAATTTTCTGTAAAACGGCAATACCCTTTGATATAAATATGAACATTTCAACCTTAAGAAAGATTTGCTTTAGTTTGCTTGACTAGGAAACTCACCACACGATCTGTCAAAATAATCAATCTTTAATACTTAACCACCTTCTATTCTTTTCTTTAGTCTGTGGTAGTTGTGAGATCATGTGACTTTAAACAAAACGGTATTTACAACTTAAAATTATAACGTGCTATCGGTGCACACACAGAGGTGTCATTGTAAAAAAAATAATAATGACAATAATAATAATATAATAATAATAGTGGTTTCGATAGGATAATAATAATAATAATAATAATCTTAATAATGAAACAAACAAGCAAAACTCAATAGAGTCTTTCATTTTAAAAATCAGCAAACAAGGAATCATACAGTCTCTCGCTGGACTAGCGTGGTGCAGCCCGACCGTAACCAACAAACAAATAAACTAGTACTGGGTGTCGGGTCTCCTTTGGTATCCATCTTCCATAAATTTTCAATAGTGTTACATATTTTGTACAAACATATTACTCTTGTCTTTGACGTAAAATTACATAAACAATATAACTATATATTTTTCTGTACAAAAAAAGAAGAGGGGAAAAAATCCACCCCGCACGCTGACAGCCGAGCTCCACCGTCGTGTTCGCTCTTTGGTCTGACCCTGGCGGGGCGGGGCGGGGCTCACTGGCGGGGGTGCTTTGACAATGTACACAAATCAACAATAATAAATATGGTACAATAACGTTACACTGTGAGAGTCTTTTTGCGCAGCGCACTGGGTGCCGTGGCAAGGCGAGGTGTGAGACGTTGGCTTGAGGTGATATCACAACACAGGGGGGATGGGGGCCGAGGCCCGGGGGCCCCGTGGCAGAGCCGGGGCGGTGCCAGGGGCCGGTGAGAGGGACTGATCCGAGCAAGCTCATCGTGCTGCCCTGACGGCGGCGGGGGTGTCCGCGGGTGTCCCGGCAGGTGCCGGCCGGCGCGCCCACACATCCAAGGCGGCGCGCCGGTCGCTGGCTGAGCCCAGCGCTCCGGCTCCGGTCACTCCGCGGCCGCCGCGGCCAGGCCTCGAACGCAGCCCTGCGGCGGGAACTCGAATCTACGAGTCCCGGCAGGACGGCGCTCGGGGGCGAGCACGAGGCTTGTTCTCATTTCATTCGAGCTGTTCGAGAAAGTTCGGGGACTTGAAGTATTCGGGCACGGGGTCATCCATGCGCGAGATGACCTTGTAGATCGACTTCTTCCACGACGGCTCCGTGTCCCGGCCACCCTGGATGGCCTTGTAGAACTCCTTGAGGGTCTGCTCCACCACGTACCGGAAGTTTTGCGGCACCTGCAAACACGACAGCGGGGCAGTCAGTAGGGCTCGGTGGGCGCCCGAGGAACGAGCGTGGGCAACCCGCTGGCTCGGCTGGCGGGCGGGCGGCCCGGCCGGCCGGGGGCTCAACGCCACGCCACGGCTCTGCTCCGCTCTGCTCCGCTCTGCTCCGCTCTGCTCTGCTCTGCTCACCTCGATGTGGTTGTTCCTGTTGTAGTGCAGGTTGAGCACTCTGAAGATCTCGCTGTCGGCCAGCACCCTCAGCTCCTCCGTCTGCTTGACGCCCTCGCTCACCGCCTGCCGGGCGTACTTCTCCATCTGGATGTAGTAGAACTCCCTGCAATCAGAAACGAACAAAAGGACATCGATCAGTATACGAGCCGAGAGGCACAGTCATTGGTGGGGGGCAAGGGTTCGAGTCACGCTTCAAGATTTCCAATTTTTTTTCGCCCCACCCGCGCGCGTCCCGTCCCGTCCGGGCTCCTCCGAAAAGATTTCAATAATCCGGGCCCAATTAGCGGCGACTGCATTCGGGGCGGCGGCGGCGGGGCCGCGGGCCTGTCCGCGGATGACAACACGGGAGGGAGAGAGAGAGAGAGAGAGAGAGAGAGAGAGAGAGAGAGAGAGAGAGAGAGAGCGAACGCCGAGGCAATAAGAGCAAAGGAGAGCCGTCCAGATTAACTTGGCGGAGAGAGAGAGAGAGTGCGGGGAAGGCAGAGAACTGTTTCCTGGTGGGCCTCCCCCGCCGCCACCTCGCCGCCGACGCACTGCCGCGCACGTCGCCGCCCGCCCGCGCACGGGTCGTGGCGTAAGGACAATGACGATAAAGAAAATAATAAAAACGAGGAAATCTCCCGCGAAAAGTGGGGGGAAAACTCTGCGTTTTATATCGGGCGGCAGGTTAGAGAGACGCGCGGGTGCTCTCGCCGCGCTCCTCCTCCGGGGCGGTGGCGGGTGGAGGCGCTGGAGAGGCGCGCATAGAGAGCCTCTGAGTCTCTCCAGGCGCGCACACACAGCGGCGAGGGCCAATCGGCCCGGGCGGACGGCGATGCGCGGGGATGCACAAGCACAACACCACGGCGATCCGCCTTCTGCTGGTGCTTTTCGGAGTCGCTCGCGGTGGCGGTGGCGGCACGAGAGCTCGACACTCCAGCGCCACCACCAGCCAGCACCGGGCTGATTCCGAAGAGAATCACATCGTTCCGACGTTCTGTCTCTCTCTCTCTCGCCCTTGCGCGGGACGCCCCCCGCGAGTGCGACAGAGACGGAGCGACGACGCGACGTCTCTTCGGAACGCATTGTGCATAAGCCTGCGGAATCAGCACGGCATCTCGCGCTGATCACGTGACGCCGTAACGACACGCGGAGCCGAGTGTCGCCGTGTCGACGAGTGCCAATTACTGGCAAACGAACAATAAGGCGCGCGTCGGGAGGGGCGGGGCCGGGCGGAAGGGTTGCGGGTGCGGGCAGCGCGGCGCGGCGCGGCGCCACACCCCGGCAGGCCGATCCATGTCATCGACGAGCACCGCAGCCAGCCGCAGCCGCCAGCCGGAGCCCTCCAAATTTGGGCGCCTCTCCCCCCAGCACAGCCAACCCAGCGGCAGAGAGAGAGGCGGTTCAGTTAGGAGAGGAAACTCAGTGACTGGCTTGCTGAGATGCGCCGCGACACACACAACGCGTGTGGCAGCGCTGCACTGCGGCGGAGAGGAGGCGGAGGGCGCGGGCCGCGCAGGAGTACCTGCAGGCCGTGCCGGGCCGCGCCGCGCCGCGCCGGGTGCGCCCTCGACACTCCCGCACCGCAGCCGGCACTCGAGCTAATGAAGCCCCGCTCAGCGGTGCCGGGGCCGCCGCCGACCGAGGCCGCGACGGCCGCGGTGTGACAGCGGAGCGATTCCGAACACTGTCTTCCCGCGGACCCCCCCCCCCCCCCCCCATCTCTCACTCGCTCTCTTACGCAGCACTCCGCGAGTGCGACGGAGACAACCAACGCCGTGTGGCCGGTAGAGTGCGCGTGGGCGTACACGTGTGCCGGGTGACGCCTTCGGCGCGCGATCGGCCGCGCTGCTCGCGGGGAATGAGCAAGGAGGCTGGCAGGCTGGCGCGCGATGCGCTGCCGCCGCTGCCGCAGGGGGCTCGAGCGCCAAGTGACGCGTGCGGATTGGGGGCTCGAGTGTCGCGCCAGCGTCATCGCGATGGTGACGACGGCGACGACGCACTGGCGGGCGCCGCGCCGCATGAGCGAAGGTGAATGCGAACCTGAATGCGAACAGCGAGCGCCACGGAGGCGCGGCGCGGGCGGCGCGGGCGCGACTCGACATCGCGACCACAACAGCTCCGGGGGCGTGCATCAACTCCGCGACCGATTTTATTGGACCACTCTTTCACCCCGTCATCCCTCCGTTGTAACCGTAGACTGGCAACTCTCCCCATGAAATGGTCACGAAACCGAAATCTCCCGAGTGTCCGTTTCTCGACAAATTTCTTGGGTCATTTGAAAATCGGGCTTCGTAGCTCCATGTAACGGGCGTTAAAAACCCTGGCCGCATGGGCTCCTTCTGGTCGCGCAGCTGTTTGGGAAAGACGTTGCTCCCCGCCCGCTCCGCTCCCGGCTCGCCTCCCCAACGGTCTCCCATTCCCATCCCTTCGCGGTATGGCACGGCAGGGCACGGCGCGCTGTGCAGATGGCCAGCCGCGCCGCGCCACGCCACGCCACGCCCGCGGGCCGCCTTGCAAGACGGCTCCCAAGACCACCGCTACGACCCGCGGGGCAGCGCGGGGTCGAGGCCCGAGTACAGCAGGCAATGTCAAGCAATGCACCCCCTTCTATAGAGCGGCTCACACACACGCACGCACACATGCACACACACCTGGCCGGGCCGGTCCACGCGGGGGGAAAAGGGAGGAGGGGGGGGGGGGATGCCGGGGAGGCAAGGCCGCCTCGCCACCGCCGCCGTGACTCGGCTTCCGGCAGGAACAAGACGAAGAAGGAGGAGGAGGCGATGAAGAAAGAGAAGAAGGGCGGGTTGCTGGAGTCGCGGCGGCGGCAGGGGTTGCCGTCGCCGTCACGGCGGCAGCAGCGGCGGCGTACAGTCGGAGCGGAAAGCAATAGGTACACGGCCGGACGGGCCGGACTGTACATACGTCGAAGTAGCGGCGCCGCGGCGACCTACATCGAGTGCCGTGTCGTCGACACTCGTGTCGGTGGCGTGGCGGGGCGTGGCGGGGCCGGCATAGGCGTCCGTCTCATCAGATGCGGGCGGCACGGCCAGGCCGAGCACGCACACGCCTTGTGTGTGTGTGTGTGTGTGCGCGCGCGTGTGTGTGTGTGGGTGATTGTGACAAGACACACGAGCGAAATGGAACACCGCGGAGAAAATAGGAGCCATCCGCTGTCAGTGACCAGGGCCGGAAAGTCGGCGAAACGGTATTCACAAATCAAACAGGCGGAAACCCACGCTCGCCTGGAGCATACGAGAGAGACAGAGAGAGAGAGAGAGGCCAGGGCAGGGGCGCTCCGTCGGCTTGTGCCCGTCCAGGAGACACCTGCCCGTCCCATAGAGTCTCCCTCCCCCGCCCCCGCCCCGGCTCGTGCTGCTGACAAGCAGCTGGTCACAGTCCCCCCTCCCCCCCCCCCCCCCCCACTTCCCAGCCCCCGCACGTATCACCTTTACCTGGCTGGGCCCGGTGTGTGGTGAGGCGAGCCGAGGGCGGGGCAGCTGCCGGGAGCAACAGCTGCCCTTTAACTCACTCTCTCTCTCTCTCTCTCTCTCTCTCTCTCTCTCTCTCTCTCATTCTTTCTCTCTCACTCTCACGGCGGAGAATCACCTCGCCTCGCACGCGCGCACGGGTATTGTCCGGGGTCGTCGCCGAGGGCATTCAACACAAGACGCCTCGGACCGTCTTCACCGCCCCCCCCCCCCGACACGCCCCTTTCCTCCCCGGCTTGAATGGGAGTTGTCGTCGTCCTTTTAAACCGGCCGCGATCGCACGCGCGCCCGCGACGCGGGGCAGCCGAAGGTCTCCGCCGCCGCCGCCGCTGGCGACACGACAAGCCGCCCCAGCGGGCCCGGCCGAGCTCCTCGCCGCGTCCAAGATTTCCGTTTGGGGTCGGCGCGGAGGGGCGCGTCGGCGGCGGGTCGGCGGACCCGGGCAAAAGTCGTGCAGCGGGGAGGCGAAGGGCGGAAGGGGAGGGGGGCAGAGGGTGGGGGGGGGGGGGGGGGAGGGGAGGAGAGGGAGAGGAGAGGGAGGGAAGACCAGCGCACCGGGCCGGCGGGGGCCGGCGGGGGCCCGCGCCGTGGCACACATCCTGAGGTACGATGTGGGCCCAGTAGTCCCCGGCCCGACCCGACCCGTCCCGTCCCACCCAAACCCTCATCTCCAGCGCGTTTGCCAAGTAGGTGTGGTAGTATCGCGAGGCGCCGGGCCAAGGGCCGGGCGCCGGGCTGCGTACGGGACTTTATAGCAGGGCTCTCTCTCTCTCTCGCTCTATCTACCTCTCCCTCCCTCCCCCCTTCTCTCTCGTACAGACAGACAGACAGAAACGTCTGCGGCGGCGCTATACTCGACGACGACCCCGCTATGATACGGCGCAAAGAGAATGCCCGTAAAAATCGAAGAAAATATAAAAGGAGCCCCGTGCAGGCGGCGGCGGCGCTGTCCTGAGAGCTCTCCTCTCCTCCCCGACGCAGTGATCTCGGAGACGGGCGGAGGGGGGGTCATGGAGGGGAGCAGAGATAGCCAAGTGTCGGGGCCGGGAGGGTGTTAGGGCTGTAATTATCAAGTTGTCCATAAGACGTCCGCACTCTCAGGGACCGTTAACGAGGAGGAGCCCCGGGCCGTATCTGCGCCGTGGGCGGGAGGGAGACAGACGTGGGCGGCGAGGTGCGAGGGGGAGAGAGAGAGAGAGAGAGAGAGAGAGAGACGCGGCGCGACGTCTTCCGCACCGCCCCAATAAGGCGACCCGGGAGAAAGGTCCGCCTCAGCAGCCCTATGCAGTTCCGGCAACAACAGTATCAACAACAACACGAGCTACAGCGGCGGCGGCGGCAAGTGTACGGTTCGGCCCGGAGAGCTAATCACAAGACGGTGGCGCGACGCCGCCGCCGCCGCTGCGGCAAACTTTACCTAACCTGGACAAGTTTTGCGACCGAACTTGTGCTTTATTCAGGGAGAGATTCCGTCCCGCCGCGCCTCGTCGCTCGTCCGCCCCTCGGAGAGGGAGAAGGACAGGACGTACCCTTTGTAACGGCTGGCTCTGGCTGCGCGGCGCGGCGCGGGCTCAGCTCTCTACCTCGCTGCGTCACGCCGCCGCCGCCACCGCCGCCACCGCCGCCACCGCCGCCACCGCCGCCACCGCCGCCACCGCCGCCACCGCCGCCGCGCCCATGTCGACACGAATTAACCCCTTTTTTGCCTCTCCTTTCTTTCTCCTCGACGACGCGACGGCGGCGTCGCCTCGTGTCCATGACTTGTACACACGACGACTGTTCATGGAAAAGTACACCACGGCACACACGCACACAGGCACACACACACAGGCGCGCGCGTACGCGACCCGCCACCGCCGCTGACGAATGTGAAAAGGAACGACAGCAGAGAAAGGAGTCGGAGCGGTAGAAGATATAAAACCACGGCGCGGCGGGGCGGCGGGGCGGCGGGGCGGCGGCGCGGCGGCGCGCTGCCGGTACGTTACGTGGCGCTACCCCTTGCGAGCAGCACAGCGCTGCTCCGCCTGCTCCGCCTGCCCCAGCAGCCGCTCAACGCCGCTAATTAGAGACCATGTCATAAGTAAGTAATGTTAATTGTCCCTTGTCTCCCGCGACTTAGTCGACTCACAACCCCCCCCCCCCCCCGTCCCGCCCCTGCCTCCAACCCCTTTGACTCCCCCCCCCCTCCCAACCCCTCCTGCCTCGTCATCTGACCGCACGCGGAGAGCAGCTCCCCCCCCCGTAAAAGTATGTAAGGAGGCCGAGCGGTGCGGGGCGGAGCGACAAGGCCAATAAGTCGTTTATAATTTTTCTCCTTTTCCCAAGCTGGCCGCCGGCGGCCGGGAGACCTGTCTTAATGAACACCAGGAGAGCGCCGGCCCTGCGGCTGCCCAGGGCTGCGCCGGGGCCCCCGCTTTGCTGTGCAGATTGGGCGCGCGCCTTGGCTGCTGCTGCCGCTGCCGCCGCTGCATCAACCGCCCGGACTACAACGGCTTGCTTGCGGCAGCGGCCAGTTCGGGACGGCGAAAAAAGTCTTTTTAATTGGCCGTGCGGGGAAGAGATTGGGAAAAGGAAGAAGAGGGATTGGAGGGGGAGGGGGAGGGGGGGGGGGGGGGGGGGGTATGCAGCAGAGTCTGGGGCCGGGCAAGGCTTGCGACCGGCCAGCGCAGGAAGGCAGAGCGCAGCTCACTTCAAAAGTCCAAACAATGCCAAAAGCTACTTGGAAACTAGACGGCGGGGGGAGGGGGTAGGCGAGTTCAAGTTGGAGTCCCGGGGAAAAGCAGCAGCGAACCGGCAGCAACACCGGGAAGTGGGGCTCCGTATTGCGCCGTCCAAGGAGGTCACCTGGGTGGGGAGGGCGGCCGGGGCCGGGGCCCCGGGGGCCTCGGGGGGGTGTGGGGGCTCGGAGCACTCCGATGGACGGACACGGGCTTTGACTACCGTTTGCTCTGGCCGGTAATGCGTGGCGCTCACGCGACCCAAGTAGCGACTGACTGAGTGAGTGAGTGTGTCTCTCAAACTCCATTCCGCCTTCCTTTGTGGGCGTGGCGGCGCGTGGCGGCGCGGCCCATTACACCCTTGCCCGCAAAAAAAAAAACGCAACAACAACGCACTGCTGGGGGTGGGAGTCGAACCCGCCGCGTTTCGTCGGCGTTTCGAACAAATTTGAAGCGTCGGGTATTTTCAGGGCCTTGTGCGGTGATGCGGGCCGCGCGTCGGGGTGATGCGGTAAAGAGGAAAGGAGCCCCCAAGCGAGGCGGCGGTGGCGGGGCGTGGCGGCCGGTGGGGTCCGGGCCGCGGGGCCGCGGGGCAGCGGGGCCCGCGCCAAGCTGGTTTAATGGCTCTTGCCACACACTTGGAGTTACCAACAACTGGGAGAACAGGCTGGCATTACCGCCCGGCCGGGCCGGGCAGCGCCGGGCCCCGGCACCTCGGCACCTCCGGCAGGCACCTCGGGAGTGGCCGTGGCAGCCGTGGCCGCGCAGCCCGGCGCAGCCCGTGCCAAGTGAGCGCCAGATAAGCCGGACGAGATTTGAACCGCTCGGCGCCGCACCGGCCGGGGAGGGCGCCGCCAGCCCTGCCCGCCCCCCGCATAGCGCCGCACCACGGTGAAGGCAGCAGGCCTCAAGTTGCGGACCAACAAACTTGCCGACAAACTTGAACGGGTAATGGGTACGGCCGGGCCCGGGCGGCGCTTGGGGGAGGCGCCGCCGACCTCCCCGCCCCGTCCACATACCACGTCACGTCGTACGGGCGTCACATGACATGTGTGCTGCGCACGGCACGCCCCCGTCGTCCGTCGACGGGGAGGGGTTGAGGGGGCGGGGGCACTTTTTTATTTTCACCATCGACGTTTCTGCGCCTAATGACACCTTGAAGGCTGCGGCGGGACACATGGCGGCGGCGGGGTCGCTTCGCCCGCTTCGCGGCTTGCGCCCCTGTCCGGCCGCGGCCCGGCGCCGCCCGTCCGCCCCGTGTGTCCCTCCGGGCGTCGCGTGCTGGACAAGGAAATGGCCCGTTTCCGGCCCGGAACTTGGCACGCGAGGTGAGAACGCGCGGCGCACGCGGACAACCGCGCCACCAAGTAGGCGTCCTCTTATCAGCACCCCGCCGGCCGGCCTCCCCGCGCCCTGCACATGCACCCCGCGGGCTGGCGCCGCACCGCACCGCACCGCACCGCCGCCGCCACCACCACCCCCCTGCCCCACTACAACTCATTTACACGCCAAACTATTAAGGAGCAGCAACAGTACCATTAAGGCCTTCCGTGGCCGGCCATGCGGCGCCTTGTGCGCGCGCGTGTGTGTGCGTGCGTGTGTGTGTGTGTGCGCAGTCGCCGCTCCATAAATCGAGCAGGCTGTCCAACCTTGTCACGCACACTTCACCCCGCCCCGGCTGGCCCCGGCTGGCCTCGGCCCTGCCGTCTCCGCGGCCATCCCTCGCCCCATTAGGCCCGGACCCCCCGCGGACTTGTTTTCTCTCTCGGCGCGGCGCCGCCTCGTCTCACGCATGCGGGCCGCGCGGTCACCGGCCGCGGCGCCGCCGTGGAGGTGGAGTCCGTCCCGCGACGAGTGTCCACCAACTTCGGGAGAATTATTTTTAACAACAATTATTATTAACTACGATTTTTTTTAAAAAAAAGAGAAAGGGCATGGGCGGTGGTGAATGACGATTCCGTTAATTGTAATGAGTGAAAATTAATTTTTAATAAAAAATACTGCGTATATCTTTATGAGAGAGTTGTGATTGCATTTCGGCCTGCCCCCCTCTCACCCCATCCCAGCCCACGGCTGCCGTGCGCGGCGCCGCGGACGCCTATCTTGCGGCGGACATCGGCCGGCTCGGGGATGGACTGGGACTGGAAAGGGGAAGGGGGGGGGGGGGAGCGGGCGCCGAAAGGAAACGGATATGCACAGAACGACGTATGGCGCGGGAATGATAAAATAATTAGACGTGGAAGTGCGGGTGGGGGCGGGGCCGAGGGGGAGGGGCCATTAGACACTGCGGTCACTCTGCACACACACACACACACACACACACACACACACAAGGGGCGATACCTGCCCGCGATGGGGGCCTATATTTCCTTGGAAGGCACACATGGCGCCGCGGGCACCGCGACAAGTGTCGTGGCCGCGGTGCCGCACGGGACGGTGTGTATAGCGGAGGGGTCGAGCAAAGCGAAGGCAATCTCGGAGGGGAGCCAGGGGCGGGGGGGGCGGCGGGGGGCGGCGCGGGGGCGGCCGGGGGCGCCGCCGCAGCGATACGCCGAGCCGCATACAATATGCATCAAATGGAACGGACACCAGCTGCTTCCGTAATTGTCGGAGATATGACACACACACACACACACACATACACGCACACGGAGAGGAGGAGAGGGCGTCGGGCACGCGCAGTTGTGTGTGTGTGTGGCACCACCGTCATGACGTCACGAGTGTGTGTGTGTGTGAGTGTGTGAGTGTGGGGGCGGGCCGGGGGCGGGCCGGGCCGGGGGCGTGCAGCCGTGGCCATCACGCGGTCCGCGGCGCCGCGACGCCGCCGCGCCGGTCGGGGTAAGATTGAGTGTCACCTGACGACCATCAGCCGGCAGAGCGGCGGGGCGGGGCGGGGCGGGGGGCGGCCCCGCTAATGGCCTGCGGGAGGGACGGACAGCGGGCTGCGGGGCGGGGCGGGGCCAGGCGGGGCGGACCGAAATGACCGCGCCGCGCGGCCCGATATACAGTGCGGCACTTATATACGGCGCGGACTTGAGGCCATTTCCAGGCCGCGCCGGCAAGTATAGCCCCGCCGCTGCTGCTGCTGCTGCTGCTTTCTGATTCCGAACACTGTCACCTCGGACCTCTCTCTCTCTCTCTCTCTCTCTCTCTCTCTCTCTCTCTCTCTCTCTCGCTCACGCTGCACCGCCCCTACGCCGCCCCCCCGAGCGACAGAGACAGGCTATACAAAGACGCGGAGCTGCCTATATTCGCCGCAAGGCCACCGTACTACGTCCGATCGCGTCGAATCGCCGCGAGATGACGACGGCGACGACGGTAAAGTCGGACCGGAAGAGAGCGGGGGCAGGTGTGATCAGGTGGTGCCGGCGGCGGCGGCGGCGGCGGCGGCGGCAGCGGCGGAGGCGGCGGCGGCGCAGATGAGCGAAAGCCGAGACAGCGGCGGCAAACACGGGAGTGGAAGAGAATAGGGAAGGGCGCAGGGCGGCGGGGTCGGGCCGCGCCGAGCCGCGCCGCAGCCGGCCGACAGACCGACCCCGACCGGCCCCCGACCCCGACGCGACCGTCACCGCCGTCAGCAAACACCAACGAGGACGGTTGTGTGCACAGATGCACACACACACACGCACACGCACGCACACACACCCGTCTAGCGCCGGCCAGTCAGCCGCGGGTGATGGCCGCGGGGGGCCGTCCGCGAGGGGGTGGGCGGGGGAGTAGGGGCTCGCGGCACACGCACACACACTCACACACACACGCGCGCGAGAGAATTCGCGGAAAGCGCCGAGAGAAAGCGGGCGGGAAAAGACAAAAAGAGCGGCGTGACGGAAGGGGGCGTAAAGGCGGCGGCGGCGGCGGTGTTCAGAGCGCGTCACGGCGGCGGCAGCACCTCCTCCTCCTCCACCACCACCGCCGCCGCCACCGCCGCCACCGCCGCCACCGCCGCCGGCAGCACCCGGCGGCCGCGGCCGCCGCCGCCGCCGCCTCGCCGCCATTCAAGATGTGTATCCAGGTGTTCCGTTCGGCGCGGCGTTCTAAAGATCGAGGAGAGCGAGGAGGAGAAGTCGAGGAGCCTCGCGGCGCGGCGCTGCACAGCGATGTCGTCGGGGCGTTCAGCGCGCCGCCGCCTTTGGGGCGTGAGTGATCCGGAGCAGGAGGCGAAACCCTTTGCCGAGCTCTCTCTCTCTCTCTCTCTCTCTCTCTCTCTCTCTCTCTCTCTCTCTCTCTCTCTCTCTGTCCCTCACCACGCTCTCTCCTCCCCTGTGTGTCCCACAAAAGCGAGCGCAGGAGAGGACTGCACCAGGCGCTAGCGGCGCCCTTTCAGCCGGTCTGCTGCTATTCGTTCTCTCTCTCTCTCACTCTCTCCGTCTCGCGCTGTCTCTCCCCTTCCCACCGCGAGCGGAGGCCCCCTAAAACGCGGCGACACGCAGCAGCGGCGCGCGGCGTGCAGATTTGATTCAGCGGCGCTGAGCGCGTGCGGCGGTGTATCCGACTTGTGGCGGGGACTGTACCGACTGTACCGCCTCGGTGCACCGTGTGCCGTGCCATGCCGCGACTAGGCGCGGATTTACTCCGGCGTTTCCTACGCGCCGTGCGGCCAGCCCCGAGAGGAGACGCAGAGTGCGAGAGCGCGGCGAGCAGGGAGGCCGCGGGGTGCGCGGGGCAGCGGGGCAGGGGTCGCCGCCGACCGTTGGCGGCATTGCGCGCGCGCGCGCGCGCGTGTGTGTGTGTGCGGTGATTGTATGCAGCACACGGGGTCGCCGCCGCCGCCGTCGTCGCCGTCGTCGTCTACCTGGAGCGGGCGGGGAGGCCCCGGCAGCCCTGGCCGCCGGCTCTAGTCCGCGGCTCGGCGCTCGGTATAGAAAGAGGGAGGCGCGGCGCGGCAACGACAGAAAAAAAAATGTATCGCTTTCCCTGTCCTCGGTGCCGCGGCGATACAGGATCGCGAGGCGAGGCGGCGGCATCGCGGCGGGGACAATAGCGGTGACATGCCGTCGTGACGGAGGGGAGGGGCTGACTCGTCGGTCCCAGCCGAGAGCCGCGTCCGCGAGACGCGAAAAAAAAAAACAGAAGAAGACTCGATATCTCGATGCGTTAGAGAGCGCGCTAGACTCGAACCCGAGCGTCACATCTGCTGGAGTGAAGCGGGGCCGACGTCAGTGTCGGCGACTCACCTGAAGTTGGAGAACCACTTGACGAGCTGCGCCGTGTTGTTTTTGTTGAACTTGATGTCCGGGAAGTACATCTTGAGGACGGCCGAGCTCGGGTACCGCACCCAGAAGAACATGAGCTTTGCTTTCCGTAGGTGCATCGGCGTCAGCGTGGACGAGTGCGGGCCGGAGGCTGCGGACACGAGAGGCGCACGGTTAGGAACCTGGAGTGGAGCAGGGAGGAGGGGCGGACGGCGGCGGTGGGGCGCGACCGGGATAGGAGTCATGCACCGGGGATGCACTGGGTCTTCGAGTCTGGCCGGGCCGCGGGGAGGGGGGGGGGGGGCTCGTAAGGCTTCTGTAGACGGACAGGCCGCGCCGGGCCGCGCCGGGCCGCAGGCAGACAGAGGAGGTGGCGGAGCCGTAGCCCCTTACGGCCGCTGGCTAGGCAGCCCGAACGCAGCCGCGCGCCGCGGGCCGTCTACTCGCCGCGCGTCGGGCGCTGCGCTACTGCGGGCAGTCTGGGGCGGAACTGATCCGATCTGCGGGGGTGCTGTGTCGGGGAGGCGCGGCGGCGAGGGCGCGGCCCCGCATACCGGAGGCACCGGAGGGGGCGGCCAGGGTGCTGACGGCGGAGGTGAGGGCGGGGCTGAGCGGCCGGACGGCTAAGTGGCGGTGTCAATCGGAATGACCGCAAGGCGGCGCCGGCGGCGCTGAGAGGCGGCCGCTGGAACGCGAGGGGAGCCGAGGGCGGCGCGGGGTGCACACCTACCACGACGGCGACGACGTGTGCAGAAGCGCCACAAATGCAGGGAACACGGCGACGGGCCGAGGCGCGCTGGTTGCGTTACGTTTCCTGTGCCACGGGATCCGCCCCTGTGGCCCAGGGGGGGGGGGGGGGCGCTGACTCGGAGACGGAAGCGGACATCCGTGTGCGGCGGCGGCGGCGCCTTCTCACGGCACGCCGCGCACGGCGGGGGAGGGGGATGGGGGTGGAGGGGGCGGAGAGGGGCGGCCCGACTCGGTGGTATGGTGACTTCTAAGACTTCCCCTCCTCAATGTTATCTTGCCCGCAATCCAATTACCCGCGCGTGCAAACACATCACATCTGATCCGTCGCTCGGCCCCGCCCCCCGCCCCCCGCCCCCTGCCCCGCCCCACCCGGCGGCCCCGGCGGCCCCACCCGGCATATATCTCCTCGCGAGGACGAGCGATGGCCGGCGGACGGATAGATGGATCAGAAGCCCCACGGCGAGCCGTCATCCCCGAGGCGAGGCCCGGCCGCAAAGATGATGACTTGGCAACAAAAACACGGCCGCCTCTGGCCAGGAGCGCGGCGGGGCGGCGGCCGCCAGGACCGATCGGAATCCGTGCGAGCCAGGCGACGCACCACGGCGTTACCTGTGAGGGCGCCCCCTCCCCCACCCCCGCCCCCGCCTGAGTGCGCGGGGGTCCTTGCGGCCGCGCCCATGCCGTTTGTGCATGAGGAATCCATAGTCAACAGAGCGGCGGGGCCGTGAATTATAAGGAAGGCAAGGGGCTTTGATATCTCAGGACACATTCGGCCGGCGGCCGGCGCGGCTCGTGTGTTCCGTTCGTGCCGCCGCAGCCGCAGGCCCGCCGCCCGCAGCCAGGGCATCCATTTCTCATGGGGCCGCAGCGGGCGGGCTGCGCTGTGCGGGGGCGGCAGGGTGGGCGGCGGGACTTCCCCGAGCGGACGGCCGCTAGGATGGGACCTGTTTCGGGGAGGACGCGGTCGCGAAACCAAGCACCGCGCCACTTGCGATCGCAACAGGTGGCCGGCGGGGCGGCGCCGAGGGGGCTGAGAGCGGGCAGAACACGCGCGAAGTGACAAGTCGGGTTAATACTCACGGTCCTCGTGCTTCATCCGGTAGCTGAACGACATGGCGGGCGACATGCCGTCGTAGGGGCCGTCGCCGGAGTTGCAGTCCGAGACCCTGTCGAGGCTGTCGAGGCCGGAGGCGCCGCGCAGCACGCCGTAGTCGGGCGAGCCGCCGTGGTGGCCGTGCGTGGCGGCCATGAGGGCGGGGTGCAGCAGCGGCGGCAGCGGCGGCGGCGAGTCCCGCAGCGGCAGCGGCGGCGACGCCGACATGTGGGGCACGTGCGAGTAGAAGGGCGAGTAGGGCGAGAACACCTGGCTCTCGTGCAGTCCGGGGTTGGGGATGGCCACCGACGTGGGCAGCGACACGGGGAGCATGGGCGGGGGCCCGTGCGGGCCGTGCGGGCCGTGGGGGCCGTGCTGGTGGTACGGCCGCTGGCTGGGGGGCGGCGGCGAGTCGGCGGGGTGCATGCCGGGGGGCGGGTGCGACACGCGGTGCTGCTGCTGCGGCTGCTGCGCCTGCTGCGGCGGCGTGGGCTGCTGCTGGGGGTTGGAGCCGGACGCCTGTTGCTGCGGCTGCGGCGTGCCGGTGGGCGTGCGAGGGCTGCCGGCCGGCGGGGGGTGCTGGGGCTGCGGCGTGGCGGCGCCGTCCAGCGGCGCGCCCAGCGGCCCGAGCGGCCCGAGCGGGCCCATGCCCTCCTGCGCCAGGATGCGGGACACGGTCCTGGGGGTGATGCGCGTATCCGTGACCTTGTGCCGCTTCTTCTTGGCCGTCACCACCAGGCTAAGGGCCTCGTTCTGCTCCGGCACGCCCTCCCGCGGCTCGAACGGGTTCACGCCTAGGCTCTGGCCGAGTCCGGACATGGAGTAGAGCGCGGCGGCGGCCGCGTTGGGCAGTTTGGGCGTGGGGAACATCATGGCGTTGGGCGACGGCCTGACGTGGGGCGGGAGCAGGTCGCCGGAGCCGCCGTTGGCGCCGGGTGCGGGGCAGGCCGCGGACTGCGTGGGCGTGTTGGGGTTGCCGCTGGGGCCGAAGGCGCCGCCGTTGATGCGGGGGCCGTTGCTGCCGCGGCCCTCTCCCAGGACCTTGGTGCGCGGCGACTTGCGGTCGAGGAGCTGCGATGCCAGCAGCAGGTCCTTGTTGAGCTGGTCCGAGTCGCGCAGCGCTGCAGACGAGCGGCGCTGCTGCACATACCTGGACACGATCGAGTCCACGAGGTTGGCGACGGAAGAGCTGATCTCCGACTTGAGCACGTCGGCGAGGCCGTCCAGGTCGACGGGGGCGCTCCGGAACATGGCGAAGCGCTCGGAGAAGTCCTTCTGGTGCTGCTGCGGCTGCTGCTGCTGCAGCTGCTGCTGGTGCTCGCGGCTGCGCTCCTGCTGCTGGCGGTGCTGCTCGGCGGCGGCCTCCGCCTTGGCGGCCTGCTGCTCCAGGAACAGCTTGTGGCTGACGCCCAGGTACATGCTGAGGGCGGACGGGTGGTGCTGGGGGTGGTGCGGGTGGTGGGGGTGGTAGTGGTCGTGGCCGCCGCTGAGGTGTTGCTGCTGCAGCAGGGCCAGCTGCATGGGGTGCGGCGGGAACATGGGGTTGCCGTGGTGCGGGTGGATCTTGGGCGGAGCCATCTGCTTGACGACGGGGGAGGTTGCGCTGCTGGGCGTGGTGGGCGCGCTGGCGGTCGCGCGCTCGGCCTGCGAGGTCTCCTTGACGGGGGTGGCCGGCGGCGAGCTGTCGTCCTTGCCCGTCTTGTCGGACAGGCTGAGGCTGTTGTCGGCGTCCTGGTCCTGCTCGCCGTCCTGGTCGGCGTCCTCCTCCATCTTGGGCTCCTCGTCAGGCATGGTGTCGCGCTGCTCGGGCTCCATGATGTCGCTGCCGTTGTCGTCGGCCTCCCCCTCGCCGCCCATGTCCTCGTCCTGGTCCTGCGTGTCCACCTGCTCCATGCGGCTGCACAGCTGAACGTACTGGTGCTGCATCTCGACCAGCTTCTCCTGCATGGTGCGTAGCTGCGACTTGAGCACGCTCTTCTCGGCCTGCTTCTGGCGCACCGACTCGTCGTCCTGGTCGTCCATGATCATGGCCTGCATGCCCAGGGCCACGCCGAGGCCGGCGTCGTGCTGCTGGGGGTGGTACAACTTGCGCTTCTTGCAGCCGTTGACGGGCTGCGGCTGCGGCAGGGGCGACGACCGGGTCATGGTGGACACGATGTTCTCGACGCGCTTCCGCTTGAGCTCGGCGTGCACGCTGCCGCTCGACTTCTTGTCGTCGTCGTCGTCCACCTCGTCGACGGCGTCCTTGGCGTCTGTCGTGGTCGCTGTGGAGTGCACTGACGTGTCCGAGTCCGACTCGGCACCGTTGCCCACCGCGTCGCCGTTCACGTTGACGGCCTGCTTGTTGTCACTCGCACTGACATCGTCCGCGAGCCGGCCCTGGCCAAGGCCCCCGAGGCCCTGGCTGTGCGGGGAGCGCGTCCGCGACAACACGTCCTCGGGGACGCCGACGTCCGAGCCGTTGACCAGCTTGTTACTCGCACCGCCACCAACACCGCACTGAACCACTTCACTCGCGTCACTACTGTCACTGCCGTTCTTGAGGTCGTTGTTGTTGTTGGCCAGCGCCATGTTGTTGTTGTTGTTGACGGGGTCGTGCTCGCCGCCCTGCAGCTCCTGCTCCAGGGCGAGCAGCTCCTTCTTGCGTCCTTGCAGGATGTCGCGCAACATGTGGTCCTCGTCGACGAGGCCGCGTCGGATCATGACGCCGACGGCGCCCCCGAGGCCTCCGCACGCGCCCACGGCGCCCACGGCTCCGCTGTAACAGTCCACGTCGCCGACGTTGGGGCCGACGGCCAGCGGGTTGCAGGGGTCGCCCTGCTTGACCTGGCGGCCGAGCAACTCGTTGAGCATCTTGGCCGAGCCCTGGCCGAAGCCCTGGCCGAGGAAGCCGATGTGCGCCTGGTGCTGCTGGCTGAACAGCTGCTCGTACGGACTGCCGCTCAGGAAGGTCGGCCGCGAACTGAAGTTGGGGATGGAGGAGTAGCTGTTCCTAGGCTCGCCCGCGTCCACACGCTGCCTCTGCCTCTTCTTCAGTAGCTTGTCGCCGTACAACCCCAAGCATTTGCTCTCCTCCTCCGATGACATCATAAGAAAGGCCGGCTAGGATTGGCCGAGGGAGCGTGCCAGGCTTCCCCCTCCACGCGGCGTCTACCCCCACCTCTCGGGCGCGGCGTCGGCGGCAGCGGCTCTCCGACGGCGTCGGCGGCGGCCTCTGGCCTCCCCACCTCGGCGGCGGCGGCGTCGTCGTCGGCGGTGGCGGCGGGTTCAGCAGCTCGGCTTGGCTCCGCTCACAGCCGGGCCATGGCACTGCCTGCAAGGTAGAAACAACTGTCAGAACGTGCGGGCAAGGAGAGGGGAGGGGAGCAGGGGGCCAGGACGAGGAGGACGAGGAGGGAGAGGAGAGGAGCAGAGGAGGGCGGGGGGCCGGCGGCGCGGTTCGCACCTGCCTACCCCTCCTCTCCTCCCACACGAGTACCTGGGGGCCGGCGGCCGGCCGGCGGCCGCAGGCCGCAGGACTCGGCCGGCGGGGTGCCGTGGCGTGCCGTATGGTACTCCGGAAAGACAGGCAGACAGGAAGACAGACGGGCGAGCGGACGGGGACGCCGGGGTCCGGTCCTGGCCGGCGCTGCCTCCAGCCCTGCGCTCCAGCCGCTCCAGCCGCTCCAGCCGGCAGGCAGGCAGGCCCACTGCCCCCCGCAGCCCCCCCACAGGGAATGACCCGACCCGACCCGTACACCACCGCGCTGAGCCCTGGCATTCAAGTCACCCCAACGGGTACCGCGCTCAACAGGCGAGAGAGACAGAGAGAGAGAGAGAGAGAGAGAGAGAGAGAGAGAGAGAGAGAGAGAGAGAGAGGAGAGGTTAAAAAGGTATATGAATTCTGAAGATGAGGGAAGTGCCCTGGACTTACGGCCTTAATGGTCGCTTAATGGCCTTGATACCCGCGAAACCCATACAGTACTCCAAGGGGGCTAATGCACTATAAGGACAACAAAAATAACGAGAAAACATGCGACACCGACGCAAAAATAATCATGTCTGTAGTAATTGGGTCACAGCTGAGCACACGCCCGTCTCGCCGTTTGCATCCTTTTATTTGTGACCCTGCTTGGCCCGCCAAATAAATGCGCAACACGGCAAACATGTCTGCCGAATCGGGCTCAGCGGGTCAGCGGTAGCAGGAGGAGCAGCAGTGTGTGTGTGTGTGTGAGGGCCTTAATTCAATATGCCTAATTGTGGCAGGAAAAGGGTTCCGACGGGAGTCGGTCGGCGGGCCCTTAATTCCCCCTGTAGCGTCTTTATAGGGAAAGGATATGGGAAGCTTGGGGGGGAGGAAGCGGGCCGCGGCGGGGGCCCATAGGAAACAATGGCATCGCGTCGAGAGAGTCGCCCCCAGCAGCCCGCATCGGAGAGGCGTAAGGAACCACACACACACACACACACACACACACACGCACACACACACGCTCATACACCCTCACATACACAGGGGTGGAGGTATGGGGTCACTCACGCAGTGCGCGGCCGCGCAGCAGTACACGAGCCGCGCGCACACACTCACACACTCACACTCGCAACAAGTTGGCTTCCTGCGGACAGCCTGTGCGTGTGTGCGTGCGTGTGTGTGTGTGTGCAGCGGTTTGCTGCCGCTTTTAATATTCAAATAGTTTAGCGCGCGGGTTTCATTAGCAGACGACAGACTTGACGACACACGCACGTACACACGCACACACACACGGAGGCAGGCATATGTGTGTGTATGTGCGAAGTGTATGTGAGTGTGTGCGACGCAGTGAGGATTGCCTGTACGTGCGGACACCAAGGAAGGGAGACAAGGACATTAATTATCATCGTCGAAAAAATAGATATGGGGGATAGGGAGCAGAGAGAGAGAGAGAGAGAGAGAGAGAGAGGAAGTAAAGAAGATGGATAAGAGGAAGCTGAAGGAGGAGGAGGAGGAAGAGAGGAATTCAGCAGATGAGCAGCGCCCTGCTGGCCTGACTTGTAGCCCGTCGTGCTCGGACAGTGTGCGGGTGCGAGAGAGATAGGCATGGACCTCTCTCTCTCTCTCTCTCTCTCTCTCTCTCTCTCCCTCTCGGCTTTGTTAATGAGGAAGTTTGATCCGCGGCGGCGGGATGACGCGGACCGAGAAGACGAAAACGACTTTTTTTTTTCTGTTTGACGCGGACGTCGGCAAGACTTTTAAGTAGGATCCCGCGGGGACTCCGCCGCTGCCGGATCCCTGAGGGATCCTTGCGGGATCCTTGCGGGATCCCCCGCGGCAGCGGCGATCAAAATCCCGCCGAAACTGGGGCGCAGTGCGCAGTGCCCGTCAAATCCCCTGGTAATCAGCGCGCGGGCAGCCGGCTGCGGTGGCGCCGGCCGGACTTGCAGTTCTCTTTTCTCGTTTCATTATCTCCCTGCTCTGTCTCTCTCCCTCTACCAGGAGGACATGCCGCTTCCGGCGGCGCTCCGGTCGCGCTCGCACTAGATTTCTAGAGCCCACCTCCCGTCCGAACGGCATATAGCACCTCTCTCTCTCTCTCCTCTCCCCCCTCTCTCTCCCTCTCTCTCTCGCACGCTCCGTTATCAGGCCCATCTCTATCATTACCGAGGAAATGGTCGCACCACTGTGGCACGTTATAGTACTCGGTCCCTCTCTCTCTCTCTCTCTCTCTCTCTCTCTCTCTCTCTCTCTCTCTCTCTCTCTCTCTCTCTTCCTCTCTCTCACACCCCCACCCTCGCTAGGCAGCGTGAGAAAAATCAGCGGGGCAGTGACTGTAGCAGCGGCGTTGGTTGCGGTGGCGGCGGCGGCGGCGGCGCGGTGTGTTGGAGCCCGGCGCCCGGCGAATGTCATGAGCCACAGGTTGCACGCCGCCGCCGCTGAGCGGCTGGCTGCCGCTGCTGCCGCCGTACCGGGGTGGGATGGGGATGGGACACACACACACACACACACACACACACACACGCACAGGCACACATGGCTCACATGCACACACGCAGGCACGTCCTGATAAGGCCTATGTATTCGGGAGGGTGTGAGGGTGGGCGGTCGGAAGGGGAAACTCGTACCACATTCAATGTGAGTCTTCTTCACGACAACTCTCCCCGGCTGGACTGCCACCTCAAATCACATGGAACCAATACAGTACGGTGGCGAGCGGCGCGCCCATGACGAGCTCATGAGGAACTCATGAGAAACTCACGAGAAACAAACTGGCGCGCCGCGACTCTCTCTCTCTGTCGCCGACAGCATTCCTGTGCAGGCAAACGTCCTCCCTAACTGCGGGGAATTATTGTGTTCGGGTGGGTGGTGGGTTAAAGAACTACACACAAGTGTGTGCAGACTCTCTCTCTCTCTCTCTAGACACTGTGCCTCCTGTGTGCGAGTGAGACAGACAGCTGACGCGCTGGACGACTGGCGGGGAGAGGACGCCGCCGGCCGACGCGGCAGCGGCGTGGCATATGTTCCGCGGACGCGTCCATACGGCGTCCACCGGCGGCGTCCGTTCCGTGCGGGGGTGGAGGAGGAGGAGGAGAGGGTCACGCTCCAAGGCGCACACCGGCAAAAAGCGCGACGCTCTCTCTCCCTCTCTATCTCCCTCTCTCTTTATCCCCCCCTCTCTCTCTCTCTCTCTCTCTCTCTCTCTCACTGTCTCTCCCCCTCTCTCTCTCTCTCTCTCTCTCTATCTCTCTCTCTCTCTCTCTCTCTCTCTCTCTCTCTCTCTCTCTCTCTCTCTCTCTCTCTCTCTCTCTCTCTGTCTCTGTCTCTTTGCTTCCTATGTCCGTATCCATAATGCTATATTTCTGGCTGGAAGCAGCGCGGCGTCCGCGTGGACATACCCCCCCCCCCCCCCGCGCGAGCCCCGCGGATATGAGAATTTACTACGAACGTTTCTGAGAGAAAACGTTAGAAAAACGTCCGAATGAAACGTTTTGCGTCGCTTTCCCACGCCTCACGTTTCCCTTGCTTCGCGGTTCGAATGTTTCAAGGAGGGGGACAGAGGAGGACGGGGCCCTCAGCGCGCACCGCCAGGAGGGAGTATCGCTTGGGAAATCAAGAGCACGCCGGCAGGAGAGAGGGAGAGAGAGAGAGAGACGAGGCTGGGAGTGGGACAGAGTGAAGGGGGATGCGAGATGGTGCCGCCGCCGCCATCAAAGACAACAAGATCCTCCTCTCACTCTCCAATAAGGAGGCCACAATATCTCCGAGAGAAGGGACTTGAAGTAAAAGGGGATGGAGGAGTTGGGGAGGGGGGGGGGGGATATAGAAATGAGGGAAAGGCAACAAAAGCCTCCGCTTCTGCGCGCTCCTGCTCTCTCTCTGTCTCTCCCTCTGTGTCTCTCCGTCTCTCTCTCAGCTGAGATGAAGGCGGCGTCGGCACGCCTTCCTTCCGCGAGACGCCGCCGCCAGCGCCGCGGCCCGCGGAAACCGCCGCGACAAACAGCATGAAAGCGGAGAAGAAAATGGAAAACGGCGCTTCCGTTTGCGAGGGCCGTTTCGAAGTGACGTTGTCACCCCGGCGGCGTTACGTGGTTCGTGGACGCACGAGTGCGGCGCAGCGAGCGGCCGCCGCCTTGAGGAGGAAATGACACCGGAAGCGGGGCACGCGCGGGCAGCGCGGGCTGCGGAGCGAGTCCGAACACACGCGGACCTCCCTCTCTCTCTCTCTCTCTCCTACGGATGACGCCACGAGTGCGACGGAGACAGCTACGAGGGCAGTTTTCAGGATCAGCCGGCAATGCCGCCGCCGTCACCGCTGCCAATTTGACAGGCCATTACATCTTTCTCGTTGCGCGCGCGCGCGCGGGGCGGATCATTGGCCCGCTGTCTCGGCTCAGTTTTCCGTCGAAACAATAATAATAATGGTGTGTCGGCCGGTGGCAGCGTGTCTGCGGGCCGCACATGCTGCCGCCACCGCCGCTACCGCCCCCACCGCCACCGCCACCGCCCCGCACAACCTCAAGGAGGGGCAGAAGTCAAGACGGGAAGGCCCGCCGCGACGGGACGGGCAACCGCCGGAAGGCCACGTTTACTCGGCCAACAACATGAAGACGGGATGCCACAACCCCCTCCCGCACACCTTGCGGTCTCCTCGGGTTCCCGTTCCCGCGGGTCCTGTTGTGTGTGCGCGTGGGACAGAGAGGGAGAGAGGCACAGAGAGAGAGAGAGAGAGAGAGAGAGAGAGAGAGAGAGAGAGAGAGAGACTTGTGGGTTAGGGTGGGTCAGGGTCCCTACGACCGGTCGTCATCGCCGCCCTGATTCATCCCCGTTCCGTCCGAGTTTCCCGGGACTGTCCCCGCACCGGAGTGTATCGCGCTCGCAGCGGTCCTCTTACAGAAGTGCCTCGCCGTGCCGTGTTGTCGGCTGCGGCTGAGAACGGTAACGGCCGCCGCGGGACCCGGCGGGACCCGGGCCGAGGAGGCGGCCAAGCGTCCAAGACGCCAACGAACGTCTTGGGCCAACGTCTTGGGGACTGCGGGGCCGGCCGGGCCGGAGAGGGCCGCCGCCGCCGCCGCTGCCGCTGCCGCCGCCGCCGCCGCCGCCGCCGCCGCCGCCGCCGCCGCCGCCGCTCCTCCTTGGAAGACGCTCGCCTCGCTGTGTCTCGGCCGGCGGCGGGACCGTCTTCAACTTCACGGTGCGTGCGTTCAGGGACCGGTAAGACTCACCCCCTCCCCTCCTCCCCCCTCGTCCACCTCCTCCTCCTCCTCCTCCTCCTCCTCCTCCTCCTCCCCCCTCGTCCACCTCCTCGCTCTGGCAGCAACCGGAATTACACGCACATTCACCTCTTGATATCGGAAAATTAAAAAAAAAGTAATAGAAGAGGAAAGGAAATCGTGTCGTCTTATTGCCTTTATGCGTGACTTTTACCAATAGACGATATCATTTTTCAACCAATAAAACAAATGAACGAACGAACGAAAGAAAAAAAGAAAGAAAGAAAGAAAGAATGAATGAATGAATGAATGAATGAATGAATGAATGAATGAATGAATGAATGAATGAATGAATGAATGAATGAATGAATGAATAAATGAATGAATGAATGGACAAATGAATGATGAATGAGGTAGGTGGCGGTGCACCTTGATCAGAAGTTTAAAAGTCCGCGAGACGCGGCACTGCCGGAAGAAAAGGCAACGTCGCGCTCAAAATGGCAATGGTGCAGGGAGCCGAACATCGTCGTCAACAACAACAACATCACCATGCGGGCTCCTGCTGCTATCCGGCAACAACAACAACTAGGAGAAGAATGGCAAGGAGTATCAAAGACGTCTTGCAAGGAGGAGGTGTGGCGGGGTGAGGTGCGGTGGTGCCTCATAATGCCGCCACAATGGGGGGAGGACCCGCGGGCCCGGGAGAGCGAGCGAGAGGTCCGAGTTCACAGCAGCCGCGTCCGGGATCGGCCCGCAGAGGCAGCGGCAGAGCGGCGGGCGGAAGCGCCAAGAGTGTCCTGAGAGCGCGGCAGGGCGCCAACCCACCGCGGCCGGACACAGTTCTGCCGATCAGTAACTCCCGCGCCGTGCGGGTTGGTAGCCGTGATGACGATGACGTCGATGACTACCGCCACCTGCCGCTGCCTCATGATGACGATGATTGACGATGATAATGTTGGTGACGATGACGCCCACACAATCACGATGGCAACACTGTCTTTTTATGTCCCCGGCACAACAGGCTGTTCGATTGGCGTCACCGGCCTGTCCACTTTGCATGTTGGCGGCCCTGAGTCGTGGCCGGGCGTGGCGTGGCGTGGCGGGCAGCGCACGGCAAGATGGGCCGGGGGATAAGGGCTCGGCAGGGCAGTAATGGCTTGTAATCACGCCAGAAAAGAGCGAGGCGGGCGCCTGCGCGAGGGCCGCGAGGGACGGCGGGGGCGGATGCCGTGCCGGGGGCCGCCGCCGGACCCGCCCGGCGCCACGGCAGCCTGCTGGCCTCCCGGAGGGCCCCCGGAGGGCCCCCCGGAGGGCTGCCCCCAGGGTCTACTACTCGCCGTTCACCAGCATGCATGCGGAGTGCGGACGTCCGCCGAAACAGAACCTGCCAACGAAACCGGCCGCCGAGTTTCTCATAGCGTCGCTGAGCGGGGACTCGCGCGGTGCCGCATCCCCGCCTAGGCCAGGTCAGGGCGCGGTGTGGCAAGCGGCGGCCGGGAGGCGGGGAGGGAGGGAGGGAGGGAGGGGAGGCTCCCTGACGTAAGAAAGGGGAGTGGTTCCTCAAGTCAGTGGCGGAGAGAGACTTGGCCGATACAGTCCCCCGCGCCCACCTCCCCTCCCCTCCCCCCGCCGCGTGTAACGGAAATTCCCAAGACGTCGCCGCCGCCGTCGAGAGTGCGGCCGCGGACTACTTGAGGCGATTCATTGAAACGACCCGAGGAGGGCCGGACCGTTTCCCCTGCGAGAATACAGGAACAGGGCCTCGAGGCCGGCGAGGCCGGCGGGGACGTGCAAATGCAAGAGGGGCGGCGGGGCGCGCAGCGTGTGGCAAGGGGTCCACGGCTCCGCCGGGGCTCCGCCGGGGCTCCGCCGGGGCACCGCACGGGGCCCGGACGTCCTAATAGAGTCCTCCCAGAAAGAGGGGCTTCAATTCACTTTATAAGGGGCCCCCAAGCCAGCGAGCACAGCCGCAGTGGAGCCGGGACGCTGTGCCGCTGGGCCCCTCCGCAGCCGCAGTTTACTACGACACAGGCCGTGCCGGGCCCCGCCGGGCCCCGCCAGGACCTCCGTCGGGCGCGCGGCTCGGCGCGAGGCCCCGTATTTTACGCTGCCCATTTAAATCCAACTGCATGGGGTCCTTTTCATCAAAGGTCATTTTCGTCAAGTGTATAAGTGCAGCGTGCAAGGCCGGCGGCGGCAGCCGACGGCCGCACTGGCGGCGACGGCGGGCGACGCACGGCGACGCCCGCGGCCCGCGCCCGGCCTCCTCAGCGCCACCGCGACGCGCTCTGCCGGCGGCGGCCGGAACTACGCGGTCGTCCCGCCCGGAGCGCGGGAAAAGCGGCGCGGGGAACGCGATGCGGTGTGTCGGGGGGTGCAGCGCTGCGCCGCGGGGGGAAGCCCTGCCCGCGGTACCGTTCGCCGCCAAGCCGGCCGCCGCCGCTGCGGTGCCGCGCGGCCCCCGAGTGCAGTTAGGCCGCTGTCGGTCAGCCGGATGCGGAAGCTCTCGTCTTAAAGTGGGGGACAATGGGCTGCTGGCTGCGCCTCTGTGTGTGTGTGTGTGTGTGTCCCCAATCTGCCGCCGGCTGTGCTGGTCTGCGAATAACGAAAACACTACACGACCGCAGGGCTCCGCCGGGCACCGCAGCGCCCAGTGCGCGACGCGAGGCGGAAGTGGAGTGTGTCTCGGGCCGGGCTCGGCGGCTCGGCGGCTCGGCCCGCCGGACATCCGGTCCGGTCCCCGGCCGGGGTCCCCGGCGGGGTGCCCCGGCCGCGCTGCCGCGCCGCCGCGACTCCCACTCCGCCATGTGCTGGACCGTGCAGGGCCCCGCGTGGGGCACGCCGCGGCCCGCGCTGACCAATCACGGACGCGCGGCGCGGCCCCCCGCGGCCGACCAATGGCGTCGCGGCGTGCCGTCACGGTGCCGAGGAGCCGCCCGCGGGGGGTCCGCGGGGGGCCCCACCTTGCGGAGCGGCGGCGGCGGCGCTTATTCGGGCGGCCAGGACGCCGCCAATCGGAATGGGGCCGAGTCGGTGACGACCGTGTCCGCGCTGAGTCACCGCCGCCGCAGGGAGTTCTGCGGGCCGAAGCCGAGATTCCGAGCAGCGCTGTCTCACTCGCACCCTCACGGCGTCGCCCCACGGGTGCGACAGAGACGGAGCTGTGTTCGGAGTCGGCCGTCCGGCGAAGGTCAAGTGGTGACTCAAGCGATGATTCGATTCGCCGCCCCGAACCCATCTGCCCCGGCGAAATGACCAGCGGCTACTGCGGAAGTCGGCGCGCGGGGGGCCCGGCGCGGCGCGGCGCCCGGGCCGGAGAGTGGATGAGGGTGAAGGTGACGAGAGCGAGCGGGAGGGGAGACGCCGCGGGAGGGAGTGAGAGGGAGTGAGAGAGAGGGAGAGGCGAGCTGCGCCCCGGCAGACCCATTCAACGCCGTAAGACGATCCCTTTGTGCGAGGCCCGGCTAATTATGAGAGGCGCAAGATGTGTCGCTTGGCGCGCTGCCGGCGCTGCCGTGCGGAGCGGCGGAGGCGCGGCTGGAGGCGGCTGGAGGCGGCTGGAGGCGGCTGGAGGCCTACACAGCAGCCCCTCTCGCTCCCACTCATTGTGAGGTGCCCCGCCTGGAACACTTCAATCCGCCGCCGCGCGCGCCGTCTTCTTTCTCTTTCTCGCGCACGACGACGCAGTGCTTTTCATCTTTATCCTGTCGCCCTCTCTCACTCTCCCGGAAAAAAAATAAAAAAAATGAAAAAGCGGGAAGAAGCCGAGAGAGAGAGAGAGAGAGAGAGAGGGAGGGGGAGAGAGAGAGAGAGAGAGAGAGAGAGAGAGAGAGAGAGAGAGAGAGAGGGCAGGGTATCGCGCCACCGAAAGTGATCACACTCACCGCCTTGTCCGTAAAAGAAAGCCGTCGCGGGGCGCGGCGCTGTAGGCGGCGGTGGCGACGCGCGCCATCTCCGCAATATTTTGAATCGAGTCCGCGCGGCGGCGGCGGCGGCGGCGGCGGCGGCGGCGGCAGCGGCGGCATTTGGCGGCCCGCGTCGCACCGAGGCGCGTACACGGCCGAGCACTGGCCGCGAAGAGGCGCTGCTCCCAGCCGGGCAGGACGCGCGCCATCCATCACCATTCCTGTCCGCCGACTGGCCAGCGTGCCGCCCCCGCTCACGCCGATAAATATTAATACGAGCCGCTGTCGGCACGCCGTCGACCCCCCGCCGCCGCCGCCGCGTTTCTTCCGTCACCCGGGAAATCACTCTCTGGGAAATTTCCACGCTCTTCTCTATCCTTTTTCTCTTGGGGACGGGGACGGATTTCCCGCCCCGTCCCCCCTGTAGCGCCTTAGAGACTCGGGTAGGCAACCCGCTCGCTTCCGTGCGGCCGGGTGGCCTACCCACCACGGGGCTAAAGCAGGGCTGGGCGGTGCCGCAGCCGCCAGCCGCCACTCTTGGGCGCGCACACAAATTTTCTGCTCGCGAGTCTTGTTGCTGTGTGCGTGCGGGTGAGGGAGTAAGTGTGTGAGAGAAAGAGAGAGAGAGAGAGAGAGAGAGAGAGAGAGAGCAGGCGAGAGGCAGCGCGAGGCGAGAGGATGGAGAGAGAGAGAGAGAGAGAGAGAGAGAGAGAGAGAGAGAGAGAGAAGAGAGAGAGACGGATGGAGGGGGAGGAGGGCGCGGGAAAGGGAGACAGACAGTATGAGAGGGGACGGCGGGGTGCCAATCCACCGAGAGGAGGAGAATATGAAGACAGCCTGTGAACATTAGCCTGGTGATGAGGACATCCGTTGACACCCGCCGCCGCCGCAGGGCCGAGCGGAGAGGACCCCCCCCCCCCCCCCTCCTCCTCCTCCTCCTCTCCTCCCCTCCTCCCCTCCTCCCCTCCTCCCCTCCTCCTCTCCTCCTCTCCTCCCCTCCTCCCCTTCCCCCCTCCCCCTCCAGGAGCCCCGCGAGCGTCGCGGCGCGTCATTGTGCGGCGTCTGCCATGAGTTGAGTGGCCCCCATCGAAAAGTATACATGGCAAGTCGGCGGAAGACAAGGACGACATGAAAAAAGGACGCGGCACGTAAGGAGTCCGCGGGGGGGGGGGGGGGGGGGGTGGCGGGGGCGTGGCGCGCGGAGCCAATAAGAGCCAGGCGCCGCGGGAGAAAACAAAAGATACACGCGGGAAAGAAATATAGGCGAAGCTGCCGCAGCGGCAGTGCCGCGTCTGTACATTCATGTGGTGGGCCCCGCAGAAAACAAAAATGCGACAAAATAAAAAAAAGAGGGGGGCGCTTCGTTTCGTCGCTACTTACTGCTGCTGGTGCTGACGGGGAACACACGACAGACGAAGAAAGACTCCTCACCTGCGGAAAGAGACGGAGAACAAGCGTGTCAGTAAGGCAACGAGACGAACGCACGCGTGTGTGTGTGTGTGAATGAAAGGGGCAGATGACGTCACAGCCTTTACAGGCTTTGGTCTGAGCGCGCGCTCACACACACACACACACACACACTCAGAGTCACAGGTGCACCAGCCACTGTCTGCCGTCCATATAGGAGCTGTAGCGTAATTACAGTTTTAAAACAGCTCTCAAAGTCGGTAACTCGCCGTCTCTCTCTCTCTCTCTCTCTCTCTCTCTCTCTCTCTCTCTCTCTCTCTAGCTCTAGCTCCTCCTGTAACGCACGTCGCCGTCCTGGAAGTGGGAGCGAGAAAGAGAAAGAGTGCGCGGGACGCGAACATGAGGCCTTGCCGCTGCCGCCGCTGCTGAAGAGGCAAGTCCGCTAACCTGAGAGTCGTCAAGTCGGCGAGCCCCGCCGCCGCCGCCGCCATGAAGGAAGAACTACTTGTTTGCAAAACTCGAAACACAAACGAGTTTGCTCATGAGCTCCCGCTTCTAATTCAGATGCCCGAATTGGAGGCGGCCTGCAGCCCCGGCAGATACGCGGGTCTGGCGGGTCGCGCGGCAGCAGCAGCGGCGGCCGCCGAATAGGAGAGGGAGCGAGAGGAGAATGGAGAAGGGGGAAGGCGAGGGAGAGAGAGACAGGGAGAGGGATGCATAGACTTTTGAAGCGCACACACGTAAGCAGGGGGCTTTAGCGGGGCGCAGGGCGCAGAGCCCGATGCACGCGCCACCGTCTGACATCGCAGGGTTCCGCGAAGCGGAGGAGGAGGAGGAGGAGGAGGAGGAGGAGGAGGAGGAGGAGAAGAGAGCCGTTTCTATTATCGCCGAAACACTCATAATTAGGGCGAAACTCTAGCAGCAGCGGTGGCGGCGGGGGCGGTGCGCCAGGAGCTGCGCGCTGCGAGCATCGCCCCGTCGGGTGCATGTGTGCACGCCACTTTTTACAACCCTTTTCGTGAGTTTGAATAGGAGAGAGCGAGAGAGGAAAAGAGGAAAGAGATAGAGACAAAGACGATAATAATGTAATTAGTTTACATACGACTTGCAGCGCAGTCGTCGCGAAGGGGAGGATTACAGGAGCGGTAGCTGGCCTACAGCAGCACGGCCATGCCACGCAGAACGAGGGAGTTTAAAGTGGCGTGTTTCTGCGTGTGGATTTCCGCATCCCACGTCGTGTCCTCTCTCTCATCCCTTCTCTCTCTCTCTCTCTCTCTCTCTCTCTCTCTCTCTCTCTCCCTCTGCCGTGATGAGGACCAAGCCCGGCGCGGACGTGCCTCCCCGTCTCCTCGCGGGGAAGCGTCGGCGAAGGGCCTGCTTCCAAGGCGGCTGCCAAGGAGCCTCGAAAAGTGCACCACCACACACCACACACCACCACCAAGACAAGCAGCAACCCTGCTGCTCCGCCCACCCCACAGGGGCTAGCCAGGGGCCCCCGCAACCCGCGCCCCTTCTGGGGTCCGCCAGTGTGTGTGTGTGTGAGACAGAGGGAGAGAGAGAGAGAGAGAGAGAGAGAGAGAGAGAGAGAGAGAGAGAGAGAGAGAGAGAGAGAGAGAGCGTCGGGGGAGTCTCATGTCGTAGTAGCAGCAGCGTGCGCCGTGCTCTCGAAAATTTAGAAAAAAAGTTACATAAAAATGTGACGACATGGCAATAACCCTTTGAGGAGCAGCAGCAGAAGGCAGCGAAAACCCGCATCAGCTGCTCTGCCAACGTTAGAAGCGAACCACGTGACAGCCAGAGGCGTCGTCGCCGTCGCCCTGCTCGACGGCGACCGTCGCGTCTCCCCCCCGGCGCCGCCCCGCCGCCCCGCCGCCCCTCCACGGCCCTGGTTAAGAAGGCCCTCGCCGAGATCATCTGGTCCCCGGGCTGCCGAGGCCACGGCCCCGGCTAATTACCATGAGAAACTCGGCAGCCGCCCTCCTGCCCCCCCCCCTCTCCTTACCGTCCCTCATTTTTGTTTCCGCGTCCCACTTGCCTCCTCGAGGCCGCGTCGAGTGCGCGCCGCCGGGCCCCGCCACGTAGGCCGTGAGCGTCAACGCCCCGCGCGCCGCCCCGCGCAGGCCGCTGGCAGTGATCGGGGGGCGTCCGCTGCGCGCCGAACACGGCGGCCTTTGTCGCCGTGACGGCCGCCGACAACGCTCCCCGTCCCGCGGGCCCCCACGGCCCCCGCGGCCCCCGCGGCCACGCCCCTGCTCCGTGTCGTTTTCCCTTTCTTTCGCCCGGCGCAGTCGTTGTAGTGTGTGACAACGGTCGCATGGGCGGAGGAGTACAGTATCAATGCGGTGACGGCGGCGACGGAGACGCCCCCGGCACCACGGCCACCATGAGGGCGTCCCCGCCGTGCGCGCGCGCCTGTGTGTGTGTGTGTGTGTGTGTGTGTGTGTGTTGGCCTGTCTCCGGCCCAGACCGACCCGCGGCACCAAATTCAATTTCGAGAATTGAAGACGATTAGAGGGATAAACATGGCACGGCGTGGCGGGGTGCCTCGGCGACGGCGGCGGCGGCGCGGCCGCCGTTTGGATAGGGGTCCTGGCCGCCTATCTAAATACGGCGGACTTCCGCTGCCCCCGGCGGCCCGCGGAGGCTGCCGCCCCGCCGCCGGGGGACCACCGCCGTCGCCGTCGTCCGTCTCGAGAGCTAATTCACGACCCCCTCGTCAGCGGCGGCAGCGGGCCCGTGCCGGCCGTGTCCGACAAGTGCACGGCAAAGGACAACGGCGACGGCCGTCCTCAAGGAAGACGACGACGTCGCGTGGCTCCCCGGGGGGCCCCGCAGGGCCCGGCAGGGCCCCGCGCCGGTGCGGAGTGGTCCACTCATAGGCCTTGCCAGCCTCGGGCGCTTGTTCCCCTACCCGGCGGCGGCCGCGCGGCGCCCCGCGCTGCCAACGCTATGCCAACGCGGTGCCACCGCCGACGTCATGACCTGTCATGAGAAATTAGCCGCCCCTCCCCGCCGCGCGCCGCGCCGGAGGCCGTACGGCCCCGGACTTCGGCGGAGGTATCGGCCCGTCCCGATAACGACGCGCTGATAGCGGCGGGGGCTCCCGGGGGAGGAAGCTCTCACTTGTCTTGTCCTCGGCGGGCCTCGCTCGGTTATTATCGCAGAGCAGCGTGTTCCTCCGCCTCGCACCATTGGTGCAGCGCACGACGCACACACACACACACACACTCACATACACAGGCACGCACACACACACACACGGGCACACTCACATACACAGGCACACACACAGGACATAATGCGGCACATCCTTTATCACTGCGGCGTGGTGGCGGCGGCGGTGCCTCCGTGATTTGAGGAGTTTATCGCTGTGGCTCTGGCCGGGCCCTCTGCTGTGCTCGCTGCTGCCGCCGTGCCCCCGCAGCGCCTCGCACCGGATACTGTATCTCCAGCGACAGTCGCATAGTCAGTCACAGCACTCCACAGGCTGCCGTGCCGCCGCCGCTGCTGCCGCTGGCCACACCTGCCCGCGCTACCACACGACGAGGACCTCGCGGCTGCCTGCAGATTGTTTCCGAACACTCCCCCCCCCCCCCCCCCTCCCCCCGCCCCCCTCTCTCTCTCTCACACTCTCCATCTCCCCCCCTCTCTCTCTCCCCCCCTCTCTCTCTCTCTCTTATGGAGCACCGCGCGAGTGCGACAGAGACAGCGGCGTCCGGAGTCAGCCACCTGCCCGGGCGTATGTCGGCAGCCTCGCGGCCCCTCACCTCAATGGGCTCCTTAATGACCGTCTTCGCCGGCCGCGCCGCGTGTTTGTCGCCGTCGCTTCCGCCCCTTTCTTGTCGATGCAAAGCGAGGCGGCGGCGGCGGCGGCGGCAGCGGGCGCTACGAGACGACAACACTCGTGACGCAGTGTTAAGAAACAACCACACAAAAAAAACATACGCGACAGCGGCACCGATGGGTGACGCCGCCGAGGCGGCTGCCCTCCGCACGCGCGCCTGCCAGCTCGGCAACCCGGCGGGCGGCGATCCCGCGGCGGCCAGCCAGACCGGCAGCCAGCCAGCCAGCCAGCCAGCCGGGGCCGGGGTGTCGTCCGGCGGGTCGGTCTATCACCCGCCTTGCAGGCGCCACGGGTAGGCAGGCAGGCAGGCAGGCGGGCCGCCGCTCCTGGACGGTCGATGCCGCCGGTCAGCCTAATGACTCGCGGGCCCCTCGGGGGGACGGAGGCCCCTCCTCCCCCTCCCGCGGACCCCCCGCGGACCGGAAGGGAGGCGGGCAAAAAATGATATCCATTCCGGCGGCGGGCGCGTGGAGGAAGTGAGTCAAGGAGCGGGCTGCAACGAAGGCGAGAGTGAGAGGGACAGAGAGAGAGAGAGAGAGAGAGGCAGCGTGACCATTTATGAATGAAATCCCGGCGCGCGCGCGCGGTGACGTTCCTTACTACGGCCACTACTACTACGGTCACGGCCACTTAGATGGGCGGCGCGGTGCCCATCTCGATAGTCACGCGTGCCGGGATGGGAAGCGTCTCGGTCACTGCATTCATTCATTCTCTCGTTCATTCATTCGTTCGTTCGCCCGCCGCGCTCTCTGTCTTGCACAGCACCGTGTCCCCCCCACTCTCTCTCTCTCTCGCTCCCGCGCAGGAGGCGCCGCACCCGGATGGGCGGCCGGGAGTGCGACGGTCACGTGGCGTGGTTCCTTCCGCACACGACACGGACACCACCCCTCCCTCCCCACCTGGTCAGCGGCCTCGTCTCATTTCCGATTGCAGCGTCTGATGATGATGATGATGTTGTCGTTGTCCCTCTCTATCTGTCTTTCTCTCTCAGCTCTCTCTCTCTCTCTCTCTATCCGAGCTCCACCCATCCCGTTCAATAACCTGCCCGCTCCCTTGAACGCCACCCCTCCGCCTTTCCTCTCTGACGCCTCCTATGCCCCCCCCCCCCCCCCTCTCTCTCTCTCTCTCTCGTTCTCTCTCTCTCTCTCTCTCTCTCTCTCTCTCCGCCGAAGATCGTCGCTAAGGGCAGAAAGGCCGTATATCGGCCCTGCCCCGGTGGAAGCCCCTGCTGCCGGCGCGGCCGGTCCGCGGTCGTTGTTCCGGTGCCGGACCCCCCGGACCCCGCGGGCCCCCCACCTGCATGACTCACTCGGGGCCGTGGGAACGGCAGGTCCCCCGGAGGCCGGCGGGGCCGCTTCGCCTGCCGCCTCGCCTGCCGCCGCTCCTGCCGCCGCCACCGCCCCGTGACGGCATGCTGCTGCACCTTGTCATGGGGCCTCGGCCACAAGCTATGCCATTCAGTCGCCAAGGGCCGAAAAAAAAAGAGGAGAGGGGAGGGGGGAGGGGGGCACGCGATGGTGGGCGCCCTAGCGGTGTTCCGGGGACCACTACTCCCCCCGCCCCTCCCCCCGCCCCTCCCCCCGCCCCTCCCCGCCCCTCCCCCCGCCCCTCCCCCCGCCCCTCCCCCCGCCCCTCCCCCCGCCCCTCCCCCCGCCCCTCCCCCCGCCCCTCCGCGTCCGCTCTGACACCGCCGCCGCTGGACGGCGAGCCCAGCAGACCATGTCTCCATACCGCACCGCAGGGAGAGAGCGTCCGGATGTCGGAAGGGAAGAGGAATGGGGGGGGGGGGGGGCGAGACCGGACCGCAACTGTGCAATGCTGTGCTACTGCTTGCAGCGTGAGCTCTCCGTAACCCTTTGATTTCCGCACCGACAGAGAGAGAGAGAGAGGAGGGGGGGCGGGGGAGAGAGACAGGGAGAGAGAGAGAGAGGGGGGGGAGAGACAGGGAGAGAGAGAGAGAGAGAGAGAGAGAGAGAGAGAGAGAGAGAGAGAGAGAGAGAGAGAGAGAGAGAGATTGAGGGCGCGGGGGAGAGAGACAGATAGACGGAAGAAAGGGGCGAAAATGAGATCGAAACATGCGCTGATAATAACAATAAAAAAAAACGAAACAACGCGCGGCCGGTGACAGATAAGGCGCGCGGTGCCGCGGTGCCGCGGCCGGACACGAAACTGTCGTTCAGGAAGGGGATCCGGGCCTTAACGCGTCTCGTGAGCGGCGAGATAGGATCACAAAAACTCTGTGTGTGTGTGTGTGTGTGTGCGTGTCCGTGTGTGTCTGTGTGAGTGCACGCCTCGTGATATTTCCCAAAGTATGTTCTCATAAAGAATGCATGGCTATCGACGCGGCTTTTGCCTTTGCCTTCCTAGCGCCGCCATATGAGACAGAGAAACAGAGAGGGAGGGAGAGAGAGAGAGAGAGAGAGAGTGAGGGAGAGAGAAAGAGAGAGAGAGAGAAGAGAGAGAGAGAGGGCAGAGAGGGATAGGGAAAGTGGAAGAGCGAGAGGGACAGGGAAAGCAGGGATAGAGCGAAAGTATCGGGCGAGAAAGCAAGACGGAATAATGGGAGGTGTGTTTCCCGGCCGCGCGCTGGGGCCGCTGCCGTCGCTGCGGTTTGGGCAGCCTTATTTCGCATGCAATATTGATGATTCCCCGCCACAGTGTCCTGCGCGGCCGTATCAAGATGTCCCGGCCGGCATGCAAAGGTGGAGCGTCCGCGGCGGGCAGCGGTACTAAAAATGACTTTAAAAAAACATAAACAAATTCAACTCTCAAATAACAAAAAAAAATGAGGCCTCTTGTTCATCCGGCCTCGTTAAAAGTTCGACAATTGTGAATTTTTTTCATTGATTTTAGTGGCGACGCGGCGGTACGGCGGGCGGAGTCGTACTTGAGGTGCGTTGCATGCGCGGATCCCCCGCGAGTGTGTGCGTGTGTGTGTGTGTGTGTGCGTGCGTGTGTGCGTGTGAGCTCGAAAGTGCATCATGCGGATCAAGGGGCTGAGTGCGGGCGGGTCTCTGTTAGGACGGGGCGGCCCGAGGCGGCCTGAGGCGGCCCTCCACGGCCGCTCCGCCCGGCCCGCCGCCACTGCAACGCTCTGCAACGCTCCGCAACGCTCCGCAACGCTCCGCAACGCTACGCAACCACTGCTACTTGGCCAGAGTCTCACTGCCAGTAGAGGCTTTCGGTTCGGACCTTATCTGGCAGGAGCGAAGTGTGTGTGTGTGAGAGAGAGGCGGACACACACACTCTTTCTCTCTCTCTCTCTCTCTCTCTCTCTCTCTCTCTCTCTCTCTCTCTCTTCCACCTGTATGCATTCTTCCTCTTCGATCACATAATGGATTACGAGGAGACGGGGAAAGCTGCGCCTTCGGGCGGCCTGCTCCGATTCATTTGCAGCTTTCGAAAAAACTTTCCGGGCGCCGCGCGGTCCGCCTTCGCTGCTTACGCTGTGGGGGGGGGGGGGGGGGGGGCGGGGGGGCCGGCGCCGAGAGACGAAATGTGCCTCCCTTTTTTATAACGGAATACACCACTATAACTACACCCTGTACCGTTTGTAAACATTTTTATCGATCAAGACAACTATAGACTTTTGTTTCATTAGACGCCGACCGCTACAGCTAAATGACTCCCTCCCCCTTGCATTCTGTCTGACTCTCTCGCTCTTTCACTTCAGAACACACACGCACACACACACACACGCACACACACACACACATGATCGCGCTCCTACTTGCACCGCGCGTCGTCAGCGAAAGCGCCCGGGTCCTCCCTCATTAATCACGACCGAACTAGTGATGTCCTCGAAGGAGCGCAGGCGCGTCGCGGGGCGTCACTCTCTTCTCCCTCTCTTCTCCCCCCCCCTCTCTCTCTCTCTCTCTCTCTCTCTCTCTCTCTCTCTCTTTCTTTTTCCCTCTCGCTCGCTCTCTCCCTCCGCCCCGGCGGGGGGTTTTGGATCTGCGCTCGCTCGGATTACAAGAGCGTCGCACCAATAATACTTCATCTCGGAGCCGTGTCGACCGGGGCGCCGCCGCGCCGCCCGAACTGGGGCACACATAAATTGGCGGTGCGCGGGGGGAGGGGGGGGGGGGCGGAGCCGTGCGGGGCCGGGCACCATCTTGGCGTCAGAGAGAGAGAGAGAGAGAGAGAGAGAGAGAGAGAGAAGATGTAGAGGGAGGGAGGGAGAGAGAGGGGGAGGGAAGGACGGGCGAGGAAAAGAGAGAGAGAGAGAGAGAGAGAGAGAGAGAGAGAGAGAGGAGAGGGGGGGGGGGAGAAAGAGAGAGAGATATATAGAGAGAAAGTGGGAGAGTGAGCGAGATAGCGCGGACGGCGGTTCCCTCGTCACGAACGCCTGCGATTCGTGGGGTAGGCCAGCCCGCACCGCACGCCCGCCCGCTTGGCCGCTGGTTGCCTACCCGCCGGGCCCGGGCTGCCGTGCCGCGTGGCGCTGCGACACGGACGGATATCGCGCGGCTCCCGAGGAGTTCTCTCTGACGGCGAGCCGTCAGGCACCCTCCAAAACACATCGGGGGCACGTTCTGCACGACGGCATCCTGGAGGTCCTCGTGGGTCCTCCGGTCGCGCCCCCAAGGCGGCGGAGGAGGGAGTTGGCGCTCTTCTAGCTTACAAGGAGGGAGGGGGAGGGAGGAGGGTTGAAAAGAAAGCGATGACAGCGTGAGAGGAGGGGGGGGGGGGAGGAGGCAAGGGGCACGAATGGAAATAATCATCAGTTTCTCCCCAAAGAACTCCCCCCACCTCCCCCCATATCCTCTCCTCCTTTCACTCGAGCGGAGCTGCCGCTTCTTTTTGTTTCCCTCCTTCTCCCGCTGCTGCTGCTCCGTCTCGCCACCGCACTCCTCCACATTTGTGCAGATTTCTTGTAATTCCTCGCTTTCTCCCCTCCCCTCTCCTTCTTCTTCTTCTTCATTCGGCGACCTCGCGCGGTATAGTTACCATGTCTTTCCTTTCTTTTTTTCCACCCTTTTTTTTGATATCTGCTGCAAGGACGACAAGACTTGGTGGTGCAGGACTGATTGCAAAGGGAGGACTTGCTGACGCCAGTGTTTCCAGCAGGTGCACACTCACACACACACACTCACACACACACTTACACTCACACACACACACACACGCTGGTAGGGGAAACAAGTACCTCGCTGCCAGGTTTGGCAGAAACAGACTGACCGCGAATATTTATTTTCTTATAAACGCATGGAAAAGGTTTTGACACGGGCGTCATGGCTTTTCGTGACGATATGCCTTTTCTCTGTGTGTGTGTGTGTCTCTTTCTCTCTCATTCTCCCTCTCTCCCTCGCCTCGTATACCTCGGAGAGGAGTGAGACAGCTGCATATCGATTCCCCGCTATCGCTCAGCTCCCGGCGGGGACCGAACCCACGTACCTCTGCCCCGCTGGCCCGGCTGGCCCCGCTGTGCGAGTCCGGCTGCATGCCGTGCTCGGCACGAGAGACGTCGCCGCCGACCCGCGGCCCTCAAACAGATCGTGCATCTCCTTCTCTTTCCGTCTCGACGAAGGGAATCAATACGTCGGTCTCTCTCTCTCTCTTTCTCTTTCCACCCGCGAGGTCACCCCTTTCCTCCTCCAACTTTCCTTCTCCTTCCCTCCTTCTCCGCCTCCTCCAGCCCCTCTCTCTCTCTCTCTCTCTCTCTCTCTCTCTCTCTCTCCTTCTTTTTTCCTACCCCGCCTGGGCCTTTTGTTCCTCGTACGTCTTTGCATTTCACCACGGCCGCCGCCCTCAAGCCGGAGCCGGCCGGCGGAGGGCCGCGCGCGACACCCCCTACGACATCCCCGTCATCTCATACATCGGCGTCTCCGTCACTCCTCCGCCGGCCGCCGGCACCTGCCGCGCCGTCCTTGTCGCACACTGCTGCCGGGTGGGAGGGGAGGCGGGGGAGACTGTCTAAGAAGCGAGAGGCGAAGAAGAGTGGGTGGTTCGGGTTGGCGAGGGCGGAGGCTTGTGTGTGTGAGGCCAAAGCAAGGAAAGGGTTCACGGCGGCGGCGCTGGGGCGGTGAAGGGCGGTGAAGGGCCGCGCCGCCGGGGACCGTCGGGGACCGTCCGCGAGCGCGGCGCGGCAGCGCGGGAGCTTTTGAAAAGGGGAGCCTCGGCGGGGCCGGCGGGGCCGGCGGGCCCCTCCGTCCGCCTTCGCAGCGCGTACGTGCACGCCGAGGACTAGGGCCGGTGCATCGTGCGGCGCAGCCGTGCAGGCCGATGCCGAGGGGCGGCCCGGGGGCGGCCCGGGGGGCGGCCCGGGGGGCGGGAGGAGGCGAGGAGGACACCCGCGCGGCCACGGCGCAGCCACGCGCACGCACGGTGCATGCAGCAGCAGCGGCGGCGGCAGCATGCACCGAGCGGCGCCGACTCAACCGCGCGAGATCTACGCAAACTCCTTGGGGGCTTTATTCACAAAACCAACGACGGCGAAAAATAAAAATAAAAAAAAATTAATAAAGGAGAGAAAAAAAAATGGGGGAACAGGGAGAAAGAGAGACGGGAGCAAAACGAAAATAAAGAGAAAGACAGAGAAGGGATCATATGCACAGTCGGAGCAGCGGCAGCAGGCAGTGCAGTATATATGGGCAAGCGCGTATACTGGTAGTCTAAAGACACAGGGGAGAGAGGGAGAGAGACAGAGAGAGTCGTCGTTAATGGGAGAAAAAAGAAAGCAATAAGTGAGGAGCGTTTCGCGGAGAAAGGAGCGAGTGAGCGCGCGCTTTTTGGATCACTTCTCCAGACCCGCTTTTGTCTTGGCCGTGGCGGCGGCTGCAGTGACGTCACCGGCGCCACGTGACCAGCCCAGATGACGACCATCATGTTGATGACGTTGATGACGACTGCTGGCGCAGGAATAAGCTGCGCACGCGGGGGCCACACTGCCCCTCAGCGCGGCCCCTGGACGCGTCTCTCTAACCCTTTTCTTCTATCCTTCTTTCGTTCCCCCGATGCGCGCGCTCCTAGCGGACAAAGGATTGCACCGGTTCAACTTACCGGCCCGGCTAGAGACGCCCCATGGGGCCTCATGGGGCCCCCATAGGGCACCCCACGCAGGGCTCACATAGGGCCGGCATCAGCCGATGCGGCGGGCCGCCCGGTCCGGCGTGTATATGAAGGGTCAGGGATGTCTGTCTATGGCTGCCTCCAAACGAGACAAGAAAAGAAGGGGAGCAACAAAAAAAAAAGAGAAGGGAGGGGAAAGCGTGGAGAGAGAGAGAGCGGCGAGGGCGGGCGCTGCCAATAGTTGTTGTTGCAGCGGCAGTAGTTTCCAGCTCCGGGCCTCGCACGGCCCCGTGCTCCTCTCCTGCCTCTCGGCCTCCGACTCGGGCTCCGGGAGGCGACACGGCCGCACCGCTGCCGCCACCACCGCCGCTGCAGCCGCTGCCTCCACCGCCGCTGCTGCCCCTTTTCACAGCGCGCGCGCGGCCCGCTGGCGCCGCCGCTGCCCACCCAACTACCTTCCGCAGGCTCCTTTGAATGGGAAGCGGGAAATAGGCAGGGAAAGGTCCTCGCGATGTATATACTAACGTACACACACACACACACACACACACACACACATCCGACATGTGTGCAAGCATGTGTGTGTGTGTGTGAGGGTCCAAGGGGAAATAAGTGCAAAAATATTCATAATCAAATGTTCCTGAGCAGTTGCGACGAGCGCCCGATAGATATCAGCCACACATTTCCGAAAAAAAATCACGGAAAGAACCGCTCATGTCGAAGATCCGCAGCCATTTGGCGGCCCAAGCGGCACGAAGATCGAGGGATGGAAATAATCAACTATTTAATTATCACTCATTCCTTCACTGTCGCCTTCACTTATCATGTGTTATGCGATCCTTAAACCTAATATGAACTAGCATAGGGAAAGATGACAGTATTGGTGAGTGAGCGAGTGAGTAAGGGAGAGAGGGGCAGAGAGAGAGAGAGAGAGAGAGAGAGAGAGAGAGAGAGAGAGGGAGGAGAGGGGGGGTGAGTCTACACACTACAGCAGCGCGGGGGCGGGGCAGGAGGACCGACGGCGAATGATTGGCTCAATCCTTTTTGCGGATCGCAAACGGATCGGCGGAAACGTTTTTGCAGCGTCGTCAGCCGCCGACCCCGCAGAGCAGCGGAGCCTGCAGCGCCTATGCCTTCCCGCGGACCAATCGTCAAATTGGTCTATTTACCGAGTGCGAGAGAGACGGGGGCGGGCGGAGCGGGCGGCGGTGCGAGTGAGAGCGCAGCGGAGGTACTATCGGATAGGCGGTCCGCGCGACCGTTGCCGGTAATTAAAATGAAAGGAGAGCCGCTGCGAATCGGTGCGCGAGTTAATCAAGTCTGCCGCTTCGGCGATGAGTCATTCTGTTGCAATTTCCGGATCATGTGGTTAGCGGAGATACCTTTGGAGGAGGGCAAAAAAAGTGGGGAAGAGTTTGGGGAGGGGTGGGCCTTGGGGGAGATAGAGGGGGGGACTGAAGACAATGCGAAGACGCAAACGTTGGGGGGCGCCACAGAGTCCGCCCTTCTCTCCCTTTCTCTTTCTTCCCTCCCCTGCTGGCTGCCGGCCCGCTCCCTGGGGCCGGCGTGTCCTGTACTGTGTCCACTGCTACATGAGGATAAACGCATAAACCTCCCTTTGTTCCGGACAAATCTCCCCGGGACCGTCCATTTCACTCGGCTGCCGCAGCGCCTTGCCTGCACACGTCCCGCGAAATACGAAAAGTGCCAACCCTTTCCTTTTCCGGGAGAGAGAGAGAGAGAGAGAGAGAGTGATGGAGCGAGAGAAAGGGAAGGAGAGAGAGAGAGAGAGAGAGAGCACGCGAGAGGCACGGCGTAAATTACTGGCTTAAAACAAAAGCCAAAGTCGTGATTACGGCCGACTTAGCGCTAATTCGATCCTTCATATAGACGGCCGCGCCGAGAACAAAGGAAGCCCGAAAGAGTTAAAAGAGTGTAAGAAAGAAATAATTCATTCCCCGCCTCTCCCCCCTCTTTCTCCTCCCACTTTCCTTTCCATATCTTCCTCTTGCGCTGCCTCCCCCGCTGCGAGGAGCAACCCTTCCAGCCCCCACACGGGCAAACCGCACACTGTGCTGGTGTGGTCCCCGAGGAAATCCTTGGGCCGCCTTGCGAGCGCCACCGGCGACAAGCCAGCGCCGTCATCGTCATCATCATCATCATCCTGCTCACAGTCAGAAGCATCGTCGTGGCAGTCATCACCATCATGAATATTATCATTTCGTCATAAACGTCATTAAAGTCATAAGCATCGTCGTTGTAGTCATCGCCACCATGAATATTATCATTTCATCATCGTCGTCACCATCGTCGTCATCATCATCATCACGGCCATCAACAACAACATCATCAACAACATCAGCAGCAGCATCTCCGCGACCGGTCATTACTGGCGGCGGAATGAAAATGGCTGCCGCGGAATGGAAACAAACAACAAGATACATTCGGAAGGGAAGTCGAAGACAGGCTTTACGGCGTCGGGCGGTGCCGCGGGGCGCGACGGCCACGGACATTAACGTGGGGCCCAGAGGAGCCCGCGGGGGGGAAAATTCGATATCCAGCCGGCCCCGCCACGCCACGGCCACGCCACGGCCACGCCACGCCGCAACTAAAGTCACATTTTGCGGTCGCGGCGGCGATCGAAGTGTGTCCCCTACGGCCCCGGCATGGCCTGCCTTGTCGTATCGTATCCACCCCTTCCGGGGGCGGCGCGGGGCGGCGCGGGGCGGCCGACAAGGGGCCGCCGCCGGCGGCGCGGCGTGGCGCGGCGCGGAGAACAAACTTCGGCTCGCTTTCGCCCTTCTTTCGCCGCGCTGTCCGCCCCCCCGGTTTTTTATTGGCCGTAGTTTTGCGGCAAGGGGGCGGCGCCGCCGCGGGCCGCGGGGGGAGGCGGGGGCGGCCGTTAGCGGGCAAACTACGCCGTCAGAGCGACGCCGTCGACGCCGCCCCCACCTCCGCGGCGCCTCCCCCGCGGGCGGCGCCAAGACGCGCGGCCTAGGCCCCTCCCCTCCGGGCCGGCGCCTCAAGACGCGGCGCGCCGCCGCTGGCGCCCCTCCACTCGGCCCCCACCAACGACCGGGCGCCGCCGAGGAGGCCGCGGCCCGCCGGGGCGTAACTCCGACTCAAGATTGGCTGGCGCGTCTTGTCCAACGGACTGGCGCCGCGAGGAGGGGGGGAGAGAGATGGAGAGAGCGAGCGATAGAAAGAGAGAGCTCCTTTGCGCTTGAGGACAACAGGAACCGAGCCATAGGAATATGTTTAATATGTATTCTATATTCTTCGTCTATACACAGACGAAACATCCAACCCGCTTTTTACGTCTAATTCAGATGCACGTTTCGGCGCATCGTCGTTCAAAGTCTGCCCTGCAAAACCAACCCGCCCCGCTCTCCGGAAGCGGTGCAAAGTCCGCTCCCTAGCCGCCTTTTTTTTGCCCGGCCCGGCCGGAGGAGGGAAGGGAAAATGAAGGTGAGGCGCAGCGCCACACGCCACAAGATGAGGTACGGGCCCGGGAAATAAGTCGACAATGAGTGTGAGGGAGAGCGCGAGAGATGCATGCGCGGCCGGCGGAGAAAGGGAGAGGGAGCGAGAGCGCTGCTGGCAGCCGGAGCAGCAGCAGCAGCAGCAGCCGCCGAGAGGCCTAAACTGCACCCGGGAAACAATGCCGCGAAAATGTGTATGGTTCTCAGAGTATAAGCTTCAGTTCTTCCGAGTATAGTGGCAATGGTGGCACCCGCGGGGGCGGGCGGGGGTGGAGCGAGGGGGGGGGGGGGCGGAGGGGCAAGTGAGGCGAGCAGATTGCAGGCGGGGAGCCGCCCCCGCCCCGCGCCCTCCCCGTACTCCGTACACAACCAACAACTTCCTCTTTAAGACTTGGCTCTTTTGCCAGCCAGCCGAAAGAGAGAGAGAGAGAGAGAGCACTCGCGGGTGATGCGAGGCGGGCCTCGCTGATATATCGGCCCACAGTACGCGCCGCGGCCCCGCATGTCGGCCGCGTGCCCCGGCAGGCGCGGCCACTGCAGCGTGCATTGTGCACCGGGGAGGAAAGAGTTGTTGCGAACTCAGGCGAGCTCCTTCCAAACGACGGGCTCGGGCCGGGCGGGGCCGAGGCCTCGGGCCGGGCGGGCACGGCAGCAGGCCGCCCAGGGAGGGGAGGGGGGGGGGGCACCGTTTCCAGCCTGGTTCGTCTTTTGTCGACGACGACGGGGCGCAAGCGGCCGTACCGCGTCGTGCACCGCCGAAAAGTATGGAAAACGTGGACGCGCGCCACACGGCGCAGCCCCGGCCGCTCGGGGGGGACTTCTGGAGATGAGAAATTGTCCGGTACGCGGAGCAATACGCGCGGGGCCGCTGCAGCGCTCAGCGGCAGACGGTGCCGTGTGCAGGCAAGACTGCCGCCCGCAGGACGGTCCCGGGGTGTCCCGGGGTGTTCCGGGGTGTTCCAGGCTCTCCCGGGGTGTCCCGGGGTGTTCCAGGCTGTCCCGGGGTGTCCCGGGCGCGGCGGGAGGGGGGAAAAGAGACTGCTGCTGCTGTGTCTTTGAGGGACGCACGACGCCGAGAGAGAGAGAGAGGGGTGGAATGAACAGTGAGGAGGAGCGAGAGGGAGAGAAGGAGGGGAAGGAGAAAGGGGTTTCCGCCGGCCCAGCCCCTTGCCGAGCAAATATATTAGCACTTGACCAAAGGAACAAAGGCAAGGTTGGGCTGGGAGGAGACGGCGGATGGACTAGCTCGTCGCCTCTCGCTCCTCCCCTCTCTCAGCTTTCACGGCCCCAACCTCAGAAACTGCGTGGAAAACTCGGAGAGCAAAAAAAGTAAAAAATAAATAAAACTATAGAAACTACAAAAACTTTCCTGCGGAAACGTCGCGCTTGCTTTCGAGGAGTTTCCTTTTCGCGAAACTTCTGGGCACGCGAGGCATGTGTGGGTGCCGAAGGGGGTGCCGGGGTGGGGAAGGGTGGGGCGAAAGGAAGAGAAAGGGGTCCAGAAGCTTGAGGGTTTTAATCGACTTTCTTCCCTCTCTCTCGCTCCCCCTTGGGGCATTAGACCGCGCCGCGCCCGGCCGCGCCCGGCCGCGCCCCCTCCCCCAGCATCCACTCACCACACTCGCAGAAGCCGCCGCGGCCGCCGCTCTCCTGTCTTGAGTTCCAATGTAATTAATTTAAGTCAGCTCCACGAGACTTTTTCCTCCGCCTCTCCCAGGCGCAGTCCAGATACGCTCTCTGCTCTCCTGCTCTACTTTCTCTCTCCCTCTGTCTCTCTCAGCTCGTCTCTCGTTCTCTTTGAAACTCGCGGTGACTTACCGGGAAAAGAATCGCGCGACTTTTCGTCAATCCTTTGCTGCTCTCTCTCTCTCTCTCTCTCTCTCTCTCTCTCGCTCTCCCCTCGTCATTAGCGTATTCCTGTCTCTGTCCGCCCCGCGGCGCGTCCTATTCCTGTCGCACTCCGCCCGCACTCACTGACCGCCGCGCGCTGCCGAGGGTACGCAAATAGAGACCGCCGCTGCAGCAGTCAATGAGTTAATAAATAGAGGGAAAAGAGGTCCGCTCTAGACGAGGCGAGCCCCTTCATCTAGGGATTTCTAGACTCAATGGCCCTCCGGGCGACTCGAGCAGCGTGCAACCCTTTCCGGTCCCTTGCTAGGAAAATTCATTAGGGCCGGCAGCGCGCGCGCGCGCGTGTGTGTGTGTGCGTGTGTGTGTGCGCGCGCACACTTTCGGAAATTCAATCCGCCGAGGCAAACAAATGAGGGCCGTGCCAATAAACTCAAATCAAAGACCGGCTCTGATTTATTTTTTTCTGCCTTTCCTTCTCTATCCGCGCGGCGGGGAGGGGGTGCTTCGCCGCTCTGCTAATTTCGCGATATGATTCTAACGACACAGAATCTGATTCCGCGCGTCTGGAAGCGGACGCCTCCTCTCCACCCTTACCCTAGCCAACCCTCCGGTGCCCGCCCTAACCTCGACCCTCATGCCGCACCAGCGGCACCAGCCCTCCTCCCCGGCACGCCACGCCACGCCACGCCACGCCACGCCACGGCGGCACGGCCCCGGGCCACGACCTGCCCCACGGCGAGCCGCGTCGTGGAGCCGACCCGCATATACAGCACTCAAACAGAAAATCATCGACGAGTATTTGCTGCGCGCAGTTATGAAGGTCCGATATAATTTTTTGTAGGGCGTTGGCTCTGGCGACGAGTCGCGTGCACGCCAAGTCACCGCCAGCGTCGGAGGGGGAGGCTAAGCAGAAGGTAAATACCTAGCCACAACACTGCCATCGCAGCAGTGGCTTGTGGGCCGGCCCGCACACACACACACACACACACACACACACACACACACACCTTTGCCGGTGTGTTACGTATATGGCGTATGGCGTGTGCACAATGACGTTGGCGAAATGGAATGGGCGACGCGGCACACGCGCCGTGTCGATTCAGGGGGGGGGGGGGCGACCTGTGTGTGTGTGTGTGTGTGTGTGTGTGTGTGTGTGTGTGTAAGATTGATAGCAGCAGACGAACCCCCCCGGTCGCCACGATGCACCCAGCGATATCTCCCCGCTGACCCATCGCCTTATCCCGTGTCCGAGGCCAGCTGCAAGACAGAGCCACAGCAGCGGCAGCAGCGGCAGCAGCAGCAGCAGCAGCAGCAGCAGCAGCACCATGCGTGCCCCCCCCCCCCCCCCACCTATTGCACCGGTCTCCTCCCCCTTCGCTCGCTCAATGACTGACCTCCGCGTCCGACCGACCGACCGACCGACCGTCCGTCTGGCTGTTCGTCGCCACCCCATCAAACTCTCCTTTTCCAAAGGCATGTAATTGCACGCTGCATGGGAAGGGGGTGGGGGTGGGGGGTGCAAAAGTGAGAGTGGAGCAGACGACGCGCGTCAGAGGAGGTCGCCTGAGGATCCCTGTAAGAACCCTGCAGCAGGGTTCTACTCACGGAGTCGGCCGCACGCGGGCACCGCACATCACCAACCTGCAACCAAAAGAAAATACACACACGTATTACAAATTCGTATTGAAAAAAAAAACACAGCAATAAATATTTTAAAGATGCAAAGAACTATGGAAAGGAGCGAGGTAAAGGCCAGGTGTTCGCGCAAATCCGCGTCAAGAAGCAAGGGGGACGCGGCCATTAGAGTGAGAGAGACGGATGCTAGTATGCACATTCTGTGTGGTTGTTGTTTTTTTTTTTTTAACCCGACGGATGCGTTGCGCGCATGTTTGCCACACTAATACCGTATGCGGAAACAACACAAGACGCCCGCCGTAAATTCACGCAAAAAAAAACAGAAAAAAACAGCAATAGAGCCAAAATGAGAAAAGAGAGACAAACAAAAAAACGGATTGCATGTGTGTGTGTGTGTGTGTGTGTGTGTGAGGGGTTGTAGCGAACTTGGCGACGTCCTCCGGCCTACGCTGCATGGGATAGGCCTAATGAGGATTATTCAAATATGCGCAGAGCGCAGCCAGAAGGGCAGATGAGGAGACGAAGTGTGTGTGTGTGTGTATGTGTGTGTAGAAAGTACAAAGCACGCGCTCAAAACCATTCTGCCGAGAGGTAAACCGCTCCAAGATTGTAACGAGACTACTGTAGTTCGCCGTTACTGCACATGCAGCGGTGACTGACATGTAGTGCCGCACGCCCGGGAACCCGTCCACGAAGCAAACAACAACCGAAAAAAAAAATCTCAACCCTTTTCTCATCCAAAGTGCTCAGTTTTTTTTTTTAGATTGTCGTTTTTTTTTCGAGCAGTGTACTACTCTGCGGGCCGCACCTCAGAGCGCCTTCCGATCCGAACCCACCGGCAACAACACCGTGTGCAGCGGAGGTGCTGCGGAAAGAGGCAGGGAAGGGAGAGGAGGGAGAAATCGAAAAAAAGGGGGTGGGGGTTTGGGGGGGAGGGAGACCTCGCCCGTGCCGTGCGCGTGCTCAGCAATCCTCTCAAGCAACCAGATGGCCCGCACCGATAAATCGACTGATCGAGCGAGCAGAGGAGAAGGAGGAGGAGAGAGAGAGAGAGAGAGAGAGAGAGAGCTCCAGCGGGCGACAGTCAAGCGCTACCCCACGACGCAACACGCCGCCGACCGTGTTGCCGGCACGCGCCACTCGGCAACACGGGCTGAGTCCGAGAGCTCCTCTCGCACTGCTGTCTCTGTCGCACCCGTGAGGCGCTCCATAAGGGGGCGAAAGAGAGGTCCGAGAAGGCGGCGCTCGGTGTCAACCCGGCGGGCGGTATGAGAAATCCAACGCGCCGAAGCGGCGGACGTCGGGGCGCGATCGCATTATGGAATGTGGCGGGCAGATGGGTCCGAAGGCGAAAGGACACGGCGCGTCGCGGCCCCTCCGTTTGTGACACTCGATACGGCAAGTTCGTGCGGTTTCGGGACGGCGGCAGACACGCCCGCCTTGTGTGTATTCAAACCCGACCGCGCGCGTCAGGCGAGGCGGAAACACAACATCGCCACGGCCACGCCACGGCCTCCACCTCCTTCACCTCCTCCACCACCACCTCCTCCTCCTCCTCAAGGTCGTCTGGAAGAAAGGAAGGACGGAGGAGGGTACGGGCAGCAGCTGCTGTCTCCCAAGGAGGCGTGTCCGGTGACGTCACCGCAACGCTCCGCTGCGCACGGCCGACGTCACAAAGGCACCGTCTTGTGACGTCAGAAGGGGTGGGAGGCAAGGCAAGGCGGACGGACTCGTACACTCGTTGATAAATGATCGAAACTCCTCAGGGGGTCTCTCTGTCTTCGTTTATCCTCGGATTCATCGAGACAAATTTGAATCGTTATGGTATGGCTTTCGGTGACCGCCCGTCGGCCAGAGCATATTTCGACAAAAGCAAACAAACGAGAATATCTTGGCAGTTCTCCAGTTCTGCACCAGGCAAAATAAAAATACAATTTCCGAGCGCAACAACAACAAACAGTGCCGCAGAGCAAAGTATTCGTCGCCATGGCCGGCGTCGTGCGAAGCAGTCGCGGCATGACATTTGAGGCCGCCTCGCCGCGCCACGCCACGCCACGCCGCGCCACGCCACGCCCCTCAAGGAGCACCACGCGGCAGCCACCTTCTCTGACATTTAGCCGGGTGTGCCGGGCACTTGGCGTGCACCGCTGCCATGCTCTTCAAGACTCCCGCCAAAACGAATCGCGCGCGCGCGCAGTCTGTGTGATTACGACTGTTGGCAGCGATGACGACCCGCTGCTCTCTCTCTCTCTCTCTCTCTCTCTCTCTCTCTCTCTCTCTTTAGCCTCCGTTTCTTTCTACCCCGTGCCCCGCGGCGCCCCCCCCCTCTCTCCCTCGCACTTACACACAATCGCAGTGGGCGGTCACACATGCGGCATTACTGTGTATACGATCTTGCCGCCACGCCGCTGCGCCGCCACGCCTTGACTCGTCATCGTCATCATCATGAGCTTTTTGATTCCATTGGCGACGCGATTCTAGAGGAGGGGTTCGCCGTGTGTGTGTGTGTGTGTGTGTGTGTGTGTGTTGTTGGGGCGGTAGCCCGGGCGTGTTTGCAGAGAGGGCGCGGCGGCTCTGCGGCGGAGGCGTTGATGACCTCTGAAAGGAAGGAAGGAAGGAGAGAGAGAGAGAGAGAGAGAGAGAGAGAGAGAGAGAGAGAGATAATGGTCATCAGCGCCCCTCCACGGCGGCGGCGGGGCGGCGAAAAGGTGGTGTTGGTGGTCGGCGGAGGTCAGCAGACAGACGCGGGGGAGCTAGCCTGACTTGTTATCGCACCTTGAGGAGGGCAGAGCGAGAAATCGGAGACTCGACAACAACAACAACAGGCTATATAGGATTTTGGCACATCTGCCCGCCTCCTGCCGACTCGGGAGCAGCCCGCCCCAGAGTCGGGCAGGTAAAGCTTCCTAATGAAACGAGAGAGAGGGAGAGAGACAGAGAGAGAGACTCCTTGTGACAACCTGCTAACTCAGCAGCAAGGCAGGCGCGCGCAGACTCGTCGTTCTGCACTCTGTTGCTGCTCTTCTTTCTTAATTTTTTTTTATGTCGCCGTCGTCTCCCCGAAAATGAACCTCTCATTTAGAATTCGCCGCGTGCGATACAGTAATCCCCCACGCTCAGGCATGTCACGCTCATTTCAATATCACACACACACACACACACATGCAGGTAGGCAGGTTGGTGGTGTCGCGTGGTCCTTAATTCAATTCACCAACCTCCCCGTAATTCCTTCTCGTCTGCCGTAGAGGAGGAGCACGCTAACCTGAGGAGCGCTGTATCTGGGCATCCCTCTTGCACTGCCACGATCAAATGGGGCGTTCCGCGGCGTCTCTCTCTGTCGCACTCAGTCAGACCGCCGGGCCGCCGCTGGCCTGACAGGCGGGCAGACCTGCGGCGCGACTTGGCGCGAAAGACAAGTCGACGTGGATGCAGGCGTGGTGCCGCGGTGCCGCGGGCGAACACCTGGTGGTCGCGGTGACCCTTACGGCATCGCCGCGCACCCTCCGCGCCGCGCACCCCCCGACAGCCCCTCCCGCGGGGGGATGAACGCTCCCTCCCCCTTTTCTTACCTTCCCCTCACATCCCCCCCGTGCACATTCCCCTCTTCTAGCCGCTCCGCTCCCCGCGTTTGTTTCTTGCTGAATGCCTCGCCAAAGCAGAAGAACAAGGAGAGAGAGAGAGAAAAGAAATCTGTGGCGGCGGCGGCGGCGGCGCGGGCCATCTGCTCATTACAGCGGGGACGCGCGGGCCGGCGGCGGCGGCCGGACACCTTGCCCACGCGGCCAGCCGCCGCCGTGCTGGGAGGTGCGCGGACCAACAGGGCGTGTATCGATAAATATTGATAACCTAACCTAACGATGGAACCCGCACAGTTTGACTGTGACCCTTGACTGTTGTCGCTCTGCCTTGTTTGCAGGTCTCACAAAAAAAAAATGTTTTTAATTTTTCCCCGTGTTAAAATTCATCAAAGTTTTTCTAGATTCTCCATCTGCATTGCCGACTTTCTCGTGCCGACGGAGCCGCGGTAGTTTGTGACACGTACGTGTCCGACCGCAGACGGGGCTGCCTGGGCTGCGCACAGCTCCCTCCCCGGGGACCGGCAGGGGCCGCAGGGGGACTGGCCGCGCGGTGCCGACTAACCTTTACCGCCTCTCCCTTATGGGCCCTCTATGAAATCGGAGTCGATAGATACGGCAATGTAACGGTGCGGCGGAGTGGGAAGGGAAAACTGAGACTCGGGACCGGACCGTGCGAGTGAGTGAGACAGACTGCGGTGGGCTTATCTGCTGCGCGTAGTGCCGGTGCGGCCCGGCGACGTCGATTTTTCGCGGGCGATTTGAACAACTGGACACTGCGCTGGGTGGTGGTACGAGAATCGGAGGGGAAATGAATAGAAAAGACAGGCGGGGGCTGAGGACAGCGGGGTATGAGCGGGGGGGATGCGGCAGGGTGGAGCGGGGGTTTAGCGCGGGGACGGAGGGGGGAAGTTTTGGCGATGATTCGCGCGCTTCTGCAACTGGAGAAAGAAAGAGGAGCAGAGCGGGCAGCTTTCGGGGGAGACAAAGAAAGAGAGAGAGCAAGCAGGCGAGCGAGGGGATGAGGAGGGGGAGACGCGCACGGCACTGTAATGATGAATGTGCGGCCAACATTTTTCCGCGAGGCGATTTTATTCCTTCCGCGGTCGGTCGTTCGGCGGGTCGCTGGTGGCGCGGCCTCCCGGCGCACCCCTCCCAGGCCGGTGACAGTCAGACCTTATCGCTGCAGCAGCGGTAGTAGCGGAGGTAGTGCTATAGCAAGAGTTAGTGCTAGTGGCAGAGGTAGTGCTAGTGGCAGAGGTAGTGCTAGTAGCAGCAGCGACAGCTGAAGACGGAGGCTCACTCGCGTCACGTGACGATTACTAAACCCCCCGCGGCTTCAATAATGTATCCGGCACAGATATATTCTATATATACATGCGATGCATTTACGGAAGCAAGACGGCCCGCATTAGTGTATATCGAGCAGCGGAACGCCATCACTGTTCACCGCATACGTAGCAGTAGACGGCCGCGAGCGTCAACGTCACGCGATGTAAAGCAGTGCAGCGACCCGCCGTGGCGGGGGGGACGCCGGCGACGACCTGCCCACCGGGAGGCAGGCACACCTCCCCGCCGGCTAATCCACTGGTCTCGATTGGGTGTTGATATGTAAAGCGCGAACAGCGAGCGGAAAAATTATAAACTCGTTTCCGTACGGCTCAGAGTCTTTGGCCGAACGTGTGCGACCGAGCCACGTGTACTGAAGTAAGTACAGTACACGTGGAGAAAAAAAAAGTCGTGACGATGCCCGTGGAAGGTACTGGGGTAATGAGAAGTATCGAGTGGTACGAGCACGTTTGCTCGCGCAACACCGCCCTGCGTCTCTCTTTGTGTTCTCTCACTGCTTCCGTTTCGAGTTTTCTCTTACCGGAGTGTCCTATTTTACCTTTCCTTGCCAAGCCGAAAGAGTTTAGCAGCACTCTCGGCACGGCGAAGGAATTGAACCACGTTACTCAACACACTCATCCAGGTGCACCAGCGCCACGCAGGAGGACCTGTTGGCGGCGTCGGCGGCGCGCGCGCGCGCGTGTGTGTGTGTGTGTGTGCTGTTTAGGGGGGTGGACCAAGAAAAGAAAAGGAGGGTGCGCCGTCCAGGTGCAGGGCGGTCGCGTGCACAAGGTGATCGCCTAAGACAAGGTGTGCGAGCGAGCGTATGTGTGTGTGTGTGTGCATGTGTGTGTGTGCTGTGTGTGTGTGCGCGCGCGCGAGGTGTGCTCTATGGACTCTGACGTCGGCCGCGCCCCCCTTCACCTCTCCTTCCCTTTCGTCTCCACCCCGTCTCGGGCCAGCGAGTCCCGGCGGACGCTGATCGGCGGCGGCGGCGGCGCGGGGGTCGTGGCGGTGGCGGCGGCGGCAGCAGCGGCGGCAGCGGCGGCGGCGACGCGTCGTCAGCTCCGTGAGCAGGGAGGGGTCGCGGTCGGCGCGCAGCTGTCCCTACCCCCTCGGCCTCGGCCTCGGCCTCCCTCCCACCCCCCGACTGCTACCCTCTCCTTCCTCTTTCATATGTCTTTTCTTTACCCCCGCAGAGCGCTCGCTCAGATCGCCGCTGCTGCCCGACGCCGCGTCCACCTTTTCCTCCCCGTCTCTCTCTCTCTCTCTCTCTCTCCCTCTCCGTCTCTGTCTCCCTCCCTCCCCTGCGCAGCCACTGCCGCTGCTAGCAATGCAAAGAGTCTCTTTGTTTACTCCGCCGCCCGGCTCCGCCCGGCCTGCTGCTGCTGCCGCTGCTGCTGCTGCTGCTGCTGCGCTGCTGCGGCGGCGGCCGGTACCGGTTGCGTCGGCGGCGTGTGCCGTGTGCCCGCTGCAGGGCGGCCAGCTCGGACCTCTCTGTCGCCCCCTCACGGCGCAGCTAACGTGTGCGACAGAGACACACACAGACACACCGTCGGTAATGGTGCTGCACGCGGCACGTTACGGGACGGGGGTGGCGAAAGTCTGCCGTCGACGTCATGGTCAGTGGTCATCCACCGGCGGCCCGCGGGGTGGGTGCGGGGGATGACGGTGACGTAGAGGACCGCCACGCCGACGGGGGGCCGCGCCGGGGCCGCGCCGCCGCCGTTCTGCTCGGCAGGCCCTCGATTACCAGCAGGAGGAGGAGGGGGTGCGGGCCGCGCGGGGGTGTCTTGAGGAACAGCTGACTGGAGCAGCACGGTACTCCAAGCGTAGCGGAGCCGAGCCCACCATCTGTCGCTCCGAGTCATCTCTCTCTCTCTCTCTCTCTCTCTCTCTCTCTCTCCCTGATGCCTTGACGTACTATAACGGGGTGGGGCAGTCACCAAGACATGCTAATGGTTTGACGTCATGCCGCCGCCGTGCCGTACGGAGCGCAATGCAGCGGCCGCGGCGTACGGTCCTCACCTGTCGGCCGCCCGTCACCACGCCAGTCTCCAGTTCACGTCACGCAGTGAACACACTTCTCCTTCGGAAACTTGGATTGAGTCATTCGACGTTTTGCCAAATAAATGCAGTCTGCTTTAGAATAGGGAGAATCTATCTTTTTTATTTGATGATAGTGATGAATTTATTGAAGAAATGATTCCCCGAGCGGTTCGAGTTGGCTTCCACCGCGGCACTGACCGCCTTGTCATCGTCGCACAAACATCCCGTTTGACTCGCTAGCCGCTGCTACGTCGTTTTCGCGCCAAAAACGGGCGCGCGCCGCGCGACGCCGGCTGACTTGGAGTCAACCCCGGTGTGACAATGGCGATAATAACAACCTCCCATACCAAGATATCGCGCGGCCCGGCGGGCGTCGCCTCCCTCCTCGGCCCCGCCCCGCCACCACCCCTCATGCCTCCGCCGCCGCACCGCCGCACCGCTGCTTGCTGTGTGCTTACGTCGGCCGCGCACCGCGAGTTTGTAAATGGCATGACAATAAGACAGGGTCTGGCGGGCAGCCAGCCAGCCAGCCAGCCCGCGGGCGGCGCGGCAGCAGCAGCAGCAGCACGTGTGCCGCCTTTTGTTCTTCCTTCGCTTGTTCTTTTCACCCCCTCCTCTCCTCACGCGCCGTTCGCCTTGATTTGGCGCTCGCGGCGCGTGGCGCGGCGGCGACCTGCGGGGGGTGACGTCGCCGTCGTCGTCAAGGAAAAAAAAAAGTAGTAAACCAGAAAGCAAACCGGGTCATGCGGCGGCGGCGGCGGCGTGCTGCCTGGCTGACGACGGCGGCCTGCTTGTGCTCGTGCGGGACAATGCCACCGACTCGCCGGACGACTCCTCCAGGACCGGCTCGGCGGCCGCCAGGACCTGTCTGTCCGGCGTGCACCGCCGACCGCTGTCTCCGCCGGGCCGCAGCGCTGCACCCTGACTGCACAGACCGGCGCGGGCCACATTCGAGTTGACGGGCTCCTTGGCGTCTCTCGTCCCCCTGCAGATCTGCACCACGCGTGTCTTCGCTACGTGCCCCCGTCGTCGCCGTGGTCTCGGTGACCCCGGAGCAGCCCCCCTGCACGCCGTGGATGAGGTCGGGGGGCGTGGTCCGCGACGACGCCCGTCAGCTGAGGCGCCGCAGCGCTCCGCCGCCGGCGGCGGGTCATCGCCCCCGCCGACCCCCGCCGGCCCCCGCCGGCCTTGGCGCCCGTCTTGAGGCTGGAGGCGCCGGTGCCCGGGCCGACAGCCCCGCCGGCCTTGAGGGCGGACAGCCCCCCGAGCAGGTTGCGTCACGAAAAAGCAGGGTGGTACCTGGGTGGTGGTGTTTTGAAGGCAGTTGACGGAGTGTGGTCGCGGCGTCTTGAGGTGGCGCGTGACGTCACCGGGAACAGCTGTTCGGAATTTCTGGGGTGTTCGAGCCGACCCCCTTCCTACGTCAGTGGGGAGGATCGGGTGCGGAGCGGGACGGGGCGGGCGGGGGAGGAGAAGAATGGAGGAGGAGGCCCTTTCGGGAAAAGACGCCCGTGGATCGGAGCCGGCCCCCGCCTCCTTGCCGCCCGTCTTGAGGTGGCGCGTGACGTCACCGGGAACAGCTGTTCCGAGCCGAGCCCCCTAACCTACGTCACGGCCGTGCCGGCTCTCTTCGGGAGGATCGGGGCGGAGCGGGACGGGGCGGGCGGGGGAGGAGAAGAATGGAGGAGGAGGCCCTTTTAAAAGGCCTTCTTCGGCGCTTCTCTCTCTCTCTCCTTCTGTGTGTCTCTCTCTCCCCCCGGAGGCGCGGCCGTATCTTAAGTGCCCCCCTCCCCCTCCCCCTGCAGCGCCCCGCAAGAGCAGAGCGCCCGGCCCGGAGTTACGTTGCTCCGCACCGCGGCACACTTTTCCGCTGAATGCGCGCCGCGGTGGCGCACCCATTCATTCGTAAGATGCTAATCCTGAGGAGAGGTCCTGAAGGACGTTTCGTTTCCGGGCTGACTCCTGGAAATAAAAAAAAAGAAGAAGGAGGAAAAGGACACGAGAAGGGCGTCATCGTCGTCCTTTTGAAACGGAGCCGGGCAGAGCAGTGGGGCAGAGCAAGGAGAAGACTTCGGAGACAATGACACAGCAGAGATGGAGGAGAAAAGACGGGGGGAGGACGTGCAATTTTCTGTCGCAAGTGCGGACCGCGATGTTCCTTCAAAAAAATTTTTTTTTTACGTATTCCCTCCGCTATGAAAATGCAAATTCCTTGTCAAATTTCCAGCGCTGGAAGAATATTACAACCGGAGGTGGACAATCGTCACACGTCGTTACATCTCGTTACATCCGAGGCAGGGAGGGAGGGATGGAAGGGGAGGGGAGGGGGGGGGGAGCGTTTCTGACAGCACTCCCTCCTCCTCCAGGCACGCGCGCTGGACGCAGCAGATGTTCATCTGTTAGCATTCCACCGCATCCACACACACACACACACACACACACATCCCCAGACACGCGTCCCGGGTAGGTAGGCAAGGTAAGAATAGGGGAGGAGAGGCAGGGGGGAGGGGTAATTTTTAATTCGCCCGACTGCAGCAGCGAGAGAGAGAGAGAGAAAGAGAGAGATGGAATAAGGGAGGGAAAAGACTATAAGAGCTCTACTGGTAGGGGATCAAGGAGAGGTAGAGAGCGGGAGAGAAGAGAGAGAGAAGAAAAGAAAGAGAGTGTAGTGTGGTCGCTGGCCGCGCCCCGCGCCGCCTGCGCCGCCGCGCCGCTTCCATGTGTGCTAATACCCCTGGCTCCTCTCTGTCGTGATGGGATTATATGGCTCTCAATAAAATCGCCGCGGCCGACAAACGCCCGCCCGAAGTCCACGTGCCGCGGTGTAACAACTCGCGAGCGGCCATTTGCGCAGCGCGGGCCGGCGGGGTGCCGCGGGGCTCTTAGTTCCGGCCAACTAGCCTCCTCCTCAATGGGACGGCCAGGAGGCGATCGCACCCGAAGGGACGCGCTGGGTTTGTAACGTGGAACATGAACCGCTACCTTACCCTCTATCCCCCTTTATCGCGGAGGTGTTCACGTTTTATTGTTTTCGATTTTGATGGCGTCGAAGACTTCCGGGGTTCCTCGGGAAGAAATTCGCGATGTGCGCGGCCGGAGGGTTGTCACCATTTCGAGGCATTTTCCGGAAAGGCCGCGAGCCCCGGACGGACTACTTTTGATGCGCTGCGAGATTTACTGCCGCGGCCCGGACCCCGGCCGCCCCCGGCCGCCCCCGGCCGCCCCCGCCCCCCCGCCCCCGGCCGCCCCCCGGCCGCCGCCCCCGCGCCTCCGCTCCGGCCTCTCGGCGGCCGTCCTCCCAAGAAGGCCCCGCCGTGCACCGGTATCGATTAAGGGGCGTCCCCTTTGTACCAGACACGTCTCTGCTGAGCTGACTTCCGCGCGCTTCCGCCCTCGAACAAGAAGAGCGGGGAGCGGGAGGGGAGGGGGCGGCGGGGGACGACGTGTTCAAAAGCCGCCTCCAAGACGGCTCGGCGGCGACGACAACAACCTGCAGAAAAAGCAGTGGCGACACACAAAAGTGCGGGCCCGGCCGGGCGGACGGGGGTCATGGGCGCGGCCAGGGTGCGCACACTGTGTGCACACGGTGCGTGCACACACGGGGCGCACACTGTAGCACCTGAGGGGAGCAGCTGCAGCACGGCGGCGGCGGCGGCGTCGCGACGCCTGTCGTCGCCCCGTATACTATGCAGCGCACTAAACATCTCCACCGCCCCCTGTTACAGCCCGCCGTTGTTGTTTGCCCCATCTCCCGGGTGTCTTCTGGGCGCCTTTCAGAGGTGCGGGGCCAATAATATGGCTTCCTTAACATTGTGGCCCCGTGCCGCACTCGAAGACGCACACAAATAGCTATTGTGGCGGGGGCGGGTACCGCGTTCCCGGTTCCGGTTTGGCCAACAAAAGGCGACGCGCGCACAAGTACTTCCAGGTGCGCCACCCCCCGCAGCAGCAGCAGCAGGGGCAGCGATTCCGGCTCGATCGGGGTCAAGAGTCCGGCAGCAGCGCAACAGTGAAGAGCCTCAAGGAGGCCGGGGAGGCGGCGGCTCGCATCCGGCCGCGCCCAACAAAAGCACGGCCGCCTACGGGAGCGGACGGATCGTATAAATTGGGCGGTAAAGACCTGGGCGCTGTTAAACTGCCGGTTGTGCTTCACTAGAGATATTACGTAACAACCACGCCTCCTCGCGTTCGGGATCTGACACTGTGCGAGAGAGACGGACTGTCCCATTGGGCTGCGGTAGTGCGAGAGAGACGCCCAACAGTCCGTCGCTGACAGGGGGCCCCGCACGGCACCCCGCGGGGGGCCCCGGCCAGAGGCCCGGCCGCCGGCCGGCCGGACGGTCCTTCGGCATCACGCAAGGCGCAGTCGTAGTGTTTCCTGCTGCAGTCGCACAAGGCGGCGTCGGCGGCGGAGCGAAAGAGGAGGAATGAGAAAAGAAAATGGCAGCGTCGGGCAGGTGAGGCCGCTGCCGCCGCTGGGCCCGGGCCGGGACGGCCCGCGTTTCGGTAACAAAAGCGGCCGCCCAGTCGTTATTCCGCAAATCTTCGCCGAGACTTGGGAGACACGAAAACGAAATCAATACCAGCACACGGCGCGGCGGCGACGACCGCACGCCGCAGAAAAGACCCCGAGATGCGTGGAGCGGAGCCCCGCCGCGTGCCGAGTCGTGCCGCATCTGGCCGCGACGCGCACGCCGCCGGCCTGGAGACGAAACGGCACGGAGGAGCGGCGCGTGCGGCGTCGGGAGGCTGCGCAAATACGTCGCGGGTTTATAACGTCGCGGCCGTGGCAGGGTCTGGAGCCGCCGCCTTTTATAAATGCGATAGCGGACTGCGGAGCCGCGCGACCCGCAGCAGCGCGCGCGTCACGCCGTCATATGTCGTGTCCGCGTCAAGCTGTCAATAACCCTTGCCGTCGGACTGGAGCCCCGCCGTGCGGCGCGGCGCGGCGCGGCCGCGGGCTGCCGAGTCAAGATGTCGCCGCCGCACTCGGCGCGCGGAGGCCAACAGCGGACGCCAACAGCGGAGGCCGCCGGAGGCACTCCAATGCACTTCGCCGCCGCCGCCGCCGCCGGCTGTACACACTCACGGGGGACTCGGTGACGTGCGTGGCACGCGGCTCGTCTCGGGTTACGTCTTCATCCCCTGGACGCCGCGCTGCCACCGGCGGGGCCAGGTGGTCAGCGCCGACAGTCCGCCCTCCTCCTCCTCATCCTCCACCACCTCCTCCACCACCACATCCACCATCGCATCCACCTCCTCTACCTCCTCCACCTCATCTCGGAAACGCGACGACTCGGCCAAACAGAGAGGGAAATTATAACACACGAATACAAACAGAAACGCGCGCGCGCGCGGCGGCGTCCCACAAAAGCGAGACGTCGAAAATCCATTACACCTCTCAACGCAGCCGCCCCCACAACAACAACAAGGCGTCCCTTTATTGCTTTTTATATTGTGCTTTTCGGAAACGTAACCAATGCGGGATGCGCTCGGCTGGCCGACCCGATGGCTGGCCGACGCTGCTTCTGCCGGCCGAGGCCGTGGCGGTGGTCAGAGCCCCTCGTTTGTCTCAGCATCACCACCGCACCGCGGCCGCCAGATGCACCAACGTTAGAGCGCCCGAGAAGCGAGCTGACCGGTGAAAACCGCCAGGTCAAATTTGTTAGAAATAAAGGCACATCCGCGGGCGAAAACTTGTTGTTTGAATAAGAGAGCTGGTTAATTCGGCTGAACAAGAAATTATATTAAATCAAAACAGCCAATTTATTTCTTAATTTTGGACAACGTTTAGTGAACACCTGAAATGATCAAAATTTGCGGTGTAAATATTTTTAGGGGTGAATAAACAGCGGCATTCCTGTCTAATAATTTTTCACTTTATTTTTGCGGGTAAGGGTACGACGTCGTAGCAGAAACAGAGCAGCGGCAGACGACACAGGCCGATTACACCGCAGAATGAATGGCGGGAGGGTGAGTGAGTTGGGGCAGGTCGGTCGGCTGCTGCGGCGCAGCTGCCGCCGCAGCAGCCGCGCGTGAGGCGCGCCCGGGCGGCGGCCGCTCCGTGTGGGCGTACGACGCGTACACCAGCACACGCCACGTCGTCGTCGCTCTCGGCGCAAATAGTGACGTCTCTCCTCCCGCACTGTGACATTGCGCACAAAACCTATCCGTGCGCGAAAGGTGCGGACGCGCGCAGAACTGCACATCGCTGTCTGTACGCAGCTGGCGTGTGCGTTGTTGGCAGCAGTGCCGGACCGATGGCACCCCTCGGGCTGCTCTGCGTATTACAATGCTGTAGGCGTAAGGGTTGCGTCAATGCCGGCGTGCCACCCCCCTCGCGGTGCACAATGTGAGGCCGGCCGGCCGCGTGCCCCGCGTCGGGGGCGGCCGGTATGTACGTTACAAATCACCAAGAAAACGCAGAGCGCTGCGGACCCCGGTGACGCTGTACTCGTTGTGCGTGCTGACTCTGCGGGGGAGGCACCGCTCTGCCGGCGACGGCTGCGGCGGCGCGCGGACCTGGCCTCGCGTTACACCCACCTACAAGCAAACGTCCCCGCTGTTCGCACGGAGCGCGGCCGGCTCTCTCCGCCCCGCGCGATTAAGCGCTCTCTCTCCCTGCCATTAACGCGCCTCTGCAAATAACGTGGCCGCGCCTGCTGCATAAAGTCTCCCCGCGGCTTTCGGCCCTCGTTATGCGCGGCGCGTGCGTCGTCGTCTGCTGGCGCCGCCGCTGTTGTTGCTGCTGCTGCTGCGGTGCGAGCCGCTCGTCGCTGACGTCGCCCCGTGGACGCGAGCTCGATATCTCGGTGCGCTAATCATGGCGTCAAACAAAGGTGTCCGGGGAGGCGGACATCTGCCGGCCGCCACCTGGTGCCGGCCGCGCCGCCGCCGCCGCGCCGCCGCCCCTCCACGACCCACACTCCCCCGCGCGGCGTCCACCACAGCCTTCCTTCCAGTAAGTCCGCCCCGACCGCGCCCGTTTTCCCACAAACACCGCCGGAAGCGCGGGTGGTGGCGGCGGCGGGGACCCGCGGGAACACCGCCTCCCTCAGCGAACGCTCCGCCGTGCGAAATCGAATGTGTGTGTGTGTCCGTCGCGATTTTCGGTGGATTTTCGGGCGCGGGAAGGGGTGGCCGATAATCAGGTCGCGATTGTGCCGCCGCCGATCATCGCTCCACTTGGCAGCGGTCCGCAGGGCTCCGCTGGGCTCCCCCGCGAACACCGCGGCGCTGCGGCGCTCCCACGGGAGGGGAGGCTGTGAGGATGGGGGCGGCCGGCAGCACTGCCACACCTACCCGCCGTCAGGGCAGGCCGATGAGGGTGCATACCGCTGTCGCTGTCGGGGTCAGCGGGCCGAGATGCAGGAGTGAGAGAGAGAGAAGTGGAGGAATACGTCCAGAGAGAGAGAGAGAGAGAGAGAGCGAGAGACAGACAGACAGAGACAGAGAGGGATAGAGAGTCTATCGGTTTCGCGCTCCTATGATGCAGGTCCCGGGGGTTCCAGCAGTCGTTCCAGAGGTTCGACGCATGGGCCGGGCCATGCGGGCTCGTGCTCCATCAGGAGTAGAGGAGTCGGTACCGCAGTGTCCCTGCCGGCTGGACACTTATCTGGCTGTCGCGCTGTCGCCCGCCCGGCGGGTGGCCCAGACGGTGTACATGACGCCGCCCGGGCGTCGGGCTCGCTCGGAGGGTTTGACAAGTCCAGGTGTCCTTTCCCTCCCCCCCGGCTCGTGCTACGGGCGTAGCGGCCGTGCCACCCCCCGGCCCGGTCCTGCCAGTGTGATCAGCTGCGGGCGCTAGCGGCGCGGCAGGCGCTGCCAGGCGCTGCGCAGCCGTGCCGTGCTGTGTTTGCCGGCCGGCCGGCCAGACGCCCATATATCCCCCGGCATCTGCAGCCGCGTCCGACTTCATGAGAGCGTCGGTGTCGCCGCCGCGGGGTGCGTCCCGTGCGGCCCCACGCGGCCCCACGCGGGGCCCACGCAGGCCCGCACGGTCCCCAGGCCTGCCGGGGGCCGCCGAGACCGTCGTGTTTGTTCACGGCTCCGCGTCACATCCTCCGGAGGAAATGAAAAAAATCACACGACCGTGCGGAGCGGCGGAAGTAGACACGCGGCGACAGGGCGGGTGAGATCCGGGTGTCAAATCAAATCAACTCCGTCTTGGAACTTTTGTGAAATATTTGAATTTTCTTGCACCACGGTAAAGTGTAACCGGGCACACTATTCTTTTTTTGGTCGTCGACTACATTTTTGTCGAAAACTCGAAGCCAGGCGCCATAACGCGCACGGAAGCAAGACGCGGTGTGTGTACTCACTCACCCTTCAGCGGCGGCCGCGTTCCCAGGCCGCGGCCGCACACCCCTTCGACCCTCACCCCTCGGCGGCCCCGCCCGCGCACAGCCTGTTGGAGTGCAACGCCTCACCTGTGGAGCACAAGAAGGCCGAGATCAGTGGAACGTAACCAAAAGTAGCATAGTGCGGCACGGCGGCGGCGGCGGCACCGGCCGGGACAGGTGGGCGGTGGTGAGCGCGCGGAGGAGGCGGGTGGAGGGCCGGGGCCGGAGCCGCGCAACAGGAGCGTGTCCCAGGGGAGGCCAGCGGTGTCCGGCGCTAACAGACTTACAAGAAAATACTATTTGCAGCTTCGGTATACATTATTTTTGTTAAAAATTTTTTTTAAAAATTAATAGGACGTGTTATTGGCACGGCCGCCCCCCTCCCATCACCCGGCCGAGGAGGTACCGGTCTTGACGGGGCCGGAGATGGGCACCAGAAGCCCCGGAGCGGCGTCACACAGGTGGTGTCACCGGACGGCGACGGCCTACTTATGAGGGCGGGGCCGTCCACAAATGACGTGACGCCCACCGCCTGTTACGTCGATCGCGGACGGGCCGTTCGGAACCACGGCAAGGAGGCGTCGGCCGGCCGGCCGGCCATCGACAACGTCAGAAGCCCCCGCGCCGCGCCGCCCCCCCATAAGCCCGGTGATGAAACTGCAGCGCTAAGCACACAAAGCGCGGCCCACAATGGGCACCGTCTCTCTCTCTCTCTCTCTCTCTCTCTCTCTCTCTCTCTCTCTCTCTCTCTCTCTCTCATTGCACCGGATCTGACCGGACCCTGGCTGGATTACAAGTTAGGAGGGACCAAGATACCGCTCGCGGAGCGAGGGAGAAGGAGAAGGTGGGGGGGGGGGGGCTCTGTAATTCCGCGCTGCCGGAGGCCCTTTCTGTGTAAGGAGCTTGCGGCCTTTCTGAACGCGGCCCCGCAAGCAGGAGACGGGAGGTGGTGGAGGGCGGCTGGGCCGGGAGGCAGCACAAAGTACTCGCGTTCAGTCTGACCGGGTTTCCTGTTCGGCCCCACTCGCTGCCGTAAGGGATGGCAGCAGGGCACGGCAGTCGTGTAAGGAGAGGGAGTGAACGGGCAGGGAGAGTGAGAGAGAGAGAGAGAGAGAGGGAGAGAGAGGGGAGAGAGAGAGAGGGAGAGAGGGTGGTGCTCGGCGGGCCGTGTCACCTGCTTGCCATGCCTGCACCCATAGCGTTCACCCAGCCCGCCCCGCCTCCGCGAGGGCTCAGCGGACCAAGCCGTGCCCCGCCGGGACCAGGACTTGCCGTACCGGAACTCTCTCATTGTAACCACAACTACGGAGCTTCCGGTCTGGCCGCTGTGGGTGCTGCTGCCGCCTCCGCCGCCGCCACCGCCGCTACCGCCGGCCCCGCTGCTGCTGCTGCTTCTACCGCCGCTGCCGCTTTCGCAGACTCGCTCCCTCTTCTCCCCGCCGCGCTTCCTCCCCCGAGTTGTGCGTGAAGATGCTTCCGGGCCAGGTAGAGGTACTTACAGGGCATGTGCGCGGCCGCGGGGGCGCCCAGCGCGCCCAGCCCCCCCTGCCGGGCTGCAGCGCGTGTCGTGCGGGCGGCCTCCTGGCCCAGCGCGTCTAGAGAGACTCGGAGAGTCAGCCTCTCTAACCGCTCCTGACCGTCGGAGGGACACCTCGGGACATAAATATGAAACGGTGGGCGGAGGGGCCTCGTGCCCGCAGGGGAAATAAAAACCGTAAGACGCGCGCCCCGAAGCTCGGCGTCAGCGGCGCCCGGGAGAGAAGGAAGGAGGAGGGCAGGCGGCAAGGAGAAGGAGAACGCGAGTAAATAATACGAAAATAAGAAAGAGAGGAGTAACAAAGCAGAGTGAGAGGGCGGGGCCCCCCCGCTTTTGTAGCCAGAAGGACCCGCGGCGTCACATTTCCCCCTCACTTTTCACTGCGAGGCCGATACAGAGTCACGTGGCTGCAACCCTTTGGGGCCGCCAGCGTCTTTGTATGCGCGGCTAACGAGTGGTGCGCGCGCGGCCCGGCGCGCTTGTAGCCAAGGCTTGGAGCCAAAAGATGTAGCCAAGGCCTGCAGCCAAGGCGAGGCTTGTAGCCCGGGGGCGGACATGAAGGCGCCCGGGTTACATCTACTTACAACTGTCAGAAAAGTGTCGACAAATCCAGTTTGCTCAGTCGATTTGACCAATTCGTTTTTGTCGTAACGACTAATATTTACTGAACATAACGAAATTAAAGTCGAAAATTGTAAAATTCAGCTGCTAGTTTAGTTGCACATTAACAATATCGATTTTGCCGATTTTTTTTTTAAAACTAACTTGCTATGTTTCCGAAAACTGTTCTTCGTCTCTGACAAATAAAGTCGAGTTGACAACAATTTGTTTGACAGAGACAGGCAAAAACGAAAACAAAAAGATTGTGCGCGTGTCGGTACTAGATCCCGATGCCACATTATTGATACCCGGTTCCCATATGCCACGGGGGAGGCACGCGTGGCCCCCCAGGTTTTAGTAATTACTCTGTTCCGGGTCCACTCCCCCCCCCCCCCCCCCGTCCGCTCTGCTACTGCAGCTGAGACCCACCGGAGGAAAGAAAATTAATAGACCACTCTCTTATATCCCCCGTGAGGTAGCAGGCCAGTAATGGCTGCGGGGCCCCTTATGCCATTTACGGTTTTAATTTTCCTGTCCACCTCTTCTCTTTCTCTTTTTTTTTCTTTCTTGCCGGCTTTGGTTAACTAGGCAGGCAGGCAGTCGAGGCAGCCAGTCCCGACAACCCTTCCACACGCGCCGCCCTGCTCATTATCGCAAAACACGCAGCAGACGACGCAGCAGACGACGCTGTCAAAGGGGAGGCGTAACCTGCACTATCCGCAGCGCGCTCTGTGTCAAGAGCGTCTAGTGCGCAGTGTCTCAGTGGCGGAAAAAATAGTAATGAAATACCAAAAGAAGAAGAAGAAAGTGACGACTGTGCGTGAGAGTGAATGGGAGCAGAAGGCAAACAGCATTACTTGATGCGAACTTTCGTCGAGCGCTCAATACTTTTCTCATCTCGGCGAGTTTTATTTCTCGCGGAGCGCCGCCGCCACCGCCACCCGTCGCTCCCCTTTTCTTCTCTCAACCCTCTCTGCACTGTCTTACTCACTTTTGCTGCGCCCATTCAAGCTATTCGGCTGCCTTGCTCCGCTCCCAGAGCCTATCTCAAACAAGACTGTCTTGAGCCGCGCGCGAGAAAGAAAGAGAGAGAGAGAGAGAGAGAGAGAGAGAGAGAGAGAGAAAGGGGAGATCCGGGGCTTCCCTCTTTGTCCGGCATGGGGGGTGCAAGCAGTCCGCGCGGCTGCGTGCGAAAAAAAAAAACTGGGCGCCGTCTATGAAAGGGGCAGAGACACGGCGGTGTACCCGGACGCGGCCCGGCGGCAGGGAGAGCGTCGTGTCGGCAAAACAGGCCGCGCGACTGGCTGCCAATCTGCAAATGGGGCGTCAAGGGAGTGCGACAAGGACGGGCGGCAAGTCTTGTTCTCTGTCCCACTCCCACCCCCCCTCTCCTTCGTCTTGTTTTGTGCGAACCTCGCGTATTTGCGGACGGAACATAGTAAGAAATCGATTTTTTTTAAAAAGTGCCAAACGACGTGACGGAATAGAATGGCGATGTGACACGACAACGTCAGCGTCAACAAGCCGGCCGTGCGTTACCATTCGCGACGCAGTTTGCGGGAAACTAATGAGCTCAGTCTAAGGAAGTCCGGGCGGCCTGCCGAGGTCGCCGTCGTCGGAGGGAGGGGTCTTGGCCGTGATAAGGGTGTGCTCGATAGGGCGCCGTGCCAGAGCCGCGAGGAGGCCGCGAGGAGGCCGGGGGAGGCCGGGGGAGGCCGAAGGAGGCCGGAGAAGGCCCCACCAAGACGAGAAGGGTGGCGGGCTGGCAGAGAGACAAAAGGACCGTAGCGCCCAGGGCCAGCTTCTCTGCGGACGCGGGGGGTGCCGGAGATGGCTCCGGGGATAGGAGAGGATGGGGAAGAGGAAGAGGAAGGTAGAGGAGAGAGAGAGAGAGAGAGAGAGAGAGAGAGAGAGAGAGAGAGAGAGAGAGAGGGGGAGAGAGCGAAGTCGAGCCCTGACCACCTCCGAAACACCGATGACACTGCAGACGACGGCCAATTCGAGTGGAAGAAAACGCACGCGTACACCCCCCCCCCCTTCCACACACACACACACACACACACACCGAGCAGACGGGTGTATATCGCCGTCACTTCTTCCGGGTTGTCACATCAAGTCGGCGCGGTGACGGGCTTTAGCTGGCTTGCACGCCGTCAAGGTGTCTGAGTGTGTGTGTGTGTGTGTGTGTGTGTGTTCGTGTGTGAGTGAGTAGGCCGTCGTACAGTATTTGCACACGACGTCGCCAGTGTGTGTGTGTGTGTGTGTGTGTGTGTGTGTGTGCAAAAGAGTTTCGCCACTTGCGGCCTCGATCCGATCTGCACACAGACGTGAAGAAAAGGCCGCGGAGGCGACAGTGTTGACGATAATACCTTTAGCTGTACTTATGGCCGGCGTCTGCTGCTGCTGCTGCTGTGCCTTTTTTTTTTTGAGGACAAAAGTCGTCGTCACCGACACTCCTCTGTGTGCGTGTGTGTGTGCGTGTGTGTGTGTGTAGATTGCGATACGAATACTATAAGACAAGAAGGCTTGTGGTGCGGAGGGGACGCTGACAGGGCCGGAGTACTACACCACACCCTATTTGCATATGTGTGTGTGTGTGTGTGTGTGTGTGTGCCCTTTCCCCTGTATCCAGCTGAGCCGGCGGGGCGGCTGGCTGGCTGCGGGGGCTGCGGGGGCTGCGAGGCCCCTGTGACTCCTTGGAGACTGTGTGTCGCCGTGCTCCCACATGCCCTTTCCTCCTCCTCCCCTCGCACTACTCGTCTATCTTGCCGAGCACGGCGGCGGCGGCGGGGCTGCGGCGGGGCGGCGGCGGGGCGGCGGCGCTCGGACGACAGAGAGATACCGCGCCACCAGTAGTGCCCTTGTCCCTCTAGCTGGCCTGCCTAGCCTGCCTAGGCTGCCTAGCCCCGTTGGTGCACCGTCAGCAAAACCGCCGCTGCCGCCGCCCCCGCGGCTTTTGTCTTCAACTGTTTACGCTCCTTTTCCCGGGGATGCTGCACGCCCTGAAGGTTCGGGAGACAGAGAGAGAGAGAGAGAGAGAGAGAGAGAGAGAGAAGGCGAAGAAGGGAGCGAGAGGGAAGTATTGAAAATTAAAATTCTATAAGAGACAAAAGTGAGGTTTCAAAAATTTCAATTTTAATTAATTAGTTATCTAAAAGGACTTGACACACGGCAAAGAGGGAGAGATAGACGGAGAGAGAGGGGGGGGGGGGGAGAGAGAGAGAGGCCCACCTGACCCGTATCGTTCCCCTCGTCACACCCACAAGACGACATTAAGCAGCTAAGCCCTGGCAGCGGCAGGGCAGGGGCCTAACGACAAGGTGCAGCGGGAGCGTGGCGACGGCATCTGGCGGGCGGAGGCCGGCGGAGGCCGGCGGAGCCCTCGTGGAGGCGGACCGGACCCATAAGGCTCACTGGCCTCGGGGCCCCAGGCCCAGGACCATCTGCCTTCCACCTCCCCCCCCCCCCCCTCTACACACACACACATACAGGTCCGGCGGCGAGGCCAAGACGATTGAATCCAGCGGCTTATATTTATAAGACACTCCGGCTGGTAAATCATATTCTTCTCCAAGACCCTTGCGCACTTACTTACTCGCGGCCCAGTGCGCCCCGCAGGTGGCGGGGCACCCCGAGAAAGCACTCACTGCACGCAGCAGGTAAGGCGTTATGTCCGGGACGGAAGCCAAGGAAGAGAGGCCGGGTCTTGGAGGAGAGAAAACACACGCACACGTACGGTCTTCCAAACATCTGTTGCTTTTACCTTTCCGCCCTCCGCACTCACACACACACACACACACACACACACACACACACGTGAGGTGTTTCCTCCCCCTTTTAATACATCTGGTGTGTGTGCGGCGCGGCTTATTAAATAATGTATCCAATCCAAGCAGACCGTCCCAAGTGGCCAAGGCGCTGCGTATTTATTCCCACTAAGTGCCCCCCCCCCCTACCGCCTCCTCTCCCGACGGCCCCACAAAACGTCTTGGCAGCACCGTGTGTGTGTGTGTGTGTGCGCACCCCTGCGGTTCCTCGGCTCTTTACCCCCGACCGGGCTGCGGGGGTGGAAGAAAAGGGAAAGGGGATGACGGGGGTGGGGGGGATATATAGTGGCCCAGTGAGTATCGCCATCAGCATCTCGACGGGGCCTGCTGCTGCTTTTCTTAAACCACTTCCTCCTTCTCTGCCCCCCCCCCCCTTCCCTTCCATGTCCTCGCCGCGCCCCTCGTATCATTGTCTTGGCGCGCCTTTCTCTCTCTTTCTCTCTCTCTCTCTCTCTCTGTCTCTCGCAGAGGCCCGCACACCCCCGCAGCGGGGCGGCGGCGTAGGGTCCCGGATCGGCGGCCGGGGGCCGGCGAGGCCGCGCCGGCCCGCGGCGGGGCGAGTCGGTTGGATGTAAGCCATCAGTTCCTTCATTTTTCTCCCGGGGCGGCGGCAGCGGCGGCGGCGGCGGCGGGCGGCGGCTGTCACGCCGCTAAGTGGCTCCCGGATGCGCCGACTTATGCGCGTTTACCGCCCGCCGGCAGCAGGGACGCGGGGCCGCGATGGTGTGGCCCTCCGTGGAGGGGGCGGGCGGCGAGGATCAGCGGGCGCGCGCTCGTCCTCGGTGACCGGTGCTGGGCGCGCGCGGAGCGCCCCGACCAAGACGACGACGATGACGGCGACCTCGTCCGCCTCACGGCCCCGCTCCCCGGTAAGCCCCGGCACAGCCCCTGCCTGCTCCCGCCCCTCCGGCAGCACGACAGCACGGCGCGGGGGGTGGCGGGGCCGGCCGGGGGTTAATAGCCCGGGTAACGTCGCCAAGACGGCGGGGGAGGCCGCGCCGGCGACTCAGGAGGGCGCCGGGCTCAAACACTTGTTGCCGCCCCCGCCGGCCTGATCGCCCCGGAGCTCTGCGCCCGCCAGCCCTGCCGCCTAAGCTCGAGGGGGAGAGGAGAACACGGCCAGTAAGCCGCGTCCGGGAGTCACCGCACCGCCGCGTCGATTGTCGTTTGTTTGTCGTCCACCGGGGGCGGGAAGGGAGAATGCTTTATTCGCACGCTGCGGCGGCGGTGGCGGCGACGCTGACGTCACACTGGCCGCGTCAAGTCACGCACCTGCGGACCCGTGGCCGCGCGGCTTGCGGGGGGTCCGGGCGGCCGGCAGCGCCGCACGCACGCCGCCGCCGCCGCCAGAGGAAGTGCTGCTGGGCCGGACCAGGGCGTTATCGGGCCCGCGACGTCCACTTCCGCCCGTCACGGTGCTCTTCCGGTCCAGCCTTATGGATTTCCGGCCGGCGCCGCCGCCGCGGCGCCGCGTCGCGAGAGTGTGACGCGAGGGGGGAGGGGCCGCGGGCCGCGGGCCGCGGGGCTGTGGCCGCGGGCCGGGCCCTGTCGGCTCCCGGCGCCTCCGGTCGGCTCTGATCTGCATCTCCGGTGCGGCTCCCCGGGGGGCCAGTCTGCCTGGCCGTGCGTTACCGCTCGGTGCCGGGCCGGCCGAATGTGAGGAACCGGGGCGCGGAGGCGGCGAATAAACTGTGTTGTGTACTGTAACTGCAGTGGGCGCGAGATGATGGTGCGCAGCATCCGGTGCCGGCAGGGCAGGGCTGGGCAGGGCTGGGCAGCGCAGGGTCCGTGTCGCTCCCTCCCACTTCACCTCATCTCTGACTGCCGCTGCCACTGGACCCGCGCGCCTGTCGCGGAGGAGGGAGGGGGGGCTTCGCGGATGCCTGGCGACGCTAATGGTGAACGGACGTTGAGAAAACTCATCATGGCGCCTCTCTCTCTCTCTCTCTCTCTCTCTCTCTCTCTCTCTCTCTCACACACACACACACACACACACACACGTCGGGAGTGACCATGAACCGGCCAGTGTCCGCCCAGCATCAGCAGCGGCAGAGAGATCATCGGGCCCCAGCCAGGCAGAGCGAGACGAGACGAGACAACAGCTTCTCGCTCTCCGCTCAGCGCTGCCGCTGCCTCCAAATCATGCCGCCTCCCACGCAATGCCGCCGACCACCGCCGCCGCCCAGCAGATCCTACCGCGCAGATTGCGTGTGTGTGTGTGTGTGTGTGTGTGTGTGTGGCCGCGAGCCGCTAGACCACCCTGCTGCCTCTCTCGCACTCACGGGGGGACGGCGCCCCGTAGCAGGGGGTGAGAGAGAGAGAGAGAGAGAGAGAGAGAGGCAGATAGTCTGCGAAAAGAGCCGCGCCGACCGCGAACCCATAGTGAGCCGCCGCGGTCGCGGAAAAAATGTGTGTAATGACCGGGAGCAATCGGAGTGGATCTCAGTAGCGAGAGAGAGAGAGAGAGAGAGAGAGAGAGAGAGAGAGAGAGAGAGTCGACGACCCTCGCCTATGCAGGGAAGTGTGCGAGAGAGAAAGAGAAAGGGTGAGAGAGAGAGAGAGAGAGAGAGAGAGAGAGAGAGAGAGAATGAGAGAGAGAGGTGGCGGATGCGGTGCGCCCTGTTTGGAACGGCGGCATTCCCGCGCACACACACTCCAGCACACGGCACCCAACACACGCACACACACACACACACCAAAAAAGTCGCTGTCGTTCCCAAGGACGGAGAAACTCGCTCATTCCTGCTTATCTGCTGCGTGCCGGCCGGGTTCTCATGCCTCGATGGCATGAGAAATACGAGAAATTAAGCGCGCAGGCCGCAGGGGGGGCGCCGGCCGTTTTTATTTCTCGTTTGACTTCCTGTCGCAGCAACGGCGGCGGCGGCGGATGCTCAACATGCGACACCTCTCGGCACACAGTTCCCACTTCCTTAATGGCGCGGGTAAACAAAGCCTCGGCGACGGCGACGTCGGGGGCCTGCCGGGGGGCGGCCGGGGGGCGGCTGCTGGAGCACACGGCACACCTTGAGGAAGGCTCCGGGCTGCGAGCCCCGCGGCGCGGTGTAAACAAACGCTTAGCCGTGCTCTCCCTCAGGAGCAGAGACTTCTGCCGCGGCACAGCACGGCACTGCGTTTGCGGCCTCCGCCGCCCCACAAAGGACAGCCAGGCGGACACAAGTGGAGCGCAGCCGGCATAATCTTGGGGGCCGTGAGCCGCCGCCTCCGCCGCCGCCTCCGCCGCCGCCGCCGCAGCAACAGCTCCTGTGCGTCTTCTTCTTTGATCACTGCTCTCTTGTCTTGCCCCGGGCAGCCGGCCTCCTTGAAAAGATGAACAAGGCCGTGTCGGCTGCTGCTGCGGCCGTGTCACATCGCCGTGCTCGCCGCCGCCGCCGTCATCACCCTCGCCCTCTAGCCGCCGCCGCGCCGCCGCCTCCCCTGTCGCCACCGCGCCGCCGCGGTCCGGTCGATATACCCCGCGCGCGCGGACACCTCCGCCGGGAGTTGGTTTTTTTTTGCGCTGTTCACAAACGACGTGACGCAGCCGGCGTAGCAGCGCGGGGTATCGACCGCACTGCGGGGGATGGACACGTCGATACCGCCGCCGCGGTACGTAGTTTACGGACGGTCCCCCTGACGTCACGTGATCTGCAGCCGGCCCAGTAGGGATTGGTCCGACGCCAAAACGCTGTCTGCCGGCGGTCGACCCTTCTGGCCTCTGGCCGCCTCTGGCCGCCCCCGGTCCGGCGGGGCTGGGGCCGGGCTGGGCTCCGGGTGGCGCCGCCGGGCCCCTGCAGGCTGTCTTAGGATGACCACCCCGGCGGCAGACTCCGGCAGGCAGACTCCGGTCAGCAGGGTGCGTCTCCGGCGCCCAGTAAAAGTGCGGGATAATTCAATTAGGTAGGCCTGATGGGCCGTTCCCTTTTCGGGTCCTCTGCAGGATCACAGGCTGCGTCCTTGGCGGCGGCCTCTCTCTGTCTGTCTCTGTCTCTCTCTCTCTCGCACAGCAGCAGGGCAAAGTCATCGGGCGGAGTGACGGAGACACAAACACACAACTCGTCCGCTGCTGCTGCTCCTGCTGCTGCCGCCGCTATCTCGGGAACCGCCCATACTATCTGCGAGGCTGTGTGGCGCCTGTCTCGGCCTGTCTCTGGCCTGCCGCCGCAGCTGCCGCCACCGCGGGACACTCCGTGACAGAAAACACAAGCCGAGGGCGTCATTTTCCCAGGCAGAGATAGTGCGTGTGTATGTGTGTGCTGAGCGTGTGTGTGTGTGTGACCCGCAGTAATTAGCTTCCAAAAACTAGACGACCACCGCAGTCGGCACGGCAGACACGTTATCGGCCTTCGCCTTCGGCCTCAGCCTCAGCACGGCGTCGGCGGCGGCCGAGGCAACGTGAAACACGTGTGGCACCGCCGGGGCCGACTCCTTCCAGTGCAGACCGCACCGCCGCGGGGCACGTACGTAAACACAGTGCACTTGTAGTGTACTCTGCGGGGGTGTTAATCAAAGACGCACAAGGCGCGGAGGGACGGGCCGCGGGGCCGAGGGGCCGAGGCGGCGGCGAGGAGCGGCGAATTCTCGGGGGAGAGAAAGTGTAAGCAGCGCCAGATGCCAATCCGCGTGCCTGGGCCGGGCCGGGACAGCCCCGCATAGGCCTGCCTCGGGCCTCTCTCTCTCGCTCTCCCTGCCCGTCCACACCCTTGCCTCTCCCCTCTCTCTCTCTCTCACACACACACACACATGCTTGAGGGTCGGGTGCCGATGTCCGTCCTCCCACACGGCCCTGCCCCGCCCTGGGCATCTTCACCAGCGTAGCATTTCGGCGCCTGGTAATTTCGTGCTCGATTGGAGCGCCGCGCCGCCCGCCCCCGCTCACCCTTGAGACGGACGGGCCACGGGCCGCCACCGCCGCCGGCGTCTCCTCTCCTTCCACGCCCCCCTCCCCCCTCTCTCGATCGGCATGTGTGATACAGCCCCCCCCCCTCCCATCCTCCCTCCCCCGCCCATCGGCCCCCGCCACCGCTGTTGGGGGTCGCCAATGGATCACCTCAGATTCAATTAGATTAGATGCGATTTGATTAAGGAGGAAGACGCAAGGCGATGTAACGCGAGGCGGTGGTCTGGCCGGGGAAGGCGGCGCGCGGGGAGGGGGGGGGGGGGGCGCTGAATGGGGCTCCTAATGTGGTCCCCCGGGGCCGGGCCGGGGCCCGCCGTGCGGTGCGGCGTCGCTTACCGTACGCTGCTGAGACACAGTCGGCGCGACGCTGCTGCCGGAGGGTGAATTACCTGCGAACAGAAGAGGAGCGGGGCGGTGAGAGTGGGACGCAAGAAGTGTGCGGTGCGGGCCAAGTCTGCCGGCGGCGAACCGGTCCAGAAGGCGCTGACGTCACGGCGGGGGTTCTTGCGCCGAATAGTTTACCGTCGGGGGAAAAATGAACGGCAACGACTGCAGAGTGGGGGAGGCATGTGTGGCACGGCGCGTGCGGCGGCGGCGGCCCAGGCAGCAGAGGCAGCCGCCGTGCGTCCAATCGGCCCATTAAAAGTACGGGGGCGCTGGGCCCTGCTCGGCGCGGCCGCGGCAGCCGCAGGGAACTATTCCGATTTGCACGGCCCAGCCGCCCCGCCGCCGCCTCCGATCCGTGCCTGCTTGAGGAGGTGGTGGCGGAGGAGGAGGAGAAGGAGGAGGAGAGGATACACCAAAAAACAGGCGAGAGAGGAGGGAGGAGAACAGAGAGCCGTGAGGTGGAATGAGCGGCAAGTCTTAGCGCGCGGCGAACCAGCCTGAATGCGAAATGTGCGATTGGGTTCGGGTCGGCGCGAGGCTAGGCGCGGTTTAAATCTGCCGCCGGCGATCGCCTACGTCCCGCCGCTGACCCCCCGCCGCGTACCCTTCAGCCCTTCTCCTTCCTTGTGGCCGTACAAGTGCCCCCTCTGCCCCCCCTCCCTCTCCTCCGCCCGCCCCTGCGGGGGCGGCGCGGCGGCGGTCGAACAATGTTGCGATGTGGCGCTCGGGAACAACAACGACGCCACCAATCGGGCGCCGCCATCTCGACTCTCATCGTCAGTGTCGCTTAGTGTCCGCGTACACGGAAAGGAGAAAAAAAAAGTGTCAGCTAATGACACGAAAAATAGTGGAGCGGCACGAGTTGTATACTTGACACGTGTGTGTGTGTGTGTGTGTGTGGCCGACGTCAGCGTGTCTAGCCCTGCCCGCGTGCTTGTCCTCCGCCTCGCGAAGGTCACGACAGATACGCTCGCACTTCGATACCGCTCCGTATATCGATACCACATCGAGCCGCACTCTAACTTCGATACCACCACACGCACGGCGAGCGCCTGCCAACAGTAAGACGCTTGTTTGCTGCGTGGCGGCCGGCCGGCCCCCCGCACGGTACGGGGGGATCAGATAGTCGTAGAGCCGCGCGGAGGCCGCAGAGGCCGGCAGCAGGCCGCCCGCCTACTAGCCGGCCGTATAGCTGGCGTCGCACACGCGAAGCCTGTCGATCAATACTGTTTGCGCCGCGCGGTTATCTCAGGCCGCCAGCAGATAAGACACACGGGGTAACCAACCACACCCTCCTCGCGGGGGGTCCGCCGCCGCCGCCCCTCGCAGGGCAGCCGGCGGCCGCGGGGGAAGCGGCGGCAGCGGCGGCGTAATATTCACCGGGAAACGCGGAATTATTTGTCATCCTCGGGAGGAGGAGGTTCGCGGCCGGCACGCAGCGGCGGCGGCAGCCCGGGGGGCCGGCGACACGCGCAGGGGCACCAACCTCTGCGCGCTGCTGTGTGTGTGTGTGTGTGTGTGTGTGTGTGTGTGTGTGTGTGTGTGTGTTCCCATTTCCTTCCAGCGCTCCCCGCCGCAATGCGATGTCGCGTCATGGGCTTTACTTATTTTGTACGGCGCGGCCGGAAGCCGCATGGGATGGGTGGTGCCGCTGCCGCTGCCTGCAGGCCGGGCAGCGGTAGAGGAACAGGATGCCCGCGGGCCGGGCAGGTTACCGGGCGCCCTGGACCGTGAAGCAGCCCGTAGGAGCGCGGAGTGGCCGCCCCACCACGCCGCGGCCGCCATGAGCCGCCATGGGCCCCGCGGCCGCCGCGTGTCCGCGCCTTGGGGCCGGCCCCCCGGCAGGCCCCCGGCAGGCCCCCACCGGGTCATCGGGGGGCTCCCATTGGGTGACGTCGTGCCGCCCGGCCGCCGCTCGGCCGCCGCTCGGCCCCCGCTCGGCCCCCGCCTTGGTGGCCGCCGCGCTCACGAAGCACGTAACTCCCGCGGCACCCGATCGTTCTCCGTGGCGTCTGCAGACCGGGGCGGCCCTAGAACGGCGGCCGCCGCGTTCTAGATCCGACCGGATCGAGCGCGGCGCGCGGCCCCCTCCGCCCGGGTGCGTGACGCCCACGGCACGGCGGCCGGAAGTCGGACAGTTTTTTTTTTTATTTCGCCCGCTCTCCGGAATCGTCCCTGCGCGGCGCACATCGTCAACAAAACGGCCGTCGCTCGGCGCTGCCCCCGGAGCCCCCGCAGCCCCCGGAGCCCCCGCGGCCCCGCGCGGTGCCTTTGCGGTGCTCACGAAGGCCTCGACGGTCATCAGCTACACCGCGGTCCTGGGGGAGCGCCTGCCGGGCGGGCAGCCCCGGCCGCCGCACGCACGCGTGGCGCGCGGGCCGGCCTACCCCGGCACCCGCGGGCGGCGGGCCCGGCGCTACCCCGCGCGCGGGGACACCTCGGGGACGACACACCTCCTGCGAGAGCTGCACGCCGACGGAGGGGGGTGACTTGCCCCGAAAATGTCGAAGATGTCATAATCGCGATGTTTTAAAGTTCGGAAAGTTTCACAGATTCTAAAACAATTTCGCGCGTCGGAGATACTCTTTTGCGGCGCGACTTCTCACACGTTATCCGCTACGTTGCCGCACCACGCGAACCCTCGTTCTCCTCCTTCCGTTTTCGAGCCTCGGATGGAAACACCTATTCCTCTCTCTCTCTCCCCCCCCCCCCCCCCGGAAGCGCGGATCGGAGTGGCGCCCTCCGCGTGCTCTCTGAGCAGGCCGTGCCGCCGTGTCGCCGCCTGACGTCAAGCTGATGACGGCCGCCTGCCGATTGCCATCGCTGCAAGTGTCCTTCCTCACAACAACTGTCACGTAGCGGCGGCGGCGGCAGCAGCAGCGGCGTCGGATCACACCAGCGGACGCCTTTTTTTTTCCGGCCTGGCAGACGATCAACGAGAAATAATACCCGGCGCGTCAGGCAGGCCGTGGCGCCGCCGCCGTGGCGTCCCGGACAGCTCGGCTCCCGACGCGCACGGCGCACGGCGAGATGGCGGTGCCGCGATACCGGGCGCACGCTCCGCAACAAAGTCTGCCGGCGGGCAGCGCGGCGCACCTGCCGGCCGCGGACGCACTTCGATCGCCTCGGGTGTATCGACCCCTGACCCGACCGACCCCCCCGGGGGCCGCCGCTGCCGCCACCGCCGCGAGGCGCCGCGAGGCCACTCCCCTCCCGGCCGATGCCTTAGGGCTCGGCGGCGGCGGCGGCGGCGCCCCGCCTCCTTGGTGATCGGCGCCGCCGGCCAAGGAGGCGGCGGTCAGCGAGTCGGACGGCCGGCCGGCCGGGGGCCGGCGGGACCGTGGCGGCCGGCGGCGGGAGGGGGGGAGGGGGGCCCGCGCTCGCCATTGGCGGAGACCATCGGCCCCCCTCTCCTCCTCCGCGTTGTTGGGCCCCTCGCAGGTGGTCCCCGTTCCCCTTCACCTCCCGTGCCGGCCTCGACGCCCCTCCCTCCTCTCTCTCTCTCTCTCTCTCTCTCTCTCTCTCTCTCTCTCTTGCTGCCTCTCTCTGTCCCTCTCTCTATCTCCCTCTCTCTCCGTCTCTCTCGTCTGATGACTTTGCGTGGGGGGCCGCGCGTTCGTATAGACCGATTTGACCTTGAGTCGGCTGGTTGCAGGCCGACTGGAGCAGCGCGCGAGGAGCCGCTCAACCTTGGCGCGACCGCCATGTCATACTGATCTGCGTCGCAACAGAGTTTTTCTTTCCAATTATTGCTGATAAAAAGTGCAGTATTCTTCACTTCAAAAAAAAAATCATCTTTAAAGATAGCGTATTACTACTTCCAAAATGTCTCAAAATTTTATGAATAATTGTGAACTTGTTTTTGGACGTCGCCATTAGAGACCTGAGCTGATGCTTCGCGCGCGCGTGTGTGTGTGTGTGTGTGTGTGTGTGCTCGCCTGGAGTTGTGTGCCGCCCGCCGCAGCACTTGTGTCGCCCGCTGTCGCCGCTAATTCGCGCATCCGCCGCTTGAGATCGCGGCGGGTGCTGCCGCGCCACGTAACTCGTGCGCAAGGTGCTGACGTGACGGGGCTGTGCTGTGGACGCCCCCTGACGCCCCTTCGCCTCCCGCCGCCGGACCCGAAAACTTTCATCCCTATGTCCCCCCCCCCCTCCTTTGCGGCCCTCGATGCCTCTCCTCTTGATGAGGACGGACTCTGCGCGCACTCTGTGCGATATTCCACGCCGGGCGAGAGAGAGAGAGAGAGAGAGAGAGAGAGAGAGGCGGACTCGCGCATTCGACGAATGGGACAGAGTGAGGGAGATGCAGAGACACAGAGGGACAGAGAGAGAAAGAGACGAAAGAAGAAATGAGAGAGAGAGAGAACATTTATTTATGTAAGGGCGAGAGCGAGGGCATAAGTTGCATTAATCAAACTAAAAACAGCGCGCCCGGCTCAAGACCTGGGCGCGGCCCACTTTTAAAGGCATTTCTAGACATTTAATGACGAGGGACAGAGACGAGGGAGTGCACCGCGAAAGAGTGAGGGGGACAGAGAGGGAGGAGAGAGAGAGAGAGGTGGCGGGGGGGAGTGAGACGGAGAGAGGGAGAGCGCCTTTGGATTGTGGGCGCTGGGCCGCTCCCTATGTTCACTCCTTCTTTCTTCCCTCCTCAGCAGGCCGCCGCGCCTCCGCTCTACTTTTCGTCAACATGCATTTTATTTTCTCCGCCCCACTTTTATCGTTTTCTTTTTCACTTGGCGGAGCGATGCGAATAATTATTTTATCTCTCTCGCTCGCTCTCTTCCTCTCTTTTCATCTTCATTTGCACGGCCTGACCCCTGCTCCTGTCGCCGCATAGCGCCAGCGGTGCTTCAACTTTTACTCGCCGCCAACCCTTTCCCCCCAAAAATTCCATCACATCTTGTTAGGCCTCTCTCTCTCTCTCTCTCTCTCTCTCTCTCTCGCTTTCCCTCTGTCTCTCTCGTTCTCTGCGGCTAGGCTCGCCACGGCACTTGTTGCGATTAAATGTCGCCTCTTTCCTTCTCGTTGTCTCCGGGCCGGCGGCGCATCGCTTGCAGATACCCCCGCCGCCATGGACGTTGCACGCGCTCGATCGCGATTTAAAATCTCCCGCGACGCCGGCGCGCGGGGTATTGCCATTGTCCAGCGGCATCGCAAACAAACCCCGCGGACCCGCCGCGGCCTCAAAGCCGCCGCGCCGCCGCCGCTGCCGCCGCCGGGCCGACTGCAGCGCTGCCAGCGCGGATGACGGACCGCAGCATCACTAATGTCTCCCGGGCGCGGGGTATCGCCGCCACCTACTCAACCCGTTCCCTACAGCAGCAGCGGCAGCGGAGGCGGCAGCAACTTCAAACGCAGTTTATTTGAGCGCCGTAACTGCGATGACGTGAGCCCATCTCGCTGCACTATAGCAACGCGCGCGCGCACCGCCCCGGGAGAGTTCTGCCCCCGTGTGTGTGTGTGTCCGTGTGTCTGTGTGTGTGCACGCTCGGGGCCAGGCGCCGCCGCCGCCACTGCAGTTGTTGTCGTAGCCGGCCAATAAAAGACAAGTAGCTCGCCAGAAACTTTGCCGCCGTCGCAGTGTCACCGCTGCCGCCGCCGCCGCCGCCGCCACTGCAACGACCTCCTTCTCGCGGCGCCGACGACGATATGTGGACTCATATGCAGCTCACGCACACAGACACATGCACTTAGCCCACGGGGACGACCGCTCTCTCTCACTCTCTCTCTCTCTGTCGCACACATGTGTACTCCTCGGCATCACTAAGTGGCACTAGGCTCGAGTCTTCACACAATAGTGCCAACTTGCACGGCCGCCTTTGAATTAGCTATCCGGCCGGCGACAACCGCCGCCTCTACCGCCGCCCCGCCCCCACCCTTTCTCCCTTTCTCTCACCGACAGAGCCCCGCCTCTCTCTCTCTCTCCCTCCCGCCCCCCGCGTCGCGTCCATCCTTGTCACACTCCCGCGCTCCTTGAGACAACTGTCGCTGGCACACAGGAGAACAATAACAGCCCTGGCGACACTGTCGGCACAACTTCACACAGCGCCCCTCCCTTCCCCCGCCCGCTTAAGCCCCGAGCTCCGGCCGCCCCCCGCCCCCCTCCCCTCGAGGCATACGTGTCCAACCCCGGCATGTGTGAGGAGTGGACTTGCCGCCGTGCGCGGCGCGGGGGAGGCCGGGGCGCCTGGGGCCGCGCCACCACCACCAAGGTCGTGGGGGCGGCTCGGCTCGGCCCGGCCGCCCCGCCGGTCACAGCCACTGTAGGCCACATTTTCCTACTTTGCCTGCTCTCGCCCCCCAAAAATGGTTAGTTTCGTTGCGGATGTGTAAGGACGCGGGGCGCGGCGAGGCGGCGGGCGTCGCCTGCGGCGTGTCCGTGTCGTGTCCGCGGCGTGCCCGCGGCGTGCCAGGCTGCTATGCCGGCGCCCCCACACGGCCCACACTCGTGCCTCTGCTGCTGTGCGGCGTCGGCCTCCCTCTCAGCCGTCCCCGAAATGCTTATGAGCGCGCACATTTTTACGCGACACTTTGTGTGCCCCCGCCGCCCCCCGCCCCTCTCGGTTTGTCCCCTGCTTACGCCGCTGCGCCGGCGAGTGCCCTCGTCGCATCAACTGTGTGGGATCAACCGACACCTCGTCCGGCCGGCGGCGCTGCGCTGCGGCGCCTGCGTGCCCGGGGGCCCTCGGCCGCCCCCCGCCCCTCCTGCACGGCCGGGGCCCTCGTCCCAAAAAGCCACTTTTTCGACACCTCCGCCCGCCCTCGTCCCGCCCCTGCACAAAGGCGGCGGCGGCGGCGGCGCTGCGGCGGGGCCCTGGAGGCCCTGGAGACCCTGGAGCTGCTGGAGAGGGTGCGGCGGCCGGCCGGGGCCGACGACACCTCCTGGGTGGCGGCGGTGAAGACTGTGGCCGACAACGCCGCGTGCCGCCGCGCCGCGCGCCGCCCCGCAGACTGATGGCCTACACCGCGTCCCCGGGGAGCTCGGGGGGCCTGACACCGCCGCGCGGGCTGTCCCCGGGGCCCGCCGGGGCCCGCCGGGGACGCCGACGCCCTCCCGCCCCGGGCACGAGGCCGATGACGTCGGCGCTGATGGCCGCGACAAGGAGCCGGCGGGGAGGCGGGCGGCGCGCACTCTGACCGCCGCGTCGGGGTGTCCGGTCACGATCGCCCGCCGTTAGCGGCGACGCCACGCTTATTGGCGGTCTTCCCGTCCAGTCCGGTCCGCCCGGGGCCGCACATGTGCACACTAATCACCCCATTACAGTGCGCGCCCGGCCCGGGGCATTACCCTGATGGCCGACATTACCTCGGCCCCCGAGGCCCCCGCCGCCCCGGCGGCGGCCACGAGCCCCGCTGTCGTCTTCATTCATTAGTGCGCAGCGGTGTAGATACCCCGCGGCCCGGCCGCACGAGGCGGCGGCGGCGGCGGCGGCGGCGGTACTCGAGGACGCCCCCGGCCACGCGCACGGGGAGGATCTCCTTGGCGACGAGTCCGCGAAATGGGACGTGGCAGGGCGGCGATACATGCTCCGGGACAATGGCCGCGGCGCCGGCGCCGAGCGCCCCGAGGTGTCACGCACCCACACACGCGCGCCCACACACACAGACCCACACACGACGTCGCGCCCGCTAATCTTGGGAGACAACGCGGGGCCCCGGGTCGGCGGCTTCCCGAGTGAATTGAAGGCAACAGCGGAGGGCCGCGTCCGAGGCGGCGGCGTCTGCGCGTCCGTCCTCGCCTCGCCTGGGCGACGCTGGCGCGGGTGTGGGAGAGAGACAGACGCGGGTTTGCGCGCGGGCGCCGACCCCACAACAAGTGTGGAATGATAATGACCCCGACAGGCAAACTCCTTCGTAAATCAATGCCGGAGGGGTGCCTCGCTAATTTCAGGCCTCCGTATTGACAGTCGCACCCCTCGAGCAGCAGGCCGGAACGGCGGCGGCGGCGGCGGCGGCCGCGGGCCTCGGGACTCGGCGAGGGGAGGCGCTCGAGCGCGGGGTATCGACCGCGAAGCCGCGCCGCCGCCCGCTTGCGGACGGCCCCTCGAGCGGCGGCTGGAGCTGGGGGCGCCGGATAGTTTGCTCTAATTATATGAGGCAGATTACGGGAATTAGGGGTAATTATTATTTGCAAGGCGAAGACAAGGAGCAAGGGGAGGAGGGTGACGACGGGGATCAAACTCCCCACAAAAGGACGTCGTCGGGGTCCTCGGTCGGGCCGGTCTCTGCCCCGCCCGGTCTGTGCAAGCCGATCTAGCGCCACGACAACCGCTACAGCTACAGCCCCGCCTGGCCCTGCCGCCGCTGCTGCTGCCGCCCAGCAGACGATATTATTTCCAAGAAACGGAACAAGTTTCTCAGTCGGGGCGCCCGTTCCTGGGGACGAGCCGTCAGCGCTTTGAAGGTGTCGGGTTAAAGGGTCGGCTGGGGGGAACTTTGGAAACTGGAGGTCACTTTGACGATGTGTACGGTAGTGTCAACAATGATGATAACAAATAAGGAAAACAAAAAAAAATGCAAGCAAATAAAAATAACTTTATCAAAACTATAAAATAAACATACAAAAAAAAGAGTTATTTAACTAACATACAAACAAAAATAATTATCATACAAAACAAAATATAAATCATAATTACAAAAAAAGCATAGAAACAACGGCAATAAAAAAATTACAACAGAAAGAAATGAAAGCAGATTTCAGAAAACAGGAAAAAAAAACGGACGAAACAATGTAACCGAATCAATGTACGACACTGGCCACAAGCAACGAACCTGATATCTATGTGTAGAAGGCTGTCTCGGCGACGAAACGCAGCCCTCTGTTGCTGTCGTCTGCGGCCCCTCTGCAACACACCGAGAAGATAAGTCAGACCGTTAGAAATCGAGAAAAAAAAGGGCGAAAACTCGAAACGCGCGCTTAAATGTATGGCACACAAAAGAATGGTTCCTCTTATTTCGCGCGGCCAGGAAAGGAAATAACTGCGAGCCGTTCGGGTACAGTCCGGCCCCGTCTGGAGGCTGGCCGCGGCTGCCCGTCACCCTGACACGGCCCAGCATCGCCACCGCGGGTGTCTCGTGGGACCGATAAGCAAACAGCACCGCCGCCGCTGTCTTCGGAGCGCGCTCGCCCCGCCACGCTGTGTGGGTGTGAGAGAGACGGGAAGGGACGCCCTGTGCGACCACGGTGCGGTGCGAGAGAGAGAGAGAGACGCTATGACACTCCTTTATAAAGCACTGTAGAATGTCTCTCTCGCTCGCACTTGAGCCGGACCGCTTCCGCCACAGCGCGGCACTGGACGCGGCGGAGCACGGCGGGGAGTATATGGATGTGTAACGTAACGCAACGCACATGGCGGTGAAATGAAACGAGGCGACACCCCCGCGGGCGCCGGGCGGGGCGGGGCAGCGCCGGGCGGGGCGGGCCATTCCCATGCAGGGCCCGTGACCGCGCACCTGCCCCGCTGGCCCCGCTGGCCCCGCGCACCCCGGAGGCCGAGTCGGCCCTCCGCCGGCACCGGATGCACGCGGGTCCGCGTATCGCGCGGCGGGTTCCGGTGCGGCGGCGGCGGCGGCGGCGGCGTGCGCGGCTCAGGACATTCGGCGCTACACCCGGCCGGCCCCGTTCCCACAGTAAATCCGTGCGAGGCGGTCACGGGCCGCGGGGTAGCGCCGCCGCCGGCGGGGACGGTCAGCAGGCCGCGGCCGCCGACCGGCGCGCCCGCGGGATCCGGGGTAGGCCGGCCCGCACGGCACGCGAGCGCTGCGGGGCTGCCTACCCGGCGGGCGCCGCCAGCGAGCCCGAGGAGTGGAGCGGACGTGCGCGTCTCACTCGCTCACCGTCGCGCAGCGTCGCCCCATCTCACTCGAGACCCCGTTGCCGCTGCTTGCTGCTGGTTGCTCGGATACCGGACGCGCGCGCCCCGAAGGCCGATACATCACCGACGTGTCGCCCAAAAGAGGAGGACAATCGGAATAGCGCCGCCGGGCCGTGAGAGTATGCGCACCGCCTAGTGGAGGGGGAGTGCATTAACCACCCCACCCTCGCGAGTATGTGTGTGTGTGTGTGTGCGTGTGTGTGGGCGTGTGGGAAAAGGTGCGGGAGGCACGGAGCACTGCTTCTCACACGCACACCGCCTGCGTATAGATATGATTGGTGCGATATGTGTCGGCAGCTGAGGACGACGCTCACACGCACACACGCACACACGCACACACGCACACACACACACACACACACACACACACACGTACCTCCCCTCACCCCCTGCTATAGCTGCAGCGGCATGCGGGCCCACCGAGTGCGGAGGGCGGCGGGCTAGGAGAGCCGCGCCACAGAGAGGTATTTTCGGAGATAAATACTTATATGCAAGTGAACGAAACACATAAGCGCCCGGGTACGGGGCGCGAAAAACGTATAGGCGCACACATCCCATTATTTCTGCCCGAGTGAAGTGGGACGAGGTTGTCCAGCCCCACATGAGTCCAAGCTCGTAAGGATTTGTAGGGCATTTGACGGCGAGGGGAGCTACTCGCTTCTTCCGGCTGCCCCACTCCCCCCCTCTTTCTCTCTCTTTGTCTGTCTCTCTCTCTCCCCCGCGTGTGTCGGATCGCTGGCCATGGGAAATATGCCACCCTCACCAGCGCCGGTGTCGCGAAGGCAATCAACCGTACCTGATCGGGGTGCCGCCGGCCGGCCGTCGCCTCCGTCCCCCAACACGTGCATCAACACATCAAATGTTCGTGTTAAAAGAGAGGGCCTCTCCTGCAACAAGTCCTGTACTCTGTACTGTGCAGAGAGAGAGAGAGAGAGAGAGAGAGAGAGAGAGAGGCAATAACCAGCTTGATCCACATACTCGTGACAATGCATTCCTGTGCACACAGTGAGGGAGAGAGAGAGAGAGAGAGAGAGAGAGAGAGAGAGAGCCTTTCACTGACCCCCTCACCACCCCCGCGGTCCGCACACCTTCCCTTTCACCGCCTGGTGTATTGCCTGCGCCGTCCGCGCACGCACCCACGCAATTACATCGAGTGCGCCAAGACAGCTGCGTGGTGCGCCGTCCGCCCCCCGCGCCGCCCACCCCTGCCGGCCCCCGCCGCCCCCGCGCCGCGCGCTAAACGCCCCGCAAACAGCGATACAATGGACGCAACACAGACTCCACTTCACCTCCCCCGCGGCCCCGCGGCCCGGCCGGGCCCGGCTCACACGGCCGCAATCGTACACCGATGGACACGTGTGCGCGGCGCCACAGTCACACCGAATCCGTCTCTAGCATATCACAAAAACGAAAAGAAAAACACCGTAATGTCAATACTGAATGTTAATTTTTCATATCTGTGAAGAAACGCGGAACGAGGAACGAGAAACATATGAAGATTTAATAATGATTCGACATGCGGTGATCACCGAAAAATTGCAGACTTGTGGGTCGTGGAGCGACGTTTGCGACGGCGGCACGGTCCCGGCACGGCCCCGGCACGCGCGCGGCGCGCTCTGGCGGCGGCGGCCCGCATCTCGCAGCTTCCCGCGGGCGTCGCGGCGCCGGCCGGCCGGGGAGCGCGGCGGTCGCGGATCGTACTGTACGCGGGCCCCGCCGGCCCCCGCCACCTCCAAAACGCTTCGCCGGGCGGCCGCCAGAGAGAGCCACCGACGGCGCGACGCGGGGGTCAGCCGCGGCAGCCGGACATGGCGGTGCGAGAGAGACAGATAGGGAGAGAGGGAGAGAGGGAGGGAGGCAGATGCGCGCACGCTGGTGGGGGTGGGGTGATGATATTCCTTTCCCTTTTTTTCGTGTGTTTGGACATTCACGTGGGGCGGGTGACGCGGCGGTAAGGTCTTGACCCACAGCTCTACCCCTCTCTCTCCCTCTCTCGCTCTCTTTCTATCTCTCTCTCTCTCTTCTCTCTCCCTCTGTTTGGTTATTTGCACCGATTCAGAACTTTCGCCGCTTTGAGGGCACCAGGTATGCTAGTCAGTGAGAAGCCAGCGGGCGCACTGGACACGGAGGGCGTCGGCGCCACCTCCTCCGCCCACTTTCTGACGCACACCCGCGCCGCCCCTCCCTCCCTCCCTGCACTTCCGGGCCTTCACCCCACACACACGCACACACACACGCACACACACACACACACACACACACACACACACACACACACACACCGCAGAACACACATTCACTAATGGGTTGGTTACCGCGTAAGACACGATACGAGCCCCCTCCCCGTGACCGCGCCCCGCCCCGACGAAGAAGACGCCAATCAAGTTTCATATAATTGAATCTTCCAAGTCACTCATCACGGCGATGAAATTTCAACATCGGTCGGCAAACGAAAGGAACACCCTATTCGTTCTGAGAGGCTGCGCTGGAACACTCGTTCCCGAGAAGAGGAAGGAAAGGAGCAGAAATCAGTTGGGAGGCTTGGCCAACAGCGGCTCAAGGCCCAGAGTCGCCGAGTCCATTACAAGCATGGCGCGCTGCTGATGGCTAAGCCGATCCATGACGCAAATGTCTTAGACATCTGCAATCTCCCCACTGCTCCCGTCTTCAACCCTCTCTCTCTCTCTATCTCCCACCCCTTTCCCCTAATTTTGCATCCCTCTCACTTGCACGCCTCTCCGTCTCTCTCGTGCACATGGCGCTGTCCGAGCCACCCCCTCCCGCCCCCGCACGCTTGATCAATGCAAAGGCTTTTGGGGTGGGATGCACACGATGGCCCGGATGGCCGGCCGGCCACGGGTCTGACAGAGAGAGAGAGAGAGAGAGAGAGAGAGAGAGAGAGAGCTTCATTAAGCGGATAAAAGCAAACACGGCGTCACTGGCTCATTGAGGCCCGATCGGGATGACCGCCTTGTCGGGAGCTCCAGTCCGTCCGCTAACAAGCTTCTAATTCACTCTCGAAACTTTCAGGACCGAGAAAGGAGCTCGCGAGGTGCGGTGACAATATTCGCCCCGAAGACATGTTCGCAGTCAGTGAAAGAATCATGGTCACCATCATTTTAACTGGGTTTATCATCTCAGCTTTCGGCCGAGGAGCACCACTTTGTCGAGGAACGTATAAATTTCGGTTTACGTCCGTTCTCTTACTGAACAGGAAGAACATTACTGTTTTGTTTACACACAGAGGACAGGTGGAAGGGGAGCACTGAAATCAAATGTGCCGAACCGAACGAGTTAAATAAGTAAATTTAAATAAACAAGCTCAAGCTATTTTCGCAAATTTTGAAAACTGCACTGCGTGCGCATTTTTTAAATAGTGCGTCGCTTATCAAACAACGCTTCCCGCACCCGCACGGCTACTTGCAATGCTTTGCAGGGAAATATTTGAAGAGCCAGAGAACGTTTCGTGGACAGTTAAAACAACATTTGCAAATCGACGTAAGACAACGAAATCCACTGCGCGCGTCCACCCCGAAAAGTCAACAAATATTCACACGGGGCAGCTTTGATGGCATCGGTACGGATACAAGTACGTCAAACCTGGTGAGGGACCACAATCAACATCTTGCGACGCGCAATCGCCTCGGGAAATACGAAATGGGAAGCGACTGCGGATGCAGGCGGCACACCTCGTTTCCATGTCGACCAGCGAGTCATCGGCTAACTTTAGAAAGGGGATGCAAGTCACCGAGTGAGTCACGGAGTGGCTCAGAAACGGACGGCGAACGGAACGGCAGGCCGCCGGCGTCGGCGTGGCGGACTTGTGTTTTTGCGAGGAAAGCACGGAAATTGGCGGAAATGCACGAAAATGCCGCTCGGCGCCGGGAAACTCGAGGCCCGCGGCGGGAGCCGCCTCTGCCGTTCTGCCGCGGCCCACCGACCGCTGGACACACACACACACACACACACACTTTTCGTGGACGCCGGGACGAGCCGCCGCGGACGTGAGCTTGACGGGGTGCTTGTCCACGACGGTGCCGACGGCCTGCCCACCGCGGACGCGGCGGTCACGACGGGGCCCACCGCAGCGGGCGCACCGTGACCCCGACACGGGTCAGGATCCGCGGCCTCGCCAGGACTCGCGGCCCCGTCAGGTAGTTTCCGAGTCTCTGTGGCAGGGCCGCTTGACTAGAGTCGGGGAACGTCACCTCGGCGTGTGTTTACGGCCACACACGGTGCCGCAGAGGCCGGGCGGCACCCGGCAGCCGTCCGCGGCGGACTCGCGGCAGCGCACTTCTCCACGACCTGACGCCGTCGGCCTCCTCCTCCGGCGGCGTCGCACGCACACGGCCCCCGGCACGGCGGGTCGCGGCGCCCTCGCGGGAGTGCTTCTCCCGCGGCCTCACACACATCTGCACTGTGACGGTGCGCGACCAACGACCGCGCCGTGCGTCACGTCGCCGCCGAGGAGTTGGTGACGGGGGCCGCGGCCGACGGGGGCCGCAGGCAGGCCGGTTGAGGCCCGCGGACACCGGAGGGATTCGGGGCCGCCGTCAACGGCCGGGCAGGACTGGAGGGACGCCGGCGGGGAGAGGCCTCTGCTCCGCGCACCGACGCGGTGCGCACTAACGTCGTCCTGGACCGCGGACGGCGCGGCGGCCGCGGGCGGAGGCCGCGGGTCGTGGTCCGGTCCGACGGGATGCTGCCACCCGGACGGACCGGACGGACCGGGCGGCGGACACCGGGCCGGCGCGGCGGCACCGCGGGCACGGCGGGCAGCTGGCGGCGGGCCGCGGCCGCGAGGCTCACCTTGTCGTCACACTGTCACACGCGCACAGCGCGCACGGGGCGTCCGCCGGTGCGGGCCTCAGGGCCGGGCACGGCGCCGGCGCTTCCCTCGGGGGCGGTCCGCGCTAGCTGCGGCCGCATAGTCACTGCTCTGCACTATTCCACACGCACAACACACGCGGGCTCTGCTGGCCGCTGGTCCGGGTCCGCGCACTGGTTGAGTATCCACAAGAGAGATCCCGTCGCCGACGCCGCCGCTGGGTTCGCGACGCTCGACACGGCGCGCGGAGCGGACGTGTCCGGGACGTGCTCGGGGCGGTGCAGGTGTTGTCCTCGCGCACCGGAGTCTGGAGGCGGTCTGCTTGGCGCTGGCGCCGCTAGGATGGCGCTACGGCCGGGCCGGGGGAGGGAGGCAGGGACGGGCGGCCCGCTCCCAAGACGGCAAGCCTCGCGGAGCCCACGGTGAGGCGCCGCTCACGCGGGGCGGCGGCGGCGGCGGCGCGGGGTGGTCGGGGGTGGACGGCGGGGGTGGGAGGGGTTGGGGCCCTGGCCGCGTGGCGGCCGCGTGGGGGGTGGCGGCGGCGGCAAGGACCTGCGCAGAGACCCCGAGTCGGCGCGAGCGCCTCACAAGAGTGGGAGAGAGAGGGGCAGTGGGCGCCCGTCTCGCTCCCTCCGCGCGTCTCGCCCGCCCTGCCGCCCCGCCGCCCCGCCGCCCCTCCCTCCCCGCGCCGGGAGCCCCGCGGCCGCGGCCGGCCCTTCCCCTCCGACGCCGCGGCCGCGTGCATTCCCTCCCCTGCTTTTTCTCTCCGTTTTTCGCCCTCCTTTCCTCCCCCCCGCGTGCGCCTCGTAGAGCAGGACAGAGAGGCTATGCGACAACGGCTGGGGGTGGGAGGGAGAGGGAGAGAGAGCGAGGAGCAGTGAGAGAGGGGTGGTTGGCGACGGCGAGCGGCCGCGGAGGGGAGGGGGCGGCCGCGACGTGGGCGAAGGGGAGGAAAAGGCGGACTAGCCGAGATTTGCCGCGGACGGGGGAGGGAGAGACGAAAAAGAGCGGCGAGGTAAGTCTGCTTCAACCCTTTGCTCTCTCTCTCTCCCTTCCGTCCGTCCTCTCGCTCCTCTCCTCACACGGTGCTTCTCTTGCTCGGCACGCACACACCCCGGCTCGGACGGCTCTGGCCGGCCGGCGGCTCCGTCCGGCGCCGAGCCCTCGGCCGGCGGCTCGGCCGCTTGACCATCCCCGTGGCGCAGCCCGCGCCTAGCGAAGCCCTGCGCAGCCCGGCCGTGCGCGCCGCGGGCAGGAGCGCTGCGACGCGGGCTCGAATACCGGGGGACTCCAAGCGAGCCGCGCCGCTCTCGCGAAAGGGAATTCGTCTCCGGTGACTTCGACCGCTTTGTTTGCGGTCGCGATTATCTGGCCGTCGCCGTCTTGGCCGCGTCTCTTCGTATCGGCTCGTGCACAGCGTGGGAGCGGCGGCCGCGAGGGGAAAGGTGGTGAAAGGGAGGGCCGGGGATGGAAGGAGGGGGGGGGGGGAGAAAGGGGTCCCGCTTTCGCGCGAATCAGAACGGTCCCCGCGGGGCGAGCATTGTCGCGAAACTGGAGCGGCGCGGCGGCGACGCGGAGCGACTCCAACCCGCGGCCCCTTTTCTGGCCCACTGGTTCAAAACGAGGGAGAAAGACGGAGGTATAGTCGGAGAGAAGGAGAAAGTCAGAGAGAGAGAGAGAGAGAGAGAGAGAGAGAAAGAGCGAGAGTAAGGCAGAGAGAGAGAGAGACGAAAGGGGGGCGTGTGGTGGTTCTCTCTTTGAGGCGCTCCTGTTCCTTACTTCAAAAGTGCCGTTCGCTGCAGCTCGCAGCCGGACGAGACTTCAGGACGCGAGACAAAAGAAGGAAGTTTGCAAATGAGCCGTACTGACAAGCCTGGTCGGGTCTGGCCTGGCCTGGCCGCCGCGTTCGAGGAGCTCAAAGTGGCCCCCTTTCTCTCTCTCTCGCTCACTCACACGCCGGGGCCCCGCGCCGACCCGTGCGCGCCCCCGCCCGTCCGGATGCAGTCTGCGTGGTTGCAGCGCGGGAGAGAGAGAGAGAGAGAGAGAGAGAGAGAGAGAGAGAGAGAGAGATGTGGTGCCGGCCCGCTCTCCTTCCAGAGGGTGAATGAGAAAGGAAACGGCCAAAGGATTTCGCAGAAGGATGTGCCAAAGACGCGAGAGAAAGGCCTCCCGAGGAAGATGGGGGCGATAGAAAGAGGGAAAAGAAAAACACACGACAAGCCGGGCTGTTAAATTATTCCTTTGACATGATGCCCGTCTCGACGTCTGCAGTGGGGCTTGCGGAGATTTGGGTTTGGGTACGCTGCCCCCCTCCCACTCTCCCCTCTTCACCCCATGTCACCCCCCTCCCTCCCCCACCGCCACATGAACCTTTGTACCATCATAATTTTGGCGCGACGATAGTCAAGAATGTAAAGTTTAGATAGATCTCTCTTCCCCCCAACTGCCCCCAGATCTCTCTCTCACTCTCTGTCTCTCTCGGAGGAGGAGGAGTAAGCGGGCAGCTGTACCGGGGGTGTGACCCTCTCGGCCTGGCGGCCTGAGCCCCCCGGTCCCCAACGACGTCATCGCGATGCTCGTCAGCCGGCCGCCGCCACCGGTCCTGGACGCGTCCTGGACGGGTCCTGGACAGGACACTCCAGCAGCACCGCGGCACGGGTCCAGGGGAGGCTGGCCGGACACAATGGTCCATCCAGGACGTCCTCCTCCGAACCGGTCCGCCCGGTTCCGCCCGGTCCGCCCGGGCTCCGGGACACGCGGCGGCAGCCGGTGGCGGCCGGCGGCACAAAAGACACCTCCCCGACGACAACGGCCGTCGGGGCGGCGCGCGCGGTATGAAAAATTAGAACGCGAAAATGCAAAGCGAAAAAAAAGTGTAAGAAAAACGCGCGCCTGCTGCCCCGGAGCGGATGTGCGGCAAACATCCCCCCCGTCCCCGTGACAGGCGGAACGCGACCAACATTTGAGAGGAGAATTTACGAGGTGTCTTGACGGCGGCCTTCTTGATGGAGGGGGCCTCCCTCCGGCGGACCCCTCGCCGCCGCAGGGGCCGTCGCTCCCGGTTGTCATGGATGCCGGCCGGACGCCGGGCGGTCTTGTCGTGGGCGACCGAGGGCGCGGCGGCCGCACGCAGCACACGCCGGCCGGCACCGCGGCCACAGGTCACACGCACCCACACGTGGTGGTCAGGTCACACGTCACACTGCTCACTCTGACAACACACACACACACTATCACGAACGTCACCGGCGAGGTGTGTATCCACATGGTAACACGGCTACTACCCCGTCGGACGATGGAGTAGCAGACGACGGGGTAGCAGACGACGGGGGTAGCAGACGACGGGGGTAGCAGACGACGGGGGTAGCAGACGACGGGGGTAGCAGACGACGGGGGTAGCAGAAGCCGTATCCCAACCTACCTGCTGCAGCCGCGCTGCTGCCACTCGCACGCGCGCTCACATTCACTTTCACCACGGCGGCGCCCGCGACCACGACACGACACGCGCGCGACACGACACACGACACACGCACGCACGCCCGCGCCCAACGCCAACGCCTCCTGCCGGCCTTCTGACATGATGTCGGTGGGCGCCGCGGTCCGCGGCCTCCCCGCGGCCACCACCCCCCACCCCTCCCTCCTCAAGGCCCCCGTCTGGGGCGGGCCTTTCAAAAACCCGCGAGCGTCTCATCTCACCCCCCGCGGCCCGGCGGCCCGTGGGTCGTGGGCCCATCGCAGCCCAGCACGGTGAGCGCGGCCCGGCTCCCACCGGCACGCGCACGCACGCGCACGCACGCGCCGCCACGCGACGCCGCCGCCTCCCACTCCGTGGCGCCGCGGCGGCGGCTCCGCGCATGCGCCGTGGGGGCGGTCCGCCGGGCCCGCCCTCCCGGGCCTCTCGCGGCGCTCTCTCCTCCGCGCCGTCGCCGCCATCTCCACCGCCGCGACGCCAGAGCGACGCCGCCTTCCGACCAGTGGCGCCACCGCGGCGCTCGGCGGCCGGCGCCTGAATCTCCCGGGATGCTGGGCGAGCCTGGGCGCCGCCTAGCGCCGCCCCTGGCAGCCTCCGGCCCAGACCGGGGCCGGCGCTGCGGCATGGACGCCACCGGCGAGCCTCACTCGTTCGAAGGTACACCGAATTGACCTGGAACACAAATAAGTTCCATTTCATTTGGTAGCGTCAGGTGTTGGAGAAAATATTGCCTAAAGTTGGAGGATGTAGCTAAACGTTAGAAGGGTAGTTGGCCAAATGAATGGGCCCCTGGGCACTATGTCAGACCTCGACAGATGTGTCGAGGAATGAAAATGTTTTCTGATTGTGCGACAGTCTGCTGTGCGATGTGGGATGAGATTTTGATTATTCGTTGTCGCTTCCTTTAGTGAAAGTGCAGAATTTAGGTTCGGGAAACATGCCGCAGTACTAACAAGGTGTCACTCCCAGATTATCATGTATCTTTTTTAACGTGAATTCACGTCGAATTGAACACTTTCAGCTTTAGTTCTCAATCGGGTTGACGGTTGTGAGAGGGAGTGAGATAGAATACAACCCGGGATAGGCCGGCCCGCCCAATTGAGACCTCTATTTTCAGCTACAGTTCGGATTTTGCACGTATATGTATCGGGCTTGGCTGAATCTGACCACAGATACGACAGCAAAGCCTAGGGATCTCGCTCGCAAGGGCAGCTAAAATTTAGATTAGGAAGACTTTTTTAAAACTAGCCAGTTTACTCGAAGATGTGTCTTCAAAATCTGGGGGTGCGACCTCAGGACACGCCAAGGGAAAGCTCCTTCCTGGCCCCGCGTGGTACTGGTGCCCGCTGAGAGGGTGCTTTTAACATTCACCAGCCGGCTGGCCTCGCCCCGCCGGATTGTGCCGATCGTTAGGTACTCCGCATGAATGGCCAGCCGCGGCCTTAAGTCGGACAGCATCCACGAGTGGCTGATGAACTGGACCATTTCCGGGGCGCTCAACGTGCCGCCGCCGCGCACCGCGATCCGACCGAAAGAAGAGGAATATTTCCCACCTTGCGCAGACCGCCACAAGCATTTCTTTTTCTCTCTTCCTTTTTTTTTTGCGTTTGCCAGCGCCATTCTTTTTATCGTGTTTGCTGCAGAAAGTCTAATCCCGTTCACAATCCCCTCCGGAAAAGGGGTAGAGCCAGTGGCGCTCGCCGGTCCGCACCAAGTTAATCAACAAATAAAAGCATCATCTTTGTGTTCCTCTTTCATCTCGTATTTTTCCTGGGAGAGGGGAAAAAACGACAAGGAGAGAATCGCGGCGCGGCCGCTCTTATCTCTTATTTCCCCCTTTCAGCGATGAAAATCAGCTTTCTTCGCAGCCGAAAAGAGCGCGGCGCTGGTAACGAGGCGCACCACGGAAAAAGGAGAGAGAAAAAAGAAAAAAGTTTGCTGGGCGAAATATGTCACCTGCAAAATTATATACAACCGAGGCCTATTAGAGGTTTGAGCAACAGATTTGTGCCTGAATAATACATCGCTGGCCCCCAATCAACGCAGAACCCCCATAGAACCCCAAGAAAAGCCGGGCGCTGTGTGTTTTGTTATTTTGTGCACATTTTTCAGCTCAAGCCGTTTCCGGCACCTAGGCCTGGGATCATGCTGGCTGGCCGCACGGGGCCTCACACGAGCCACATGTTCGGTTTGCAGCACTTGTGCTGTTGGGACGGCAGCACTGCTGCGCCAGAAGGGCCCAGCCACCGCCGCACTCTCTGCAGTGGCTGCAACATTTCCACAAGGAAATAATAAATTGAGGTGTAGTTCGGCACGGAGAGCGGGCGCCGGCCGGCAGCCTCAAGTTACAGCAAACACTGCCTTGAAAGCACTCCTCGAACAGGCTTGCGGTCCCCATCAAACCACCCAATGCAGGGTTTCACTTGTAATTTTGACGGCGAATTCATCGTTTTTTTTTTCTTCACTAAAATAATGCTGTTTCGACTAAAATGCAGGTCATGCGATGAGGGATATTCGTCAAACAGTGTTCGCAACGGCTGGGGCTTTAGCTTAATCACGGAATCACTACTCATATCGAGGGCTACATAAACCGCTATAGAAGATCACCAATATCGCACATGCCTGCAGAGGATCACAGATGGATCACCGCTCCCGGTTGTGATGAAGTACCAGCAGCAGGACGGAGGCTCGGGTACGTGATGAGTAGAACAACCTGAGCTCACGAGCGCCACCTCCAACTGCAGCATGGTTCGGGGTCCTCGCGGGACCGCGGTTTCTCGGCAGAGTCCTGCTTTGAGCAGCCCTGCACGACGTCTCGCCCGGCACTGAACATGATAAGCCACCGAGGAATAAAGCCATAGCGAAGCCATTCAGGGAGAAAGGAAAGGAAAGGAGGGGGGGGGGGGGGGGGAGGAGGAAAGTGGCAACGAAATGAAATGAAGATGAAGGGGAGGAAGGAAGTATATGGGCACAGCCGAGGCGCAAACAGAAGAAGGACGCGGCCGAAAGAAGGGAAGCGAGAAAGAGAGCGAGAGAGAAAGAGAGAGAGAGCGAGAAAAAAGGAGCCTGTCAAACAGGCAGACGCAGTGGTGGTCTTTGTTAGAGGGTGCCTCGGGCTGCTGGAGCGGGCGGCGAGTCCGCGAAAATGTGCAGGCCGGCGTGCAACTACCGCCAGTCAGTGTGTGTGTGTGTGTGTGTGTGTGTGTGTGTGTGTGTATTTGCAGTCAGCGTGATGTGATTCCGTTCAGCGCTGCACGACCGCTGCCGCAACTTCCTCTCTTCATACTGCCTCGGACTTGGGGGGGGGTTCGGCGGCGGCGGCGGCGGCTCGACTCTTTGCCTGCTAATCTCTAACTGCACGCTCTTGCCCCCCGCCGCCGCCGCCGCCGCTCTGCCCCCGCGATTTTCCATACCAGCCACGCAGCGCGAAAAAGGGGACATTTATTTCACGAGAGTCGCGCGGTGTATTCATATTTCACCGCCGCGAGTCCCCCCCGTCGCCGCCCGCCCCCTTTCCCTAGTGGCTGCTAGAGAGCCAATCCGAGCAGGGAAGCGCCGGCCCGGCGAGCCTCGAGAGTTTTCACAGCGCTATTCATCTTTGGAGCGCAGCAGCGGGCGCCTTGACAGGGTGAATGGCTGAAGGCTGCGGGAGCCTTTCGGTGCGGGTCGGGGGCCTTCGGGCCTTCGGGCTCACCAATAAGTCAGCGCGCCAGCAGCGAGGGCGGGCGAGCTGGCCGCCTGTGAGGAAGCTGAAAAGGGTTTGAGACCTCTCTCTCTCTCTCTCTCTCTCTCCTTCTCTCGATCTCTCTCTCTGCCTACGCCGACCTCTTCGTGGGCACCGAGCCAGAGGTACGACCGAACCCAGTCACCAAGAGTGCTGCTGCGCGCGCGGACATTTAGAAAAGCCTTTTCACCGCGAGACCCCCGCTGAAGCAGTTCACTTGAGATCGCCACGGAATACGACCGGGAAGCATTTCCGGGGCGCAGAAACTAAATCAATATCTCAATGATGAGAGGTTAATTTCTCCCTCCAATCCCCGCGCCCCCCCGCCTCAGTTTCTGGGGCTCTGGATATCCGCCGCTCCCGCAGCCTTCTCAGAGCCGTGTTAGTTTGGCAGGCCTGCTGATTTACTAGAGGCCGCCCTGAAAGAGGAAGCCCAAGAGGAAGGGGCGGCGAGTTGAGGGAGGGTGAGGCGAGGCGAACTGGAAAGGGAGAAAAGGAGAGAGAGAGAGGGAGGGAGAGAGGAAGAGAGAGACAGACTCCCCATTGGACGAAGAAATCTGCATCTCCAGTCCGGCCCGGATGAGGCGCAAGGCGAGGCCCGGCACTGTTGGTTTCCATGGAAACGGCCATCGAGGAAGCCCTAGCGCACCCGCCTGCTGCAGCGTATGAAAGGAACCAACTTTCACCGAAGTTTGTTTTCGTGTCATTCCCCATAGTTTCAGCGCCCCGATTTCCTCATCCGCCTCTACCTCCTCCACCCTCTCCTCCTCCACCTCCTCCTCCTCCCCCATCTCCGCCAAATCCGTTTTTAGCTGCGATCCCACCGTCCATTAATAAAACCACCGCACCGATGCAGACGACATCGTTAAACTCGCAGGACAACACGGTAAGTTCATCCTCCCGTAAGTTTTCCTTTCCGCTCACACACCTGCACCACTGTACTGTGTTGCAGTACCGACAGCCCGGCAGTTCCCCAAACTGACAAAGAAATGAATCAAATGCTCGGTCCCGGTTTTCCTTGTTTACTTTTATCTCCATTTCTCCCCCCCCCCCCTTTCTCTCTCTCTCTCTCTCTCTCTCTCTCTCTCTCTCTCTCTCTTCCAACAGTGTTTACCCGCATTTAGGTGCGCGTCCCTTGTCGCGACAAAAGGAGGAGTAGCGTTTCGCATATAGTTGTGCCCTGCCTGCCACGACACACCACAAAGAGAGAACGACCAAGGGCATGGAAAAGGAGAGCAGAAGAGAGAGAGAGAGAGAGAGAGAGAGAGAGAGAGAGAGAGAGAAAAAGGCCGTACTAACGTGCGGTAGACATTTCGCCAACAAGCGAATAATCAGGGGCTATAAAGGCGTGTGTAATGTTTTTCGTTTGAGGGCCCTGCCGGGCGCTGCGCGGGCCGCCCGGCGAGCGGGTCGCCCTTGCTTAATTAGACCGACACATGTGTCCCTCCAGGGACCTAACGTGGATGTGCGCGCCCGGCGCTCCAGGTGCCCTTTTGCGGCCGCCAAGGGCCTCCTGGCGACCGCGGGTGGAGGGCGGCGCCGTATGCGGCATTCTGTAAGGCGCCGCCGCCGCCGGTCCCGCCGCACTAGCGCCGCACTAGCGCCACACTAAAAATCACAACTTTCCCGCTCGTTGCCGCGGCCGGCTGCAGCCGCGGCCTCCCCAAAGCCCCCGCACGCCTGCCTGTAATTAAAGTGGTCTATGCGAAATTTTTCTTCAGCGGCCCACCGCCCCCTTCATTAAGGCCCTAGTGGAGAGCGCATAGTGCGCCGCGCGCGCCGCGGAAAGTTTACCCCATATGTGGCGGGAACTCTTGCCCGAAACAATATCTGCTAGAGCGCGCGCGCGGCCGCCATTGGAGGAGGGAGGCCGAGGGAGAGGGAGAGAGAGACGGCAGGAAAAAAGTGAGCCAACAAAACGCATGCATGAACTTTCCAAACTGCACCCGGACGGTCCCGGGCCGCCGCAAAACCATACAGAAGCTTCTTCAACTGTATACAGAGCGCTCCAGACGCAGCGGGCGGCGGGCGAGGCGGCGGGCGCGCCGAGGCCCGGACGGCCTCCGCAAAAACAATAGCGGAAACTGCCTCAGGGCCTTTATTGACTTTGGAATAAGTTGCACGGACCTCCGGCATCAAGGGGCGCAGCGTGTGTGGGGGCCCGGCGTGCCCCCGGGGGCTGCGGGGGGGGGGGGGGCGGCCCCGGAGGCCCCGGAGGCGGCCTTGTGGGGCTCGAGAGAGAAGCCCGTTGGTCAGCAGTACAGTACGCCGGCGGCAGCAGAGCAGGAGAGCTCTGGCGGTTTGATTAGCCTCGCGGTGGCCGCCATGCAGGACCTTTTCCATGCCGGGAAAGTGTGTTTCTTCGAGACAAGACAAGAGTCGAGCTCAACTCTGAGCAAAATCTCCTCCAGCGGCATTCAGTGCTGTTCTGTGGTGTTCATCGAGTAGTGGATGCACCCGCTTCTCTCTCTCTCTCTCTCTCTCTCTCTCTCTCTCTCTCTCTTCCCCCTCCCAAGTCAGTGATTCCGACGGTCCTCTCTCCTTGTCTCCTTCCTGCCTTGGCTCGGTCCTCCTCCTGCCCCTCCTCCTCCTCCTCCTCCTCCTCCTCCTCCTCCTCCTCCTCCTCCTCCTCACCACCACCCTACCACTGCCACTGCGCCGCCGTGCAGCACCCCCAAGTTACCCACCCTTCTCCCGACCCGGCCGTCGGTGGTGGTAGTGGCGCTGCAAATCACAAAACTACATTTCTGGCGTGTGTGTGTGTGTGTCACGAATGGGAGCGAGAACACTCCAGTTCATGTTTTCGCCATTAGGATTCGTCACGGGGAATAATCCTCTGTCCGTCTCTCTCCCTCTCCTTGCGGACGCCGCGCGCCACAATGCCCCCCCGTCGGCGACGTCGTCCTGGAGGGAAAGGGAAAAAAATAATAATAATAATGATGAAAAAGTCGCCGCGCCTGTCGAACAGGAAAAGCTTGGTCTACCGCCGGCTGAACTTTTGGAGGGTTCCACGACAAACGCACCCGGGGGACGGCCAGAAGTTCACTGATGACGCCCGTGTGCGGACGAACTGCCCCCGAAGGTCGGTCCCAGCCTTCGTGGTTGTTACCCGCCTGCCTCTCCTCTCTTCCTCTATCCTCCGCGATCCTCCGTACCTCACTCTCTCTCTCTCTCTCTCTCTCTCTCTCTGTCTCCGGAGGCGCTCGAGAACGGGGTCTGCCGCCTGACTTCCTCAGCGCTTTCCCAGGACGGCGACGATGAGGCGCGGCAGGGGAAGCCGCGGCGGCGCCGCTGCAGATCATGAATCCTTAATTCGAGCTGAGAAACGAAGCGCGAACACGAACACGCAGTAGGACACACAAAAAAAAAAGAAAACAAGTTTGGGCTCCGACACGCAGCGAGGATGAATCAGAGCGTTTCGCGACCCGATCCGGAGCACCTCCGGAGAGCCATCAGCGACCTTCACGACAGATTTTTTTTTTCATTTTTCATATTCAAGTAACTTTGGATCTTGGATCCAGCCTGCGGCTAAATATGGATGCATGATTCGAGCAGAACCTTAAATGGGTAAGTATGCTTGATCGAAGCATTTTCGACTTCCTTGGTTATGAATTCATGATTAATGATAGGCTTTGCTGAGAAAATTCTACGGTAGATATGAGTCCTTGTAAGCACATAGTTGCTAGATCTAGGTAATCATAATGACAAACTCGATTCAAGTGCAACAAGAGTGACAATAATTCCTAATCCAATACTGTCGTTCATTAGCTCGAGATATCTCCGCCGCCATCCCTTGTCGCATTCTGACGTATGTTCTTCTTTCATTCTGGTACACACTTTTGAGAAGTGCGCGTGCCCGTGGCGCTCCAGACCGTTGGCCGAAGCTGGTCGCTAATGAATTGCACGGCCCAGGGCCGGAGGGCCGGCCCCGGGACTGTTCCGCCGCGGGCCCGGCGCACCACACCGCACCGCACCGCGGCCGCCTAACCAGCCACGCCCTGAACTCCCTGAAGACAGTGCGCGGCCATGTAAGGACTATATGGCCTGCTTGCGTGCGGCCCGCCGCCGCCGCCACTGCCGCCACCCGCCGCCACACCGCAGGCGCACCGCAGGCCTCATCAGCACTGCGGTGCGTGCCGTCCCCCATTGTCACCCAGGGCTGCCAACCTGCCCGCGCGCCCTTAGGACCCTTGGGATGGATGGCGCCCGGCCTTACCGCAGCAGGGCCCCGCCTTCGGTGACCTCAGGGACCCGGCCCGGGGGGGTGGTGGGGGCGGCGGGGGCGGCGGGGGCGGCGGGGGCGGCGGCAGAACCCGGCAGGGAGGGCCACGCCTAGCCGAGCAGCGCTCAAGATTCATGCGAGTCTTTCGGCACCGCGGCGGCAGGCAAACTACACTCGCACGCCGCTGACTGTAGGGAAAGCGAATGATTCCAACTAGCACTGTTACAAAGAATAGTGACTTTAGATAACATCCTTGACTGATCCAACTAACTACTTCAAACGGATTCATTCAAGTGTTTATTGTTGAGAGTTCACAAAAATGTGCCCTTCTCTAACGCTATCGCTGCTCCTTACCAAACACCGGGCGCCAAGCGCCTCAAACGAGGAAAATCCGTTTCATTTGCCACACAAAAATGCAGGCAAAAAAAGTACGTTGGTTATTAAGGGGGAGGAGGCCGTTTGGCTCCTTTACTTTTCCTCTCTCTCTCTCTCTCTCTCTCTCTCTCTCTCTCTCTCTCTGCTCCTTGCACACCCGCCGCGCTGCTCCGAAATTGTTTCAGAAATGTTTTCCAGCCGGTGCGCCGCGACGCACGCGAAGGACGCGGCGCTGTGCTGTCCGGTGTCCCTGATGCGAACGCCACCAGCCCTTCGCCGGGGACCCGCGGAGTGCTCCCCAGGGGCGCGGCGTGGCGTGGCGTGGCGTGGCGTGGCCTGGCGTCAGCTTGCCGGAAACACCCCTGCTTACGCTGACCACCAACTCCTTGCAGCCCTCGCATGCTCATCCGGAGAGCGTTCTGAAATGGGCTAAGCCGACTGCTTATGAAACGAGAAATTTCGAAAGTGGCCTCAGTAATGTGCAAGACGGAGACGAATCTATGAAAGACGTGACTGCCATTGGTGAGACTTAAATAAAGCAGAAGACGGACTGGTAGGTATTTTTCTTCGATCGTTTGTGCTGTGCCGCAGACACGACGGAGACACAGCGGCGACAAGGCTGCCGCGTGTTTGTGCGGTGTGACAAGTTCGGGCCACGCACGCTAGGGGGCGCCAACCGCGGTGCCAAGGGGCGCGCCGCGGGGCGGGAGATATCTTACACGACCCCCCGCGGGGCGTCGCCTCGACCCCATTACCGCCGCGGCCCCCCGGACGTACGCAGCCGAGGACGTGAAGTAAAACAAAAGTTCGCACGAGACTGTTCATGTCGTCATATGGATATCCATACCCGGCACTCTGCTGGACACGAGTCGCTCAAAAACACAATTTTGTTTTCTACAACTCTGTCATCCTGAAACAGATATACAACGGTTTTCATTTTAACCGAACATTGTAGTTCGAACGATTCAGGAGGCATCTTCGAAATTTTACGATGGCTCTTGAACATTTTAAACTGTCCTTGAAAACCAACGAACGGTTTTCTGCGTGTGACATTCTTAACAGTGGCACTACGTCGATGGCATCATTCGGAATAAGTGGCCGCAACGCCCAAGATTGTGGGTGACGATGCGGTGTTTGGATGTGGGAGCGAGCCACCGCAGGCTCCGGGGCTCCTCTGAGGTGGGGACGGGGCGAATAAAAAGCCGGTCAGCCGGTCATATTCGCTCCTTTACGACGAAACAACCGCGCGATTCCGGAGGAAAACCCTGCGCTTTTATTCGATTTTATTATTAGCACGATGCCTTGGCCTCACCCGGCTGAGGCCCTTTGGCACTATCAGGCACACTCCGACGACAGCTTTTTTTTCCGGCCCCTCGAAACGCTGTTAGGGAAACCGTGAGCACTGTAGTTTGTAAGCACGATCCTTAAAAAAAATTAAAATGTTTTTTCCATGTCTGTAAAAGCGCCATTGAGATGGTTTGAATCCTGGTCCTTCGTCATTTTATCCTGTCGACTCACAGTCCTGCGCCGCCCTCCCAGGTAAGACAGGACACCGCCATCACCACGCCCCGCGACGTGCGAAACTGTTTCGCCCTCGTCGGCACTAAGAAACTGGCCGTTGAGACTGTTGACGGCGCCCGCGGCGCCCGCGGCGCCCCGCCACGGCGAATCTCAATGAGGAGCGCCGTTAAAAATACGACGGCTCGTAATTTCCAAAGAGCGTCAAGGCGCGAGGAAACGGCGACACCCCGCGCTGCCACCGGTGTGTGTGTGTGTGTGTGTGTGTGTGTGTGCGTGGCCGCGGGGCCTCTGAGACCGCGCAAAATATTTTAAAGATGAAATTTTCAACACCTCTGGTACATCATTGGCCAAAATGTAAGAGTGGGGAACCGCCAGGTAATCCGTGACTTTTTTAAGGAAACGGCGGTTAATCCGGGGTAATCCAAGGTTATCCAGAGGCAATCAAGAGGTAATCAAGAGGTGATTCGGAGTTATCCGAGGGAAATTTCGGGCAGTTCTGCTACCGAGATGCCACCCCGACGACCCTCGCCGGGTGCGGCGAGCTCCGGCCACCGCCTTTGGAGTGCTCGCGCGGCACGTCCGCCGGGTCCACCGCCCCCCCGCGAGGTGACGGCCGAGACCGGCATCGGCCGGGAGGCGATCCGCTCGCCGCCGCGCTTTATTCACGACTGCTTCATTCGCGGCGGCGATTTGCGGACGATGGGCAGTCAAAAGGCGACGACACGAGTCAGCGCGAAACGGGCGGGCGTCAAACGGGGCAGCGGCATTACCGCGTCTGGCCACCAGGCAGCGCGGCGATCGCAAACGAACGTACGCGATACCGCCCCCCTAAGACCCCCTCCCCCCCCCCCCTCTTTCCTCCCCGGCTGCCCCCTGGCTATACCGGAGGATACCGACAGCAACAAACAACAGCAACAACCTCTCAGGCCCCTCTTTTTTTATTTACTTTTAACCCCGCGCGTTGCTGCGTTGCGGCGTCGGTTCTTCGCCCGCGCGCAAAAATGCGACTGTAACAACAAAAACAAGAGCAGGACCGTGATGGCACGACACTAAGATTGTAACGCTCCGCGGCTGGCCTCACGGTGTGAGTGTGTGTGTCTGTGTGTGGGCGTTGGCTCCTGCGTGTGTGTGCGTGCGGTTCTCCGCTGTCAAGCTGGCGGCCCGGCGGCCCCCCGCAAGGACTGGGCAGCGCGCGGCCGGACGGAGCTGAGCGCCACGGAACGGCTTCGGTAAATACAACACCCTTACAGCAGCAATAATCTGGCCATAAACAGCGTCTATAAAGGGCGCGCGACGGCATCGCCTGGCATCGCCTGGCATCGCCACGGCAACGGCCGCGGCGGCCCGCGGACAACCCGCGGCGGCCTGGACGGGGTTGTTGACGGCCACCTCCAGGGCTCCCCCGATGATGCTGCTGACCACCGCCACAGTGTCCCCCGGAATAGGCATTTCCAGCGAGGGGGGGGGGGGGGATAGCAGGAATACATCCAGATAGCGGAAGCGAGTAGCATGGGGAATCGCACTACAAAGAGTATCCGAGCCGCGGGGTTTCACATATACACTACCCGTTTCCGTTCTGCAAGTATTCTCGTTCCGATCGCGAGCCTCGTTGGAAGCGCCTGACATTCGGACAAAAAAAAATAGATGAAGGTTAGTGAGAAGAAAAGCTTTAAAATGAGCTTCTCAGCGCACGTAGAATATTCAGCGGCCTTTGGGAATGCCGCCTCCCCTTCACCGCTCATCGCAAAGAAAAGAGAGAGAGAGAGAGAGAGAGAGAGAGAGAGAGAGAGAGAGAGAGAGAGAGAGAGAGAGAGAAAGGCAAATAAAACACTTGGCACACGTCGTATACGAATCAAGACGCTCTCCGCTATAAAACCTCTCCCAACAGCTTATTCATGATACCCTTCCTTCTTTCCGGCCGGGAGATGCGCTCCAGTAGTCGCGTGGCGGCGCGTGGCGGCGCGTGGCGGCGCGTGGCGGCGCGTGGCGGCGCGTGGCGGCGCGTGGCGGGACGCGCGCGCGGCACGGTCCCATTACACTGTCGGCGGAGGGGGACGTCTCATGGCATGACAACCAAAGGACCCGGAGGGATTCCCGGTAACATGACAGCGGCGGATCGGAAACGTCAGGAGGCGAGGCGCGGCTCCCCAACCACTCCCAGTTTTGACTTTCACTTTCCACGCTTCTGAAGGAATATTCCGTAGTGCATGAGTTGCCGTTGCCGGTTTCCTTTTTTTTTGAATTTTTGACCATTTAGGTCTCTCGGGATATCGCTGTTTAGGTCAGCTACTACAACCCGTGTTACACCTCGACGCGCCAACGTAAGTTGGCGCAATCATTAAAACAATAGAACAAATTGCAAGTTTTGTTGAAAATAATTTAGAGTAGCGCTCGTCTACCGTTCCCCCGCTCTTTTCGCCTTTTCGGGCGTTTGGCAGCAACGGACGGCTCGGCTCGGGTACAGCACGCGTAGCAACAGGAGGGTGCGCGTCCCCCGCCCCCTCCGCCGTCACCCACCAGCGACCGCGGTCTCCAACGGACACGGTGCGCTACCACGCGGCACCCCCGCGGCACCCCCGCGCTGCCCGGCCCCTCCCCCGCCGCCGCCTTCAAGACGCGTGCCTTTAAACATTAAAGAGACGGTAAGACACCTTGCATAACGTCTTGGGCGCCGTGATGCGTTAAAGAAACGGCCGACTGCTGACGCTGCCCTGGGCGCGCGGGCCCGCGATCCTTTTAAACTTTAAAAAGACGCTGCTGATAAGGGCGGGGGGTGGGGCGGGCGGTCCAGGTGCGACATATGCTCCACGCAACGCCATATGCCATAACTGACTCGCCCCCCCCCCCTCGTCTCTCTCTCTCTCTCTCTCTCTCTCTCTCTCTCTCTGTCAGTGCATGTCTTTAACATCTCTACCACACCACGTTCTCTCTCCGATCGCTGCCACTCTCATTGAATCATAAGCCGACTGAATTATGATATGCATGTTTTTGAGTCTTACTTTTTTGGCATCTTGCCATGTTATCGTGTAGCGAAAGCAGCGTTCCATGCAGAGACACTCGAGCTCTTTTGCTGAAACATTCTTAAAATGTTTTAAAATAATCTAATAATAATAATTAGCGTTATAATTTGAGGTTGAGGGTGAATGTGTTGCACAGTGTACAAGCACCATGTTTTACGGCTCGTGATATTTTCCGCACCTTACTCTCCTTCTTGCTTCCTTTTGCCGCGGGGTAGAGAGACAACGCATTCGGTGGTGGCGGGGCAGTGCAGCGGCGGGCGTCGCGCGCCGGTCGCCGCATCACCGGTTGCATATTGCACCCATCCGAGAACAGGTCGGGCGCGTGTCCGCCGTGGCCAGTCAAGCGGCGCGCGCCCCGCCGGCCCCCGCCGGCCCCCGCCAGGCCCCGCCGACCCGCCCACGCGCCGCCTCCCCCTCCGGACACGCGGGTCGCACGCGGGGATGTGCGCCACGCACCGGGACGACGACCGCAGACGTGCCCTCCCCCTCCCCTCCTCCCCTCCTCCCCCCTCTCTCCACCCGCCCGCTCCCCCCTTTACCTGTTCCGCAACTCACCGTCCTTATCTGCCCTCGCCCATCACCTGCCTTACTACTGTCTGCTAAGTAAGCGACGCGGGCCGCGCGCCACGGGTTCAAATACCGCACACACGTGCCTACTCCCCCCCCCCTCTCTCTTCTTTTCGACTTGTTTTATTTTTGTGTGTTTTTTTTTTTTGCGCGCGCGCGGGCGCCGAAAAGCAAGGAAGATGCGACGGTGACTCGAGACTGTCTGGACTAATGAACAGGCGGGCGCTCCGCTGGGGGCTGGGCGTTGTGGCGTGTCCGTGAGTGTGTGTGTGTGTGCGTGTGTGTAGTGTGTAGCGAAGAGGGCGAGTGCGAGGGCATATGTGAAAAGGGCAAGTAACGACCCCGGTAATGCGTTTGGATGCCATTCCCGTGCCGGAGGGCCAGGGCGCCAAAAAACGTCATGAAGGGCGGAGACGTGTAGGGTGTTGGGGATAGAAGTGCGGATTAAAAGGAGGAGCGGTGACGTGGCGTTAGAAAGGTGAAGGGCGTGTGCTCCACCGGCCGCAAATCGCAAGGCGATACAGCTGATTCCTTGTACTTTCCCCTCGCCACCCCTCCGCTCCACCGCCCCCCCCCCTCTACCCGCCTCACTTACCCGCCCCGGCCTGTGTGCGGCGTCATCAACGCCAAAGTGACGGCCAGGCCAGGCCAGACCAGGCCTCCCTGTCCACACACTGGACGTCAAGACAACCAGGATGGACGACTTGGAGGGAGCGAGGGAGAGAGAGAGAGAGAGAGAGAGGATGGACACAGTTGTAGAGAGAGAGCGAGGGAGTCAGAGAGAGAGAGAGAGAGAGAGAGAGAGAGAGAGAGAGAGAGAAAGCAGAAGAACAAGAAGAAGGGGGCGAGGAAGTGGGCCGTGCGAAGTTGTGTGCGGAAGGAACCAGCATCGAAGATCGGCAGGTAACCTCTCCTGTGTGTACGGAACGCCCCTTGCCGGGCCAGAGGAGGGGGTGAGGGGAGGAGGAAAGTGTGTATGTAGGGAGGCGAGAGGAGGAGGAGGAGGAGGAGGGGGGGGGGGAGAACTTGAGCCTGTCGTGCCTCGTAGGAAGAGAGCGTCAGGGAAGGGTGCGGCGCCCGGCCAAACTGGACGAAGCAAGGGGAAAGGGGGAGGGGAAGGGGAAAAAAGGGGGCGAAGAGGCCAGACGACCCCAACCGAGATGGGAAAGGTCTCCTGGGCCTGGGTGTGGCGAGTCAGTCAAGGCGAGACCTCTGCGTGTGTGTGTGTGTATTAGTGTGCGCGTGTATGTGTACGTGTGTGTGTGTGTGCGTGGCTCACGCTCGAGAGACGCTGCGCTGCCAACTTAGGAGTCCAAATTGCGACTCACGCTGGCGCCAGCTTGTCGAGAGCACGCGAGCCCACGCGTGCGACTTCGCGTGTGTGCGACAGAGAACGCGGGGCGCAGAGGCGCAGAGGAAGAGTGAGACAGAGGTAAGGGAGTGAGATGGTAGTGTGTGCTGATGAGCGGCGAGGAATCACGGACAAGGCAAGACGCGTCCCTCGGGGTGGTTTTCGGCGGTTGGCACTGGCGGCGCCCCCAAGAGCACGGCAGGCGCCGTGGTGGGTAGGCAGCCCATCGTGTCCGTGCGGCCAGGTGCGAGTCCAGGTGAGGCGACGGCGGCGGCGCTGCAGGATGGGTTGCCTACCCACCGCGGCGCTCGCGGAGTATAGTCCGTTCGATGAACCCCAGCCGCCCGCGGCCGAGGTCCCCCCCTCCCCTTGTGTCTCACTCTCTCTCTTTCTTCCCCCCCCCCCCCCCCCCCACACCCCGGTACTCCCTCATGTCCTCCGGGCTTCGTTGGCAATCCCATCATTCTCCAGGTGTGTGTGTGTGTGTGTGTGTGTGTGTGAAGGGAGAGAGAGAGAGAGAAAGAGGGCGAAAAATAGTTTGCAAGTAAGACGCACTCAGCATAATTGTTTGGGGGCGGGCGCCCGAGACGGCGCCTGCTGAGCCCCTCGCACACTGACACGGCCGCTGACTCGGCCGCTGACAAGTCTGCGTGTGCTGACTTAGCTGACGCAGCTGACGAAACGGAGGCGGCCGCTTGCTGACAGGTCGTGCGGCATTGATGAGCCATCCGAAATATCAAACGTCTGAGCAGGAGGCGTCTGATACACGTACGGAGTGAGACGTGGGAGCGTGGGCATGTGTGTGGGTGAAGGAGAGGGTACGAGAGGGAGTGAGACAGAGAGGGGGAGGGAGGGGAGAAGAGGAGAGAGGGGTATGATCCACGACTATAATCATCCTTGTCTTTAATACAGCGAGCGTAATTGCTTTCAGGCTAATTGCAGGCATCGCCCCGCCCCTCCCTCTGCCTTCTCCCTTTCCCGTTGCGGTGTACTCCTTTATCACTTTCTCCTGTGCATATTTTGCGCCGCCACGCAGCTTATCTGCTTGAGGTGGGGGGGGGGGGGGACGGCGGGGGGCACAGAGGCGGGGGACGGTGGGGGGGGGGGGGGGACTCGGTCTTCGCGCGCGGTGGGCCGGGCGTCGTCGGGCCGCATCGGTGGCCGCCCGGGCCCCGCTCTTCTCTTTTTAATCCCCCACCACCACAAGAAACTCCTCCTCCTCTACCCCCGCGGCACTTCCCGCCAATAACACGCTCCCGCCGCTCTGTTCGGCGCCGCTGCATCGAGCGGCCAGCTCGCGAACCACGTAACGCGCGTGACGGTGTGCTCGGCTCGTCACGCCGTCGGGGTAGGTAACCCAACTGACGCGCGCCGTCCCCGTGCGCGAGGGGTAGCGACGCTCACCTGGCGGCGCGGCGGCGCGGCGGCTCGCCGGGACCGGCGGCGCGCCCGACCCGTAGGCAACCCATCCGACATCACGTCGGCGAACATGTGTGTGGCCGACGCCCGCTGCACCCGAACCCGAACCGACAGGCGTTTGCAGCAACTACGAGAATACTCGACCCTGGAGGGTATGTTCTCGACCGGAATACTTCGGAGGGATATCGGAATATGCATTTTTAGGAAAGCTTAGTAAAGGTAGTACAGTGGCACCCAATCGTCATTAAAAAAATACTCTGGTTTATCTCTGTTGTACCGAACTAAATGTCAGTTCTCAAAACAAAATTTTGTGGTGCGTGCAAAATCAACGGATAAATATATTGATACATGCTAGTAGTATACTAGTTTCAAGGAGTGTGGCAATAGTATTCCTATAAGGAATTCCATAAGAATGTCTGGGCGTGCTGAGAATACTGAAGTTGAAGCTCGACCCGAGCGCGCGCACACACACACGCAGACACACGTACTTCGACTGGTACTTGAACCCCGGACTTGGCCGAAGGCGACGGTCCGGCATGACCACAAGGCGCGCGCGCCTTACGGTCCCGCGGGGCGGGCAGCCGCCAGCCGTAATCTCCACGGGACGGAGTAACAATTCAGAGGGATAAGGGGAGCCTAGACTGTCCGGTGAGGGACGCAAATGCGAGCCCGACGCACAATGCTATCTGCGGGGGGCGTTCCTTGGGAGGACACCATTACAACGCAGGGCCGCGGGGCGCGCGCAAGTGGTGCTGGAGAAGCCCAAGCCGGCCGCCTCGTGGGTGCCTCGGTTACTCCACAGTTCGCGGTGGGCACTGTCGTGTACCGAGATGCACACTCCGCAAGGATTCCAATCCCGCGCGCGTTAGCCACCGGAAGTTGATCCGCTTCAAGTCAACACCAAAGTGAATTACGGAACGCCTCCCTATTCTTTCCTCATCTTTCCTGTCTTTCCCCGTTGAACAACCCGGAATATACACGTGCGAGACAGCACTTCCCGCCTCCCTGCAGTGGTTTTTCCCAACTCGCCTCGGAGGGATTCCCCGTTGGCTCGTGACGCGATCCCTGGATCCCTGGAACGACCTGGACTCCCAAGAAGTGGCCGCTTGACTCTCTGCAGGCCCGGGCAACCCTCCCTCCCACACACACACACACACACACACACACACACACACACACACACACACTGTCACCGCCGCCAAGATCCTTCATTGCGGTGACATAAAAGACAGCAAACACAATAACGTCTGTGTCCGACGCGGGCGCCGTCCCCGTCCATCTCGTCTTCTCCTTCTCCTTTCCGTTTCTTCCTCTCCTCCGTTCCGCATACTCGTGACCGCATGCCCCATATAACAAGCCGACGTCAAGACAATCATCGGCATGACCGTTTACCGCGCCGTCGGCCTCCCTCTCTCCCCCGCGGGTGCGAGGAGCCGTGTGTAAGTCGCGCACGGTCCGGCTGCGGCCGCGCCCCTCCCCCCCCCCCCCCCCCCCCCCGTCCCCTCCGCCCCTCGGACGACGATTTGGCTCCTCGGCCGGACATTTAGATAAACCCGGGGCCTTGACTGTTTTGGTGCGCGTCCAGAGACAAAAGCCTCGTAGCTCGCACGGCCGGATCCGAGACACAGCGGCGAGGGGCAGTCGGATGGGGCGGGCGCGGGCTGACCGCGGCTCCGCAGCCGAGCGAGCGCAAAGGCCCTGCGGGAAACAATCGCGTCGGCGAATTTAAAGACGCGGCCAGAGACGTTGACATTGTGCGCGGGGGTTTTGGCGGGAAGCGTGGGGAAAGGAAGGAGTTTTTTCTTTTCTTTATTATTATTATTATTATTATTATTATTATTCTTATGCGAGGGAAGCAGAGGAGAAGAAAAGGGGAAAGGCTTGATGCCGGTCAGGAGTGAAAGCTCATTAGGAGCGGAACACTCTCCCCTCCTAACCCTTCCAGACGGCAGCCGTCGGTAGCCCTCAGCCGTCTGGCCTGGGCCCGAGCCTGGGCCGAGCCTGGGCCGTGCCGCATTTGACTTCCTTGGCAAAAGCCTTGACGAACCAACTCAAGGCCTCTGCTGTTGCTGCCGCGCTGCAGAACCCTTTTCGCAGTTCCATTTGCACGCTGCTCCTGTGTTAAGCCCTCCCCCTTTACCCCGAAAAAAAATAAAAAATCGCGAAAATGGGGAGAAAAACAAGAAATAAAAAATAACGCGAGGAACGTAACTCAGACCGAAAGGCCCCGGGACTACGGCGCGGGACTGTTGGCTCCGGGCTGCGCTGAGATCATTAAGGAAGTTGTTGGATGCAGCGGCGGAGGGACAGGAGGCGGACGCCGCTCCTTTCACACCGCCCACCAAGAAGATTCATTCCAAAATTTCCACATTTTTCTTTTCCCTTTTTTTCGGGGGGGGGGGGGGGGGGGGGGGGGGCTAGGGCCTGCGCGGAGGGTTTCAATTTCCGAAATTAACGGCATTAACACCGTTGCCGGTTTTCCCCAGCGCGCGCGTCGCCGCCGCCCCGCACACCTGTTGACTTGCCGAATTTTCCACCCGCCCACTAAAGCCGCCACTTGGCGCGCGCCGCAAAACGAATTTGAATGTGAATGTGGAAATAACACGTCGGCCCTGCATTACACGGCGCGCTGCCCCCTCGTATCGCCCGGCCGGGGGGGCACCGAGTAACGAAGCTTTCCAAGCCGCCCCGCCCGCCTCCGCCCCCGCTGCTGCTGCACTTTCACTTCCAAATGCGCTTTTATCTGTCCATCAGTGCGCCCCGAAACGAGACGCACAATGCAGCGAATGAGAACGGGCACGTGCGTGTGTGTGTGTGTGCGCGCGCAAGCGTGTGCGTGTGTGTGTGTGTGTTGGAAGACGAAAGGGAAAAGAGAGAGGGAGGGAGAAAGGACACGCATCGCCCCTGCAGTATGCAGTTTGCCCGTAGGGGTGAGTGAGTGAGAGGTACGGGCGAGACAGAGAGCGGGAAAGAGAGACGGAGAGAGACAGAGGAGAGAGAGAGAGAGAGAGAGAGAGAGTGGGACTGATGTGAACAGAGGCAAACGAATATGACGTGTCTCGTAAACGCGCTGAATAATATGAGCGACACGAAGACATTGCGGCGGGTACATTAAGGGCTGGGATTGACGAGGCGGAAGACAAACGAAGAGCGGGTCGTGTAATGCTGTGCGGGTCCGTCCGGCGGGTCCGGCGGGGCCGCGTGGTGCTCAGACTGGCGGGCGTCCAGCGCTAAGGCCGTGCCCGATGTCCAACGGCTGACCCCAAGACCCGGCGGCCGGGCAGTCCCTGTCTCCGCTTGCGGCCACACGAGGGGCGGGGCGGGAGGGTCAAGGAAGGGAAGGGGCCCAAGACCCCGGCCGAACACGGCGGGCCGCCCGGGCCGGGAAGGGTCGGCAAAAGGGTTCGGATGGCCTCCGCACGACCCCCAGCTACACTGCGGGTGCGAGCGAGAGGGAGGCAGCGACCGGCCGGCCTGCGCGACAAGGACGGACAGTGGCCGTGTCGCTGCGGCGGCCGTCGCCGGCGACGATCGGAACTAGCACACTCGAGGGGAAATAAATCTGGGGGTGAATTGGGGGCAATCTTCTGGAAGCGATATGCCTGCGGAGACATTAACTCCCGGGCTAGAGGACCCTCCCCCTCCCACAGGCAGCGCCACAATTAGACTCGGCGCTTGTAACACGGGGAAGGGCACTGCCCAGACGTCAGTCAATATCTGCCACGAGCGAGGAAAATGTGAAAATAAAAAAGTGGCTTTCAGAATCAGAGGGTTCGGGAAAGGTCTGGATAGGCTCGTCATCGTGTCTTTGTGCATCTTTTATTCAGGTGACCAGAGTCCGCGCCGCCATGTCGGCACAGACACTCACGACAGCGTCAGGGCCGCCGGTGGGCTCGCATGTTCAAAAGTGTCGTAAAAAAAAACAAGGAAAATGAAGGGGCGTATAAAATGTATTGGGTGACATTGCCAAGATAGGTGCGGCGCGTGCTGGGCCCCCTAGCACAGCGGGATAGGCAAGGCGGCGGCCGCGAGTGTGCGGCGGGTCAGCCTACCCTGCGGTCCGCAGGCGCTGCCCGCAGGACGCCGCAGCGCCGCCCGTCAGACAGCAGCAACTCTCCGCCACGGCAACGTTCCTGGGCACCCACCAGCAGGCGCCGCCCGCCCCCGCCCGTATCTACAGTCTTGTGCGGGCGGCAGGTGGCGTGAGATACGGCCGATAGCGCGCACCAATTGCGCGATAAGAGGTGCGCGACAGCGCGTCAAGACCACGGAAAAATATACGTATATCGATGAATTCTGTGGCTCGGAAGGGAACACGGTCAGGAAATGTTCAGGACGAGTTCATTTGTCAGAGCGATTTGACCGAGATCCGCTGGTCATACCCACCGAATTTCAGCTAGAAGAAAATGATTTTGTTCGAGAGCGCCTCATTGTTCGCCACGATGCCCGCATTTTAATTTACTGATCTTGACGAAGAACTATTCGCTATTAAAATCATGTTGTTTCCACTGAAAGTCAGTTAATGCGGAAAAAAATCCACCTGACATATTAACTGACTTTGAGTGATATTAAGGTGTGCTGGTGCGTATTGTGCTGACTTTGCCAGCGGTTGATCGTCACGACGCTGATACACTTACGCAAGGTTAACCTTGTTTGGCTGACCTCAAATCCTCAAATCATCCCGCCCCACCGCCTGTTGTGTCGCTACACTCGCACCCCATCGCGGCACACACACACACACACACACACACACACGCACATCGACCTGTTTGCACTGATACGGAGTCGAGGCTGATATAGACCAAACGCCCTCAGGCGGCTCAAGGCACACATAAGATAAGGCGGCGGTTCGTGCCTGACGTGAGCCGATCGCAGTGATGGCCGCGGGTGATTGATTACAGATACGGTCGGCGCAGTAAAGGAACGAAGAAAAAAAACAACAACATTTCTTACCAATTACAATTAAATTATCTCTAATATGGCACGCTTTCGTCCATAGGCGGGCACGAATCTGAGGAAAAATGTTACATCTTAACAGAATTTTCCTCAATGAGAAGCAAAATTTTAATCCATCCCCAGCTGAAGGACAATTTTTTTTCTTCCTTACATGTAGAGTGCTTATATTCTCTCTATTTTTCCAGATGAGTTAGCATAGCATAATTCGAACCCGATTTTTATTCCAAAAGCAGTAAGAGCGAGTAAGACACTGAATGGCTGGGCACAAAACGGAAACAAATAACGGATTGAAGTTGCATTTTGAAATCAACCTCGGCTTTTCCACCGTGCGCTCGTCGCGAACGCCTCCCTGACGGTTCCGTGTAGAAAGGCCTGGGAAAGCAGGCAGCCTGGCCGATATTAGAAACGGCCCGCGCGGAACGTGTGTGTGTGTGTGTGTGTGTGTGTGTGAGGGAGAGAGACAGAGAGGAGAGATATCGGGGGGAGGTGTTTGCTGTTAAGGGTGTGTGTGTGATAAACTTGGGCAGGCGAATAGAGGTGCGAGAGAGACAAGAAGGGGCGGCATATGGCGCTTTATCTTGCGGACGGAGGGGTCTTGACAACCTTGGCCGGTGGAAACCAGGGAAAGTCTTTCAGGACCAAATAGGCCCTCTTTTCAACGTCCCATAGATGCACTTTTCCACGAGATTCCCTGCTTCTCTCGCGATCCTTGGGAGTAAAGTGGGACATTCGTGATGGGGAACAAGAGGGAGAGCGAGCTAGGAGGGGAAACGGGTGGGGGTGGGGGGGCAGTCAGAGAGTGTGAGGGAGCCAGAGAGAGATAGATAGAGAGAGAAGGATGAGGGGGGGGGGGGTGCAAGGTAAAACTGGGGCCACAACACCGTTTATTGTCTCGCCATTCCGTCTTCGCTTTCTGTTCCTTTTATTGGCGTCAATAACCGGCTTTAATTTCTGCCGAGCCGCGGGAGGCGCGCGAGCGCGGCGGGGCGTCCCAAGACGTGAGCGCGCGCGAGAGAGAGGGAGTGACGGAGAGGGGGTGGGAGAGAAAGAGTGGATAAAGAGAGAGAGAGAGAGAGAGAGAGAGAGAGAGAGAGCAGAGAGAGAGAGGAAGGGGGAGGGGGGCCAGACTTAGGGAGTGAGCAGGCGAGTGCGCAGACACGTCTCTCCGTGGCACTGCACGCCCCCGCACACGCCACTTGCGTTCGGAGCACACGAGAAATTTGGCGAGATCAATGTGTGCGGCTAGCTAGCCTTGTGCGGCGCAGTGCCGCGGTGAAGTAAGAACGAGGCAGGCTAGTAACACGGCGACAACGACAGAAAGCAAACGCCAGTCGTAAACACACACACACACACAGCCAGCCATCGAGTCGCATAAAGGACGGAGGAATAAAAGCAGCAACACCGGCCGCAACCACAGCAGCAGCAGCAGCAGCAACTGGGGGGTAAAATGAAGACGGACTGGGAGAGCACGGTGATATACGGAAAGTGTGTACCGCCATGAGAGAGAGAGAGAGAGAGAGAGAGAGAGAGAGAGAGAGAGAGAGAGAGAGAGAGAGAGAGAGCTGTGAGATCTGATTCTCACCCGGAAGTCCTGACGAATGTAGTGTGCCAATGCAGCGAGAAGACTTTGGCGAGGGGACGAGGACGCGCAAAGTCGTTTGGGGCGGTGAGTGTTATTAAGGGCGCATGTAAGTGCTCGGAAAAGCGGAGATAAGTTTTTTTTATTTAAATAAATTAAAGACGCGGAAAAGAAGGATGGAGAGTACAGAGCAGGGCGCGTCGTATATATAACAACCCGCGGGGAGTGTGCGGAGCCGACGCAGCAAGGATGCGCGCCTCAAGTAAACTGCTATCAAAAAGCCACAACAATAGTAAAAGCCAGGTGGAGGAACGTCGCCGTCACCGCGCGTGCGAGAGAGAGAGAGAGAGAGAGAGAGACAAACAGAGAGTGAGAAAGAGACAGACAGAGAGAGACGCGGGCAGCAGCTCGTAATGCTTGAGATGTGTTTCCCATCAAAAGAAACGGAACGCGTTACTTCCTTTTTATGATTACTGTGCCGCGCTTGGGGGACCACACCGCGGGCCGCACAAGCCCGGCCGCCTCGGCCCGACGCCGCTGCCAAGGGACTCCGCGCCTCTCTCTCTCTCTCTGTCTATCTATCTGTCTATCTATCTCTCTTCTCTCGTGCTGTCGGTCGCTATCGCAGGTGACTGCAAGTGTTGTGCTGCTTGTGTCGTACTCCCAAGGCCCTGCCGTCAGCCGGAGTAGGAGAAATAAAATGTGTATCCAAGAAAATCGTCACTGCTCGGAATGCATTTTTAGCACAGCACGGCTCGGATTCGAGCAGATTCTAAGTGCGTAGGCCTCCTCTCTCCCACGACCCCGTCCCCGCTCCCTCCCCTCTAGCCATGCAGGCGTTTATTCATTTCGTGCCGACCGGGCGAACGCGCGTAGCTGTGCCGGGGCGGCTCGCATGTGTGTCACTTGGTCACCGCGTCGCGCCTCTGGTGTTTCTCCGGGGTCAGTTTGAGGGCGTCCAGGGAGTGCATCCGAGGGAGGGAGGGAGTGTGGGAGGGAGTGAGTGAGGGAGTGTGGGAGGGAGTGAGCTGTGTCCGTATCCCCTGCCGGCGCCGGGCTCAGCTCCGTCACATATCAAGGAGAAGCGCTGGGAATGGGAAATCGATACAAAAGGCGCAAGGACGGACGAAATAATGACGTGCCGCCCCGGCCGGGCTGCGAGCAGAAAACAAACGGTGCGAGACGGGACGCAGACTGTAGGTAATAACGGAAAGAGATAGAAAGAGTTGGCACCTCTACCGAAACTTAAAACGAAAAAAATATTTTTGTTCTGCTTAGAAATCTGTGGATGCTCTTGAAAAAAAAATGCAAAAATGGGTGGGCACTACCTCGTCCCAGGCCTCCGCCTGGAACCCTCCTGCTTAACTTCGGTGTTCGAATGGGAACCGGTGTACCAGGTATCGACCGCCGCTAAGACACAGGCACAACGCAGCGGCCTTTTTCAGGGGCACGCTTCCGCAACGGTCAATGTAGCCCCCTCCGCCAGCCAGATTTCCGGAATCAACTCCCTTCGACTGGCTGGTTGGTCTGTGGCACTGCGGCCACTCCCGAGCGGACTGGGGGGGAGGTAGGCTTTCCTATATCGTACACAGCCGAAGCTGCTGTACTTCACGACGAACCCTAGTCGCGACGGCGTGTCCTCGTCTGCCAGATTCACAGGGAGCGAAAACGAAGGTACCGAACCCTAGGTACCCCCGTAGCATACACCCGAGTCTCCGAACCAAGTTTCCTTGGTAGACACAGAGCCCCCCCGCCGGAAGCCCCGGGCGACCGAGAGAACCTCGGACCCGGGAACGGGGGTAAGCCCGACCGTGCTGCGGGAATCTTCAAGTTGAAACCCAACGCTTACATCTCTCAGTGACGCAGCGCGCACGGCCGTTCAGACAGCCATACCGACGCCACGTTCGAAAGTATATTTTACCCTCTGCCTCCCAAACGCAGACACAAGAAAAATTTAGAAAGTGGGAGGCTTGAACCCACAATCTTTCGGTCGCCGGTCAGCCACCTTACCGATGCGGCCACAGAGCCGCGATGCCGTTGGATGCGCGCCCCCTATACTTTACACACCGTCGCCTCAGCTGAGCCGACAGAAAAAGTGCACGCACCGGCAAAGAGTTGAACCTCCGACCAGCCGCCCGCCAGCTGGACTCGCTAACCACGCGGCTACCGCGGTGCGGTGCGGGTCGGCCGTGCGCTCCCGGTACTGTAGCCGCACGACGTCCCGGACTGAAAGTTGGCTGGACTAGAAGGCGCACACTGACTAGAAGCTCTGGGGGACCCCTCGCGGGTTTACGAGGGCGTTTTCATTTGCACGGACTGGCTGACCGCCGCCCGCGCCTCCCTTCATACAACATTCATGCTGCGGCAGCGACATTTTCACGCATCGCCGTGCCGACACGCGAGCCGCACAACAAGACAATGACACATACAATGTGGCAGTCATGTGATCTGCTGCCGCGGCCCCGAATATTACGAGCGAGCCGGGCGCGTGCGCGCGCGTCGATTTTTCATACCGCGCCGATACCGGAGCGGTGTGCAGCGCGGGAGGGGGCCGCGGGGGGCGGCGCGACGTCGTGGACGTAAACTGAGCTCGACATACCCGCCCGCCAGACCCGCGCGAGTTTGGAAAGAGCGGGAAGAAAAACCACCTATTTGCACGGGCCGCGCCATTCCGCCAAGTTTACTCCAGGTGACTTGACACCAAAACGACAAGTCTAATCCTAGTTCTTCCAGTCTCGGTGCGGAACAGATTCGTGTGTGACCGCGCGGCCCGCGGCGAGGCCGGACGTCCTCGAAGGAGTCGCCCCGCCCCGCCGGGTGCCCCACCCCCCGCGGCGCTGAAAGCATTACTGCTTGGGGTGGGCAGACGTTTGGTCAGCGCGGGCCCCATGTGCCGGGTCCGGTCCGAGGACGGGGGAGCCGCACACCACTGCAATCCCATTCCGACCCTTGTCGTCAGTCATAATTCATGGCGGTGGCCTACCTTCCAGGAGCCATTACATTTACAAGCAGGCGGGCATAGCGGTCCCCAACGCGCTCTCTGGCGGTCTCTGGCCGCTCTCAGACGACGCCGTGAAATAAAGTTGTTCGGTCGGAATGAACATGTGACACCGTTAATTATTAAAATTAAATCCCATCGAAAAAAAAAAAAAAAACTTGAGCTGGAATGCGTCTTGACTGCCGCCGTCTTGATGCTCTGCATTTCTGCCAGTGGACTCGCCCGCGGCTCATCTCTCTGATGGAAAAATAACAAATCGGACGCGACGCGACAATTCCCCGCCGTCTTCTCATGTAAAAGCGGGCCGGCAGTGACGTCACGCGCCGCTCCTTTGTGTGTGTGTGTGTGTGTGTGTGTGTGTTTCGGCAGAGTAGCTGGCGGGGCTCGGTCGTTGGGCCCCAAGGTGCGCTGCCAGCTAGCTGCGTCGTCTGCTAAGCGGCCAAAGAGCAGCGTCGGCAAACAAAGGAGCGCCGTGCCGACAAAGCAGCAGCGGCAGCAGCAGGGGGCGGCGGCGGCGGGGCTCTGAGACGGCTCCGGGGGTACTCACGGCGGCACCTATACATGCACCGGCACACGGACAAACCATATGTCAAAGTGTGAGACGGGTTTTTGAATTTGCCGCGCAATTTCTTATATTTTTTTAAAAAATTATTTTTAACGTTCATGGCAATCTTTGCCACGGTATTTGATGTTGTTAGTGATTTCTTTCGTTTGAAACTCTGACCAAATAAAGTGTTTAAAACGCTATTTTGTGACCGGCCGCGCACCGCGGGCCGGCTCACTTGACGGCTCCGGCGAGCGCTCCGGAGGGTGGCTGCCGCTCCGCCGCCGCGGCCGCCGCGGCACTGCTGCCGCCACCTGGCGGCGGGCGGCGGAACCCGGTCGCGGTGGCCGCGGCGCGCGCACCGGCCTCGGCGGCTCGGTCGGTGCGGTTTCCCTCGCGCCGCGCGTACGCCCGGGCAGGGATGGGGAGGAGGCCGGGAGGAGAGGGAAGTCTGAGGCCGCCGGCACCGCAGCGGGAGGGGAGTGTCAGCGGCCGGGGAGCGGCGGAGCCAACCCCCGCGAGCCCGGCCGGGTTGCCTACCTCCGCGACGCAGACCCTCACAGCATATGAAGAAACTCTTTGTGTTGTGTAGAAAATGAAGGCCTCGTTCGCTGCAAGGCAGCATTGCTTCGAAATGCGAAGGATTCCTTCGTAGCGTACGAAGACTTTCCTTCGTAGGATTTTATAACTGTGTGGAAAAAAAGAATAAAAGAACGATTTCACTGGCGAGGTGATTACACTTGGTCGATGCGACGAAAAACACGTGTACACAGTTATAGATCATGGGCCGACCGTGTCCTTTAGCCTTTACAAGAGCGAAAAAGGATATGCCAGAGAATCGTGCGCAAGGAGGAAACAAACTGTAAAAAATGCGACAAAATAACCCTGGAAAAACGAACACGGCAAAAGGCGGACACACCGCAACGAATGCCGAAAGAACGTGTCGAAGAGAGGCGGAGTGGCGCGGCGCCAGAATTAAAACCAATTCGTTTGAGAATTAGTTTACCGTCCCGTATTTGTTACTCTCTCCTCGCTGGTGTGCCGTGCGCCCCGAATTCCCACGAGGTGACGAGCCCGATGAAAAGTGTTGGACCTTATTGTTACCGCCCACTCCACCTTCCCTCCCTCCCTCCCCTTCCGTACCACTCTCTGTCTCTCTCTTCCCTCTTCTCATTCTCTCTCTCTCTCTCTCTCTCTAGTTTGCAATCATGCGGGGTAAATAAATGGCGCTCTTGGTACGTGCAAGTATGATTGGGGGGCCCTGCGCTCTGCAGTGCTCCAGTTGAAATAAAACTTGATTGTCGCGGTGCCGGTAGGGTTACCCTGCCCAGGAGCGCCTGCGGGCGCTAGCGTAGGCCGACCCGCAAGGCATGCGTGCACGCAACGAGCCGCGGCTGCCTACCTAGCAGGCGCTATTTGAGCGCTATTACTTCACGTTACACTGTCAGGTCATACTAACTAAAATTGTGTTTTTATTGACTAAAGATCAGTCGATGACCCCGAATAAGCAGATCGATTCGAATTTCATGAAACTTTTCTGAATGTACGATTTTTTTTTTCCAAAACATTATTTTGAAAGTTGAAATATGGAAGACTCGGCCTTGTCAGGAGGGCATGTCGGGCACGTGCCTAGTCACCGGCTTTTACCCCTTCCACCCTCCTTTCCCATTTTCCTGCCCCTCTTCTCTGAATTATGGATCGCGTAATATCGCCGGCAGCGTCCGAATCCCTCCCCGACGGGCCCGGCGGACCCGGCGGGACTTAGTGGGAGATCCTGGCGTGCGAGTGCTGGACACAAGGGATTACCTCCAGGCCCTGGAGTTCCCAGGAATTAAATTTAAAAAAGCGGGCTCTGAAAGGGAGAGGGTTTCGGTTTTCAATGAAAACATGAATTTAAAAAATGGGAACTTGAGACGTAGACGTGTCAGCGGCTGAGGGCGAGAATTGCAGAGCAGAAATGCAGAGCAGATAAAAGACGATCATCCAGGTAGGGAAACTGCCACTGAGTGAGCTGCCTGGAGCGGGTGGCGGGGTGGGCGGGGGCCCCGCAGGCCGCGGCCGGGCCGCGCGGCTTCCCTGTTTTCCAGGCCCGCTTCTCCCCTCCGGCGCCCGCGAGTCGCCCCGGAAAGAATGGCGACGTGGTGGTTTTGGTGGAGCCGGAGGCGCGCGGGCGGGGGGAGGCAAGGGGTGCGGGGGAGACCGAGGGCGCCGGGCCGCGGGCGGGCGACCAATCCGCGGCCACCGCTCCCCTCGCTCACTCCCTCTCTCCCTCTCGCTCGCTCCGCTCGGCTCGGACCCTCTTCGTCTCGCCGATCGAAAAAGCAGAGCCCTAGCCCGCGAGGGCGCCATGGCCACCCCACCCCCAGCGGCGCCGCGAGAGAGCCTCGCCCGACCCCACCCAGCGGGGCGGCCCAGCCCAGCCGCCCGGGCCAATGAAGGAGGGCCAGTGCCAAAGCCGGCCGCGGACCCGGCGCGGCCCGGCGCCTCCAGCCCCGCATGGCGCCCCGCCACGCTCCAGCGCCATGCTAAGACCCAGCCAAGTGTGACCCGTCCATTGTCTATGCGAAAACAAAAAGGGGCCGCCCGAACGGGAGAGAGGAGGATTTCCACATATATCTCCCGTCGGGGCGGGGGAGGGGAGGGGGAAATGAAAAGAAGAATATAAAAATAAAATGGCGAAGCCGTCCGAAGGGTCACGGCGGGACAAAAGAGGCGAGGCCGTTGTGCGCGAAACGCCGAGATTGGCGCCGGCATCCGATTCATCACTCTTATCGTGAAATATGCGGCCGCGCTTCAAGTAGCGCCGGTAATAAAATTGGAAAATTTTAGCACATCTCAACCGGGGAAAAGGAGGGGATGAATTTTTCGGTTTGGTCGTTGTCGAGCAGGTTTTGTCTGCCTGTCTGCCATTGGACGAAATACGCAAGGAGGCCAACGAAAGTTACATCAAAACATCTTACTAAAAAAAAATGAGAGAAAAAAAAGTTGAGCAGGACAATCGAAGACAATAATGAGGCGAGGTGAGCGAGGCAGGTTCCTAACCAGGAAGCTAGACTAACCTGTTCTCACGGAAATGGTGAGGCCCACTCCCCTCGCAGTGTCATACCCCTTCCGCGGATGAATTTTTTCCCTCCTCGACTCCCTTTTTTTTTTCCCCCGCAGTGCTTGCGCGACTTTTGGTCATAACAACAGCGACCACCGGGTTCCGTTTGCCCCGATTGGTGCTTTTTTTTTTAAATTCTATTCTCTGCGAGCCGTCGTGCCGTTTTTCTATGACGGACACCGTCGCCCCGGCCGCCGCTCCGGCAGGTAAGCCGGGCGAGCAGCGTCAGCAGCAGCAGCAGCATTCTATTAGAATTCCCGTCCCCGGACCGAAATGACGTCAGACGACCGGGCTGGTTTTTCTCTCTCTCTCTCTCTCTCTCTCTCTCTCTCTCTCTCTCTCTCTCTCTCCCTCCGCCTCCGCAGGCCTTTGGTCTGCACGGTATGCGCATTGCCAATGAGGGTCTCTGCATTAGTATCCGGCCCGAAGGTGCCGGTGAGGCGCGCTGAGGTGAGCGGCGAGCTCAGTAGCGGCGCAGTCGCACCGGAGGAGAGAAGGGCCGCGGGGCGCAGGAGTGGCGGCTCGCCGAGCTCCAGCGAGTCCCGGCCGAGGACCAACGGTCCGCGGCACGGGGCGCGTGCAGCGAGGAGACGTTGCCGGGATCCTGGAAAAATAAAGCCGGCGTGAGATGCTGGGACGGATGCTTCCGGAATCGGTTTTGGAATCTTCGGCGACCGACCGATAGCGGCGCGCGGCTATGGACGCTGCGTATGGCAGGGTCAGTTCAGTGTGAGACGAAGCTGCGGAAAGATAGTGGACTGTGCTCGTTCCGAAAGGCCGCATTCTCAGCAATAGCCCGCGGTAAGTTTGACATGTCACCGCGACACGCGACTTGTGCCTCTCCCGTCAAAAACTCTGCTGCCTCGACAGTGCTCACGGTAAAGCGGCGATCATTCTGTTAACGCAGTACAGTACAAGGAGTATCTCCACTCTCTGCATTTTCGACCAGAGAATGTTTTCCGCTTTTAGTACGGTTCGTTTTCGCGGTGACCGTACCACGTCAGGGGTCAGGTGGACGTGTGCTCCACCGACCAGGGGTGTTCTTGAGCGTGAACGCGTCGTCCCGCATCGCGTCCCGTGAAGCACACTGACTTCCAGGAGCAGTCAGGGCAGCCGCCGGAGAAGTCCCAAAGAGCATGACGTGTTGATTCCACAGCCATAAAAACGCCCCCTTTCCACTGTTCACCTCCTCCACGCGCGTGCGTGTGCAGGTTAGCGTGGAAATTGGAGCAAAACGGGAATGGCGGGGGTTGCTCGCCGGAGGGGGTGCGGGTGTGACGTCAGAGGGCTCGCGGTCCACTGTCCGTACACTCTCCGCATTCCTCTGAGGTTCCTCTCCCAAGTGCACCCGGTTTCCTCCAATACAGACACCTGGCCTACGTTTCAAGGGGCCGACTGTGCCGAGTTTTGGAGGGTTGTGGGTGATTTGCAGCCACAGAGGGATTTTGCCTACCGTCGGGAGGAGTGGACTCGGATTCTAGTGTCTAGTGAGGGACCCCCCCCCCCCCCCGGTTGTTGGCGTTGCTTTCTATTTCCGTTAGAAAACCGTCGCGCGCCCCGCCGGGGAGCTGTTTTGAATACCCTTCCCGTTCTTCCGCATGTAAATACCGGCCGGACTTGTCGCCTGTTAAACCCAATAAATTTGCCTTCTTTCGCGTCGTTCCATCGCACTTTCACAGCTCCTTTCTCCTCTGCGATCGTGTCGTCGCGGCGAGTCGCGGGGGGAACAGGAGGATCAAGAAAGCCGTCCGGCGTGGTGCGCAGCAACCAGTTCGTCAGGGGAAACACACACACACACACACACACACACACACACACACATACACGCAATCACACACGATGGCTCACCTTTTCCTGCGTCAGAGAACCGGCTGTGTGCGTGGGCACGCCTCGCAGGCCCAGCACGCGCGCGGAGGTGTAAGCGTGTAAGTGCGGGCTGCGTGCGGGCTGCGTGCGGGGCGGCAGGTGCGCGGGCGTCGCCGCCTTGAGTTATGAGTCGGCCAGCAGTTTGTCTCTCGCGGTGACACCCGCGGGAGATGCGGCAGCCGAGCGCCTTAATGACGTCACCCCCGTGAGTGATGACGGCCCCAATAGACGAATCATCATGAATCATCGTGAATCATCGTGAGTCATAATCATGCCGCGCCCGACCGGGTCGAAAACATCAGCAAGGAAGGTGTTTCTCGGAGCGCGTCCAGCTTTCGTGATTTCGACGCACACGGCCTTGGCCTGTGAAAATCTCAATTCCACTTCAATTAAGCAATTCGCTCCTATGCTTAACCTCCAAACTGGCAATACACTTGATTCAGAAAATCCTTTTTGTAGGTCTATTTTCGACCCCTAGCCGCTCTTTTCGCGTAGTTTGGTCCTTCACTGTTTGTATTTTCGGGAGAGTTTCTGGTCTACTCGGGGATGGATCCCATTTAGGACCCAGCAGTGAGTCCCCGTGAACTACGAAGGGCCGTCCGCCCCGTGTCCGTAATCTATATAGGAGTCCATAGTTTGATCCATAATGCTGATAGCGCTTGTGATGTGGGGGGGGGGGGGGGGGGGTCTTGATGCGATGGGCAAGCGCAGTGTTGCCGCATGCACTTAAGCAGTCAGGTGTAATCTCCAAAGGCCCCACTCCGCTGTGCAGACCGTCACGTCTCAGGGGGTGGGGACGGGGCGGGAGCCGGCTGACCTTACCCACGCCACTCCAGGGGATGTGCTCTCATCCCACATCTGACGTCTGTGGGACGTCCCTAGTTTTCAGGTGATTTCGGTGTGACTGCCCTGTCTGCGTCACGGCCCTAGGCTGCGGCGCCTGGAGAGAGGGATTCGAGGGGCCGGGGGCGACCCGGGGGGCTGCCCTGGGGCGTCCGGGGGCGGTGGGAGGGAGTCGTCACGGACGACATCACACAGCCGGGAGAGACATTGCTGCCGGACCCCTCCCCGCCTCCGCACTCCAGTGCACACAGGGCCCCAGGGGCCCCAAGTGACCGAGCAGACGTCGCCCCCCTGCGGGGCCCCCCCGAGACCCCCCGGAGGGCGGAAGGGGGGCGGGGGTGAGCGAACAGAGCGCCAAGCCTCGGCCCAACTTTTGCTCTGGACGGTACTCGAGGAACCCAGGATCACGAAAGCGTTGCCAGCCGGGGTTTCCCTCAGTCGGCACCCCCTTGGTTCCGCCGCAAGTCATTCGTGTTCACTTCTCGTTTGCCGCCGCTGTGCTCCTCGGCCACCGTCCCCGGCGTCCCCGGCGGGGGCCGACGCGGACCCCCTGGGGACCCGGGGGACCCCCATGGAGAGGACGTGCACTGCCTGCGTGGCCTGCGTGTGAGCGGTGTGAGCAGACGGGGGTGGCTGGAGGACCCTCACAAGGACATCACAGAGTGGCGCCATGTCGGCTACCAGGTCTAGCCGGCGTGACGCTGAGGGGAGGGGGTGACCCGGCGGCGGCCGACGGCGGCCGACGGCGGCCGACGGCGCCCCGGGGGAGCCCTGCGGAGAGGATACGACCCTGCCGGCAAACGGTGTGCCGTGCCGGTGCCGGTGAAGCACACCAACTAGCCGGCCGGGGGGCTCCGGGCCGCTGGCGCTGTCGTACAAGAAAAGCGCCACGATTTTGTTTCTGTTGTAGAGGAAGGCCATATTCCGCCGCCGCTGTCCCGCACCGACTTGGTCATCCCCGACAAGAAGTAGTCCCTCAGCCCGCCGCCGCTGCGCACCCAGCGAGTGAAAGTGAGGTCGGCGCGGAGGGGTTGGGCCGCGTCGCAGTGCGCCGCCGCCGCTGCCGCCGGCCCTAGGCCGCCAGCGCTGGCAGTGTACTGCAGGGGGAGGGGCGCCGCCGCCCGCCAATGACAACTGCGCTCAGCTTAATCAGCGCCCGGCCGGCCTCCTTGCTTTCACTTCCTGGGCGTCGTATAGGGAGCACGCGTGCGGGGTGGGGGCCGGCGGCGGCAGCAGCAGCGGCAGCAGCAGCAGAGCCTACAAACGGAATGACTCAGATCCCAGCGCTGCCGGCGTGGACGCTCTCTCCGGCTCCGCGCGCTTTAATTAAACGAACCGTGCCGCCGCTAGAACGCGTTTCGAATATCTTTGCTGAGGGCCGCTATTTCAAAGATGCAATCAGCACGCGAGCGCGCTCAGTGTACTGCAGCGCTGCTTAACTTGGGCGCAATTCACAGGCTACTGGGGGCTACGGTGCTCTCACTCTGTCTCTCTCTATGCCTCCGTCTCTCTCCCTATCTGCATCTCTCTCTCTCTCTCTCTCTCTCTCTCTCTCTCTCCCTATCAGTGTCGGGGAAATCACGGAGGAGCAGCCCACAGCCCCACAGCTGGGCACGTAGGCAAACTCGGCGACCCCTTCCATCGTGAGGGCCGGGAGGGGCGGAGGAGGGGGGGGGGGGGGGGGGGCGCTCCGTGTGGCCTCCGGGCCTCCGGCTACTGCGGCCCGGGGCGTCCGGAGCCTCCGTGCCGGGTACGGTGTTACGTGCCCACGGCCCGGCACGGCCCGGCATCACAGACACTGGATTAACGTGCGCGTGCCTTATCGTGGGCTCCGAGGACGCGGGCGGCACCGCGCACCGCGGCGGTACAGAGGCGCGGTGGGGCAGCTCTCACTGCAAAAAAAAAGTCGTCATGTGACGCATTGAAAAGGGCGATTTTCCCTCGGATGGCGTTGGTAACATTCTAAAATATGGAAAATAATATATGGTTACGTAGTTTGTGGTTTAGAAAGCATAGGACAGAGAAAGTATATGAAAGTATTGAAAGTATAAGACAGACCTTACAACACGTGAAATTCTCTGACCGGAACATCAGATAGTTCACCAACCAAAAAATAAAATTAAAGAAATTACTGTTTATCTGCGAGACAAAAAATATGGTGAGGCAAAAATATGGTTGTCACGGCCAGCAGCGGCGGCCCGCGGCCGGCGTTATGAAGACAGTAAACACGAATGCTGTAATTTGCCGCAATCATAACGACACGCGGCTGGCAATACCCAGGCGGCGCCCGCACTCCCCGCCCCGCACTTTTGCCGGTCAATTTCGCGACTCTTTTTTTTTTATCTTTACGTTTGTTTTACTGACTAGCGCCGTCATTCCATGCCGTTTTCTCTAATCAACGGATTTTTCCGCGTTAGGCCCGGTCGCCGCTTCGCCGCTCCGCTGGAGGAGCGGCAATCGGGTGTTTAGTCCTGTTCGTGATCATTAATCCCTCTCTAATTATGAGCGAAACTAATTACTGGTCGTTCCCAATTACGTCACAGTGCCAAAGCTTACCGTCACCTGGCACACGCGGAAAATATGGCCGGCATGGCGTGCGCTTTTTTTCTTCTCTACCGCTGCTCACACACACACACACACGCCGTTCACATGCGATTCCATTTAATTTTATTTGGATTTCGTTTATTCTCGCGAATTGGTGGGCTCACCTGAGTGGCAGCGGCAGAAGCGTGGCTGGTTTTTGCGTTTTGCTCCGGTCGGGCCGGCCGGTGTGTCAGCGCTGCGCCGCCTGTTCGCTTTGGCTGCCCGGCTGACGGGCCGCCGTCTCACCCCCCCCCCCCTCCAAAATTGCGTGTCCTTGTCACACTCATGTTTGTCTAGATGGAGTAAGGAGTTGTCCAACGCTCCTGCAGTCCTCCCGGCAGGCAGCCGGGCTCGCTCACGGACTGCGCTGCCCGGAGACCTCAACGCTGGAGGCGGACGAAGCGCTATCCTCGCAGTCCGCCATCTTGCAGGGCGTCCGCAGTCTTCTGTCGTTCTCCATCGATAAATGGCGTTCATATAAGAGGGTGAAAAGATCATATATAAGATCATATAAGGACCATACATAACTTTATATGACTCATATGTGATCGAATGGTTACATGTACAGATCCCACTTCCGCTGACTTAGGATTTCGCGGATGTCGACGTTGTTTAGCGGTTCGCTTGTGCACCGGTGAGCACTCCTCGGGTAGCTCTGCCGCCCACACGGCGCCCCCGCTCCCCTCCCCGGCGCGCCCGGCCTCTCTGATTGGGTCGTGTTATTTACAATTTATTTCGCGGGCCAGAATAGCGATACTGAGCCAGGGGTGGTCGGGGGTGGCCGGCCGGCTCCCATGTTGTAACGAATGACTTGGCCAATACCCGATGCCCCCGGCGCGGCCGCACAGCCCGCCAGCCCAGCAGACCACGATAAGTTTCCGTTTTTGTCGGCTATTCAAGGGGACGCGTGTGCCCGTGGGGGAGGCTGCTGCCGCTGCTAACACATGCGAATTTTAATCGAACGCTGCGTGTGTGTGTGTGTGTGTATGAGAAGCACACCAACCACGCCAGTGAGCCCGCCAGGAGAGCGAGAGAGAGAGAGAGAAAGAAAGAAAAAAAGAGAGGAAACGGTAACGGTTGATTTATAACCCGGCGGTTCGCGGTGCCTGAGCAAATGAAATCCAGGAGTCCGAAATAGTAATAATATTTGCAAAATTCGTGTGTGTTGATTTGAACGTGGCAATATTGCGGAAGAGGCGGAACTACGATTGACAGGTACAACTATCTTACCGAGCACGAAGTGTCCATTGCACAATGGCTATGAAAATAGGAAAGCAAAGAGAGAAATTTGTGCAAAATCCGCGGTGACACAACATGAAGGGAGAGTCAGGGATGACCCAGCAATGGCAGAATCCGAACCAGGAAAACTAGAAACTGATATGATGGAGCTGATATGTTACGGCTCCAAAATTAGATTAGGGCTCCTCTGCAACGCACGCTAATGACACACTAGTGTCACTGTACGTGTGTGTATGTGTGTGTGTGTGTGTGTGTCTGACGACCGGCGCCATCGCATCAATCGCTCGTTCGCTGCCGCTCATTATGGCAGCCCGTGTGCAGCATGCTCCGTATGTAATGAGCTCGCGTTTAAGAACGCGCCGCCTTCGTGGCACCTCCGCCCTGGAAAAAAGAGGTTATTTCAAACAAAAGAAAGGAACCGCTTGGTAGATGGAGTTTTTCTTCTGCATCCGATAGAGAAGGAAATGTTTGCATAGAAGAGGAATTTAATTATATTGAAAAAACAAAACATTTATCAATTGAATGAAAAATTTTCCTTTGCCCCCCCTAGGAGCTAGGAGCTCCTAGGAGCTCGGGCGCACGCACTAGCACTGGAGCTCCTAGGGCTTGGAGCTAGGGGCCAAACATTTTTTTTTTTGGGGGGGGGGGTCAAAATCAAGTAATTTGTCCAAAATAGTGCTTTTTTGTCGTGAGGACACGAATCCTCGATGCCTTGGCGGTGCCCAGGGCGGTCGTCGCTCGGTCGCCGATGCCACTCCACCACCGCCACCGCAGCGTCTCTTTCGTATCTCCGGTTTCCGCCCTCCTGGAAGCTGCAATATGATGTCAGCCGCGCGCCCGCGTGTGGGGGTTTGCTTCGCACAAAAAGCTTTGCCGGGCCGATAGCAACATTACACCCGATGTCACATATTGTGAGGCGACTTCCGACAGAAATCTCGTGGCGCTGCGCTGTGTTTTGTTTTTAAGGACAAAAATAAAAACTCACAATTTTGGTTCTTTTACAAAATAAGAGAGAGAGAGAGAAAAAAAATCCGCACGAGCAGCCGTCCGCAGCACAGCAGAATGGAACGCCCTTCGCTTGACATGCGCGCCGCAGGCAGCGAGCGGCGGGGCCGCGGACCCGCCGGGTGGGCCAACCGACCAACCAGGTCCAGCGCGAGGCCCAGGGGGTGGGAGGGAGAGAGAGGCGGAGAGAGAGAGAGAGAGAGAACGACGACCGAGCCAAAGGCCCTCGGAGGGCACCGGGGCTACACACATTCCCGGGCAAACAATTCCCCAGGGCAAATTAGGGAACACGGGGCCTAGCCAGCCCATCGCGGGTCCGCGGCCCAGCTCTGTCCCTCTCTCTGTCGCTCCCACTCCCCCTTCCTCCTCTTTTCCCTCTGGCTGTCTCTCTCTCTCTCCTTCCTCTATCTCCTCGTTCGTTATTCGCGCTCCCTACGAGGGGGTGCGCCTCATAGACACACACACTCACACGAACACAAAATGGCGGACCACAATCATTTCCTGTGTGTATTCGTTTTAATGACGGTGAGAGGAAAGCACTGAGAGAGAGGGAGAGATAGAGAGAGAGAAGGAGGGGAGGGGGGGGGGGGGCTGGCCGCGGCTGCCCTCGAACAGGAAGGCGAGCATGGTGCGGAGGGAGGGCAAAGACCTCATCAAGCACATCATGTCGTGCTGCGGGAGAGAGAGGGAGGAGATAGAGATAGAGACAGAGTCAGAGAGAGAGAGAGAGAGAGAGAGAGAGAAGAGAGAGAGAGAGAGTCGCATCAAAGATAGCGCGCGACGTCGCTGCGGTTTGTTTTGCTTCAATAAATTATAATCCTCAGCCTAGACGACTTTGTGTGTTCCACAAAGCAGAAACTGCAAGCTCATGATTAGGAACTCATCCGTAGGCAAAGATATTCGTGACGGCCTTTGGGTCTTGCGGGCTCTAACACGACAGTCGCACACTCGTCGATTCAAATTCCTTGTCGCGACGGCATTTAAAAAGCGGAGGTTGAGTTAGGTGTTTATCACTCTCATTCTCTCAACATTATTGTCTCACTTGTCTGTGCTGGAATTTTGTTTGTTCCCGTCGGTCCTCTGGAACCGCGTTCAAAGTGTGTGTGGGCGCGTCTGTGTGTGCTTGCACTGGCTGAATTATTTCCTGTTGTCTTTTTTCCCCTTTCCTCTTGCCCACACGTCCTCCGCTGGGTTCTCCTCGTCTAGCCCCATCAGCGACAGCAGCGGTGCCCCGCTCGGGGGCTCCGCCCGGCTCTGCCCGCCTGTGCCCGGCTCTGCCCCGCTAGCTCTGCTCTGCCCCTCTGCTCGTTTTCTGACAGCCGCGCAGACTGGACACTCGAAATGGCGGCCCAGCACACAGCGGCAGCGGCCCGGCGTGGCTCCGGCCGACATGGCTCAGTATTCGCTTTTCTCCCCTTCTGCCCTTCATCTCATATTATGGCCCTTTACCCTTCCCCCATCCCTTTTCCGGGCACAGAGAGAGAGAGAGTCCCCCTCCGCATGGCTCTGCAAAGCCGCACGCACACACAGACGCACAACACACATACACAACGACGCTGCCGCTGCCGCTACGCCCTCTAGGACCGGACGCAGTCGACACACGACGTGCCCGAAATGGAAGTGAGCGACAGAGAGAGGATGTGTGTGTGTGTGTGTGAGCGGATTGGGAAGAGGGATGAGTGTGGGGTGCGCGAGCCGCGGCTGCCACCGCCAGGGCAGAGCTAGGGGCCCGTCCGCGCACACAACACACGCGCACGCACACATACACAAAACACACACGCAAATACGGGATATGAAACCTCTGGCGCTGTCCCTTGCTGTCCTCATGCTTATTCCCGCACGTCTGTGCGTGTGTGTGAGTGTTTTTTGTTTTAGAATAGGACCCGCTTTTCGGCTAGAATGAAAAATCCTTTGGGTCATAAATTATCATTACTTGGAAAAAGCAAGGGTGCGCCACCAATGACACTCTTTCCACTCTTGGCCTCGGAATTCTTGCCAACGCAATTCAAAATCGCTACTAAAAATCTCACTGTAAATGAGCACTTACTTTCGAATTTTCGACCAAACTCTGACAACATTCCATACGCACCCACTTTCTGATGCAGAAACTTTTGCGAGACCTTGTGGTCTTCAAAGCACAGTTCACCCATGAAAAATGCTGAAAATTTTCGAAACATTTCAAATTTTAGAACTGCTTAAAAACTCTGTGCCCGAAAATGTGGAAACATTTCCCCTTTGTACTTAGGCGTATGAATGAGGTGCCGGGTCTGAGCTCTAGCGGCGTGCGCAGTCGAATGGTGGCCCCAGAACCATCGCTGCGCCCCTCGCTGCGCACATTCGGTCCACTTTATCAGTCGAACAGAACAACCGTGTGTTTGGGGAAATCTTCAGCGCACTCACAAACATGGACGTGTCCGTAAACAGGTGGCGTGTTTGCTTTTTCTCTGCTGCTGATGGCGTTTGACGGACTACAGTGCGCGGACATAAGGACACACACACAAACCCACTCACTCTCACACCCACCCGAAAAAAAAATGGCCGCGGGGCAACACGCGCGGTGCGGCGTTTGTATTTTTTCCAGGCTTTGACCTGATGGTGTTGACACGTCCACAACGTACGAGAGCGGCCGGGCGGTCGAAGAGATTCGCCCGCGTTCCCCAATCAGTTTAATTGCAAAAAAGAGCGAATAGGTCGAGGACCTTGTTCGATTTCGACCGTTGATTCCATCAGGTCCGCGCACTCAAACGCGTTCGGCAGTCCTGAAATTACGACAGAAAAACGAGCGTCGTTTGCGTCGGCTGGTGTCCTGCCGCCAGAAGACTTTCCCACAATCAGACTCCACCTGCTTTGTCCCCAGGTCGATGCGCTCCGGCTTGCTCCTTCTTTTTAACGCTGGTGCTCTGATGTTGAAAAAAAAAATAGGGGAATATAAAGGGGAATAAAAAGATGCTTTGGGGTTTCCTGGTGACCTGAATGCCCAGTGCCACTAAGGTGCACAGGTAAATAAGAACCTGTTCTCGCGACTCACGAATACGAATGTGACTTAGGGAATGACTTTTTTCCTCTCTCCCGCTAGACCAGTAGTTCCACGGTGGTTGGCGCGTGTTTGTGGGAGTTGGCTCGGACAGTACAATGGAGCACACAGGAGGCCCCCAAAAAAGTACACCTCTGACTAGCAAACCGGCTGCTCAGTCTCGTCCTCTTCCGTGAGAGCGAACAGACACTTTGGCAACGACGGTTCACGGCTGAGGTTTCGACGGGAGGCCTTCCCTCTCTTTTCTTCACATTAAGAAAAAAAAACAATAGATACTGTTCTGTGTGTAAAAAAAAATGACATTTTATTTCGGGACCAAAAGAGTTTGTAAAGGAGAGCGTAAATACTTAACTATCGTATAAACGTCACGTTGCGATCGAAATTCACCTTAAAGAGACTCCGCAGCAAGCAGTGTGCGACGTGATGTGCGGTCTGCAGACCCGCGCCGTGCGGAGCGTGGCGGGGCGTGGCGGGGCGTGGCGGGGCGTGGCGGGGCCCTCGCCGGCCCTCGCCTTCAGACCCTTGACCACCAGCAGGTGTGCGCCACCTGTGCACTAGAGACCTGCCATCCGCACCCCTTCACGTGCACCCGGCAAGATAGCGCGGGGAGGAGGCGGCAGGGGCTCGGCCGGGCTCTCTGCACCGGCGCTCCCCACACAACGGGGAGGGTGTTGTACCTGGACGACGCACTCTGTCTTAGTGTTATCGCACAAAGGAGGGCTGCGCACGCTCTGCACGCGCGTGACCCCGACAAACTAGCTGCACGCACACACACACACACACACACACATGACCACTTGCACCGCACGCACTGTGCGCGGCACCCCACACACATTGTCTACCTGTCATTGGCTGGTTACGTGTGGGTGTGCGATCGCCGGGGTGAGGTACAGTTGTTTGCCTATCTGGAACCTGTGGACTGATTTGTGGTTCTCACTCCTTAGAAGGTTGGATCTTTTTTTTTTACCATATTGTCTGTAATTACTTTGTAGGTGGCCGAACTGTCGGAAACGAGGATTCCAAGGACTTTTATTTCTTCACTGAAATATGGGTCGCGGAGTTTCACTGATATTTTCCCAGAAAACAATTTCCAGATTTCACTTGGCCACTCACTCTGGCCTTGTTATTACGCCATTCCCGAAGCCGCTCTCTCTGTTTCTCTCTGCGAATATTCCAACAATGGCGGGCACGTTTGTGTTTTTGAAATGCGTAAGGACCATATAGCACGACTGACTGATGTACCTCCCCCCCCCCCCCCCTTCTCTCTTTCGGGCGCACACACTCTCTTTGCTGTGCTTACTCTCTCTCTCTCTCTCTCTCTCGCTTTATCATTATTTTTTTTTGTTCCCTTTTCATTATTGTTTCCTTTTATCATTTCCCCCTGTACCGAATTCACGTGGGCATACATCACTCCTTTGCCTGAATATGCATGAAGCGCCGCCGTGCCGCGCCGCGCCGAATTCCCTTTTCTAAAATGCAGAGGAGCGCGGCGCTGTTGGGCCCGCACGCACCGCGGCCTCTCGCCATCCCCCGCGCACCCGCGCCAAAGCCCATACCTCTGCGGGCGCGTCCTGCGGGAGGAAGAGAGACAGAGCGAGGGCGTTATTTTATTTTCGCTCGGAAATTCATGGCGGAGGTGTATTTACGTACCGCGGCGGCGGCGTGGGGAAGGGGAAGTCCAACATGGCGCTCGCGTATAAGTGGGTGGAGATCGCGGGAGCTTTTCTGCGGGACAAAGAGCGAGCGAGAGAGAGTGGCAGAGGAAAAGAGAGAGGGAGACAGAGAGAGAGAGAGAGAGTGGGTGGAAGGGGACTGCGATAGGACGCGGAGGCCGCGGCGGCGGCGCTCGGAGAACAGGGCGGAGCAAAAGAGAGCGCAGCACAGGGGCTGGAGGGAGAGGGAGTGAGAGGGGAAAACAAAGGGGTGGAGCCGTGCCCAGCGGAGCCCAGCGGGGCCCAGCGGAGCCCAGCGGACCGCAGCGAGCGCGGCCCAGCGAGGGGTGCTCCAGGGCTTATTCCGAGACTGCCGAATCAGCGCCGAAACAAAATGGAAACGTCGAGCTGAAACTACATGTTGGGAACAGCAGCAAGAGATCACTCGTGTTCCCTGCTTTCCGGTCTAGCGGAACGCTACCGAACGTCCTTGTGTCCAGCGCAAAAAAAAATCAAACAAATGAACTCCCAATAATGCGTAAATAGACGACTTACCCCTAAAAACTAGTTTCTTGGGTCAGGTAATCAAAACATTTTGAAGATTGTTCGAGATAGTTGCGAAACTTGAGAAAAAGGCACTACGAATCGCGTCACTACAAACAGGGGTGGCGAGAGTCAGCCCCACGCTGCCGCCAACGAGTTCACTGATTTAGTCAGCGGTGTTCGACAAAGACAAAAACGCAATTTGCATTAAACAATAGAGGTGCGACGTTGTGGCAGAGCCGGTGGCGCCCCCACAAACACTATCGCCTATTTTGTCGACGTGTTTACCAATCCTCTGCCTCTCTCTCTCTCTCTCTCTCTGTCTTTCTCCCTCTCTTTCCGTGGCTTTTTACCCTTTTAAGTGTGCAGTGTTCCTGTTGTGTGCATGTGTAGGTGTGTGGGGGCGGTAGGGGGAGGAAGAGGCGTGCAAATGCGGCACAGGATGCATGTGAGCTTCCGAATGCTCTCTAATTTTAAAACGCCCCCCACCCCGCCGCCCATCCCAGTACACACCTCTGAGAACTAGGTGGCGCGTTCGCGCGAACTATCCCCACCTCTCTCTCCCTCTCTCTCGCTCTGCCCGTTTCCTCTTCCCGTCGGATACGGAGAGCGACAAGGACAGCGCATCGGGCGCACTCCGTAGGCGCTCGCACTCAGAGCGGGCATTCGACCGGACAGCGTTGCCGCCGAATTCGAAATGCGCGCGCGTTTCGGGCCGCGCCGCCGACCGCACTCTTTCCGGCCGCCGGGGCCACCCGCCCGCCGCCCGGCCCGCGGGACCCGCCCGGCTAGACGTAATGTAGCTTTAACAAGGCCCCGCTTGTTAACTTGCGGCCGATGCATATTTAGGGCCGAGCGGTGCGCGGGCGAGGGGCCTAACGGAACAGCCCTTAATTACTAAACACCGGGCGGGCGGCTCGGATGCAGTGAGCGCGGCCATTTCGAGTGCCTTGTCCGACTAGCGATGCGCACGTTCGCGAAACTCATCCGCGGTCGGTTGGTTAGCATTTTCACCTCCCTCGCAGCGTTGGCCGCGATATTTTTACAAAGAGTGTACTTTTTCTCATTTCTTTTTTCCCCCTTTTGCATTATGCGCTGGACATTACGCTTGCATGGGCCGTCCCCAGAGACGCCCCCTCCCCCCTTCTCCCCTTCCTGGTTGCGCCAGACTCCGCCCCTGGCCGCCTCTGGCCGTAAATCAGCGGCCGCACACAACTCTTTCCGTCGGCAACGTGCCAGGAGCAGAACAGAGGGCGTTTCAAAAAATAACATCAAATAATAACCAGCCAGAATGATTACGGAAGCAAGGGCTCATACATACGGGCGTTCTTTTACTTCTTGTTTTGTTTGGCCCCACTGCTGCCGCTGCTGCTGAGTTAGCAATTCCATTTCCAAAACGTAACAGCGCGAAATACTGAGGGGTGGAATAATGCAGAAAACACAACTGGAGGCCCAGGAAAAAAAAATCAGAACAGAATTTTAACAGGTATACTGGCAGCAAATGTAAATTAGATTTTTTCGAAGAAAAAAAATGACGGTCTTGGACGTTTCATCTTGAAGCAGACTGGGCCACCCGGACAGCCCACCAGTCCTCATTCGCGATGCAACTGCGCATTAATGTATGAGGCATACATTTCGAGATACGTTCGGTTGGACGGCAGCCGGGAAAGAAATTGAAGGTGGTGAGCGGGGAGGGTATGGACGTTCGCTTTTAAAGTGAAAGGTTCAGCGATACGCGCTCGCTGCTCCTTTGTTATTGTTACTTTTTTTTTTGCACACTCGAGGAAATCCTGCCGCCAACCAATGATGCATGGAGAATATGCGGACCGCGTCTGCCGCAGCCTGCTCCGCTTGCGAGCGTTCGACATCGGAGCGCGCGGCCGGCGCGGCCAGGCACACTTTCGAAACTAGCCGCGGCTCCGCTAGCGCTGCCGGCACGGCTGCCGGCCCCGCCAGTCCTCCCCTAACGCCGTAGATAAGCTTAATGCAGGCGGCGGTGTCGGACGAGTCGGAGACTGGACACTGGACTGCGGCGGCGGCTGCCGGCCCGGCTCCGGCTAGTCACTCCGGGGACGGGTTTCCGGGTGCCGTACAGGTCGGGCAGGGTCCGGGTGGTTCCGGGATCCTAGTCACTTCCTCCCCTTTCACCGTGTCGTGTCCGTCACGGCAGCCAGCACGCGCTCGCCCGAGCCGCGCCGCCGGGCACGCCGCCCTACGGCGTCCACCGTGAAATGAGACAATCATAGAGAGACCAGGTGTGGAGGCCGGGGTACACTGTTGGCAGGGACACGCCGTCATGCCGTGACGGAAGTCTCGGAAGAACCGGTGAACTGCGTACTGCGTATATCAAGACTTCGTAATGTAATAGTGTCGAATAGCGCCGAATCAAACTGTTCAATGACAAAGAACCTAATATTGTGTTTTCCTTTTTCTGTTCGCAGGTTCGGGGTCAAACGTGCTCGGCAGAGGAGCTGATACGTCGATGCATTCGTTCACTGTTAGTACACACAGACACACACACATAACCAGGAGCTTGAGGTTGCTGGATACCGTGGGCCGGGCAAAGCCACAGCATCCTACCCTTGGGGTCACTTTCTGGTCCAGCCACACTCACACACACACGCACACAAGCAGCCAGCTCCGTCCTCACTCACACTCACGCAGCTGCTGGGCCGAGTCTACGTCGGGTACGCCGAGCTGGCTCTGTGTGGCCACGGTGGCGGGTTGCCATTCTCGGTAGGGGCCGAGAGAGAGAGAGAGAGAGAGAGAGAGAGAGACCCTTCCGTACATTATTCATGGACACGTCAAGACGGGGCCATTGTGCTACACATCCCCGGCCTCACATGGCGGAGCCATGGCGATGCCATGGCGATGCCCTGCCCACCACTTCCTTCATGGATGTCCATCGTCGTAGGGCTGCCAAAGTACGGCCGGGATAGAAAACGGACATCGTGGTTGTATGTGAAGCGTGGACATTCGAAGCTCCGTGTACTCACCCAGGGAAAAAAGGTTTCTGTAGGGCATCAGGGCAGTTTGGTTAAACTGACCTAGTCTATTTAAACACAATCCTTCGACTAGCGTCCAGTCCCATATGACCTTAAGTCATGCTTGAGAGGCGGGATGCTTTCCGGCATTCCCGTCCCGGCCTATTGCTCGCAGGCGTTCTGTCTCTTCGAAGACAACATTGACCTTGAGTCATTTAGGACTGCGTTTTCTTTTTTGGTGTCAAGCTGTTTTTTTTCTCTCCCGATCCGGCGTCAACGTCTGCTGCCATTGGGCCCGGTCCGCGCGCACGCATCCCTGCGCCGATGGCCGCCGCCCGTCCGCAGCGCTAGCGGCGCCAGCGGCGCCAGCCGTCCCTGATGTACTCGGCTCCAGAATCCACTTTGCCTCAACTCACAGTTGTCTCGCCGTCACCGTCGGGGCTGAGCGCCGAGGCCGCTGACTGCGTATTCTGCCACACGTCTGCCCGGCTGGAATGGAGAGACAGAGAGTCAGAGAGAGAGAGGGAGAGAAGCGGAGAGATGGGGAGAGGCCATATCAGAGTATTGGGAGACAAAGAGAGAAGAGCGACAGTTGCATATCGATCGCGATTAAACTACAATCGGAGAGAGAGATAAAACTATATTTTTCTTTTGCGAATACAATAATCTCCCGCCTGTCGAGTTCGCACAGCCAACGGCGCAGCAGCTGTCTTGCGGTGTGGCAGTGGTCGCCCCCCGAGCCGCTCCAGCCTCCTCCGGCCCCCGGAGCCCGGAGGATGGCCGGAGGATGGCCGGAGGATGGCCGGAGGATGGCCGGAGGCCGCCCTCAGGGGTGCCGTTGGCGGCCGTGGGTTGGACGAGGGTGCTTACGGTCCTTGACGGGGGCATTGTCGACCCGGGAAGACATAATGGACCTCAATAACCTCCGCCAGCGGTTCCAGGCGCACCCTTACCCACCCCCCCTCTCTCTCTCTCTCTCTCTCTCTCTCTCTCTCTCGCTCCGGCCCACCTTCCTCCCCCCCCCCCCCCCCCCTCGCAGTCCTGCAGGGGTTTGTAGCAGCACCGCGCCGACCGGACACCCATGCGATAATTAACATTAAAGCCACGCGATGCGACACGGTCCCCCAGAAACAACCGTGCACCCGTCTCTCTCGCACTCGGGGCCCGGAGCCGTGCGTGTGCGACGAGGAGCCCGACGGGGTCGACGCGGACGTGGGCGTGCGGTGTGGCATCCCTGGGCCTTACGCCTCCCTCCTTGGCAACCACCATCGATCATAATGCGAACACACAGGGCGTCACGTGGCGCCATCATCAGAGGCGGGCGAGGGAGCGCCAAAAGGGGCGGGGCTCGAACGCGGTGCGGACGAAAATTACATCAGAGAATGTCCGAGCTAGTCATTTTTTTTAAAAAAGTAGAATAAGTTGTGAATGCTCTGTACATAAAAAAATAAAACGTTTCTAGGAATAAGTCAAATTTTCTTCACTTATACTTGAAACTTGAAACAAGAAACCTTTTTTCTCGGTATATAGTTTCGCACATGAAATTTTCAACCAGTTTTATAAACTACTTTTTCAAAAGTAAGGAATTCTAGGAAACCCAAACGTTGAAGAAAACTACAAGAAACCGCACAAAATCAAGCCACCAATGGCTCCCATAGCGTGTGAAAATAAAAGTAAATGGCAAAAACCTACGTGAAACTCCCTCCCCGTACCCTCCCCACCCCCGGCTTTTCGTTTACACAATAATGCTTCATCAGTATTTTCCGAGCGTCGGCGCCCCACCCCGCTCGGCGGGGCCGCGCCCGACCCTCTCGGCCCGGATATACATGGCGCCGTGTGGCGCCGCATGATTAGGGCCGAATACTCCCGGACCGCCGCCGCCGCTTTTTTCCCCCCTGTGGCGTGGCGGCGGCGCTGGGCCTGCAGCCCGTGCCCGTGCGGCCCCCACAGGCTCCCCGGGCCCCGCCGCCACCACCCAACCCGTCACCGTGACCGCCATGTCTCGGCGGCCATATATCCCGAGGACATTTGCTTGGCAGGGCCGCCCCGCGCGTGTTGTTATCTCGCCGGGACAATAATTTATTATGTTTGATGTATTATTCTGAAGTCGCACCACCACCCGGCGCCCGGATCGCCATGCCGCCGCCGCCGCCGCCGCCTGTGCACTAGGACCCAGCAAAGAGAGGGAGGGAGAGAGAGAGAGAGAGAGAGAGAGAGAGAGAGAGAGAGAGAGAGAGAGGGGAAGGGGGAGTGAATGTATTTTCTGTTCGTCCGGAGGGATCGGGCGGGGCGCCGTTTCGGTTGTCTGCCCATGCTGCCGGGGCGGTCGGAAGAGAGAGAGAGAGAGAGAGAGAGAGAGAGAGAGAGAGAGAGAGAGAGAGGGGGGGGGGGGGGGGGGAGAGAAAGCCCTCGCGGGATGGCGACCGAACGCGCGCGGCCAGCCGCCGCCACACGCCGCCATTTCACACACGACGTCCAAATTCCCAATGAAGCCTCGGAGACTCTGTTGTTTGTTCGGAAACCCCCCCGCGATTTGCGTGGGTCTGCGTATCGCAGAAACAGCATCAGTGCCAGCAGCAGCAGAGGCAGCGGTTGTGGTAGTAGTGGTGGTCGTGGCAGCAGCAGCAGCGTTAGCAGCAAACACCACTCCCCGAATCGTATATTTCTTCTGCGGCGAAGGACGTGCGGGGCGGCGCGGGGCTGGGCGGGGTGGGCGGGCCGGGCGTGTGTTTCGGGGCGGCCATACAGGCCCCCAACTGTACAGGGCCGCAACATCAGCGGCGCAGGGAAATGCGGGAACGTGGAGGGGAAGTAGGGGAGGAGAGGACGGGATGGGGGGGGGGGGGGGGGAGATTAGCTCTCGTGGTTGGATCACCCCTTCGTGTCCCCCCGGAAGAAAAAATTCACGTATCTGGGATGTGCTGGCGCTTCAGTTGCGCCCGGAGCTTCGGTCCACTTGAGGAGAGGGGCGTAGAAAGAGAGAAAAGGGAGAGAGGGACGACAGAGAGAGAGAGAGAAAGACAGAGGGGAGAGATAGAGAGAGAACTGAAAGAGAGAGACAGAGAGAAAGACAAGCCGAAAGCCCCCGCCTGCGGGGGGACTCTGACCGTATATAAATCAGGCGGCCCTAACTTTGCAGTGGCAGAGGGAAAAAGGCCGCCAGAGGCGCGGCCGTAGGAGAGGGGACGGGCGGGGGCACAAAAAGTAATGGCGGGCGCGGTGCCGCCCGGGCTGGTATATCGCCAGGGCCTGGAGACCGAGCCCCGCGGCCTGGGCCAGAACGGGTGTGTCTGTGCACCCAGGAAAAAAAGCCTCTGCGTTAAAGAAAATTCGAGACGAGGGAATTTTCTCTTGCACCAAATGATGGCAGTTTTCGGTCCAAGGAATCTTTTTTGCATTGAACGACATTATACTTATTATTTCGGAGATCATCTCATTTCCTTTTCCGCTCCCAAGCACAGCACATATTACACGAAAACGCAATTTTTTTTTCCTTCGGTAACGATCGCGTGAGCTTTTCAGGTCTTTAGTCGGACAGGGTAGCCCTCTTTGGGGCGCGGCGCGTCCCCCCACGAGCCCCGCTGAGCTCCGCCGTGCCCCGCTGGCGTCGGGTGGTCCGGCTCAAACATCAGCCGCACCTGCGTCATGTGTAGGGCTGCCGGCCCGCTCCGCTCCGCTCCGCTGGCTGGGGATGAAAAGCAAAATGGCGGGCGCGTTTTAAAAGCAGAGGGAACGAGGAGCGGGGCGCGTTTATCCTCGTACACACACACACACACACAAGCAGAGGCAGGGACACGCCCTCACATATTCCGTGGAGAGGAGAGGGCCGGCGGCAGCAGCGGGGAGGAATGCCCGCGCCAAGCCGCCCCCGGGGCCCCCCGGGGCCGAGGGATGAGCCCTGCCCCTAAAAGACATAAAATTTATATTTCTGTATAAAATAAACGGGAATTATTATCATCCGCGGACCCTTTGTGCGGGGCGGGCCTTTGCTGCTGTGCGGCCGGTGACCCCGCGCGTGCGTCGTAGGGGAGCGCTGGTCCGCGATGTAAAAATTAAAAGTAAAACAAAGCAAAAACAAGATAAAAAAAAGTTTTAAACTAAAAAATGAATCTCCAAAGCGTCAGAAATTTGCTGTGCCGACTCTGGTACCAATAATTTGCAGCCATTTTCAGGCTTTTTTTTTTTGTAATTGGGGTGTTTCTCGTTCCGGGGTTGCTGTCTAGTTGGGTGGCCTAATAGTAAACACTGTACTAGCGAGGCACTCCGAGATACGGAGCTCCGAGCTAATGTACCGAATACACCGCACTTTGGGTGGGTCCGGAAGAGAGGCGGTGTGGCGCAGCCAGCGGTGCTCCGTGGGTGCGTCGGCGCCTGTGCGTGCGGGGATAGGCAACCCTCCTGCGGCCGTGTCTGCCCGTTGCCTACCTGCACGGCGCTCCACGCAGCGCACGCACAGAGCGGTGCGTGGCTGCGCGCCTGCTGGCCTCTCCTCTCGCTATCTGTCCGCAGAGCTCCTTCAGACGCGCGCGGACCGCCGCCAACGCCATTTCCATTTTCGTCTCTCTCTCTCTCTCTCTCTCTCTCTCTCTCTCTCTCTCTCTCTGTGTGTGTACGACGAGCTTCACGCGTGCTGCCGAATGTGATTGATAACTTGCAAATCTCCCGGAAACGTGCTGAAAAGGATTTGCCTGCGGCGCGGCGGCGCGCATGGCGGCGGGCGCCGCTAGTTTCGGGCGCGGCCGGCGCGGCGCTCTCCACAGAGGCGAGGGAATTGTAATGGCGGATTAATGAGAGCTGCCAACTTGAAGCAGAACGAGTAATCATATCGAGCACTCTCTCCCTCGTTATTTCGGCATCAGCACAGAGGTGGACCGGGCGGATATAGCGGGGAGATTGAGGTAGTTGGGGGGAGGGGGGCATAGATGTGGCGGTGCGGAGGCCCTCGCGAGGCCGCGGCTCTAATGAAGCTTGTGTGCCGCTAATTAATCGTTTTTAATTTCGAGCCTGCCAGGTACGCCGGGACTTGTGAGAAATGGAAGGCAGTTGATGAGGGCGCTTCATCGCAAAAATATCACGGAGGATGAAAAAGTCATTATTGTGGCGCAGTTTTGGGCGGCGAGGGTCTCGGAGAGGCAGTTTTAATGCTTTCCATTCCCATTCTATCCTTTTTCCCGTCTCACCTGCACCCCCCCCCCCTGCTCCAACAAGGTACAACCGGTTTGCCCACCCCCTCGTGCAGGTGAAACACCAGCCCCAGGGCTTCCGACGCCTTCGGTTCCGGGTCTACCGGCAACTATGACGGAAAAAAATCTAAACTGGATCTCTCCTCTCCGCTAAGTGCTCCGTTTCTTTTTTTTTTTGGCCGATAGTGTTGGTTCCGATCAAACCTAAAACGAGAAAGATGCACTTTTTATACCCCAGCAACGACTATCTGGCGGAGCGTGGGAGTCCGAAAGCTGTTGGATGACAATTTTAGTATGGAGATTTTTTTTTCTACTCGACTTTTCAAGCCTCTTGGAAGCAGCATCGCAAGGCCGCCAAATCACACGATCAGGTTTCTGCAACGCCGAGACGTTTTTTTTTCTTCGCCTTTGTCCGCTTCGAATTTTAATTCACTCTTCTTGACGACTGCAGCGCGGCCTGGCGGTCTGCCGGGCAGCTCACCTTCTGGCGCGCAGGAGGGTGAGAGGGGAGGGGGAGGACGAGGGTGGAGCTCAGGAGAAAAACCTGCGATTCAACAGTTGGAGTTATGTAGTGTGTCCGCGAGTCGGGGGGCCAGTCGGTGTCCGTCCGTGGCTCACCACACTCTCTGCTGCAGACGGCGGCTCGCTCGCCGAAAAGCCCAGCCTCTAAACCAGCTCCGTCTCCGTACATTTTTGCGCTCCTTGAAAAGGATTTCTTCAGAACGGAAGGAAAGTTTCGGGCCGATGAGGTCTGCTCCCTAAACTGCACCGAAGCGGTTAGTTGGACCCGCCCGTCGCGTCGGCTGTGGACTTCAGCCGGCCGGCCTACGAATTTGGCGGGCCTAAGAGTGGGGAAGAAGAAAAAAGATGGCGGTGGCGCTGGTATTGATCTGCGCGCCGCGGTTCGGCCGCTGGCCGCTAGATGGCGCCCGCATGCGCTCGGCGCCGCCAGCAGCGGCCGGCGACGGCCCGCACCCCTGGCGCGCGTCACCCCGGGACGGCCAGGTACCGGCGCCTTTCTCGGCCTCATGTTTGGCTATCGGTACGCTACGATGTCACATACCCTCAACGTTGTCTCCGCCATAGGGAGTATGACGCAAAATGGCACCGTATGCTGGCGCTTGATATCTGTTGTGGTACTTCCCTCTTTTTAGTCGGCGAACTTTTGTGTTCACCGAAAGGTGGTGTTCGAGTCCGGCTATCGCCGGGGTGGTGGGAAGAGTATCTCGTTCACGTTACCCGTGGTCTCGCAGCTTTTGCGTGAATTCATCAATGACTTTGCATTTGGCACCATCGCGCGGGGTATCGACAACGCCGTGACAAGGTCACAGCGAACAGCTGCAAAGACATAATGTTGCCTCAGGTATCTAATGTATTGGGTACATTATTTTTAGAATGAAACAGGTCTACTTGTTGTTTTCCCTTGTCTAATTCAATTTATTTTTTGTTCGTCAGAGATCTGAATTCAAATCCGGTTTCCCAGCGCGCTGTGGACGCGAACGTAGTTCGCGACGCTTCCGCCATTGTGGGAGGGCAGCACCGTCCGGCAGCAGATTCGCATCAGCATGCACCCCGATACAGAATCGATACGATAGAGCCGTCGGGTGGCTTAGCTCGCTCCTTCAGATACGTAGCATGTATTTTCCAAGCAGGTTTTGGTCATCAGCTAAAACTAGAATTGCAGTGAAGGTATGCGATTTGCTGCTGCTGTGCGGCAGATCCGTGGAATGCCGCATTTCCAGCGGCCGCGTACTGTTGCATACGCAATAAGGGGCCTTGTGCAGGCCGGACGCATCACACACACGCACACCCACACTTTCTATTTTCACTTATCCCTCTTTTTGTCCTCGTTCGCCATTGTGGCCAGTCCTTATTGTTCGGAATGTGGCATGGCGTTCGGTGCCTCTCTCTCTCTCTCTCTCTCTCTCTCTCTCTCTCTCTCCCTCCCCTGCCGTTCTCCCTCTCTCTCTCTCCCTCTGCTGCAATAACGCCCGCTTCTTTTCATGCACAGAGCACATTTCGCCGTCACATATTCGGGCCCACGATTTGGGCGCTGCTCACCAGACCGCCGTTTCCTGTCGCTCAGTTCAGCAGTTTGCTCATGTTGGCAGTGGGAAGCGGCACCCGCAGCACAAGCTGCACAGCGGGGCACAGCCAGGCGCGGCGCCATTGTCTGCTTTAATCCCGAACGGCCGCGTTCCGTGCCAGAAGAGGGACGGGAAAAAAAACCCTCATCAGACGTCAAGTTCCAACTCAGAAATCTCTGATAATGCATCAATCGAAGTCGAGTCCCACCTCACTACCGCACGTCTACAACTGTGAATACTTTCCACGTGACACCCAATTAATCGAGGGGGAGATGACTCTATGGAAGGTTTTTACAAAAGTCGAACACAGGTTTTCAGCCAGCAATTATAAGCGCGTTATTATATGGCTTTCTGCACTACTCTCGGTCGCCTAGACCGATATCTTATCCAAATTCCGTTTTTTGAATGGTTTCATTCCGATTTTCTGAAGCCGTACATATTAATGCCGTTTCAGGTGGTTTCGTCTTCCCCGACTCTGTTCAAGACCCCCCTTCACACAACTGCACCCCCCCCCCGGCCCCTCTCTTCATGTCCCCAAACGGCTGGCCCGGCTCTTTGTGCCCAGCGCTCTCGCAAAAGCCAACCGCACTCGCCCAACCAGCTCACGGTCCATCAGGCTGGTTCGAATTAATTGATTGATTGAGTAATCGACTAAACGTCGCGACCGGAATAACAATAAAAGCAGCACACGAAACACCGGGAGAGTGCGTTACCTGATTTGGGGGGTAGGGAGGGTAGGGAGCCTGGAAACGTGGTCACCATTTTCGATCTTGTGAAGAAACCTTTGCTGTCCCGGATCGCGAAACACAAAAAATAGGAAGCAAAGAAAAACAATAAAACAGCAACTGAAAGAATTGACGCCACAATGTGAGACTGGAATTTCTACAGAAATAGTAAAGGAAGTGGCGTGGGCATAAAAGTGCTAACGTTTGGTTTTTAAACCTCCTCCGTACTTGGGGGCATTATAGCTAACATTTCCAAAGAGAGCACGGGGGAAACAGCAGACCGTGTTCTGCACGACTTACTCTGCCGACAGGCAAAAAAAAAGAGGGGTGGAAACAAAAAAAATAACGTAGCGTCGTTAGACTGCGCGGAGGGATGAGATAAAATAAAAATACACGGACTGTGCGAGAAGCGAGTCGGAAGCGAGGCGAGGGGGAGGGTCGTACCTCGCAGGGGAAACAAATGCGAAGGACCATCCCGAGCCTGATTCGTGATCAACGTGCAGTCACGTGAGTCTCGCATCTCGCCTTTCCCACACCCACCGGAGGAAATTGCTTTCTGCAGTATTGACACGTTGAATACCCAGTACTGCATTATTGGTGCTCGGTCGGGTATCTGCAAGTGTCGTAGCAGAGTAAGTAGCCGGTTCGTGAGGAGTCAGTCGTGGGTTCAATCAGCCGGAGGTGCCGTTTTGACCACATTTGGTCACCACCAATGAGGAAGGCCTCCACGGAAGCAAAAGCGGTCCGACAGGTTTTCAGGCACTGACAGCAGCAAGCATGCCTAACCGGATTCTCAACTACTTATTTTTTTTTTCTGTTCCGTTTTTGGTTGTGATTATATTGATCCAAATCTCATTGACTGTGGGGGGAAAAAAAGGACACACAGCCACAAAGGACATATTTTTACAAAATTGGGCCCTGCCAGCACTAACACCGCGTTGTGGAGGGATGGCCCTCGAGGTATGTTAATCACTGAAGTACGGCGCGGCCAAGTCTACCGTGCCCCCCCCCCCCCCCGCATTCCCTCTGTGTGCTGTGCACCCGCGGGCTGTACACGACCTCCACCCCCCCCCTCTCTCTCTCTCTCTCTCTCTCACTCCCGCGTGTCGCCCTACGTGCACCCTAATCTTTTCTCTGTGCCCACCTCGGCAACGCAGCACGGCGGCAGTGCGCAGTGCTGCCGGCGCGCACCGCGCCGCTATGGCTTTAACAATCTACCCTCGTCCTCTGAAATGTAATTAAATTCAGCTATCCCTCCAGCCCTGCGAGGAGAGACAGAGAGAGAGAGAGAGGAGAGAGAGAGAGAGAGAGAGAGAGGGAGGGCCGTGGCAAATCCCACCCTCTGCCCGAGCCCTTGTGGTGGCGGCGCCATGCCTGGCCATCGTGCCCTTCCAAAACGGCAAGAAAAACACTCGCCCGCCCCGCGCCGCTGTGTGTGCGAATAAGCACGGCCGGCTTTATTCCGCCCACCGTCTTTCCTGCGGGAGCGAAAGGGAAGGGCGAATAATGAAATTTGTGAAGTGATGCGTAAATTCGGCGTAAAATCGCTTTCAGCGCGCGGACGTGGCGCAAACATAGCAGGCGGAGGCCGCGGAGAGGCGCGGCAGGGGCCCTCTTAAAATGGTGGGGGAAACTACAGTCCGGCTGCTGCTGCGCATATTCAAGGGCGCGATGCCTGTCAATTATCAAATTCTTTTTTTTTATGCTCCTCTCCCTCTCTCTCTCTCTGTCGTGTTTTTCGATTTTTTCGTTTCCCCACTCGCTCTCGGAGGGGTTGCTTTAAATCCCACGCACGGCCTTTGTAGTGGAGGGCGGTGCGCGTGGCAGACGCCCATATGCATATTGCGTTGATTAAGACAAAATGGTGCGTCCCCCGGCCCCTGCGGCCCCCGCGGCCCCCGCGGCCCCTGCCGGCCCCTCCGGACGAGCGCCCCGCCCCTGCGCCGGCTCTCCATCACAGGAGCGCTTTATTGCCGCGCGTGTGCGCGAGCTGTTTTCATTCGCTGCAGAGTATTCATGCCATCTTCGCCTTTGGTCGAAGATGGACTGACTTCTCCGGAGCTTCATTTGACCGTGCTGAGTTCATATTGACGCTCGTATATCGGCGACAGCAGATTAGATCAGGAAGGAATTTCAGCTGGGATCAAATTTGATTTAATTTAGATACGACTTAGCAGCTTTTCAGAGTTTGACGAGGGCTGGAAAGATTGGAGCAGTAAGGAAAAGAAGGGAAGGAAATGGCCGACGCCTCTCCCCGCTTTTGTCGGCACGCTCGATCCACCTGAACGCGGCCCGTCGCGCGCCCATTGGCGAATGTAAATTGTGCGATGGTATGCAAGATGGATAGGCCGTGGGACAAAGAGGGAGGGAGGATGAGAAAGAGAGAAAATCAGCGACAGAGGGCGTGCTGCAAAAAGAGATGGAAGAGGGCGGAGTGGAGCGAGGCGAGCTTGCAGGCCCGCCGCCTGGAATTAATGTATGCATTAAAAGTACACATTAGGGCCGAAATCATTAGAGAAGGCATTAAACCAAACGACCCTCGGCATGGCGGTGCCGGGCGGCGGGCCGGCGGGCCGGGCTCACTGCTGACGGTGCGGACTCTGGCTTGGGCACATAACTCCCGTAATGCCCGCTTCAAAGTAACGCAGCTGTAATTTTTCTTTTCCTGCGTGCGCGGCTGCCCTGTTTCCTATCTATGATGTTTTTTTTTCGTGTTTTTTTTTAGAGTCGTGTTTTTTTTTCTCCGTCGGTGTTCCGGAGTCACCCCTACCTAGGGCGATACAGCGGGATCCCCCGGGGGATTTCCTCCACCTGAGGGCGTGATCGAAGGCTCTCATGCACGAGAACCTCGCGTACCCTTCCAGAATAACACACAAACATTCTCTCGGACAGATGACCGTAGCATTCAATTCCATCTCTGCGGTTTCCTTCGCAGAAGTTCGGAGCGCCGATTCCACTTCACACAGCAGTGTGTCTGGGCGCGCCCACTCGCAGACGTGATCCTATCAACGTCATTGCCCGCCCCTCGTCCGCCCCTTCTTTTCCCGTGGCGGTGACAGGTTGTGCGGAGGGGATGGGGGAGCCAGACAACGGCGCACTGGGGTCCTAGCCTCGCGCGGCCCCACCCGGCCACACCCCCACCCTCCCCGAGGCCCGAGGGGCTGGGCAGGCATGCTGGGCCGCAGCCCGGGCCGCGGTATTCTCAGGCTCCTCTTCTTCGTCCAATTCCTATCAACTCCCCTCCTCCTCCTCCTCCTCCTCCTCCTCCCCTCACCCCTTCGCAGCAACCTTTGCGTCCTTTTCGGCCGTTTGTCATCCGCACCCCCTGTCCGCCGCGTCCCTTTCCAATTCACGCCCCTTTTGTGTAGCTCATCGCGGGCCCCTTGTGCTGCTCCGGGGACATGACGTCGCTACACACGCACCCACACACACACACACACACACACACACACACACACACACACACACACACACGCCGCAATGCTGCTGCGCTTCAATCTACCTGTCTGCCGTCCAGATGTCATACTACTTGGACTTGGGGCAACAAAAAGGGTGCCGTGTTTTTATTGAGCACATTGTGCCAGCGATTGCACGGCGTTGCCCGCTCTCCGATGGCCACTTACAGCGCGGACCCCGCGAGACTGCACCGCCCGAAAACTCTGCCGGAACACCAGCACAGCCTCCGAGGCCATCCCCTGTGCCTGTGTGCGTGTGTGTGCGTGTATGTGTGTGTTTGCGTTCGCGTACCTGATGCCCATTAATGATACACGAGGGCTTTCAGAGAGCACCGCTTCGCGGCCGTGTGTGTGCGCGCGCGCGCTCTCACTTGGGACCCTCTGCCGGGCCTCTCATCCTCGCCCCGGAGCCTTTGCTTCTCCGCGCCACACATGTGCTGCCCTCATTTCTGCCTGCCTGGCTGCTGCTATGGCTTTTGCTATGGCTGCTTTTCGACGCTCGTCGGCAATTCTTTTTCTTTCTTTTTTTTCTTTCGTTCTTTTCCCGCTGCTCTGTCGTTTTTTCCGCTCCCGTTCCTTTCTCCCTTTTTTCCCCACCCGCCGGTTCTTTTCCTGTCCTCATCGTTTTGTTTCTCTGCGGCGGCGGCGCCGCTGCCGCGCCCCGCCTGCGCCCCTCCGGTCTTCCGGGCGGCCGGCGCCGCTGGGACGCCGCTGCACTGAAGCTGCCTCCGCCGCCCCTCCCCCTGCCCCCAGCAGCAGGCCGAATCCGGGCGCCGGCCATACCCCGAAGGACCGCGGGAACCGCAGCGGATTCCAGCGCCGCGGCGCGGTGATGGAGGCGGGGCTCCAGGCGGGGTATTCTGGAAGCCCCGAGGCCCGGAGGCCCGGAGGCCCGGAGGCCCGGACGCCCGGAGGCAGCGCACAGAGGTTGTTGCGAATTCCGGCGGAACGGCTGGGAATGCATGGAGGCCCGGGGGGCGGACCACCGCGCAGCGGCGAGGCGGACGGCCAAAGATCGCGGAGGCAGCGGGGCAGCGGGCGGGCCGGGGGCCACCGACGGACCGGCGGGGCCCTGCGCGCCTCTTCTCACCCTCTCCAATCACAGCGTGCGCATTAGTCTGTTCAAGTACGGCAGAAAGAGAGAAGGAGAGAGAGAGAGAGCACACCAACGCCCAACGCTATACAGGGCGGTACACACACACACACGTGTGGGGGGGGGGGGGGAGAAAGAGAAAGAGAGAGAGGAGTGCGGAATTCCCCTCAGGGGCACAGAAGAGAGCGAAGAATAAATAAATAAAAGAGAATAAAAAAAAACGGCAAGAGAAAAATAAAGCTCGTTAATTTGAGCACACGGCGGCATTAATTTACACCCCCCAGATCCTCTTATGCGTTCCGTAATTGGAGATTGTGCTGGCGGCCGGGCGTTGGCTGCGCGCTGAAGTCCCGCCGTCTGCACGCCCGGAGAGTCCAGGCCACGGTGTCGTACAGTACGGGGAGGTCCTCAAGCTGCGCTGGGCATGTCTGTGTCCGCACCCAGAAAAATGACTTCTTGATTGAAGGTACGAAATCCTTGATTCAAAGAAAATTTGACTTTGAATCAAGGTTTTTGCTTTGACTCAAGTCTAATTTGACCTTGGCTGGCTTCAAGTCTATTTTAGACTTGATTCGAGGGAACGTTTTTCTCCGTGTGAAGTAAAAGTAGACTCGAAGCAAAGTTTTTTTTGTCTTGAATCAAGTCTCATTTGACCTTTATCGAAGCTAAAGTAGACTTCATCTTTTCAAGACTACGTTTTTCTGGGTGCGGGACGACGAGCCGCAGCCCGTGTCGAGAGCGGGAGGGGCGCCGCCCGGCCCGCTCCGGTCCCCGCTGCCCCTCGCCTGGGGTTGAAGATGAACACAAAAAAAACAAAACAACACGAGGGGTTCTCCAAGCGCCACGTGTGCGGGGGGGTGGGGTCCCAGCAGGGTGCGTGTGTCGGCAAAGCAAGGGCCTCCATTTTGTTTGGTTTTCCTTTATCTCTTTTCCCGCCCCGCTCAGCGTCGAGCTCTGCAGGGCTGTGCAGAGCGGTGTGGCGTGCAGAGCGCGCAGGGTCCTTATTTACACCCCGCCAAACGCCGATCGCTGAAACTGTCCTGCGAATAAGCAAGCAGCGCCGTCGCACCCAGATAACCGTTTCTTTGCCTCCTTCCCACGGGGACGATAGAAAGTTAACGTTGAAGCGATACAATTTTTAATTAAATTTAAAGAATAAATTTCTTTGAACGCAAAAGAACTCCTTGCATCGGAAACATCGTCATTGCCGAAATAAGAAAAAAATCTGCTTTATCTCGAAGAGCACACACGACTAAAAAGCACGAGGAAATCTTGCAACGGAACAATGGAAAATAAATTTAGAAAATGAGCAAAAAAAAAAATATGTTGGGACGCTGTCTGATGCGTCATCACGCCCAGCGGCCCACCCATTATCGGTACATTTGTCGGCATTAGCATCCGTCAGTGTCAAATAACTTCCCGGCAACGGGATGCAGCGGCCTTTTATTTTCTGCGTCACTCTACCGCAGCGCTCGGCTCCGCTGGAGGCCCGGCGCAGCTACACAGGTTTGACAGCGCCTTTCCCCCCACCCCCCCAAAAAATAAAACTCTTTTTCTTTCGTCTTTGTTTATTTATTTTTTTCAAATTCCTTTCCCACCCCTTTCAGCCCGTCGTGGTCCGCGAGAGCAGGAGCGCGCGCGCGCGTGCGCGTCTGTGGGAGCGAGAGTGAGACAGAGCATGAGAGGGACAGAGAGTGCAGCGTGTCGAACATTGTGGTAATGGGGTGTCGGACATGGGGGGCACAACGAGTCCTGACAGATTCCGTTTTGTCGCGCGGTACGCTGCGCCGCGCCTGCAGCGGGGCCACGGCCACGCAGTGGGGCTTCTGCTCGCACCGGAGTTACATCGTTGTTGCCGCCTGGGTTTTTCAGGGTGTTTTTTTTATTTTCTCTCGTGGTCACGCGGCGCGTCCCGGCCGCGGCCGCCGCGGCCACCGCGACGACAGAGAACCGACGCGGCTGGTCCGCAATGCAGCAGGTCGGTCCAACGCTCGGAGCTCCTGCTGCGACGGTCCGTTCACATATGACTTCACGACCTTGATGTGGGAGGAGGGGGTGGGGGGCGCTGTGGAAGTGTTCTTCCTCACAACGCCTGAGAGGTGCATCGCGTGTTCGCGTTCAGGGCACCCGAGCGCCCAGGCACAGTCAAACGCCGCCGAGGCTGTTGACAGTGTGCCCCGAGCGCGACGTCAGCTGCCAGCAAAGAGCGGCGTCGTCGGCGCGCCATCGCGTGGAGCCCGCGTCCCGCCGCAGCCATTGGCCGTGCGTAGCGCTGCGTAAGGCGCCGGGTGCGTGCGGAGGGGGTGCGGGGTGGGGGCCGCGAGGGGAGGGAGGGCCGCGCCATGCGCTCACGCACTGGGGGGGGGGGGGGGAGGTGTGCGTGAGGGTCGCCGCGGCGGCGGCGAACGAATCCGAAGCAGAAAGAATAAAAGGATGCGGGGGATGGGGGTGGTGGGGGGTAGAAGGCGCACTAACGCACGCACGTCGCCGCCCGCGCGGCGCGCCATTGGCTGCTCGGACCGCGGATTGTGCGTGGGGAGAAGAGGGGTCCTCGGATTAGGGCGCGGCCGCTCATTTTGTCCGTTTTATCCGCCAACTGTTTATAGGTTTATTATTGAAAATGAGAAAAAGAGTGAGACTTTTCGGACGTTTCCCCCATCCTTCTCAACCCTCCGGTGGGGTTAGCAGGTGAGAACGACGTGTCACCAATGACCGCACACGCACACACACACACACACGTATGGAGTTCCCACAGGGGATGCGCCCCCTCCCATCCCTTTCCACATCGCACGGCCCGGCGACCCGACTCCCCAAATTAAGTGTTATATAAAAATACGCCGCTAGAAAATAAAGTCGTTAATTGGCGAAGGCAGCGTGGGGCCGGCCGTGACATGTCACCGGATGGGGGTGGCGAGGCGTGGCGCGGCGAGGCGGGGCGCCCGCTGGTGTGTGGCAGCGCATTAGCCGGGATGAAAAATTGTGTTTCCGCCACTCGGTGACCGCTTATGACGACGGCGGCGGCCAGGTGTGAGGTGAGGGGTGGAAGGAGGCGCAGCTCAGGGGTGCGCCCGCTCCACTCCTTCCCTTTTATTTCTCTCTCTCTCTCTCTCTCTCTCTCTCTCTCTCTCTCTCTCTCTCTCTCTCATGTTCGTGGGGCGTCCCATCCGCCTGTGGATGTCTGAAGAGCGAGATGGATTCCCCAATTTTTTTTTTCAACTTTTTATATGTATGCAAAGACACTTCCGTTCGTCGCTTTTTGTGGGTTCGACTCGACGTTCGACATGTCGTGGTCATCGTCATCTCATTCGGCTGAATGGCGATATCGAATTCCAGGAAATAAAATGCCAGAGAGAGAGAGAGAGAGAGAGAGAGACCGTCAGAGAGACGGTGAGAGACAGAGCGAGATGAGGATAGGGATAGAGAAAGAATGCTATGGTGAGAGAGAGAGAGACGGAGAGGACTCAAAGAGCATGACGACTGGCCGTGTTCTTCCATCCCGTGTCCGTGTCCACACACGAGACTTTTCATCTTGGCTCATCTCTTATTGATTTCTGAATCACGCGCCTCTCTGCCTCCCTCGCTCCGGTCGCGGTCTCTCCCTCTCTCTTTCCCGCACTCACTGTGTGAGCCGCGCTGTCTGCTTGCTCTGCCCCGGCCGGCCGGCCCTCTCCCTTCGTGTTCTCTGGCCGTGCGCTGCGCGGCTCGCTCAAAGGCCTTCCTGGTCCGCGCGGCTCGCGGCTCGCGGCTCGCAGAGCGCCCGGCTTCGGCTTCAAAAAGTCGGCCCCGCCGTGCGCGGCCCGCTCCGCCGCCGGGGCCGCCGGGGCCGCCCGTCAACATCAAAAGGCCGGCCGCCATCCAAAGGATTTTCCCCGCCGCGGCTTCCCACCGCGCGGGATAACATCAGACAGTCTATTGTTGTTGCTGGTGGGCCGTGACACGGGCGGCGTGCCGGCGGCGGCGGCCCAACGCCGTCCTAATGCCGGTTTCATTAGGCTAAAAATGGCCGTCGCTTCATCTCGACGGCCTGCCGGGCCCGGCGGCGGCGGCGGCGGCACGGCGGCGGCGGCGGAGGCACGGCGGCAGCGGCGGCGCCAGCGCGGCGGCAGCGCGCCGCCGCACAAAGCAATATTGACTTTCCATTTCGAGAATAGATTGAAAATAAAAGGACGACTACGGCAAGGAGAAGCAATCCGGAGTCCCCCGATGGCGCGAGCATCTGCGGGCCGGCGGCACAGAGCCGCGTATCCGCGGCGGCGGCCGGAGCGGGATACGGCGGGCCCGGAGCCGGCCGACGGGGACCGGAGGGTCCGGAGGGTCCGGAGGGTCCCACCCGGAAATAACAACTGCGAGGGATAAAGGAGAGGCTCATCTCGAATGCAGCGAGGGCTGGGGGAGCCGGGGGAGGCAGGGGCGGGGGAGGAAGGAGGGAGAGATGGCAGATAGCGAAAACGAGCGAAGGCTTGCATGGCCAGCTCGGCTGTATCTCTGGAGGGCAACAAAAGAAAAATGGGCACAGGCGGTGGCACGGCTGCTGGAACGGGGAGAGGGAGAGAGAAAGAGAGAGAGACAGAGAGAGAGAGAGCGCACGAGGGAAAGAGAGGGGGAGTGAAGGGGATGCTATGGCGATGTGCAAGCGCCTATACACGCACTCGCGTAGAAACTTCGCTCAAAAACATCAGGCCTCGCCAGTAGAATCCGTTACTGCGAACCGAAATCTTAAAAGCCGCCCACGACGCTTTGGTAGTGAAGAGAAAGGGAAAGACCAGTATAAGACTAGGAAGACAACTGCATCGAAGAAAAATCGCAATAATTTTCAACAATGCGCTCACAGTGTGGCGGATTTTCGGAGTGCCCTTGCACGGTCGACTGAAAATATTTTAACGAGGTGTGTGTGTGTGTGTGTGTGTGCGCTCGCTAGCGGGCGCCCGGATGGGAGCGAGGATGGGAAAGGGAGGTGACCGCGGCGGCCAGGGAGGGGAAAGGAAAACCTGCAGAAATATCTGCCCCTTGGGAATCGGAGCGACACGGCCCCGGCCCTGTAAAGTCAGCACATTTTTTTTTTTTACGTTTCCTGTTTTCCTTGTTTCCCTTCCCACGTTTTTTTCCCCCCGTGGTGATCCAGAGGGCCGTGCTCGACTCACGATCAGCGTGGATCATGGGGGCCGTGCCGTGCCGTGCCGTGCCGTGCCGGGCCGTGTCCGGATGGGGATGGCTGAGCTGGGTAATTGCTCGGCCCAGTGATAATTTCAGACGCGTTTAACGGAAATATAAATGGTTCGGAAAAAAAAATTACGATGGGGGCTTCTTCTCTGTGAAACAATGAAAAGGGCCCGGGGGGGGCGTCGCGGCTCAAAGGGCTCACCGAGGGCGTTCACATCATCAACAACAAAAAGGGCTCCGGCCTCCAGTTGCCTTGGGGCCGCCTTTCGGCCAAGTCCGGCCCACCGAGTAATTACACTGACGAAATTCTGGCTGCGAAATTCTGTGAACTTTGTGCACATTTCCTCATTATGTTGATGGCAACCCTTTGTTTATGTAATAATTAAAAACGTGTTCAGAAGTTGCAAACAGCTTGGAAACAGTCGCAGAAAAACGTAGACTTGAAGGGATTTAGTCTGAAGCAGAGTCCAAAACTGATAAGGTAAAATTCGACCACACACAATTCATGTCAGAATTTGATTTAAATCGTAAGTGCCTTATCTCTGTCCAAGAAATCTTTTTTTTTTCTGTGTGAGCGTTATTCACAGCTGCCTGGACGGCAAGAACCAAAAGGCCTGGCCGGTTTAGCCGCGGGGGTCTTCCTCGGTATTTGTGCGGAATAAACTCCGACTGGCGGACTAATCCTCATCGATTTGTGGGCGTGCGAAGCGCGTGAAGCGGGACGCTGACCGTACCAGCAAAGGACAAAATCCCTTTTCCGTGCGGCGGAGACGGGGCGCGCTGGGGTGTGGCGTGGCGTGGCGGGACGGGACGGAGCGCCGAGGTTTGCGGCGGCGCCACAGCAGCGCTACGCATGCTAAACGTGGGATTAAACACAGTATGTGTGAGGCGGTTGATATTTTTGCACGCGCTACGAAAAAAAAAGGAGGAAAAGAGAGAGAGAGAGAGAGAGAGAGAGAGAGAGAGAGAGAGAGAGAGAGAGAGAGAGAGAGAGGGAATGGCGCGAGGATATCGGCGCCGCGGAACGGGGTGTATGGGGGGGGGGGGGGGGGGGGGGGGAAAAAAAAAAAATAGAAAGGAAGGCGTGCAAAAAAAAATACACCGCACTGAAAGGGGTGGTTTTGCACGGTGATCACTGCAGTTGCGACTTGAAATGCACGACGACGCCCCCCACGGAAAGGGAACGGGTCAAAGTTTCGGTGCGCGCGGCAGTTTCCAGCAGTAGATTCCGCGCCGAGTGCCGTTCGCGGTGTAAATCCTGCGGGAACGATACGGTGTCGGAGGCGGGGCCGCGCGCCGCGTGCTTTATCCTCCGCGGCCCCGCGGCCTCGGCCATGCCTCCCTCCCCGCCGCCCTCCTCCCCGAGTCGTCGAGGGACGTCGTCGTCGCGGAGGGTGTGCCCGGGGTGTGCCGTGCCCGGCGGGGGTGGGTCCGGCGGTGGGCCCGGCGCGGCCCGCGCAGTGTTGCCGCACGGATTTTCGGCGCACGTTTGGCAACACGGTGTGCGGGGCAGGACGCGGAGAGACGCGCCGGTGCTCTTTTTTTTTATATTTGCACTCGCCAGTTGTTACGAGCTGCGTCTCGACACACATACATTATGTTGATTCATATTTTTAATATTCCTCGCGAAAGTAATGGAGTTCTTTTTCTCACTTGAGATCATATCGCCGTTCTTATTTTTGACTCGGCAGTGATGATCTGTACTTGGCAGGTTATTCGGAAATCCCTGCGTTGTAAGGGCGTAGCAAGGGGGTGTCAACCCTCCTCCAAACACCAAACGGGAGACCGGGCTAGGCAACCTGCTAAGTAAACGCCTGAATGTAGGCAAGAAGCACGACATGTCACACCCTGAAAACTGAGTCTTGCTGCGCCCCTGCCGTGTTGGTATGGCGACCGCAGTAGACTTAGTTCTTGCGGTTTTTCGGTTCCGGTTTGACAGTCGGAGAGGACCAGAAAACCAACCCCGGGGCCTTTAGATGAAAGCCCACAGAGCTGGAGAGTGGTCGAAATTAAAGAGCCGCCCCCGTGCCTCTCTCTATCCGGCCCTCTTTGTAGAAGTCACGTGTGAGCTAGGCCGCCGGGCCTCGTGCCGGCCGGCGTGGCCTGCGGAATATAAAGGCAGGCTCTCCTCCCTTTTTTACTTCTTTTATTTTTTTCCTTTTTTTTTTCGATGTTGTTCTTTTAAATGTGCGTGGTGGAGCCGAAGGTAATTGCGGACCTGGACTCGTGCCCCGTTCCTCTCCGCCCCCATTTCCCAGGGCCCCGTCGACCCGTCGGCCCCGGCGGCCCCGGCGGCGGCTCCCGCCCAGTAATCCAGCGGGCCGTGCGCCCCCGCGGCCCTGCAGGGGCCCTGCAGGGGCCCTCCACCCTGCCGGAGCGGTGCTTAATGGGATTTATGTTAATGCGTCTGCACATTTTCTCTATTCGCAATCGGCCGCTTTGCGAAAACAGAGGAGAAAGAGGCGTGTTTGGGGGGCCGCTGGGGCCGCAGCGCCAGCACCCTGCCACCGCCTCGTTCCCATTTATTCAGAAGGAGCGCCCAGAATTACCTTTGCTCTGATTTTTATCGTTGGTGGCGGTGAGGGCTCGTCTGCGCGAAACGTGAAGGACAATACTGGACATTTAAAAGAAGGCCGATCTGTTTGAAAATATAAGAGCTCGTCCCTAAAAATAATTAAAAGTTTATGGAGCGTACGCTGCACGCAGTAAGGGGTGGGCAGCCCGCGGCTACACCGTGGCTACACCGCGGCCTGCGCCGCTGCAAGTTTCATGTCCGCCTCTCCACATAAAGCCGCACCGCTGCGCCCGGCGGCGCCCCACCCCGAAATGGCCGCTCCCGGCCGCCCCTCGCGCCGTCCGCGCACCCTGCCGGCCATGCCGGCCCGCACTTGGGGGCAAAAGTGCTGCAAAAGGGCCCACCCCAGTCCCACACTGTGCGGCATCAGGTGGGTAGTGAGTGTGTGTGTGTGTGTGTGTGTGCCGGAAATAGTCTGCTGTCAGCTTCAGGTGTGTTCCGTGTCGCACACTGAAGCCTTGTTCACACCTTGTGCCGATGGTCCGCCAGTCGGATGGTTTAAACACGATGACTTCCGCTTACACCTCGCGATGAACGTACGATCGGCTTTCCTCATCGCCCATCGGGACTCCCTCCCCCCCCCCCCCTCTTCCCCCCTCCCCCTCTCTTTCTCTCTCTCCCAGCCTCCCACCCTCTATCTCCTTTTCAGTGCAGCAGCGCTCATAAATATTAAAGCCGTCAGTGCATGCAAAAGTTTCCTTTCCCCGGCACATCTAACGATGAGCATTTTATTCTCCGTGAAAAAAAAAAGACGGCAAAAATGAAAGCGACGGTAACGCTGTGCTGGCCAGCAGCAGCAGCAGCAGCCTCCCCCCGTGCAGGCAGCAGAGATGGCAAGAAAATAAGACAAAAAGTGTGCGGAGCGAGGGGCGAAAAGAAAAAGAAACAGGAGAGAGAAAGAGCGAGAGAGAAAAAAAAATAACAAGAATATCCTGGCAAGAAAATAATAGATGCCTTTAGAGTCGGCTGTGCAGAATAATAATGCGCCATGAATGCAGAATGTTGGGGGTGCAATTCGTGCTTTTGGCCTACTCGGGACCCCCATCATTCTGCTTTATAGCCACCGTAAAGCCCCCGACGGCCCCCGGCAGCCCTCGGCAGGCCCCGGCAGCCCCGACGGACCCCGGCCCAGCGGCCCTCACGGCCATACTTCCGTTTATTCAAAGGTATAAACCTCCACGGGGAATGGCGATGGCCGCCCCGCCGCCGGCCGGCGCCCTGCTCGGTCGTATTCGCGACGATTTCATTAAAATACTTTGCTACCTCCCCCCAGCCGGCCGGCGGGGCCTGCGCTGCGGGGGGGTGTGTCACAAAAGGTGCGCCCTTCCTCTATGGCCGCCCTCAAACTTTCGGCGCTGTAACGACTGGGACTGCGGCGTGAATGCGGCCCATAGGGTCTGTGACCGCCATGAATCCTTATGCCGCCGCAGCGGGCGGCGCGAGCGGCGCGAGCGGCGGGCTCCGAACTATCGCGCAGATTATGCCGCCGGCTTCATTTTTCAGCCCGCAAAATAAACAGCGCGCGGCCCGAGCCGCGCCTCATTTGCGGGACAAAAATAAATGGCGGCCCTGATTAAAGACAGCAGCAATTTGCAGGTCCGGATTCTGCGTCACTCTCCTAATGAACTAGGCTTTGTCACAGCGGGGATAAATGGGGGGGGGGGGGGGCGGAAATGCGGTCAGGGAGCTGCGGGAGAGTCGGCCAAAAAATGTGCAGCCGCGAAAATGTGGACGAGGGTGGCGACACGCGGAATACCGGAGGGGATTCTGCGGACACGGCGGATGGCAGTTCGACTAAAACGTGAATTCGCGGGTGTGTGCTGCTGACCCCGCGGCCACCGCGACCCTTCCGGGAGCTGCTGGAGTCGACTGACCGGTCCACCGTGGCGGCTCCGTGGCGTCCGCTGGCCGCGGTGACCGGTTTCAGATCTCGGCCCGCTCCCCCAGCCACACTTCCGGGGTCACGACACTGCGACCTGATGGGTGTCCACCTCCGAATCGGATGACTGAAGTGTCTTACGTTGGCTCCAGCTCAACAGCGGGGCTCGCTCCCTTACGGAATACATCAACAGGGCCGCACCATGCGACACAGAGTGCGGGCGGCGATCCTCGACATGAAAAAGCGCCACGGAAATTCCAGCGCAGCCCAAAGGAATCTCTTTTTGCGCTGCCGCCATTTTCGTAAAAAGCCTCTCGGGTCTGATGAGGTTTACCTCTCGTGACGTCACGCTCTCGCTCGCTCGCTCTCCCTCCGTTTCCTGCCGATTCTCGCTCCCTGTCTCTCTCCCCCTCCCCTCCGTTGCTCTCTCTCATTCTGCACGCTACATAGGGGTCTGAGAGACGGTAAAATGCGAAAACGAGCCAGCAGTCAGGGCGGCGTCTGTGTGCGTGCGCTGTGCTTGTCAGCACATCGCTTTCCTTTGAAGATTACGGCCCCGCAGCCGTCATGTCTGCCCCCCCCTCCCCCTCCCCGCCCTCAGCCCGCCCTGTCGGCCGTGTGTACCCTTCGGACGGCGCGGGCCCCATCAAGCCCTCATCGCACGTCCCGCCCTCACCTTGTCCGACACAACGAATGAGTCAGAGGCTGTCCACCTGCTGACTACAGCAGTTTTTGATGCCTTGTGACTTTTTGTCACAAGCGTTGCCAGGAGGTAACAAAGTCTGAGCACACAGCCGTACTGTGTAATGTCAGCCTCGAGTTGATCACCTGCCGCAACGAGGCACTAGGCAAATACTTCCCGACAGCAATAGGAACCTGGTATGTAGGTGGACATGAACAGAACACCTGTATGTTCGTTGCACGTTCTGCTTTTTTTAATAGCAACACTGCTACTTCAAGCGCAACCAAAAAGGCTCTCCCGCCGTCGCCCCTCCTGTCAACTCCTGGCCACCCCACGCCGCACCTGCCAGCCCCTCGCGGCCAGGTCAGCCCTGTTCGCCTCGGCCCCGACAAACATGCCTGCCAGATCAGCGTTCGTTATGCAAATAAAACTGGCGCCGTGCCGCGCTCCACCGCATCGCACCATCCCTCTTCCTCTTTATATCCAGAAAACCCCAGGTGCGTCCTTCTCTTTTGGCCGCCCGCCGACGCGGGCACCTCATGTCAGTCGTGAGGACGCCATGAGAGGCACTGAGTCAGCCACAAGAAAAAAAGAGAAAACTGTCGCAAAGGTCACACGATCAGAGCACGGACAGTGCACATACAGTGCACGGACATCGCCGTCAGAGTGCGTGCGCGTGCGTTCGCCGGCACTACCCTAGGAGGCAGTCCCTGGCGCGCGGGGTAGTGCGTATAGTAGTGCGTGACTGCCGCACTATTTACCGCGCAGAAAGTACACGGGAAAAACATGTGAGGAACGAAGATGCTTGTCGTTGTTTAAAATATAACAGTAAACATGGCTCAGTGAGACACATTCCTTTGCAGATCAAATGAAACTTGCGTTTGTTGGACGCTTCGAAGCGTGCTGGAAGCATTAACAGTGCGCGAAAGGGGTGAGATCCTAAGGCTCCCCCGGCGCGTGGGGTATTGCCGAGGGGGAGGGGTGGAGTACGTTTGGCTGCCTACCCCGCACGGCGGACAGACTCCTCCTGCATTTTGTTTTTATCGACAAGCGAAAAACTGTCTTTACCTCCCACACTCTCCTTCCCTTACAACTGATTTGTTACTTGTGTTATGATCACTACTAATGTACCTTTATAGATCTTTAGAAACATTGTAGCATGTTTATCATTTTTAGCGTCCTCCCCATTTCCTTTTTTTAATTTGTAATTTGTGTGTTTGAGAAGCACCTTGTTTCTGCCCACATGAATGAAACGACGATGGATCATTTTCGACCGTCGCGATAAAGATGTGACGCTGTGGACGTCCGCGGGGAGCTGATGTCGGTAAAGGGTTGAGAAGGGGTGAGTGTCCACTCGGTGGCGCGCTCTCGCCGGCGGCGGCCAAAACTATCCACTAGCAGCTAGTGCCGCGACCCCACGCGAGGGCGCGCTGCCATCACCGCTGTGGCGCGAAAGCGGATCAGTGCCTTGCAGTGAAATACGCTGCCCGCACAAGACGCACAAGCAGCTGGAGTCCGTACCGTCAGGGGTGATCACAGTTATCGATGCCGGGTGAAGGGTGCGAGCAGGCTACTTGAATCGACTAGGCAAAGATAGGAAAAAGTAACACATTAATGGAGATAGAATACTCGCGCCATGTTAGTCCGACGAAGAAAAAGCGACTTTTTTGCGATGATTTAGTCACATGACATCTTTGCGAAGGTGTTTCTTTCTCAGCGTTCAGGAACACCCTGTTGTCGCTCCCACATCACGATCCCCTCTTATTTTTTCTCTCTATCTCTCTTTCTCTCTCTTCCTTTCCCTCTCTCTCTCTCTCTCTCCCTCTTCCTCCTCCCCCCCCCTCTCCTCAGCTCACCCCTTTCGTTCTTTTCTTCGAGAGGTCAGCGTCTGGTCGCGACCCGCCGGCCAACGGAACTGGCTCGGCGGCGCTGTACGTCTGACCTTTGGCTCATCTCGGCGGGATGCTGGGAGAGATTCCCATGGACCATCCGTGAGACGCGAGATGCGAGTGCGCTCTCGTTCTCCTCCCAGTGCTGCCGGGATGTTCCGCAGCGGCCGGTCCCAGGAGTCGAGGGAGAAGAAATACGCTCAACAGCGAACACATCAGGACTCGCAGTGTGGGTTGGCTTTGAATTGGGAGCCACACGGAGGTGCGACTAGACAAAGCGAGAGCGTGAGCTCGGCGTAAAGCATTGCGTCAGACTGAGGACGTGCCATATGAACGTGTAAAATTCTCTGTCATCCAGGGGCGAAAGTATTGCGGGTTCTCAAAAATTTCAGGCGGCTTTTCACCAGCCCATGGAGGTGGGGGGGGGGGGGGGGGGAATGCCCCCACCCCCTCTGGATCCGCCCCTGCAGTAACGCCTCGGCCAGAGCACGAGAATATCGGCAAAGCAATTCTTCCGTGTCGAGTCAATGGCATCGGCGTTGACATTCGTCCTTGCCCTCCCGCTACAAGCTATACGCGCTGCGCTCATCTGCGCAATGCTCCTCTCCCGCCTTCGAACCTGTCGGCTCGTGCACGCAGGAAAACAGGTCGCGCCGCGGAGGGGTTGTCTTTCACGAGGGGACCGCGCGAGCAGCGCAAGGTGGCACCCTCCCAGAACCTGTTCCCCCCGAATTACCTGAGCGTCTCCAAGTATCACTGCGGCATTTGCATACCGGCAGCTCCACATCTCCTTCGCCCCCCTCCCCCTCTTTCCCCGCGCTTCTCTTCTGCTCTCTTGCTGGTCCAGATAGGAGCGTTCCGAGATGCTCGCAGCATCCCAGAGCTGCTCCTTGGCATGGACCGGCGAGTCAGTTTGCGGGGAGACACCTGAGGGAGAGGAGGTGCACCTCGGTCTCACCCGGCAGGACGTTCGATCCGAGCGGCAGCGTGGCTCGAGGTGTGTCAACATTCGTCCCGGCTTCCCAACTTTTAGTTAAGTTTTACCTGGGTTTGTCATTCCTGTCTAGAGTGAGGTGTGAAGTATGCGGTTATGTGTGTGCGTCGGCACTGTATGTTTTTCACCTGTGTCCGAGTGCCGATTCCTCTTCTGCAGAGACCGTGTCGGCCGGATGTCGCAGTGTTCAACTTGCACCGCGATCGCGAAGCTCACTGGCGGAACATGGATCAACGCTGCTGTGCAGTGGATGTCACTGCGCCCGCTTTGTCTACGGCCGTCCTGTGGTGTTTCGAGGGCACTCGTCCGACCTCGAATACACAGTCCAGCGAGGAGCTGACTAGGCGAGGCAAGATTCGAAAAACTGACGGGAAGATTGAAAGACATATCGACGCATCGATTTAGTTTACTTTCTGGTGTGAATTTCTCCTCATCAGGCCGCCTTCCATGCTGCTCTGTCGTCTGCTGTGGCATCGTCTGCTGCCCTGTCGTCTGCCGCCGGCGCTGTCAGTGGGTGCGATGCATTGCGGTGCGCTGCTGCAACTGATATGGTTCTTCCACCTGGAAATAACGCCCGCCTCGCGCCAAAGTCACGACCGCTGCCGTTTGTCACGGCGTCAGTATGTGTGTGTGTGTGTGTACGTGTGTGTGTGTGTAAGTTTGCGTCGGGGCCACCGTGTGTGAATGGGTTTACTCTGCGCCTGTGCACGGGGGACGCCGCAACTGAGAGCGTGGCTGAGGCAGCGTCGAGCGCCTTCCCGCCCGTCCGCTGCTGGAGTCTCTCCTATTGGTCGGCGTGCAAAAGCATCCTTCACTCACCTTTAATTGACCGCTGTTCTACATTTTCTCCCAGCCCATTTCCCCCCTCACGCCGCGACACGCCACGCGGCCGGCTGGCGGGCATCTCATGCAGATGTCAAACGTATTGAGGGATGCTGCAGGCCGCGGCGTCTGTTTCTGGTCGCGGTGCCTCCTAGTTTGGTATTCTGACAGGAAACTCAGTGGACACACACACACATGGACAGTATTCTGCTGTCCTGCCGGGCCGCGCTGGAAGTTCCCCGTGTATGACAAGAGTGCCAACCTGACACGAGCGCCGAGCCCCGTTCGGCCCGTTCGACCCGTTCGGCCGTAGTCTGAGGGACACGGGCGATACTCAGCAGTCATGCTAATGCGACACACACACAGACACACACACACACAGCCATCATACGATCACCGAATTCGTGTTCGGTTTAGCGAGTGGATGTCTCATCAGCAGAAACTCGTCGTCCCCCGGCCACAGGGAGAAGAAGGAAGACAGGGGGGGGGGGGGGGGGCAGACAGGGAGGCTTGCATAGTGGGGGGCTGGATGTAGTGGTGTGGTTCGGAACCCTCTCCCTCCCACTTCCTCTCCGGCGGCCCCTGCCGACCGCGACCGCCCCGGGCCGGGCGCCCCTCGCGCTGCCCTTTGCGATCCCTCCCTTTCCTTCACCCACTTTCCTCTCTCGCTCGCCTTTCTCCCCCCATTCCTTCAGGACGGGGAGGAAAAGAGAAATAGTGGCAGCGAGCAACTAAGTTTCGAACGGGCCGACGCGGACCCCGCGCCGCTCCCCGCCGCCCCCGCGGCCGGCAAAGCTGTTCGGCTTCAAACTGTTTTCCTCTCCTTCTGCCTGTGCCTCGTCGTCCGCCATGGGTCCGAGAGAGATGCGCGTCGCGGACCCGAGAGAGAGAGAGAGAGAAAGAGAGAGAGAGAGAGAGAGAGAGAGAGAGAGAGAGAGAGAGAGAGAGAGAGAGAGAGGGTGAGAGATGCATAGAGCACGGGGCGGGGGCGGGGAGGGGAGTGGAGGGGTCCTTTCCGGCGCTGTGGGCTGGAGCGAACGAGGGAAAAGCTGGTGGCGGTCACCCCTCTCGGCACCGCGCCGCCGCCGCCGCCGCCGCCGCCCCCTCCGCGGGTCCCGCGGCCGCGCCGCACCCCCACCACCGCCGCGCGCGCCGCGCAGGCCACGCCCCCCGAAACTTTTCGCCGCGTCGTCATCCCCCCACTCGGCGCGCCATCTTTGTGCGTCGGCGTGCCGTCTCTGTCGCACCCGCGGCGGCGCCCGCACCCACGCGCCACCCTCTGTCGCTCTCCCTCTTTTTCTCTCCCTATCCCCGCGGACGCGCGCGTGCGCGTGCGTGTGTGTGTGTGTGTTGTGTGCGAATAGCATGGAGAACAGTAACACGGGCAAAAATCGATGTGGCGCCGCGGCCGGCCTGCCGCCGGCTCCGTCCAGGGTGTGTCCTGGCCGCGCGGGTCGCCGTCAGAGGCCCCCGTCAGAGGTCCCCGTTGTGTCCGCGGCCGGCCGATGGGCCGACGGTCTCGCACGGCCCGCAGCAGCCACCGGACGTGTCGGCAACGCCACACCGCGCGTCGCAGAGAAGAGGCACGGCTTGTGCACGTCCAGGCACACGACACACACGCCCACGCCTGAAGAGGTCGCCAGCTCCGATGGCCGTTTGCAGAACCATACTGCCAGAGCAGAGAAATCACACGGAATTATTTCGCCGTGGGCCCCGTGTGGCTCCTCATAACATATATTCCTGCTCACGGTAAAAACCCAAGGATCCTTATGGGTGCTCCACATACACCATCCCCATAAAAAATGGGCTTTCTTTTGCCGTGCTCTGGAGAAATTCGTGTTCTCTGTTCTCGAGCGTCGTCGCAAATGCCTGCTGGTCGGAAACCTTCAGACACCGGCGATGGAAAATATATTTCGGCTCGGGCCGTGTTTGGCATCTTGGCCGAGTCTATGTGGCTAGGCGGGAGCCGGACCCGAGCTGACCAAAGGGACGCTCATGAGAAATTCAGCGGCCCTGATTAAGTATGAACCCGCCCTGGCGTAATCTTGGTGCTGTGTATGTGTGCCTGTGTGTGTGCAGGGCAGCCTACGCCCCGGGGCTGAGAGCATGCCGCACTGCACACATACACACACATGCACACACACACGTGCGTGCACACAGCGACAACAAGCGGCAGCGGACCGGATTCTTGGCCGCGAACTAGTCCACGTGACGTGACCAGATGGAGGTCGGGGGTCGCGCTGCGGGCAGGAAACTTGAAACGTTTCCGAGCCAAGCCGGAGGTCTTATCTGAGGAGCCCCGGCGGTGGAGTAATTAGTCTCTTGAAGTTGGCGCCGTGTTCCAGATAAGTGGCAGAGAGTCGTCCGCGCGTAACCGTGACGCTCTGTCCTTGTCACGGCCTGCGGAGCGCGCGTGGGTGGAAGAAAGACAGCCGGTGTTACGTGGTATGTGCACGACCACCCCTGGGGGCACCGTCGCTGCCGGAGAAGTAGGCGAACCAACGTTGTACGCCGTGCCTCTGAGAGGCGGCGGCGGCGGCGGCGGCGGCGTGGGTCGCTGGTCGAGAGGCAAGCTCGTCTCTCTCTCTCTATCTGTCTCTCTCTCACACACACACACATTCTGCCCCTCCTCTCATTCTCCGCTCCAAGGCAAACAAGCTTAGCCCGGAGTATTCTGTTTGTTGGAGAACTTTGGGGGGGCCCCGCCGCGCCCCCCGCGCCCCCGCGCCGCGCCCCGCCCCGCAGCCGCCCGCCTGCCCCGCAGTGCCTAGCCACGGGTCGGACGTACGGGAAACTTCCCACTTTGCTCGCGAAACTATCATCATCAGAGCCAAAGGCCCGGGAGAGCGGCGGCGGCGGCGGCGGCGGCGGCGGCGGCGGCGCTGTCAGAAGGCTTCTCCGAACTCGACGCGCCCGCGGCGCTCGCGGCGCAGCACAGAGACCGTCCCGGGGCCCCGGCTTGTTATGTTGACCCAAGAGTTTCCGCGCGAGCCGCAGAGCCTCCGGTATTTGCTTTCAAACCGGACGTGCTCGCCGCCTGACGGTGGGGCCTAACCGGGTACGTGCGGATCACGGGCTGGAAATTGATATATGATTCACTCCTTGTTCTGATTCCAGGTGCGCCGTGCGGGGAAACTATGCTCTCTCTCACTCTCACTCTCGCGCACACACACACACACAATCATCTTCTCAGTGAGTGAGTCCGCTGTCCGATTCTCCTGTCTGCACCGCCTCTCCACCGGACGCAGCTACCCCATGCTGCTGCCGAATTTTTTCGCCCCCTCGGACCGCTCGCGAAAAAAAAATGCGGCGATACTCCGTGTCGGCCAGTGGACATACCCTGTGCCTCTGCCGGTTTCCCCTCCTCCTCTTCCTCCTCCTCCCACGCCGATTCTTTTCCGCGCCACATCTCTCTCCTTCTCTCCCTCGCTTGCCCTCGTGCGCGCGCTCTTTCTACCCCTTTCGCTCTTTCCCTTTTTATATATATGTGCCGTCCGCAGGCCGCCGGGTCAGTTCGGCCGCCGCCCACCAGAGGGCGGTGGGGAGGAATAAAAACGGAAAGTGGCCGGGAGGGGCGGCGGTGCGGTCGTCGTCCCCGCAGCCCGGCAAAAACAGGAGGCGAGTGGTGCCGCGGACCTACCTCAACATCCCCTCACCGGCACCACTTCACGAGTTGTTGTTCACACTACATCAACTATAAAAATTTTTGCTTAGTCTTAGTTGTACTGGCACGCAAGCAAGCTTTTCGTTTTATAGTCCTCATCTTCTTACTCTCTTCCTCTTCTTCTTCCTCTTGTGTGTGAAGAAACAGCTTCCTTTTACCACGTAGAATCACGTGTCAGACCATTGTGAAGACCGACCGCGCGCCTGGGCGGTAGGCAAGACGCAGGCCCACGCAGCGCACGGGTGCTCGCGCATTGCCTACCCCTCCGGGCGCCCCGGGGCCGCCGCTGACTTGGTGCGTCCAGCGGTGCGGGCGAGACACCGCGACGGACCGACGGGGCACCGAGGGGCTGCAGCCTTAAGCAACGGCGTGCTCGCTCAAATTGCAATTACATAGAGGGAGAGAGGGAGAGAGAGAGAGAGAGAGAGAGAGAGAGAGAGAGAGAGAGAGAGAGAGAGAGAGAGTGTTGGCCCGCAGGGAACGGGGCACCACCGCCATAGGGAAACAGCCCAGAACTTTACAACACCATAAAAGTGGGCCGGTCGCTCGCCCGAAATCCCAACGACAACAATAATAAAACTTATTTCAGACGCGGGGAGCCTTTGCCGTGGTCTAGCCGCGGCGCGGCCCGCCTCCTCTCTCCTCCTGCCCGGTCGCCGTCCTCATTTCCCATTTGGAAATTAATTCCGAAAAGGATTAAAACTTCCAGGGGTAACACTCGGTCCACGTTTGAAATTAAATGGAATAGGGTGACGATCTTAAGTGTCGGAAAATTGGAAATAGGGGGAGGGAGAAGTGGCAAAAATTTCTGGAATCGACGTTCTTTTAGAGTAATTCTTAAAGCCGAATTCATGTTCCAATCGCACTTTATTTATGGTGAGTCTAGTAAGGAATTCTCGAGGAATATTCGCAAAAAAAAAAATTGCCAAACGAGCCCTTGTATTTCCTCAAGGGGGCTCCTCCACCACAGTCTATTTACCAGATGCCGGGTCCAGCCACGCAGCTGCGACCACGCCGCGTTTGCGTTCGGTGAATGTTTTTCTCAGGGTGCTGTGGGTGCGCTGGCCGGCGCCGCGCAGCCATGACATTCAGACGCGGCGGCAGCGGCGGCCGCCTCACCCCTCCCGCACGGCCGCGCGCCCAGAACAATGGCGCGGACCGTAAATAGTTTTCGCCCGTCTTGGCGTCTCTAAAGCGCGCGTGCGCCGCCCGCCCCACCGCCGCCCCGCTGCCGCGGCTGTCCGCCGCCTGAATATGCGAAATTTGCAATTCCGACGCATCATCATAAGCAGTTTCACCGCGTTCTCGTTGTTGTTGTTCTTGTTGCTGTTTCCTCTGCTTTATGATCTCGTGCAGAAAAAGATTCGCACCCTCTGCAGGGCTCCCCAACATTGTGCCGGCGTTTTAACCGTGGCCGTTTGTTTTTCAGCCCCAAAGTTACCACCTTAGCTGGAGTAAAAAGTAACGCCTGCTTCTAGGGGAGGGTACGGAAGAGGGAGTATCGACAAGGCCGTCAGTGTCTCGCTGCTGTTGGCTGAGTAACGATTGCAGGTAAAGCTTGGGGAGTCTGGTTGTTCGGCCGCTCCGCAGTTCGAAAGCTGAACGGAACTCGAGGGATTCGATCCCGAAAATTTCGCGCGTTTGGGGTATCGGCGATAGTTGAGAAAGTGATGGGCAGGCTGGGCTGGCTTTCGCGGTACCACGCTCGTAGTCAGGAAACTATGGCGAGGCTCCGGCGGACGTGTACACCGTTACAGACACACACACACACACACACACACACACACACACACATACAGAGCCGCACCAAACTTTGTCCTGATGTGCTTTGCTTGTCCGGGAGGAGTTTGGCTCGCGCGAGGGCTGCGCTTGTGTGTGTGTGTGTGTGTGTGTGTGTGGCGGGTGGGCTTGAGCAGGGTCGAGCAGCAGAACTAGTCGGGATGGGAGATGTAGTGGGGGAGGTGAGCTGAGCCCAGCCAGCGGCGAGTCCCGCCTCGCCCGCCGCGCCGCGCGTGTCCGGGAAGGCTTGAGCCGGCAGAAGTGGCTCGCGGCGCGCTGAGCGGGCGCCAGTCGCCCGTCCATAAATCACGGCAAAGTTTTGTTGCGGGCCATCTTGATCCCAGCGCAGACCATGACGACACTGCAAAGAAAAAACAACACGAAACCGATTGGGTTCGAGAATTTTCCAAAAAATTGTTGTGTGACCAACGATGTAAAAATGAAGTTGGTCACTAAAATTTTGTTCATTCGGAAATTACATATTTTGACTAAGTTTTAAATCAAAACAAATAATATGTCATCTAAACCACCAGTGTCATTCAGATTTTTTTTTTCATATTTTTAGTGACTTCCATAAATCATTTAAATTTAACATTGACTCAAAATATTCTTTGTCAAATCATAAATTGGTTATGAGGGGATCGGCGCGTGAGACACTTTTTTTTAATTTTATAGAAGTTGAGTGAGAACAAAACATCAGAAGCTTCAATTCTTATGAAAAGTTTATTTCTGTGATACAGGCGAGAGGGCCACGAGATATTCCGATATTCTCTTGCGAGGTCGTTTTCGTTGGCAGGGTTCGCTCCTCTCTCCACCCACCGCGCCCGTCTAAGAGGCGCGGCAGCGAGGGTGGGGAGGGTGTTGTCAAATTCTGGTTGGACCAGAACGAGGGAGAAACGTGGGAGGAGCGGACAAAGAGGCGAGGAAGGAGGAGAAGCAGCAGGGGAGGGTCGTCGTTTTCAAATAAGGGCCCGGGCAGGGCTCGGCCGGCCGGGGTAGGTGGGATAGTGTGGCCCTCCCCGCACGGTCTTGCCTTATTCCTTTTGATGAAATTATTCTTGCATATGTGCTCGGCTGGCTTCAACAAGGCTCCCGCTTAGGGTCGCGTCCGAAGGGGAGTGGCCGCCGTCTCTCTCGCACCCCCTCGGCCAGGCGAGGGCAGAGCGCTTCGCACGCGTCCTAGGTATTATTAATGTGTCGGGGAGGGGGATAAGAGAAAAGGGGCGCTGCAGCGGTGGGCCCGGGCCGGTAGGCGCCGCCGCTACGCCTCGCCAAAGTTGGAAATTAAAGTTTTGCGTTGGGATTACGAGCCGCAGTACTTGGGCGGCGCACAGATTTCACGACTGCATGTTTTCGTGCTAAGAGTGAAATGAAGGGTGGGCTGGGGAGGGACCGGGTAAACGAGTAAAGCGTTACTCGCAAGGTCTCAGGTCTGCGCATTCGGTCCTGTTAAATTAATTCAATAATGAGTCTGCCACCGAGTTCGAAACCGGACAGTTCGACCGTAAATAAAAGAGTCTGAATTCCTTCCGGCTAGTGCTTCTCGTGACGCGACGCCTGAGAGGCCCCGAAATAAATGTCCACTTTATTCATTAGCTGCGCCGCGGGCCTTCGGGTAATGGCGGGAGCAGCGCCTGCAGCAGCAGGCGGCAGCCCTCGGTACTTAGGCCGCGAGGCCCAGCTGCGAGGCTCGCCGGGTAGCCCGGCGTTAAATGGGCCGCCTTCCGTGATGGCCACCTCCCCCTCACGCCCCTCATTCCCGGAATGGGCGATCTCCATATTTCTCTAGACGGTTTTCATCACGTGACGTGCACTGCACAATTTTTGCAATTTTGCACTGCGTTTTTCAGTAGTTTCCCGACGTTGGAGCGGCCCTGTTTCCGTCCGAGTTGTAATGTTGGCGGCCTGCAGGCGAGCAGGAGCTGGCCCCCCTGGCGTTGACGGCCATGACTGTGTGAAGGCTGAGCTGAGGGGGGCCTGAAGGGCTGCTGACTCAGTTAGGTCCGTGTGCGCCATTACTGCTGGAGACGGGAGCATTAATATCCTCCGCTATGCTGCAGCAAAATGGTCTTCAATTTAACAGCGCGGCCCGGCCCGCCACTCTTCAGAATGTGGGAAAGAGAAAGGCAGAGAGAGAGAGAGAGAGAAGTGTGTTTGTGTGTGTAAGAGGGGGGGGGGGGGATTCTAACCGGCGAGCGAGGCCTAACCAGCATCGGATGGAAGGCCAAACGCACATGGTGCGATGGTGTCTGCAGCGCCCGTCTCTTCAATTCATTAATTCAAATTATTGAGCCGCACCAAAACAAAATTGAGGAGGAGGCAAAGAAAATCTCTCTGACGGTTGAGGCGCGCTGAGATGACCGTTGGCCAGCGCGCTCACCCCCCGACGCGGTGGCCGTGGGATCGACCGGCCTTCGCTGCTCCCGATCTTTTTCTACCCCTCTCCACTCCGTCTCCTCTTCAGGTGCCAGAGCCGAAACCGGTTCACTTTTCTGTTACTGTTCTTCTCCGTCTCATCGCAGCTTCTTGGAGCACATAGCTTCCAACGCCCGTCATCAGAAAACCACAGTCAGAGCTTCACTTCATCGCGGCATGCGAAAGTGGAAAATGCTACCTTTCTATATTGACGCAGGTGTAAATCTATGTGTCATCCTAACAACCTCTAGTGTACACATATATTTGGATTTTCCTGCAATGTACCTCACGATTGCCCACTCTCTTTCTCCTCCCGCTACATATTTCCGATATGTCACAACTGCTTCATAGCGTGCATTGTGCTCTGTCGCACCTGCAGGCGTCGTCACCTCACGACGTCTCACTCGCACCCTAATGCGCCTCGCCTCACGCTTACCTGATGAGCACGCGACGAGCCGCGAGGGTCCCGAGCCGCCCCGGCCCGTCCCGTTCCGGGATATCGCACGACGGAATGCAGTCCGACGCGTCTTGGCCACGCGCGGCCACGCGTCGGCCGCGTATAGCCCGTCCCGTACGCGGATTCAGCGAGCATCATCATCGCATTACCTACAGAACCAGTCGCACTTGAAGGCGCGCGTGTACGTGTGTGGTGCGTGCGTGGCGAGCGCGTGCCGCGGCGCAGGTGCGGGGTCACACCTCCGGAGGAGATTTATTCCTGCACAGGCTCTTGCTCTGCAGGTCTGAATTCTTCATTTATGTTGTTAATCAATTTGATTCCTTAGTCTTATTGATCTTATGTAAAGTGGAGTTACTTAAATAAATACGACAAGGGAAAGCGCGCCCGCTGAAACAGGGGGAGCAAGAGGGACAGGACCCAGCTCCGCTGTGGAGGACGAGGTAGGACCCCGCAGCCACCCGAAAAAGAGGGCGAAGAGCGGGTGCATGCGTGAGAGTGAGAGAGATGAAAAAGTGTCCCGCACAGGCAAGCGCTTTCCCATTGCGAAAGGTAAGTCCCGTTCCGTCCGGGCCGAGCGCCGGCCGGCAGCCGCATGGCCAGCCCTCGCCACCCCCCACACATACACACGTACTTTTCTCTTTTTTACCTCTCTCGTTCTGTTTTGCTCCGGTTTTTCGCTGGCCCGGTCCGGCGTGGCGTGTGGACCCTCCCCCTCCCGACGCTTTCGCTCTCTCTCTGTCTCTCTATCTCTGCCTCTCTCAGTGTCAATGTCGGCGCTGGGAGGCCAGCCACACCACAGCAGCTCCCGCCGCACAAAACAGCTGGCAATGACAAACGCTTAAAACAGAAACCGGCGCAGGCTGATTGTTTGGGGACTTGCGCAATTTCGATTTCTTTTGCACCCGGGGAATTTGCCTTAATTCAGAGACAATTTTCGCAACAAACTCGAAACGCTGAAATGACACCAGTGTTTAGTGAGTCTGCCTGCCCGTCTGCCGGGCCACCCCACCCACCCCCATTCGCGATGGGGCCAGTTTTGCCAGTGGGGGGGAGGACAGGACTGGCCGGTATAGGCGGCTGCCTGGACGGCGAGATTCCTCGCCTTATTTTGTAAAAAGACCAGACCGGGCAGGCAGGGCTGGCAGCGCAGCGATGACGTGGGATGAGGCGAGGGAGTTGTCGCCTAGCCGAGGCCATCCCAGGTGGCCTGCTGGAACAGAAACTAGACCGACCTACATGGATGTGTACTTCACAAGTAGGCACGAATATACGGCATTTCTATCATACAATTCGCGTTCTGGAAAATATTTAACAGCCTCGGCAGTAACTCTAACCGACCATTTACATTCAATTCCGTTTTCGATATTCACACCATGCAATTCAAATACGTCGCCATTTTATAAATTATGGATCACGTCCGCTCATAGATAATGCACATAAGTTGTCCCGTGCTCGCCAGTGCCCCTTTCATGCTTGCCTGCGCTACTTTCCCCGGCGTTGTCGTCGCGGCAGAAGGAATCAGAGAGCGAGAAGTGAGGACACGCGGCGGCGATGCCGAGCTGATGGTCCGCTGGCCACGAGCAGCGGGTCCACTGGAAGCTGCTGTGTTGTGCCGTGGCACAGAGAGAGAGAGAAAGAGAGAGAGAGAGATAAAAAGGGGTCGGGTGTGCATAAGAATACATAAAAGAATGAGGACTAGCGGCGCGCGCGGGGGAGGGCGGACAAGTTCCCGGCCAGGTGATGGGATTCCAACGACTCTTAGCCCGCTCGCTAAATAGGAGTCCGGGCAGCGAGGGTGGCGGCGCGGCGGGTGGACTGGGCTGGGCTGGTTTTGCCCGTCCGCGCTCGGCCCGCTCGGCAGGTTTGGAAGCGACTGCAACGCTGGATAGTGGAGGACTAGCCGCGACGCCCGCAGCGGCGCGCCTTCGGACCATGAGATGGCAAAAAAAAAAAACCTGC